>JAFIRS010000044.1:0-1200000 GCA_018342105.1 Gonioctena quinquepunctata
AATTGGAGTGGAAGTTTGGAATTCACTGGTTCCTTTCTGGGATATACTTCCTTCCTGGGATATACTTATCCGTTTGCAATATATTTTAATTTTTTTTTTTCTTTTTAGAATTTTGCATCTTTAAAATCATACAGATTTCGGAAAGAATCGAATTATTTTCGGAAGGATTCACTTTGTCCAAATCTGTAAATTTAATATTTTTCATCATGATTATCTCTGATACACGCAAAATACACGATTTTTCTGATTTGCCAATTTTTTCGCCACATTCGAAGTCAAATTCTGACTTGTGTCTTTTCAGTGTTAGCAATAACAAATAACGCTTTTTGTAATCGGTACAGTCGAAAATGTACTGACAAGCATCACTGGACACAATATCAACCAATTTTGACAATTATTCACTGGAAACAAGTCAATATAATCACCACTCAATGAAAATATAATATAAGAGCATATAGGTACCAACTAGAAACGTTCACATCGAGTGCGTCAATCACAGAAGTAACTTTCTGTGCTTGCTTTTCCCGCCCTTTTGGAAAATGCATAAGGAATATTTTCGCTAATTGCTGTCTTATTTCAATCTTCTCTACGCGATGTAATACAGTGTTGTCATGTTGTCAAATCATCAAACCCGTGATTTTGTCTACAAAGCTATTTTGGTTCATTATCTGGATGGCAAAAAGAAGACACGATTATGAACGGGTGTGAAAACAGCCACGGTTTTCTCATCCACGGTTTTCGATCTGGCAACACTGCCTTTCGTAAGCACGCGCTTGATTAGAAAGAACCGTTTTGTGTTCCCGATCAGTTCGCTAATCTCTTCAGCATCTTATTCTCAAACTGGGAAGGTATTATCATTAACCAAGGAAACAAATGATCGCGCATTAGGAAAATGGTAATCATATGTGATATATCAAGTGAGAAATTCTATTTCCAAATTAAGCGATAATTCGTATTTTGGGTGGGTCGGTGGATGTGTTTATTTTAAAATCGTTCGAAGGGAGGGCAGTAGAAAAAAATTTAGGAAGTGACCCGCAAAAGTCATTGTCGGGCCGTCAGAGGGAATACAGATTTTTTTATAAAATTCAAATATTTACTGAAACTTTATAAGGCGATGGCACGCATACTTAATAGGTACAAAATGATCTTATACATATTAACTTTATTTCCACACCCGCAAAAGACATTGTCGGGCAGTCAGAGGGGGTACAGATTTTATTGAAAAATTAAAATATTCACTGAAACTTTATAAGGCGATGGGACGCATAATGAATGGGTACAAAATGATTTCATACGTAATAACTTTATTTCCACACCCGCAAAAGTCATTGTCGGGCCGTCAGGGGGGATGTCATTCGATTCAGTTTCCCTTCAAGAAACACATCCTAGAAGCAGAATGCGGTACTCTTTCATTTAGGAAAGTTATTGAATTATTTTCCAGAAACTACCCCCTCTACCACCCCTCTGAAGGGCTGACAAACTATAAGGGGGTGTCATTCGATTCATTTTCCCTTCAAGAAACACATCCTAGAAGCAGAATGCGGTACTCTTTCATTTAGGAAAGTTATTGAATTATTTTCCAGAAACTACCCCCTCTACCACCCCTCTGAAGGGCTGACAAACTATAAGGGGGATGGCATTAGATTTATTTTCCCTCCAAGAAACACATCCTGAAGGCAGAATGCGGTACTCTTCGATTTAGGAAAGTAATTGAATTATTTTCCAGAAACTACCCCCTCTACCACCCCTCTGAAGGGCTGACAAACTAAGGGGGGATGCCATTCGATTTATTTTTCCTTCAGAAACACATCCTAGAAGCAGAATGCGGTACTCTTTCATTTAGGAAAGTTATTGAATTATTTTCCAGAAACTACCCCCTCTACCACCCCTCTGAAGGGCTGACAAACTATAAGGGGGATGGCATTCGATATATTTTTGTTTCAAGAAACACATCCTAGAAGCAGAATGCGGTACTCTTTCATTTAGGAAAGTTATTGAATTATTTTCCAGAAACTATCTCCTCTACCACCCCTCTGAACGGCTGACAAACTATAGGGGGGATGTCATTCGATTCATTTTCTATTCAAGAAACACATACTGGAAGTAGAAAGCGGTACTCTTTCCTTTAGGAAGGTTATTGAATTATTTTCTAGAAACTACCCCCTCTACCACCCTTCTGAAGGGCTGACAAACTATAGGGGGGATTGTAATTCGATTTATTTTCCCTTCAAGAAACACATCCTGAAGGCAGAATGCGGTACTCTTCAATTTGGGAAAGTTATTGAATTATTTCCTAGAAATTACCCCCCCTACCACCCTCTGAGGGGCTGACAAACTATAAGGGGGATGGCATTAGATTTATTTTCCCTTCAAGAAACACATCCTAAAGGCAGAATGCGGTACTCTTCAATTTAGGAAAGTAATTGAATTATTTTCCAGAAACTACCCCCTCTACCACCCCTCTGAAGGGCTGACAAACTAAAGGGGGGATGTCATTCGATTTATTTTTCCTTCATGAAACACATCCCAGAAGCAGAATGCGGTACTCTTTCATTTAGGAAAGTTATTGAATTATTTTCCAGAAACTACCCCCTCTACCACCCCTCTGAAGGGCTGACAAACTATAAGAGGGGTGTCATTCGATTCATTTTCCCTTCAAGAAACACATCCCAGAAGCAGAATGCGGTACTCTTTCATTTAGGAAAGTTATTGAATTATTTTCCAGAAACTACGCCCTCTACCACCTCTCTGAAGGGCTGACAAACTATAAGAGGGGTGTCATTCGATTTATTTTCCCTTCAAGAAACACATCCTGAAAGTAGAAAGCGGTACTCTTTCATTTAGGAAAGTTATTGAATTATTTACCAGAAACTACCCCCTCTACCACCCTTCTGAAGGGCTGACAAACTATAGGAGGGATGTCATTCGATTCATTTCCCTTCAAGAAACACATCCGGAAAGTAGAAAGCGGTACTCTTTCATTTAGGAAAGTTATTGAATCATTTTCCAGAAACTACCCCCTCTACCACCCCTCTGAAGGGCTGACAAACTATAAGGGGGATGGCATTCGATTATTTTTCCTTCATGAAACACATCCTAGAAGCAAATGCGGTACTCTTTCATTTGGAAAGTTATTGAATTATTTTCCAGAAACTACCCCCTCTACCACCCCTCCGAAGGGCTGACAAACTATAAGGGGGGTGTCATTCGATTTATTTTTCTTTCAAGAAACACATCCTGAAAGCATAATGCGGTTTTCTTTAATTTGGGAAAGTTATTGAATTATTTCCTAAAAACTACCCCCCTACCACCCTCTGAAGGCCTGACAAACTATAAGGGGGATGGCATTCGATTTATTTTTCCTTCAGGAAACACATCCCAGAAGCGAATGGTAAACGATAGAAGGGGTGTAGTAAAGGGGGTGGGATGATATTTTTGTGATTGAATTGCTTTATTTTATAAAAAAAATTCGCGTAATTCCTTTTGTAAAAGCTGAAAATGTATTGACCTAACTTTTTTCTTCGAGTATATCTGTGGATGTGGCTAACTTCACACCGGTGGCAATTCTTTGATCTGTCCTATGCATATTCCCAAACGAACCTATTTCATATGAAAACGGAAAGTTTCAAACTTCATGACGTATGTAGTGAGCCATGGAATAAAAGGAAGTGAATGACAGATTACAAATTAACGAATAGGCCTTTTCATTTAGATGATTTTTTAAGGCGCATGCGCTCGTATTGAGACCCAAAGTCTGATTGGCTATTGGGAATAGCCATTGGTTAGTTTTGAAATAACAATTTGAGATTGGCTTAGTTCAAAATTAGCGGTATTTTCACGTTATGTCAACAGTCAACTTCATGGCAAATGCACCTGCATACATTGGCGTTCGTAACTTTCTTTGTAGGTTAAGTACTCATTACCTATTTTATACCGCCAAAAACCTTTCATTCTTAGATAAAATATTGTACACGAATATTTTCTAATGGTGAGTTTTCTTCTCCATGTAAATTAAAGTCAACTATCCATAGAAAAACTCGGAAATATTTTATTTCCTTTAAAAAAAAAATCGCCGTCAATGCCGTTGGGTCTGACAGGTAAACAAAAGTAATTTGTCATCTAAATGAAAAAGCCTATTCAAGTCTGAAACGTTGAACCAAAAACTATGGAGTTTTCTAATGATGAGAAAGTGGATATGTGGTTCGTGTATTCGAGATGTTTGAGAAATAGCACCAGATCTGTGGCTATGTATGTGGAAATGTATCCCGAACGTCGTCAGCCCAAAGCCAGAATTTTTCAACGTACTGAAAGAAGTTTACGAGAGCATAGTTCATTTGTGAAATCTAAGAATCAAAATTGCCCTATTACTGGAAATGGTGGTGATAATAAAATCGACGTTTTAGGTAAGTTTCATGTTACACAGAGTAAAATAATAATTGGAATCAGGATTCGTGGAATACAAGAAAAATCAGAATGAGGAAATGAGGAAGTATTTCTTAGAGAGAGAGCGAGAAATGGTGGTAGGTATATCGCTTTCGTCAACAAGAAAATTTTTGAAGAAACATAAATTCAAGCCCTACAGAGTGAGAAAAGTACACCATTTGCGTTTAACAGACTACAATGAAAGAGCAGAATTTTGCATGTAGAAATATTTTATGGTGCGACGAAAGTCGGCTTACAAACAATGGATGGTTCAACAGGAATATTCATTATCACTGGCGCCAGGAGAATGCTAATTTACGTCGGACCATACCAGGAAGATGGATAGGAAACAAGGTCCTATTAAATGGCCACCGCGTTCAACCGACCTCACTCTTCTTGATTATTCGATATGGGGTTTCATCAAGGACAAAGTGTTCAGTTCAACTTTTGAGAATGTGGAAGAGTTGAAAGCTTTAATAAGACGAGCATGCATAACTATAACTTCCCGAATGCTTTGAACACCTTATTAGACGTCGGCAGCGATGACTAAAAAAATGTGTACTTATAGGTAGATATCATTTGTTGTTCTTCCTTATTTTGATAGTTTTTTGTCTTAATTTCAAATAGTTTCAAGTTTAATGTGTAATTCAAAGTGGAATATCGCTTTTGCCTGCGAAGGCAAGAGCAAAATCAGTAAAAAATATATTTTGGAATTTTCATTGTTCGGACCAGGTAAGATACAAATCTGAACTCGTTTAGATAAGAACTACTTAAATTAATTTAAAAAAATGCAGTTCAGTATTCGAAAAAAATGTGTTGAGGGTGGCCCCCGAAGAACAAAACGTCGTATTGAAAATCGAGGCACAGCATATTGAAGCAAATTTAAAACAGAGAAGAAAGTTCATTGAACACATTTCCATATTCCTAAAAATAGAGGCGTCAGCGCAAAGAAAAGAAAACGATTCAATTCGGTTTTCCCCGTATATTTTGAAAACGGTTCGTGATATTTTCGATTTGTCTAATTTAACCAACTTTGTATCATTTACTGTTTTCGAAATAGTGGTACGACATAAAAAATACGCTGCGAGGCTTTCGGATTACTGCGCGAAAGCAGATTGCAAATAAAGTAAAAAATATCAAGAAAAAAGAAAAAAACGACATTAACGAAAATCCGAAATCGAATCATTGAACATTTACAATTGTTTTTCAGCTCTCTTCCTTACCTTTCAAAATTAAAACTAATTATGTTGAAATAAAAAACTCATACAGTTTTATTTTTTTATAGGAAAAAAGATACAAGTTATGGACAACATGACAACCAAAGACAGGGTGATACTTTGTGCAGCAGAAGTAGGGGGTACCTTCATACTAGTATTTCTCGGATGTATGGGATGTGTTGGTGGAATAACAGGAGGAATTATTCCCCATGAACAAATATCGTTCACGTTTGGTTTAGCTGTGATGGTAGCTGTACAGGTAATATATATTAATACTCAGTACTTCCATCCATGATCAGTCAAATGATATAAACTACGAGAAACTCCAACAAAACAAACATTAACAAAAATTCATAACTCTAATGTATCAATTATATCATTCTAGATATGAATGTGTGGAATAATTAAAATGATAATTTAATATATTGTTTCTGCTCTGTTGGAGCAGAAAATGAAAGGAAATACATGATATTCATAGAATTCTGAAAAAGCAAACTACTAGTATGCTTTTGAACATTTACCAACTGAGAAAATATGTAAATAATTAATTATTCAGGATGATACCAACATTAGGGAAAATTGTCACAAACAAAGTTATATGGTAATTAAAAAGGTGAAAAAAAAAAGTATAACAACAAAATGGAAGAGATGGTATGGAAATCCATGTAAAATGTGGAAATCGATAAACAATATTCTTTATGATTACTCTCTTTTCGGACGTCCATCGTCGTGATGGATTTAAAGGTTTTTCACGACATTTCGATTGATTGTATCTGCAATCATCTTGAGGTGAATACTGATAATATTAGGTGCTAGAGCTCATCCAGTATTGAAACGACATTTTGGTAGGTAGAGAGGGGGAAAACATGAGTGGACACGTTTGCTGTGCTACGGCGAATCTTCACCAGTGTCTTGGCATGCAGCGTTTGAAAGGTTAGGTTTGTTTAATTAATAAATAGGTAGTGCAGTTATTCACTCAACTTTGCAATAGTTTACTCGTTACCTTGCCAAAATGCTCAGTGTTAAGTACTATTCAGTAGCGGAAAACGAAATAGGAGTATTAGGAAAGTTATAGGAGTGCAAGTTCTCTACGTCTCGTGAATCGCCTATACCAAATAATTTGGTACGCCTATGGAATTTCTATTAATAGCCATAGTTAGACAATGGTTCGGGTATCTTCGATTAAAATTGGTTGTTAGGTGGGGGAAGGCCAAAGTGGTCGTTTCAATACTGGATGAGCTCTACTTACTTTTTTATATGTCTGTCGGTTCACTGGTGCGAGTGATTCGGCCATGTGCAGTAATGCGTTTGGTTTCCATACGTTTCTGATCTCAAGTTTGGCTGACTAAAGGCGTTACTGGCTTCGATGTAGGCGGCCTCTTTGAATTTCCGTTTGAACCAATGCTCCCCTCTATGTAGAACGCTTGTGTTGTCCCATATAATTCGATGGTGCTCAGTCCTGGCGTGGTCGGTAATTCCTGATTTGGACGTCTCTTCAAGTTGAGTCCATTTCTTGTGTTAATCCAATCTTATCTATAACGGCCTCTTTGTCTCTCCGATGTACTTGCTTCCTATCCTTCTGATCTTCTCGGAGATGTATGGAAGGTAGATCAGTGTGCTTTCTTGTTGCTCTTCGAAATGTTTCGATACTTCTCCTAGGAGATCATTCTTAGAATCCCTCTGTTTGTCGAACTCGGATTTTTGAAGCTGCAGTTGAGATACTGTCCCATATGTCTCTTCTTTCTATAGACAGAAGTACGAATGTCATCGCCTGTTCTTTCACTTTCAAGATAGGGTATTGTTGGTTTCCATTTCTCTCGTGAATTTGATCGAATCCCTGATGCTATTAATTCTTGAGAAGAAATCCTGGAGGTGTTTATGTCATAGGTTCCATATAATAAAAGTATTCTGTTCGCCTTAATCAGTTTATTTCTAATAGAGCATCGTTATTACTAGGTCTCTTCCCTGTAAGTTTTGAGCTAAAAGCAATCCTGATCTCCGACCCCTAAAACTCCCACACGTCAATTTTGAATAGAATCTAACCATAATCACAAAACTGGCCCGCCATCCTGAAGTCGCCATCTTGAATTTATAGATTTTGACAAAAAATTCATAATCTCCGAACCTAAAAACCCCCCACATACCAATTTTGAATGAATTATGACCATAATCAGAAATCTCGACCTTCATCTTGGGGCCGCCATATTGAATTTATAAATTTTGACAATTAATTCAAAATCTCCGACCCCGCCATCTTAAATTTATGAATTTCAAAAATTTCATAATCTCCGACCCCGTAAACCCTACATACCAATTTTGAATCGAATCGGACATTATCACAAAACTCGTTCGCCATCTTGGAGCCGCCATCCTGAATTTATGAACTTTGGCAAAAATAATCACGTTACTCGTCCGCCATCTTGGAGACGCCATTCCGTTTTTTCCTCTAACAAAAATTTCATAATGCATTGTCACCGGAATCATGAACACCTGCAAACTTTCGAATCAATCGAACGATTAGAAGTCAGTCAAAATTCACTTGCAAGATTTGACCCTAACTAACGAACGAACTAACAAGTGAAACTAAATAAAAGGTTGTAATAACGCTGATAGCAAAAGTAGATAGATGTGTCAAGGAAATTCTCAGAAGCATTCTGACTAAGGAACTTAACAAGAACCCCAAACAGAAACCAATGTAAAGCTTTGAGATATCAGAGGTGTGAAATTTACAGTAACATCACTATCACAATATATTTGGTAATTATCGTTAATTTTGTCTTTGGCAGAAAATATTTTTAGTTTATTGCTGGAAATATGTTGTATGATGAAGGCTGAATTATCGATTGAGTACTGATTATCGAGCGCTATTCTTGAAAACGTTTACTTTTTTTCTCCTTTTTTTAAATTTCAAATACTATGAATAACAATCGTATTTTATTTCCTGTGATTTTTTGTCATTTACTTCTTCTGACTAGTTCGCTAATAACATCAAAAATGCTAAATTTCTCCTTCAAATTTCTCATTAGCAATTTCGTTTCTTCCTTTAATTTGTCAGTTTCCATTTCCAAGTTAACTTGAATAGTCCTTGGGAGGACTATGCATTTGGTGGGCAATTCTGGTATTTCAGATTTTGACAATTTTTAAAACAAGTTGGTTCAGTGACAGCTTGTTTGCACTATTTGACATTTGATTTTCCTCACTTTTAAAGATTTTTAAAATCAATGAAATTCAAATTATTGATTGATCACAGTCATGTACAATGCTATCGTCATTCCAGCCAAAAAGTCACATACAATATACCAAAAGAAGTAATAAGGATTCGAACAGAGAGCTGATTTAGATTAGCTTAACATCAATAACTAAAAGAAATTTTTTTTATACAAATGCACTAAAAAGGAAAAAATTATTTCTTTAATTGTTTGAACTAGGTTATTCTGTGAGTAGCATATTCAAATTCTTGCCGCGCAATGTTACCAAGCTCTTGAATCTACTACTCACAGAATGACCTAGGTCAAACCATTTGAGGAATTTCCTTTTTAGTGCATTTTTATAAGAGCTTGTCTAACATTTTTTTTATTCGTTTTTATTCAATTCATTCATTCATGAAATCTGTCATCTGAAAAAAATTGATAATCTCCGACCCCAAAAAAAACCTCATACCAATTTTGAATAGAATCGGACCATAATCACAGAGTTCATCCGCCATTTTGATTTTATGAATTTTGACAAAAAATCATGTTCTTCGACCCCGAAAACCCCCACATACCAATTTTGAATAGAATCGGACCATAAACACAAATCTCGTCCGCCATCTTACAGCCCCCATTTTGTTTTTATCCAACAAATTTTAGAATGCATGGTCACCGGAATCATGAACACCTGCCAAATTTCACGTTAATCGGACAACTAGAAGTGGGTCAAAATTCACTTACAAGATTTGAACTTTGGACATATGTGAGGTTAGATAAAAACTTGTAATAACCCTCAATTTCATAAACGAAATGTTAAACTAATTTCCAAATAATATACGTTCAATTTCTCCATCATGTAAAATTATTGACTTGCAATTTATTCAGAGATACGATCACGATTATACAGTCTGGTACGAATCGCAAATCAATGGAAATCAAAATTCTTCGTGCATTCCGATCATCAAGTTATTTCAATTTATTCGGAAGTAAATTATAATGAATTGAAATATCCACAATGATTTCCCGCAAAACAATTTTTTAATTTTTTTACGAGCTCTAAACGCAGATGAAGTCTTTAATTCAAATGTATGTTACTCAATTCCAATTGAAGAATCACGAAATATAGAAACTTCTAAACGCGGGTATCTGAAGGACATCTGCTTGATACCGTTTAAAATCATCTACGACATAAGATTGAAAACTAGAATTTAATGCTCGTTGTGGCAGGTAGACAGAAAGCAGATTCGTATTCATAAATTGTTCGAAGAGAGTTATGTCTTCAAATAAATTAAAATAGAAACGAATGTTATTGGACAACGAAATGCAAAATATGTGGCTATCTAACGGGACATAATGCTTTATATGTTATTCGCACGTAACTAAGCCAAATTTATTGAAATCGCTGGCTACGCTCACTCTAGGCGTGTCCATAAAAACTTGAACTTATTTATAACATAAATTATTATTCGAATGATATTTATATTTTGTATTGGAATAATACACTGATATTTCAATCTCACGCCCTATTTAACTGAACAACAAACTTTCATACAGAATCTCAACAATTACCTACTATCTTGTAATAAACAAATAGATTCTCACATAATCGAAGAAGAAGAAACTGAAATCTATCTCAATGTTATTGCTGGAAACGGATCGGATATCAACAAACCCATAAGAAAAAATGCATATCTTGATCTTTGTCAAATCACTGACCACTATCCTTTTGCTGTTATAATATCGCTACCTCAAATAATACAAAAAAATAACTATAACGAACCAAAATATTAATATTTCCTGGACCAAAAAAAACTCAAGGAATTGTTACGAAATGAAACATGGGTAGGTGTATATGGTGGAGAGGATATTTCTCTCATTACATAAGATTTTATCTCCCAACTTCCACGATATTTTAAACAAAAACTCTACAAAAGGACTATGGTCATGAGTTGATAAAATTTGTAATTCAAAGCCAAAAAACGGATAACTATTAATGAAATAAAAAACGAGACATTTAAAAAACAATACATATTGTTGAATAAATGTATTTATTATTATTATTGCACAATTTCATTAATATGTTCTACACATTTTTCTGCCGTCCAGTTCAGTCTCTCGATTTATTCGGTAGCAAGTTTTGTGTTCCTTTTTCCGTTTTTTTTTGCAATAGACGAGATCACTAATTTCTGGAAAAAATACCACAATGTCCAGAACGATGGGAACAGTGGTTGGATTATTTTTTTTATAGTAGTTTAAAAAAAAAAAAACACAGAAATGCTCCTGTTTGAACACTGCGAAAACCGTGCCAGGATGTGACATACAAGTTCAGATCTATCGCGGAGAGCGCAAGATAATTTTTTTTTTTTTTTTTTTTTTTTTATATGTTCTGGTTCCCACGAAAAGGGATATCCTGTAATGTTCAGAGAACATCGTGGGAACCAAGGGAAAGAAGGTAGGAGATATGTTCTGCAGAGGCAATGAGTTCCAAAGCCTCGCAGTTCGTTGGATGAATGAGTCTTTGGAAAGTGATGTTCTGCAGGTCTCCAAAGTGACCACGAATGGGTGTGAAGACTGAACTTGACGGGTTAATCTCGAAGAGACTGCCAAAGGAGGAACGATTGTTGATATTTCAGAAGAGCATCGCCCATGAAAATATCTATAAAATAGAGACAAATCGCCAACTTTTCTACGGTGTTCCAGACAAGTGAGCGAGTTTGTAAGCGAGGCATCACCGACGAGACGAATTGCCCTTTTTTGGACAGAATCCAATAGCTTCAGGATATGTTTAGGTGCCGCACTCCAAATATGGGAACAGTATTCCAGGACAGGTCGGATCTGTGCCTTATAGATCATAAGCAGCTGACTGGAGGTGAAATAGCTCTTGGCACGAAACAAAAAACCAAGTTTTTGGGATGCACTTTTGGCAATGGACCTCACGTGATTTTCCCAGGAAAGGTTATTGCTGATAGTAATACCAAGCATCGATATGGATGACTTCAGTGGTATGGTTACTCCTGACAAAGTTATGTTAGGCACAGTGAGATCGGCTTTTCTAGAGAAAAGACATGCTTGTGTTTTGTTTGCATTGAATTCTACCAAGTTATTGGATCCCCATTCGAGAATTGTTGCTAAGTCCATATTTATATTGTTAACATTTCTTCCTCGTTCATTTCTGGTTTCACGGGCTGATATAGGGGCCCTGGAAGAGAAAGCGGTATGGAGGGTACTATCATCGGCAAAGCTGTGTACAGGACATGAAGTTGCTTTCAACAGGTCGTTGATGTGAAGTAAAATAGTGTTGGTGCTAGAATGGATCCTTGCGGAACACCAGCATTTATGAGTAGAGTGTCAGATGAAACTCCATCGACCACTACATGGAAAGACCTGTTTGAGAGAAAACTAGCAAGCAGAGAACACAGCTGAGGGGGCAAGCCATAAGATGGAAGCTTGGCGAGGAGTCCCTGGTGCCAAACTCGATCGAACGCCTTGGAGATATCTAATGCCACAGCTAAAGTTTCTCCATACTTTTCAATAGATAGCTGCCATATATGTGAGACGTATGCGAGCAGGTCACCAGTTGATCTCTGATGGCGGAAGCCATATTGCCTATCATTGATAATTCCTGAGTCTTCCAGATATTTCATGAGCTCGATGTTGATGGCTTTTTCCATGACCTTTGAAATAATAGATAGCAGTGCGATAGGTCTGTAGTTGCTAGGTAGGGTCTTTTTTCCTTTTTTAGGGACTGGCTGTACTCTTGCAATTTTCCAATTGGACGGAAATACTCCCAAATTGTAAGAGTGGTTGAACAACTTGCAAAGAACAGGTGTTAGTTCGGGGGCACATTTCTTGAGAACAATCGGCGGGATTCCGTCAGATCCACAGGCTTTGTTGGTGTTGAGACCCAGCAAAATCTTTCTGATAGTACGTTGGCGAAAGGTGATCTCGGGCATGTGACTGTCAATAGGTGTAATGTTCGGGGTTGTTTTCCCGAAGAATCCAGAGTGGAATTTCCAGCAAATAGATGCGCAAAGATATTGGCTTTTTCCTGGGCAGTCGTTGCTAGTGTTCCATCTTCTTTGGTTAGGGGAGGAAAAGAGCTGGAAGTGAAGTTTCTTCCCACAGCTTTGGCGAAAGACCAAAATGAACGGGATCCGTTGGGACATTCAACAAGTTTTGATCTTATTTTGGCATTATGAGCATCTTTTGAACATTCTATTGTCTCTTTGCATATGCCTCTAGCCTCAACATATGCTGCTCTGGTCTCAGGTCCCGGATTTTTTTGCCATCGATGGTATGCTGCCTGTTTGGAAGCCACAGCTCTAGAGCAGTTTCTGTTAAACCAGGTCTTATCGGATGATGTTCTTCTTTCGGTATTCGGTATGTAAGTTTGCATCCCCAACATGATGATTTCAGAAATTGTCTCAGCACATCGTGTTGGATCTACTGAAGAGAAACAAACTCTCTTCCATGGAAACGCTGAGAAAAACATACGAAGACCTTCCCAGTCGGCCGAATTGTAATGCCACATGAGACGGGGTGGTATTGTGCTGCTCGATGGTAAATGGAAAGAGCATATTGTGGAGATGAGGGTGTGATCAGAGTTTCCAAGTGGGGCACAAACTTCTATTCTATACGGGTCAGGATTGGTGGTGAGGAAAAGATCTAGTGTATTGGCAGACTGGTTGTTGACATCAGGGATGCGGGTTGGTAGTTCGACCAGTTGTTCTAGACCATGAGTGATGGCGAAGGCCTCAGCTTGACGACCTGCATCATCTGTTTTGTTAGAGAATTTGAGCCAGGCAGCATTATGTACATTAAAGTCCCCATGATTATGGTTTCAGCTGTTGGATGGTTCTCCTGAATGTAGTCCAGTTTGAGTGATAAAAACTCAAAGAGGTTGTTATATGAAGGTTCATTAGGTGATAGGTAAAGGCAGCAGAGGAACTTAGTCACTTTGGTATCAGATAGCTTAAACCACATCACATCAAAGTCTTTCGGTTCCAAACTCTCTTCACGCTGGCATGAAAGGTTAGCCTTAGCGTAAAGGCAGACTCCACCTTTGAACCTGAATCGAGAATGGAGTTCGTAACCAGGACAAAGCATATGGACCTTGTTGGTGGACGAGTTTACTTGTGTTTCTGTTAGAGCCAGAATATCCGGTTTTTTCGTCTGTAGGTGATGGTGGACGTCATTGATGTTCTTGTTGAGTCCAATTACAGAGTTGCCAAGCGTTAGTCATAAAATTTCTTTAAAATGTGAGCAGGCCTAAAAAATAATGACATAGCACTCTGTATAGGTACATACATATCATTCGAGAATAACTAAATCAAGAGCGGCTAACAAATGAGGAGTCTTCATTTTAATATAAATATAACACATTCAATTCGATTCAAAGTATACTTTATTGTCATAATGTCATAAGTGAAATGACCCTTGTTGACAAAGCTTGTTAACCTAAAATTAATAACAATATACAGGAGAACAATACAAACTATCTACATATTAAAGAATTTAAATAGGCTTTTCAAAGTTTGAACAATTTCATTTCACCCCTTATTACACGAAAGAGTATAATTATTACAGCAACTGCCCCCCTATTTAGGCTTGAGTACATTTTGTCCATGAAGGAGAAAAGAGCATCATTTGTACTCTTTTTTTTGAAATCCAAATTACTGTTCTGCTAATATATTATTCACATCTAAGTATTCAACCATTCGAATTTTTACCAGTTTCTCTATTATTTTTAACCGACGAAACAAAAAAATCGACGCGTATATTTATTTTTTTATTTTTTTATGTATAATCACGCATAACTTTTTACTGAGACGTCCGATTCCGATAATTACTCTTTCAGTTGATAGGGTGTACTTCGAAGTTGGTCCCATTTGAATTTAAAAGATGAAATCCACCCCTAAGGGTAGCAAAATTAGAGATATTGATCACTCACCCTCTGAATTCTGGTCCGTTAACCGATTCTATCAGCTATAACTTTGTACTGGGATCTTCGATTTGGATTATTCTTCTTTTATCAGATAGGGTATCATATTTGGATTTCGAATGGAATTATTCACGCTTACGGGTAGAAAAATAGGGGATAATTGATTTTTCACTTGTGAACATTGGAACACATATGAAGTTGACAATGACAGATCGCTAGTGTCATTATCACAATCAATATATTCTATGAGAGGATGGAATGATATACAAAGTAATGAAATAAACTAACAAGAACAACAAAAAATTTTATAAACAAATAGTAAAAGTAGATAATCATATTATTTAATGGTAATAGTTGAAGTAAGGTGGGTGAGTAAGTATTTTGGAAGTAATAAAAAAACAAGCAGTTAGTAATTAGTAGATTTCAGCCACAAAAAATTGAAAAATAAAAACTTTTTAACAAAAAATTAAACCGACGAAATACGGAACTGAAAAGTAAAAAATAAAATAAACCTTCTTAGTCTCAATAACTAAGCTCCTAAACTAATGTAAGTAACTAATTTTGAGTCGGCGCCAAACAAACAATCAACGAAGATCATTAAATTACTTCAAAAAAATTATCAGAATGTCACCGCCCAACTCGATGCCATCATTTTACGCCTTACCTAATTCATTTGCTTGTTTGTTTGGCGCCGACTCAAAATTAGTTACTCACATCAGTGTAGGAGCTTAGTTATTGAAACTATGTAGGTTTATTTTATTTTTACTTTTCAGTTCCGTATTTCGTCGGCTAAAGTGATATTAGTGTAATAGGACGATAATTATTTGGGTCAGTAGAGTATCCTCCTCCTTTGTAAATCGGAATAATTAATGAATTTTCAAGAAATGTTGGGAATTTCCCAGTTCTAAACGATTCATTTATTAGTTGCACCAGTACTCTTATTGCTGAGTCAGGGAGATTTTGGAGGACCTTTGCTGTTATTTCATCAATTCCGGATGTATTTTCTTTTTTATGTTATTTATAACAGATTTCAATTCGTAGTGTTTGTGTATGTTGCTGGAATTCATGGTTTATAGGACGCATATTTTCAAGAGGATTGTTGTTATATTACTAGCTATGCGTTCAGCTAGGTTGCAATAGTGTGAGTTGAGGGTGTCGGGATTCATTGGGGTTGATGTGTGTACATTCGCTTCTCCTCTAAGATCATTTATGATTCTCCAGGTTTCTTTTACAGGATTATTGGCATTTTCTATTCTGGATCTGTAATAAAGTTCTTTCGCCTTCTTCAAGACTTTACGGTAGATAGTCCTTAATTTAAAATAGTAGTCAATGAAAAATGTTTCTTTTGTGGATTTTTTTATAGTATGTAATGATCGTAGGTTGGACGCAGATACTTTAATACCCAATGTAATCCATGGTGTTTTTGTTTTATATTGTGAATAGGAAAAGCACAGTTGAAGTTTTCAAACAGTCGATTATAAAATGCTTCAAATTGACATTCTGTAGTAAGTGTACTATTCCAGTTGGTTTGCGAGCAGTAGTTGTAGAATTTTTCAAAGTTTTTTCTACTATAAAGCCTTCCATAATGAAACGTTTTATTCTCATTTTTTGTTCACTATTTATAGTAGTATAACTATATACGGCCTCATGATCAGATATTCCAGAGGGAACTACTTTGGTTATCATATTATCGAGATTGCTACAAACATAATCAATTAATGATTCCTTGTCGTGCGATATACGTGTTGGTTCAGTCACGTGCACTTTTAGCTGAAAGGATTCTAGAATCAGTGATTGTGTATTATTATTGTACGTGTCACTGTAGTCTATATTGAGATCACCCGCTACTATGATTGAGGACTGTAAAGGCAAGTCTGACAATATAATTTCTAGTTTTTCGAAAAATACATTCATATTTGGCGATCTATATACACATATAATATAAATATTTAGCTCCTTACAATAAACTAGAGATAATTCGAATGCCTTTTCTTTCAATGGAGTATTATATCTGTCGATTTCAGAGAATTTATGTTTTTTCATAAACGAGTCTTTAATATAAATCATTGTACCCTTATTTGTGGGCTCACTTTTTCTGGAGTACTTAGCTAAAGGTAAATAGCCGGGTAGATGGATATTTGCATATGCTGACACAAGTTCTGTTTCATTTATAGGATGAAACAGAATAACATTTCCTCAGAAGTTCCACAAAATAGTGACACTGGCAACTCGCCGATCGCGGAGAGATCCAGGAATTACATCGTTGCCAAGCGTTGTTCATAATATTTCTCTACAATGAGAGCAGGCCGAAAAAATAATGACATGGCACTCGGTATACATACATATTATTCAAGAATAACTACATCAAGGACATTTTTCAAATGCGAATCTTCATTTCAATATAACACATGCTCACATAAGTTCTGATTTATTCATAGAATGAAAGAGAATAACGTTTCCTCAGAAGTTCCGCAAAATAGTGACACTGGCAACTCAGGAAAATGCCAAATCAATGGACTTATGACGTCAAAAGAAGCTGCAATAACGCTGAATTTGAGATATTTAGAGCAGCGTTTATTCGAATATTACTTAATATCTTCTAGGAAAAACTATGCATATATAATATTTTATCACTATATTTCAACTTCAAGTACATATGGAGCAAATTTGTGAGTTTGACAGCTAACAAAATTTGTTTCTCCAAGAAGTAAATACATCATTTCCCTAGCAACAATATGATGAAATTGAGACGTTGTTAAAATCGAATTAAATTATCGAATTTTTTCAAATTATTATATTATGGATGCAATAACGTACTAGTATGACATGAAAATTTGTATGCACCGCGGGTTTTAATGGATGTGTATGCCCTCAGGGCATAAAGATCTACTTAATACATAAATAACTATTAAATTCTGACATTGTTCCAGGTATTCGGACACATATCAGGATCCCACATAAACCCAATCGTGACAGTTGCTGCGGCAGTCTTAGGTAACATTCCTCTCATTCAAGTGCCAATTTTCTTCGTAGGACAAATATTAGGAGCTCTCCTAGGTTTCGGATTATTAAAGGTGAGTTGATTTTTTTGTTAGTTAATGTTTATCAATTAAGAACTGTACTAATTAGATAATTTAATGGTGAATGGTATTTCTTTTCCTAAAATCACCAGAACAATTTCCATTTAACAAACAAGTATTTGAAGAGCAGTTGAAATGTCTACCAACCAACCAATTCCAGTCTGTCCTCTGAACCCCACAGCTCAACTGACTCATCCAGTATAAATACCTCGATACTGAATTCTTTCGAAGGAGTATTAATTGAGACATCAGAGAGAACCAGTTTGAGACTCCTTGGTCATATGTGACAACATAAGAAATCACTTCATTCCTTCATCCATTTTATTTCCACTTCTTGAAAATGGCTCCAAAATCGGATCGGAAATATTCCACATTACAAAATTTTGAATTCTATTTCGCAAATTGCTAGACAAAGATTATCTACGAATTTAATTGCAATCTGCCATAGCGTAAGCGATCTCCATATTTTTTAACGTTCTATTTACGCCAGTGCCTGAACTACTCGACAAACGTCAATAAAAAAAAATAGAAAATTGCTACCGTAAAGTGTCACATTTTATTGTTGCTCCTTTTTTTCTTCCAAATCAGTCATATATATTGAAAATTGAAGTGCTTCACTAATAAGTGGATCTCGATAAAAAAAAGTTTGATTAATAGCCCTACCTCTATCTTCAAACTCACATATATTTGATTCTGGATCTTTGAAAAACCTTTCTGGGGACACGACAGTGCCTCCAACAAATTCGAGCCTACGAACTCTACCGTACTTCTTTACCCTCGAATTCACCCTTTTTTGAAGCAACTCGAGTTCTTTTGACCAATCTGTGGTTCACAGGTTTGATTATATAAACTTGTAAATCAAGAGACTCGAAAAAAAAATATCTCATTTCCGGATCATAAAAAATCTGCAGAACTTCTAAGAATCCTAGGAAGCTCAGCATAGCTGCAGGGCATGGTACGAAAGCGTAGAAGGGTCACAACAAGCTTCATTTTAATTTTGAAGCAATTTCCAATTTAAAACTCAAAAATTCGACTTATATTTCGTAATATTTTAGTTGAACCAAAATTGCCAGTCCCAAATCATAATCATCATTTATTTACATATATACACGATAATCTAACAGAAAATATGTAACATTGCGTTCGACTGACTCACATCTACTCCAGAAATGAATTGAAATATCTTGAGTCGGCGTCCCACAGCGCGAGACTTGGCGAGCTCGATTTGTGAATTGACGAGCTCGACTTGTGAATTGGATTGGATTTGTTGAGTACCGCGTCGTGGAACAGTCGACTCGCATAGGATCGAGACTTTCCCATGAAATGTCGGTAAATTCTCCAAACAAAAAGAGCGCGAGGCTCGACTAGCTGGAGCATGCTGTATGGCTTGTTGGACGGTCCCGTGACGCGAGGATGTCTGTCGACAGTGTCTGCCACGACGGAAGACCAGGCAATTCAGGTTTGGTGATGGTAGAGAATAGTTGAGTGCTATTTTCATTATTGTGTATTAACATTGAATGGAATTAGAAGCATTTGAGACCCAACACACGAACATCACATGCTATCCACTCATCGTCGCTATCTGTAACTACTGGATAATGTATCCCTTCCTAGGCTCGTGCACCTACTTCTAGCCACTGGTAGACGACGAGTCGATCTAACTATACACGCCGTGGGACCGATCACGTTCGAGATGTGTAAAGCGTTTTTTAGGGTCGGGAATAATAACTATTATCCCTAGAACTTTATTCAAGACGCCAAGACACTTATTCAAACTATTTTTAAACCCAACTCTTAACCTCGGGCGCCAGATTTTATAGCGGTTCACTCTACTTACCAGGGGTAGCAACAGATGGAGTTACATGTACAGGGGTCTGGTCTTTTGACTTTATTGAAATCTCCAAAGGTATGTAGGCTTTAATTACAGCCCTTGGGACACTCCGGTTGCTTTTGATTGCACAGACATTCAGACAGACCTGTCTATATCCTCACTAAACCATTTCCTGATTCTATAGTTTATATGCTTGAAAAGGGAAAGGTACCTACTTTCCATAGAAGCTTCCAAATGTAACCACAATATAACGATTTTATTTAAACTTCAACGTATTCAATTCGCACAATTTGAATTTATTACAGAAGGTTATGAGAACTTCAACAATATATTTTATTCACTATTCAGATGAACGTGAACTCATCAATTTATGAGCTCCAACAATGAACAAAACTAGAACACCTCTAACAAAATATTACACAATCTCTTTGAGAGATACCTCACTTTATCACCCAGGAGACCAATTTTCCTATTTTTACAAGTGAGTTCGGAAAGTGATTTTTTTTCGTCTTAAAACAAATAAACTTCACGGGCTCCTCGTAATAATTACTTTGAGCTCCACGGAGAGAAAACTGCACCACTTTAATATCTCGCACCACCCTTTGTCAAAGCCCAAACTACGGTGTATTCTTGTGAGTATTCTTTGAGTACGAGACATCAACGTATATTACATATTATTTTCACAATTACTGTAACTTAGGAAATTCAAGTTTCTTATAAAACCACCTTCAGGAACTTTATTCTGAATTAAGAAGCCCTAATATCTGTATATTAGTCTTATTGTCCTTTTAAGATAAAAAAAACCTTACTCTGCAAGTATCTGGAGGAAAACAAAAAGATTGGAACTTATGATCTAATTTATTAGGGCGCCAACTGCTCTCGTTCGGCCATGCATCATAACTCGAGCAGCTAGAAAACCTGACATATTGTTACCCCCGACAACACCCAAGAACGTAACTCGGGGCACTGTGAGATCGAATGGTTCATCGATATCTTGACATAGGATATTGAAACTCCACAGCAGCGCAACAGAATGTCAAATTCAATATTTCGTTCAATCATTTACCAGGATGCTATGAATTCTATTATACTCTAAATACTTGCTAGAGTCAAAAATGAAACAAATGACGGTGGCAATCCTCCCGAGTACGGTAGGATTGCCAATTAATATACAATAAATGAAGTTACGACGATCAATTGGTGAGACAGCCTGCTATCGTAGTGACAGCAATTATTAATATATATTCTTGTTTAAACACAAATACCCCACGACATAAATCAATACGAAATAACAACTAATACATAACTTGTATTATCGTGAAAGTCATCGGACTGGAATATTTCACACCTGTGCGATTAAATTATTTCCACAGCTGAATCGTTCTTCCAGTATCGTATGAAATATTCACAACGAACGAAATGAAATCAATCAGGCGTTTCGCTAACCTGATAAACTCAAACGGCTATCAAACACAGTGGGGGAAATATGCACAACAGGTAAATATGGTCTAATGACACAAGCAAATCAACAGGTGATCAAAAGTTTATACATAATGATTCACTTACGGTTACCTCACCACTCAAACAAAACTTTTGCATGAATGTTTTACGGAAAACTAGTTTCTTTGACGGTCACGGCTCGCAGAACAATTACAGTCACTTGCTCTCGGACTGGAAGAAAAGAGCTTATTATCAGACTGAAAGTAAAGAGAGTGATCCTAATTGAATCTTGGCTTTTATATCCACCAGATTTAAAAGAAATATCTGACAAAAACCGTATAAAGAAAGACGATCTTTTTGTCTAATTGACATAAGAACTGGACCAAAAAGCAGCTCATCTTTTTGTCCCCTTATGAAAAGCATATTACGTTTTACTAATATAAATTTATTTTTCTACCATCATAGTAAAAACAGTCTTTAAGTCTTTTTGTGCGGTGCAATAAGGCATCAGAACTTTCTTTTGCTTGGTTTTGTTATCGTCGTAAACGAGCCTTATTTTGTTGACAAACCATAATTAACATTAAACCCCAAATAGGCAGGGACGTACCAAAGTTACTTCAAACTCTTGATTAGCCGTTCCTAGTAACGGAGCTTGAGAAAAATGCTTCGGTACAATTGCTTAACAATATCTGACAAAAACCGTATAAAGAAAGACGATCTTTTTGTCTAATTGACATAAGAACTGGACCAAAAAGCAGCTCACCTTTTTGTCCCCTTATGAAAAAGCATATTACGTTTTACTAATATAAATTTATGTTTTTCTACCATCATAGTAAAAACAGTCTTCAAGTCTTTTTGTGCGTGCAAAAAGGCATCAGAACTTTCTTTTGCTCGGTTTTGTTATCGTCGTAAACGAGCCTTATTTTGTTGACAAACCATAATTAACATTAAACCCCAAATAGGCAGGGACGTACCAAAGTTACTTCAAACTCTTGATTAGCCGTTCCTAGTAACGGAGCTTGGGAAAAATGCTTCGGTACAATTGCACAAACCTCACTCCTGTGCACCAAGCCAAGCTCGTCAAGTCTCGCGCCGTGAGACGCCGGCTTAAGCTCGAGGTGGCTCAACCGTTTCCATGAAATGTTGGTAAATTCTCCAAATATCAAATGCGTGAGGCTCGACTAGCTAGCTCGTGCGTCGGCTACAACGGGAGACCCGTCACTTCGGAGAGAGAGTTTGGTGGTGGCAGAGTATTGTGTATTAACATAGAGTGGAATTCATAAGCAATAATTGGATTCTTAGATTTATATGGGACCCAATAAAAAAATATATAATAATACTCTGCTGCACATGCTATGCATTGTAAACTAAATAACTACTGCACTGGATAAAACATCCCTAGACACATGAACCAACCTTTAGCCACTGGTAGACGACGAGTCGGTCAAATTATACACGCCGTGGGACCGATCAGGCTCGAGATTGCACAAACCTCACTCATGTGCTCCAAGCACAATCCTCCAAGCCAGGATCGTCAAGTCTCGCGCCGTGGGACGCCGGCCTTCAGGAATGGGTAATTCTGCGATGGATGATTTTTTGGAATGAACGTATTTTAAAAATATATGAAAAGTGTGATACCGATATCTGAAAATGTAAGTTTGCAATGCTGAATTCTATATTTTCGGAATCCCGTCGTTGCCTCATCAAGTCGTCGGAAAATTATCACGCAATGGCGTATTATATTTATTTTCGTAACAATATTCTTAATAATGAAAAGAAATATCATATATATGTATATACTCTTTTTTGGGGAAATACAACATTACGAAAAGTAGTCGTCCATATTTTTTGAAAAAATACATAATGTCCTTCACGCATTGGCCTGCCTGGACTGGGCAACCAAGCAGGCAATTCATTCCTTATATATTCGTGCTAAGGCCTTTCTCATCCCTTGAACGGTGTGCACGATGACGGTTGCCGCTTCACCTAGTTGTTTTTGTCATTTTCAACTTGCTTTTATTATTTTCCCTAAAGGCTGTGACTCCTGATCATCTCTTGGGCAACGTCTACGTGACGAACACCACCACTGGAGAACTAATCAAACAGGGAGTAGGAGTATGTTCCCCCATGGTGAACCCTGCAATATCGCCGGCCCAAGGATTTCTCGTGGAGTTCCTCATCTCCTTGATCCTGGTTTTCATATGCTGTGGAGTCTGGGATGCCAGAAACAGCGACAAACATGATTCTGTGTCCATTCGTTTTGGATTGACCATTGCTGTGCTGGCGATGGCTGGGGTGAGTAATTATTTATTATTTTTTCCTATAGCAGAGCCGAGCGCACATTCAGCGATCCCGAAATGTTCGATTTAAATTGATTCTTATGGAGAGTATAGATTTAATAGTCTGGTCAACAAGTGCTCTTTGGACCATTATTTTTCTATGGAAACGAAAAATGATGAGTGAGGTGTCATTCGATTCGTAATGGCATTTAGAAAAAAGTTCAAAAAAAACTACTGTTTGCAAAAATTGGAGAGGTTATAAACAATTTAATATAAAAAAGGGGGGTTTGGTTTTTCGCAAAAACTATTGCACATATCCAAAATCAGAAAAAAATCCAAAGAGAGCAGGAATTTTCCTAGAAAAAGGTGGTAGGACCTCCACCAATATTTACAATTTTAATTGAGCGGTGAAAATACGGTGAAAACAGGTGGTTTGGCGCGCACGTCACCCGGATAGGATACTTAAACAAAAAATATTTTTTAACGAATTAAATATAAATAGTAAGGAATGAAAAAATTCAGGAACTTTTTAAATACATGAATAAACAATAATCCGTCGGAAAAAAAAATAAGTAATTTTTCTTTCAGTTATGATATTATTAATTAACAATTCTTTATAAGTTGAACCTGATAATTGTTAAAATCAAAATTGAATTTTTTTTTCTTGGAGCTATTCTTCAAAGGCTTAAAAACCGCCCCCCATTTGAAAAAAAAAATTTTTTATTAACAAGCATTGATTTATTTTTCCAAAATATGCCGATTGTTTTGTTTTTTTATTGAGATACATGAAAATGATTTTTTTAAATTATTGACTCCCATTGTTTATAACAAATGCATTGTTTATAATATAATCCAACTTTTTTTGAAAATCGAATCATTGATCAAATTATTGCTTTAAAACAATGGATTAAAATAAATAATGCTAAAAATCGCACTTGTTGATTAACAATTTTTTTTTGCAAGTAAATATTAGTATTAAGGAACCATTTTTTTATTCATTATTTCTATTCTTCCGTAACTCGATAAAAATTATTATTTTTATTTGTTTATTCAATAAACAATTTGTTATAGAGAAAGAAATTTTGACGTTATATATTTTTTTAATTGTACAAAATAAAACAATATCAACAATGTGTCGTTTTTTGGGGAAAAATGGTTTCTATTTTTTTAAGAATTTTGAATATTTTTGTCTTTTTACCTTCACCGTTCGCACCTGGTTTTTATCTTTGTAATTAATATAACTTTTAAACTATTGTAGATACAACAAGAACATCCAGATCTTTTATATTTGTTTGGCTTTAAAATTTAAATATATCAAACTATTACAAATACAAGATTACTTCATGGCTTTCTCATTTTTCGTTAATCAATAATTGAGCTTTTTGCTGAAGCTCTAACTCTATTATTCTTTAAATAATTTGCTATTATTCAGTAAAAATATTTTGACCAAATTATTTTGGCTTGCCTTTATTTTATTTATAATAATTTACTGAGGTAATGGAAAATACAATATATCACATTCATTCATCAATAAGCAAAATACTCTATGCACGCTCATTATTAGATTATTATTAAAAACTCATTTTATTCTAATTTGTCTGGATGTCTACAAGAGCAATCCTTAAACATTTACTGCTAATTACAATTCCTTTTTAAACGTGCCTGTTTGAAACTTCTATACTCAACTCTCAATACTCTACTTTCGGATTATGAGATATTTAAATGTTAAAGCCTAAAAAAGGAAGTATTTTTATAAATAATTGAAAGAAATTAAATAAATAATTGAGTTCGATTGGAAGCTTAATTTGTTCATTGGTTAATGAAGAATAAAAAAAGGTTCAGATGTTCTTGTCATATCTCCAATAGTTTATAAGTTATATTAATTACAAAGAAAAAGACCAGGTGCAAACGGTAAAGTTAAAAAGACAAAAATATCAAAATTCTAAAAAAAAAATATTTTGTACAATTAAAAAATATATCGGCAAAATTTCTTGCTTTATAACAAATTGTGTATTAAATAAACAAATAAAAATAATATTTTTTTTTCGAAATACGAAAGAACAATAAAAATAATGATTTAAAAAAAAAGTCTTTAATATTAATTTACTTGCAAAAAAAAACTATTAATTAACAAATGCGACTTTAAGAAATATTTTTTTTTAAGTGGGCATTTTGAAAATTATAGAATGAATATTGATAACAATATTAGCGGCAGCAACACGTGCTCGCTGCCTACTGCAAAAGAGAGGATCAACGGGCCCAACAGTATTGTGACGTCACGCTCTCTCCAAGGTCATAGAGGCGTTTTGAAACTCGGCGTTTTCAAAACACTGTAGCATTCTCAAAAATTGTTTGAGAAACGTAGGGAAAAAAATTTATAATCATGTCGTATGCGTAGATTCCAAATATTCAATAAAAAAATGCATATCCCAACCTAATTGTAAGACTAGAGTAGGTGAGATCTGACCCAACCTATTTCGCAGATAGTGGAAAACAAAGTATACATATGTTTTGGCAAGCATAAATATGTCATTGTGATTGTGTTTCGAAGGAAAAACACGAATATCTATTATTGGTTAAATGAAGGATATACCGTTGGTAAAGTATGGCAAAATAAAAATATTAAATGCGCGAGGCAAGCTTTCCACTGGAATAAAAGCACTCTCGGGAAAAGGTAAAAGATTAATAACTACTCACATTGGTAGCAGAAATGGATTTGTCGATGGTGGCTTACTAGCATTTGAATCAAAACGGACTGTAGACTATCATGAAAACATGAACGCTGATGTTTTTAAATAAGACGTCATTTCACAAAGATATGCTGAAAATGAGCTACTGGAGATTGTAAAGTTGAATAAACATCTTTGTACGAAATTTGTTGTCGACGAAATCGCTTCAAACGGAATATAACGGTACTTCGCCTTCCGCCATATCACTGTGAATTAAACCCCATGGAATTGGTGTGGGCGCAATAAAAGGGTTTGTAGCAGGGCATAACACTACTTTTAAAATAAGAGGGAATAAAGACTGTGGATTGTGAAAAATGGAGTAAGTGCGTCGAACATGTGAATAGAAGAAATACTGTGGGAAGCTGGCTGATAACATGTTATAAATCACTGTAGAGCCCAACGCCCAACATCAGGACCCCAACGACGATAGTTCATCGGACTACTCGGAATATGATGACTAAAATTTAAAAATGAAGTTGTTGTATTTATTCCAATTTATCTATTTTCATATTATTATTACTTTTATATAAGTTTTATTATACTTATTATTTTGATAAACTACCTGTAGTTACGCCGCTGTCACATAAATTTCATTCAAAATTATTTTTTCTATTGTATTAAGGTAACCCTAATTAGGCCAATTCGGGGTGTGTACGTCTTAAATAACTGAAATACGGAATTTTAAAAACTATCATTGCAACTTTACAATACAACCTTCAAGTTGTCCACCCTGTTTAATGCATTCTGCCATTGCAAATTTACATTTCATCACTCTCTCATATTAGGAAACAGAGTATAATATTTCTCTCAACTATTTATTGTATGATGCAGATTTTTGGATTTTCTGATAAAAAAATATTTCAATCCTACAATGATGATCGTATTAGGGTTCATAGGGCGTGATCTAGGTTTAATGAAAATTATATCGCACCCAATTATAGTTCTGGTAGGTTTTCAGTAAACGTTTGGGCATGGATGTCCAGAAAATATTTGGAAATTTTGAAAAATGTAATGTTGCCTTCAGTTAGACATCGTCTCCCTAATGACAATTTAATTTTCCAGCAAGATAATTGCTCAGTGCATACCGCCAATTGTGTACGAAATTATTTTGCTGAAAATAATGTCGAAGTTCTGCATTGGGCTACTCAACGTCCTGGCATGAACACATTAGGGGAATTATGGTTAAGAAAATACAGAACCAAAATGTTATCGATTTGTTGAAAATATGAACAGGATTGATTTGTTGAAAATATAAACAGGATGTTCATAAAATCAGATGTGGAATCATCTGCGACTGAAAGATAAACTTTAGTCACTATCTTCCATCGTCAAGATAACCTCTTGTGGGGTATTCATGTTGAAAAGGGAAACATTCTCAATTGAATATTGAATAGAAAGATTTTTGAATTGAAAAATCCACGATAAATGAAGTTATTTTTTGTGAATGTCTAACAGAAAACAACCACTTCCCCGGTAAAGCCGGATTAACTACATCTGATGATATTCTGAAAAGGCCCTAACTCAAAAGAAAGAATCACAAAAAATAACTTCATTTATCGTGGATTTTTCAATTCACAGAAAAATATTTCTATTCAATATTAAATTGAGAATGTTTCCCTTTTCAAAATGTTATCCTTGAATAAAAATTATTCATGGTCTCTCATTGAGGAAACCTGGGAAAGCCCGGCAGAAATTCAGAATTTTGTAGATTCAATGCCCAGAAGGATGCAAGAAGTAATCAATAATAACTGGACCATGATTAGATATCAAATTTTGTTTTGTGTTTATTTCGCATTTAACAAAACATTAATTACTTTGGATATTTTTAATGAATTACTGTTTTATTTTCTGATATATTTCTAAAATAGGTAAGTAGGCAATCCTACAGGAATATCTTCTATTTAATGGATTCACACAACTAAAAAATAGAGTTCTTGATGTACAAGAGTTGTCCCACTTTTATTTGTCGGGAAGTGTACATCAACATATTGGCACATAGATTAACGAGTCATTTTACAGTGATGATTTATTGAATTATAATAAAATATTAAAACTACAATTGAAATACCAACATATTTTAATATTTGTCTGAAAATTCTGACGAACTATATTCGGTTCTACATAATGATGTCAATGAGATTGTCTAGTTCCCACGTGTTTGCTTCATCTTTTAGTACGTGTTTTAAATAACTTTCCTAGATATTGCAATAATTGGCCACCAAAACTTTGATGTCATGTCACGTGTTGAATTACACGAAAGAATCAATAAGAGGCTGAGTCTGATCCACACAATGGAATAAAACATGTCACATGTCCTAAATTTCTTGTGGCACTTGCACTATTATAATGGTATTAAATCGATAGAATTCTGATACTGAAATATTGGTTTCAATCACAAGGAAAGAAATAAGTATTTCTGTAGACTGACTAATTTCGTATTCACGATATTTGTAATTCAAATTCTGTACTTGACAATGATTTATATACAGTTTATTAGTGAGTGCCATAATAATATGCAAAGTCTAGCGAGGGCTCTGTTTCATAAGTTGACATACATACACGTGTCACACAAAACACATATCGTATTTCCATATTGAAAATGTATTAACAGGTGGAGCAGATGGTGGTTAGGTACTAAAAAAACAACATTATAATCCAACCTTCCTCCCTTCCTTCTACTTCACTTCTCTATAATAGAACTGATTTCGCATCCATCTTGATTTTTTCCAATACTCATTCCTTGTTTTTCCTCTTCAGATTTCTTTGTTCATAAATATTCAAAAAACTATTTTTTTCTGTATTTAAAAGAAATAGATTTATGAAGGTTACTCGAAAAATGGAGAACATAAAGAATAAAAGTGAATTTGCCATTCTTGAGAGATTTATAATCCTGTTTTATAATATAATCATTTCAATAATAATAATAAAATCAATAATAATACACTGAGTCAAAAGTCACAAAAATCAGTTTTTATTCTAATTTTCTTTTGGTTATTTCGATTAAAATAAAAATCACTAACGTAAGTGATTCGTGGCGTTCCAATCGCATTTCCTAGATGTGAAAAGAAAACCACGTTCGTTAGTGGACAAAACTTCGATTTATTCTGCGGGATAGCGTGGCGTGGGAAGTTTTAGATATTCTGAAATTTATCTTAAGAACGATGCTGTGATTAATTAATAAAGTGCTGGTGTTGGTTGATTATGTTAGATACTAAAAATGGGATTGCATAATAAACAAAAATTGAAACATGAGGAATTATGTGTCTCAACATGGTTTTTCTGTTTTCTTACCTTCTATCATATCATGTGGTTGAAATTGAGAGGTGAGATACGCCCCCAACTTTTCAATGTCTTGAATACGTTTATTTTTACAGCACAACTCAAAACTGCCACTTTCGGTTTTACCGAAAGTGACTCCAACTTTTATTTTTCATATGATAACCTGTCAGTTTTTTTTAAAAGAGCTTTGAATTAGTGACATGATTGTTTAAAAAATTTGAAATCGGTTGATATATGGCGGAAATACAGTTGATTTTTCAATCGAACAAGATTGGCCATGAAAATAAAACTCACTTACCAGAGGCAGCTTCGAAATCTAATTGAAAATTGGGGTCCCCATGAAATTGCACCTACTATATTTCTCAACATTTATCAAAAATTGCCTCAAAACCGAAAGGTACCCCCATAAAAACGTTCCCAACTACCATTTCTTTTCACTTCATCGTATTGAAAAATTATGAATTATCAGATTACATGTGTGAAAAGTTTTAGAAAATTCCAAAAGGAAGCGGAGATACAAGCAGTTTTTAATACGAGTGTTCTCAAAATCAGATGTTTCTCAACGAAGGCAGCTTTGAGCATAAGAAAGCGAAACAAAAAAGTACATTTTACCAACAAAGTGACAGATTTCATCATCTTGAGAAATCATAAATTATCCGATTACTCGTCTCATAATCGTAATCGAGAATCTACAGAACAAAAAAATATGAGGCGTTTATTCCAATTTTGGGATTAAACAAAACTAATATCTAACGGAATAAAAAAATATTTTTTTTTTTTTTAAATCACACAAAGTCGTGTTCACAACGTTTATGCCCATATTCACTGATTTACACAATAAGCTGAGCTAACCAAAGCCTGGTTCAAAAATAAAGCTTGGTTTGAAAACATTTGTTATAGTTTTCCCAATATCAATTGCAGAAGCATAAAAAAGTCTTGCGGCGGAATCTTTTGAGCAGCAGTGGCGGAGATAACTAATTTTATTTAGATATTTAAATATTTAAAATTACGTTAAAATAAAAAAATATGCCATAAGCGAGGAAGTCTGTATCAATAGACAACCGGATCATCATAATTTCATTTTGCTATGGTCGAAAAAAGCCATCATTTCCAACAAAACACGACAAAACTATAAAATATTTTAAAACCCATTTCAACCCAGACCAGAGACGCTACTAGCTTTCATTTACTCAGTCTTGAAACTGGTGATTTGCGGTCACTCAAACCCACGTTGACTATCGGCTCTTTTGTTCTTCTTTTCATCTACCGTTCGCCGACGGAGAATGTTTACGAGCAGTACACATTTTTTTCGCATATACGCTCGTGTTAGCGAAGTGAGTTTTTATTTGCTCCCTATAGAAACAGCTTCTGCAATTGATATTGGATGGACTATATGTACCGTTGCGCATTAAACTAGGCTTAGTTAGGCTTATACTGATACTGGCAACGTCGCAATTTTTAAGAGATTCATTTATTTTTTAAAGTGGCTGATGTCAAAAGTGTCAAAACTCAAAAGCATATCCTATCAATATCAAATCTAACCACAGTTATTATTATTGTATTCTTGCCTTGATTATAAATATTTGTTGTGTTATAATAATGAGCGAGAAATTAAAAGTAAGGGTATCTAACTTTACGTCCTCCGAAAAACTCCATTTACTACAACTTGTAAGTAAATATTCTCCAATAATAGAAGACGAAAAAACTGATAGGGCATCAGGGGAGAAGAAAGAAAAATCGTGGCTTCAAATCACCTCCGAGTTTAATGCTTCTTCATCTAGCTGTATACCGCGCTCAACAGCATCGCTAAAAAATGCTACGAAACCCGTAAAATAGAACTGAGGAAGACATTGGCCGAAGAACATAAGGAAATAAACCTTACCGGTGGAGGACCCCCTCCTAAGAAAGTAAGGGGCGAGGAATCGGATGAAATATTATTGTCTATACTTAATAAAAAAATAAGAAAGATTCAATTTAATTGAAACAAAATTGGTAGACCACAGGCTAAAACAACTACGTTCCTAGCAAATACCACGCAGAACGTTGAATGATATTCACCTGAAAATCCATGCAAACTTCCATATAAATGGAAATTGATTGCAAATGTTTCTTTCTGATAAGCTCGATTATGTTCAATTTATGTCGGGTCCGCCTAACAATCCGCATACCGGTTTCAGGCTTTTTGGCCCTTATCAGTACGGAGAAGTCACCAGCCAGAGATCCGGAGAGCTCTGGCCGAAGCGACACACAACATAAACAAAATCACCATCAAGCCTATAACATCTTTAGGTACGCCGGAAAAGATAACTTTTAACCGGCGGTACCTAGTGACAGAAAGAAACACTCCATAATAAAAAAATCCTATTTGTGCAAGCAATTACACGAGGAAATCGTGCTATTCTATAAAAATTGTTTTGGCAGGATATTCGTTCATTATGTGTGGCTGGCATCTTAATAAATCTGTTTGGAAGACTGCACTTTATAATCCTGGACACAGTGCTTTGACCCATTTGCATAAAGTCTCCTATATTTATTGGTGACCATCACTTGCATAGAATATGAGTGCAGTCAAAAATTGGTGTATTGGGGATACACTGTTATTCCTAAAGAAAGGATAAACAGTTGAGATTTATTGTTTTCTTTGGTAAATATAATACTTACAAATCATTGTTAAATTCTAGTTCATCCTCAATAAGTTCCAAAACATACAAAGTTGTTTGTTTCGTTAACCTGAATTTTCTAAAGAGTGCTAAATCATCCATATCTTCAAAATAGTTTGGCATTCTAAAAATATTTCGCGGGAATCCAAAATCTATTATATCTAAAACATCAACGTCGTCTTCAAGGAATAATTCATCTTTTGCTTCCATAACTTACCATACCAAAGAGATTACATACACTTTGAACCGAAAATTAAAATTATGAAACTTTACAAGAAGTAAAATCTTGTATTGAGGTTATATAGCAAAATTTTGTAAACATAGGTTTCACATAAGCCGAGCTTAAAACACAAAGCCGCCAAATTTGACGGTTTAACTTGGGCGAGCTTTAAACCCTAAAATACTTGCGGTACATATAAACTTGGCTACGTAAGCGCGCTTAGATCTTAGGCTTGGCTTATTAACATACGGAGAATATGGGCCATAATTTCTCCATAAGTTGGGTATTAAAACCAAACTTTTGATAAATAAATTTCTTCAAAAGTTGGGAAGTCCGAACGCTTGATTATACATGTTTCGGACGTATATTCTTCGGGAATTTGGTATAAAAGTGGTAATCTACTAAAAATAAAAATAGTGTTATACAAAAATAGCGAGAGATTTGAGATCACTTACAATGTGGTGGATGAAAATAGGACAGAATAACTATAGAATATTAAGGCACATCCTTGTGTTGAAATAGTTTCTTATTTTTTTTATTTCGGGGCGTTTCTCCAAGAAAATTACAAGATTAACATAATCAATTTATTTTTAAGTTGCCACCACCGACATAACCTTAATCTAGACTGCTGATCCCGTATGATGAGAATTCATCCAATTACAACATATCAAACAGCTTTTAGAGCATGCGTATTTTGTGTCTGTAACGATTCAAAATCACATAATGGCTCCTCGTTAGTTGTCAATGTCTGAAATGACATTATTTGTGCTTTCTGCGCTTTGCGCAGACACGTTCACGTAAATTCTATTTGGATGAATTTTTCGAGTGGTGGGGATATGACCTCTAGCGGTCTAGATTAAGGTTATGTCGGTGGTTGCCACCATGAATGGCGTCAATTTTTACAACAAACGAACCAGAAGGCTTTTTTCAAATGACATTATCAAGAAGATAATGTGGCAACATCTATGATGTGGGGTTTAAAGTAATTATTGGGGATTAAAGTTCACTGTATAGTTTAGTTTTGAGTAGCGATTTCAATTACATCGTAATATACATCGTAAATATGAAGATGTCCGCTAAAGCCATTTGCGTACGTGCTTGTATACAACATTTTTTTGTATTAGCTTCCCAAATAAACAACGGAAATGATATTTCCTCGCCGTGCATACATTTTCCATTACCATCCTTAAGTAGTGTAAGGAAGTTATGCAAAAATGTAGTAAGCGATTGTTGATAAAATATTAGTGTTCATTTTTCATGAAATAAGTATTCCAAAAGAATATTTCGAAGAAAACGTCTGATGTGACTACAAAATTTCATATAAACTAGTTTTTTTTCATTGGTGCCCCTTTGTACCTATTTAAAGCACGCCTCAGCGTGTTTAAATCGAACTTCAATAAACGCGCGTTTTTTAAAGTTACCATGGCAACATCAACAAATCGATAAATGTGAAGTCTTAATGACAAATTTTTTATTATTGATCTGACAGGAGTACCTTGTGACGTCAAATAAAATATTACTAACAACTCGTTCATTTATATGTGATACCTCTTGCTCCTCCATCCATTTGATGAACTTTTCATATTCTTTTTTATATATATATCACTGGATTTTCGCGGTATTAACCGCGATTCTGCCTCACTATTCAAAAAATCGATATTAGAATAATTCATTTTTGAGCTCTGGTGACAACAAATATTGATCTTTGATAACAAATTGCAAATGAATATCTGTTTTTCTCATTTCCATGACAACGAAAGGTATACTGATGTCACATCACGAATTCAACCATTTTGCATTATTAGTTCTTATTTCTATTTTTTGAAGTAATAATACCAGTATATATGATTTCAAAGTGCACCAATAAAAAAAAATAGCGTGAAGTATTCGTGGATAACTGGTCTTAAAAACAGTTGCTCTATTTCGAGCACTCCGGCTGCGCCGTCGTGCTCGAAAAATAGCGCGTGTTTTAAAGCCCTTTTTATCCACTTATACTTTAATATACTATATTGCGTCTCCCGAAACGTTTTTAGGATATTAATTGAAGTGTTGCCATGACGATTTTAAGTACTAGTCCCATAAAGAGGCATTTTGCGGACTCTTTTCAGTACTCAAAATGAGCATTTTGCGGAACTACTACACATCAAACACAGGACCGTAAAGTAAATAACCAGAAAACATTCCAATCGTTTATTAGATTATCAGAAAATTAATATTTACGAACTTTTTTACTTTGTAGGTCCATAAATAGATACATCAGTCATATTGAAATGTAATGTTCATCCCTTCAAAATGTAAAGATTTTTTTGTTGTTCAATTGTTTTTCTTTTCAGGGACCTTACACTGGAGCCAACATGAATCCAGCTAGGAGTTTCGCACCTGCATTGATGAATGGGGACTGGGAAAATCATTGGGTAAGTTATTAACTATTTTTAAACGATTGCAAAATTTCACACATAGTTACGCCACTGGCCTATTATATCGGGGTACAATCCCTCAAAGAAAACACCAGTGGTATGTCCGGTTATATACAGGGTATTATGAATCAACACACCAAATGTTAAGACTGGGGAGAGTTGAGGAAGTTAATACTCCAACATCTGACCAATCAAATGTTAAGCCACTGTACAGGGTGTTATTTATTTAAAAACCACACACCTGACCACCAAATGTTACGCCACTGGCCTTCTATGTGGGATCACTCCTTCAAGAAAAGACCCATAGACGCTAAGGACGCCTCAAATATAGGGTTCCTATACTCGATTAATCCTTCCTTGAAAATTTGCTCGTCAAAGTAAGTACTTTGACGTATAGGGAGCATCAATTATTTGGGAAAAATTGAACCGAGATTATTTCCCGAGAGTGGCTTCGAGTAAATATGTCTTTCTCTCTATACTTGGGAGTGTTGGAAGCACTTACCGTCTCAGAAAGATTGTGAAATAATGCACTTGGAAAAGCATCAGAATATACATATATATTTTATGAAAGTTACAAAATAATTCCATCCGTTCCATATACTGATAAAAAGATACAATGGTCAAAGAAAAGTGGAGAGTTTACCTTAAGTTAGTTTCTGTCAGTTGCAAAGTCAAGTAGACTGAATATAAGTGAAAATGACATCAATTGTTAAAACAACATATTGATAATTATTATTTGATAACTATGGGAACCCAAAATATGGAAATATATTTAAAAACACATAAAATATTATAAATGATTCGATTTGCCCAAGCATAAGATACAGAAAAATATATTAACTCCATACCACGAGGTTTCAACACTTATTCACTCGATTATTTGTTTTACATGATATTAGTTTCATTGGATTTACTTTTGATTTTCACTGTATATTAGACTATAGTTGTATGGATACTGTTTTTTCTATGAGGTCATGAACTATCGGTCTGAGGTTTTTGTTGACTTATCTCGTTCTTGAAGCATTGATAAAATAATGTTTGATCATGGTAAATACTGTTTACTGGTGTATTCACTTTGTGAAATGATTACTCGTGCCCGTCCCGTTTGACTTGATTTGAATTTTATTCCTTACTAGTTGGCAAGTTTACTGTAAGAGGATTATATTCGTACACTTCTCATCTTTGTTTCACTACATAGTAATCGAATGATAGTTAACCTCCTCGGAGAGGATATGTTACTTGAGCAACGTCTGTACACCGAATCAGCATTGTTGTCCGCGGGGTCGCGCCTTTTATATCCCCTACCCTTTCACGGATCGTTCGCGGGTCAAATTCCTAACATTATTTATCTTCTAGCTGTCATAATAAATCACTTTCTCAGTAATTAATGGCTGGTTACTGTAGTCAAAAAAATGTATAAAAACCAAGATTTATCTATTTCGTGGCCGTCTTGCACTTAGCGAGCTGTCAAAACCTATAATTATAGTTGCTTGTTTACTCCTAAAATTCCTTAGATACGCGTAACTTGTAGGGTGATGAGTTGTTAATAGCTCAGTGGTAAAAGGAAGAGTGACTTTTTATGTGCATTCCGAGTCTGGAAGGTGACAAAATATTTTTAACGGACCTTGTGTATCAGTTTGGTCGCGTATTTGATTTCAAACTTTATGTTCATTCCTAGTGAATTATGTGGAGTTCATATTTGTTAATATATTGTGGTTTCTCATGCTTGAAAGCTTTTCTGTACGTATGGGGGCAAGCAGAAAATTATTATTAAGATATATTATCTTTTTTATATACCACGTTTATAAAAAGTGCTAAAAAGTATAAAATAATTTCTACTAGCCCCATACAGATTTATAACCACATACAGATAGTCTTGAAAATTTGTTATTGTGAATTTTCAATCGCTATGAAAATAGTTGTGAGATTTAGACAAAAAACGTGAGGCGCATGCAATAGATAAATAGTAAGGGGTGTAGGGAGCAGCAGTCGTTGAGAAAACTCACAACCCTTCAAATCATTTGCAGTGCAATAAAATTGTCAGCGAACTATCCATGCATCAATTATACATTGCACGTTTTTGGTTTTAAATCTTACCTCATACCTATTCAAAATTCACAATCACAAATTTTCAGGACAGTTTGTGTGGGGTTAGAAATCTGTATGTGGCTTGAACAACACACAGGCTAGTGGCATATGATTCGACTGTCTGGAAAACTATCAAATATTTTCAATTACATAATCATATTTCTTTATTCAGGTTTATTGGCTTGGCCCTCTTGCTGCTGGATTCTTCGGAGCTCTGTTATACAGACTGTTGTTCACCAAAGAAGTGCCATCATCGAAGGAAACCATTCCCGAAGGCATACCACTCAACCAAAAAGCCTAGACTAAGCTACATGAAGAAAATATATCCAAGAGCTGCCTGACTGTTTTGTTTAAAATATTTTTATTCGAAATTATATTTTGTTATAAATTGTCCGAATTCTCATTCCAGTGTTTTTATGTTGTCCCTTGTTTTTTCTTCTTCCCAATCAAATAACAAAGGCTAGATGGGTACCTACTGTCCAAATATATGTCGGTAACATCTTTTTCCTACAACTGCTATGAAAAGTAGCGTATTTCTCATAGCTTACTTTTTCAAAACCATGTGTTGCTCATACTGTGAGAAATATTTTTTCTCACGGCAGTTTGCCCACACCACATACATTCATATGAAGAATCAACAAAAATCAACAAAAAACGACAAAATCTTAGTTGGATGGCTGTTCAGCTTTAATTAGTTATCACAACTGTCAGATTATAGAAGTTTTTTAAATTCTTAAGGTAGTTTTCATTCGTGTTTTGATAAAAATCACAAATTCTATTGAATATTATTTTAATAAGACATAACCTATTTATAATAAATAATATGAATACTGATAGTGGCGATTTTGGTAATACTCCGCCAGAGATATTGGAAAAAGCTGCAAAAGTAACGTTAGAAATTTCAAGAAAAAAGTATGAATTGGTATACAAAAAATTTATGGAATGGAGAAGAAATACAAAAAATTTTTTTTCGGAAAGTGTACTTTTGGTATACTTTGAAGAGATGTCGAAAACTTTAAAGGCGTCACAATATTCAATGTTGCGAAGTACTACCTATCAGTATAGAAAATAACATTGATATATCCACGTATCAAAAATTACGTTCATTTTTGAAAAGAAAGTCCGACAATTACGTCCCCAAAAAATCAAATATATTGACAGCAGACCAATTGCAGAGATTTTTAAACGAAGCTCCAGACAAGAAATATCTACTAATAAAGGTAAGTTTATTTAGAAGGAACTATTTTTTTAATTTCTTTCGCTTTTTTCCTTGAATTAACATAGCTTTTTGTAATTAGTGAGTTTTTTAGTTGATAAAAAATTAGATAATTATAAAAATTTCTGTTTCAAATTCTGCTAGATAGATATATATGTACTTTTGAACAAAACTTTTAAAATAAGGCTCACTGGTGCAGTGGATAGTGTATCCGCTTGGCACACAGATGACCCGGGTTCAAAACCCGGGCTAGACTGTTTTTTTTTTTAATAAAATTTTACAACCTGACATTTTTATTTGTAGGTTGCAGTGGCTATTGGCGTAGCAGGGGCATGTCGTTGAGAAGAGTTGTGGATAATTTAGAGGATTTAAATTCGGCTTTACTGGTAATTAGATAACACCAAAACAAAAAAGCCAAGAAAGTTTACTGTAACAGGAGAATTTTATAATATATATAAAAAATATACTACTTTCGACCGATTGATTGACAGAAGAATGTTTTTTTTAAATTACCAGCAAGGAAAATGTACTAGACAGGTAGTCGGCATTAACAAATTTGGTAGAATGCTAAGACAATTGCATTTTTTTTTAAATTGGAAAACCCCGTCTATATAAGGTCACTGCTTCAGACGTTCTTCGGCAACAATTTTATTAATGCAGGAGGGGACATATTAACCTTAAAGCGCCATGGAGGATGGCAATCAGATACCGTGGCAGAAGGATGCAAGTCTATTAAAAGTAAAATTAACGTTGCCAATAAAATCGTCAACTCTATTGAACAACCTCTCGAAGTCTTTGCTGAAATGGAGACAGAAAATGCACCGTATATGAATGCTCAACGGTAGATGGAAGCATCCTGCGCCATCTGGATGCCGGAGAGGCGTATACCTACCTAGGAGTGCAACAACGTTGCACCCAAGAGGTAGTGGGGTTAAAACGCTATCCGCGGCAAGTATCAGCAGAAACTCCGGCAGATCTGGTCATCAGAACTGTCGGGCATGAACAAAGTTTCTGCCACCAACATGCTTGCCGTTCCAATACTAATCTACTCCTTTGGGGTAGTGAAGTGGACCCTGGAAGAGCTGCGTGCAATTGACGTAAAGACTCGCAAAATGATGCACCTACATCGTAGTTTGCATCCGAAATCGTCCGTTCCACGGTTGTACCTCCCCCGAAAACAAGGAGGCCGTGGACTTCTGAGTTTGGAGTTCTACACAACAGGATGGTGCTGGATGGAGCCTGTAAAGTCATCAGGAGCTTGGATCCCCTTCTCTGCATGGTCAAAGACCATGAGATCACAGGGAAAGGAGCGTTTCTTTTCAAGGCAGCAATCCGTGCAGCCGATGAACTCGGTCTTGTATTCGACACCGAGCGGGATATCCAAGACTCTATCACCGAGTTGGATCCCGTTCGACGGAGAGTCCACATAAAAGCTGCAGAGAATACTGTACATCTGCAGCTCCACAAGGATAAGCCGATGCATGGAATCTTCTACAAACATATTGAAGACCACGGCTTATCCGAAAGGCTGACCTTTTCTTTCCTTAGGTCAGGTGGACTCAAGTCGGAGACTGAGGGATTCATCATGGCTTGCCAGGATGGTGTTTTCAACACTCTCGTGTACCGAATCCGCGTGATGGGTATAGAGGTCCCTGACACGAGATTCAGGGCCTGCCGTGGAGCGCCTGAGACCATCATGCACTTGCTGTCAGCATGTACAGCATATGCGGTCTCAGCCTATATTCATCGTCATAACGCGGCGTTACGAGTGCTGTATTACCATTTACGACACTCGTACGGTATTGATGAGATACCAGTGCTGCCATACGCTCCGGGGGATATTGAGTCCGTTGTGGAGAATGAGAAGTGCCGAATTTATTGGAACTACTCATTCCCCACCCTCAGGCAAATACAAGCCAACAAGCCTGATGTAGTCCTCTTCGACCGCGAGCAGAAAACGATATACGTCATAGAGTTTTCGGCTCCGGCCGAGACAAATATCATGCGAAAAGAGGACGAGAAACGGACGAAGTATCGAGATTTACTCTTCGAGCTCCGCAGACTCTATCCAGACCATTCTGTAAAGATAGTGGTTCTGATTATAGGGGCTCTTGGTAGAATGATGCCAACGCTACTCTCAAACCTGGAAATTATACCAGCATGCCGTAAATCGGCAGAATCTCTAGCCGGCCGCATGCAGAAGGCAGTCATTCTCGGATCGTTACGTCTGCTCAGGACACATGATTCTCGGACCCAATGATCTGTCACCTAACGGATGTGGGGAGAGGTCATTGGTTTATGTAACCGGCACGCCCTTCCGAATGGGTCGGAGCTTCGGAAGTAAGGGCCTGACTGGAATTGGTCAAAATCAAAACGAAAATAATAATAATAATATATGCATTTATTGACAGAACTATAGATATGAGACAGTACAGTTTAAATTTTTCTGCCAATACAAGATTGGATGACTCCATTCTTACTCTTGCACCTTACAAAAAGAGAAAGGAAAAAAAGAAGAAAAAGGATAGATAAGTGTGTATAAAAACAGGTCACACACAAGAATACGCTAAATTATAATAATTATGGAAACACATAGAGTAATTTGATATAGTGTATCAGTGGCTTGTGGCTCAGTGGCACGAGCGTTGGTCTTGTGTCGACTGTTTCCACCCGGTGCGGGTTCAAATCAAATCCCGAAAAAATTTCAAGGTCTCAAGAGTGGTTTCGGATCCCACTATAAAAGGTAAGATCCCCGTGATTTTAACTCGTACAAGTTTTCATTATCTTCTGAGGGTTGGTCAAACAACTAAAAAAGCGGTTAAAAAAAAACAAAAAAGTATGGTCATAGCATAGCCATCATGGCCATAGCATCCCAGGCAACACAAATAGGTCCTAAAGATATCTCGGCGAACTCTTTTTAGGAAATTGTGACGCCTTTTGTAACTTCTCTGAGAGGTTTTTGAGAGCTCTATATCACCGTCAAATGTCCGCCGCCGGGACATTGTCAGCGATATCTTACGTGGAAATTCTCGAACAATACACTCTGGCGAGATCTCTGCGGAATCTTGTGGCGAGTACTTTGGTAAATTATCATTTACATATCATGTCAAGTCTCTGTGAGCTCGCATGAAAGCTAGCTGTGTGATCATCGCAGGAGTGCCTCTGGCGAGTTCTGTGGTACTTCGCATATACAGCCCTTTGGCGAGTTCTTTGGGAAATTCACGTCAACTGCTTTTGTTGAGATCTATGTGAGGTCGCTTGCTGTGCTTCTGGCGTGGTCTTCAAGAGTTCGCATTGCGTGTTGTACAGGATACTCTTATATACACCTATTGAAAAAGAAAAAACGATCTCAATTGAAAATTGGAAAACAATTTTTTCAGAATTAGAAAAAATCTACGATGAAGTTACTTTTTGTAATATCTAACAGAAAACAATTACTTCCCAGCCACTATGCATGCTGGACATTGACATTATCTGATATATATATATATAATTTTTATCACAATAAATATTGTGAAACATCCCTAAATTTTCACCTTAAAAATTCTTACAGTGAATATTTGCATTTTCATTCTGATATTTGAATAAAAAACTTTCTCAATCAAGATTGGATAAAAAGTTTTTTAATCAAATATCTGAATCAAAATGTAAATCAGATTTCTTCAGGTTGAAAGTTAGGAATTCGCACAATAGTTGTTTTCTGTTAGATATTACAAAAAGTAACATCAATTTTTCATCGTAGATTTTTTTTATTTTATTTTTTCCATTTTTTTATTTGTGAATAATGTTCCCTTTTTCAACATGGAAAACCTACTAAGAAGTTATCCTGAAAGATGAAAGATATAGCTTATAAAGTTTATGTTTCAGTCATTTTATACAAGTTACTCTTTTGTGATACATATTCTCGAGCATATTTGTATAAATCGCTGGGAAGTTGAGGCAGCATATCTCTGAGAACTCGTGGGAGAAATTCCCATCGGGATACTCAAACTCAGTAAATCCATATTGTATTGTTTTTTCAAGTCATATCTAAAAAAATGTAGAATAGTTGCATTCAATTTATATTTCTAGTGCTCTAATGGTTTTGTAGATAACCTTATTCCATACCTCAGACAAAAGTTCCACCAACTGAGCAACTGAGGTGTCTATTCAGGATATAAATATTAACTGCTGTTATTCTTGTTAGTCTGAACGAATTAAGTGAATCTTACATCAATAAGATGAAAACATTTTTTCATGGATTCAATATATTAATGTTTTTCAGTATCGAATTGGTAACATCTACTTCCTCATATGATTATTTCTCATAGAGAGTACAAAGAAAGATAACAGCCATTTCGCGTTATTCAGGACCTAAGTTGGTAGACCTCTTGAGCACATAATTGAATTATAAGTATATTATAGATATCATATCAAGGTTATTTTTGATTTCGACCTCTGACCATGGTTTGGTGAGGTTGGAGGTCAAGTAAATGTAATTTGTAAATGTCCGCCGTTTATAACGTGCAGTGAAAAATACATGTTAATTTGTGAAGTTTAACAAACATTTTGTGTAGAAATCAGTCCCTTTCTTCTCTACGCCAGTAACCATGCTGGATGACAAACGTGGACTTGTCAGAAGGGCCTCGCACTCGTGGTATCACTTCGAGTGAGACTTCCAGGGTGCCATACGAAGGGGGGCAAGTGAGGTATTACCGCACGAGGCCCTCTGTGTAGATGGTTATATAACCGAGCACAAAAAAATGAACTAGAAGAAGAAAAAGTATATTATACAAGGGATTGAACTACACACGCCTTTGTTGCTGCAGCAAAAGTATTATGATCAGAACACTTTGCATTAATATAACTGCAAGAGAGGAAGAATATTGAAACAAGTGAACTAATATGAAGTTTATTAAACATCTCCTTACAAATAAAGTATCTCAAAACAAAATCCCACAAAAAACTGAAAAAATTAACATTTTGGAATAAATCTAGCTGTCACCTTCGGTAAAGCATAATATTCGGGATAATAATTCAGATATACATTCCACTGCCCTTTGGATATCCCACTGGATTAGAATTTGAGTTTTTCACAATAACTTTTCAGGAATTGCTGAATTATTTCTATTAAAATTTGGTAGAGATTTCTTCTTGAAAATTTCAATTCCTTATTATTTAATCAATCCACAAAATTGTCAAACTTTTGTTTGATTATCTCTATAACGGTTGATTTGATTTTGGCAATGTGAACCATCAGTTGTTTTTTCTAAGGAAGTCTTTGATTTCCATACCAATATTAGCAAACTATAGGACGTTTGAAAGAACTTCATGAGCTCCATTCGAAAACTGAAGAAAATTGATGATTGGAAATCACACACATAAACTTTTTAATCAGCAAAAATATATTTTGTAATTATATCTTTAACTGACGTCATCACAATTGTTCAACATATATAAAGTGAATAATGTACATGAAGGATCAGATAAAAAAAACACTGTTCTTGATCCATAAGTAGCGAGACCCACCCTTTGAATTTATTTCAAAGTTGTCATGATAAGGAAATGTGCAAGAGAGCAACGAAGAGAATATACACGAAATCCTGTACTAGAATGGTCTGAAAATAAAAATTGTCAAAAATGAACCAACACTAGCATAGTAAGTTTTTTTTTCACTACAGACGAAGGGACATTTACATGAAATGAAGTGAATGATTTTCATACTACACATGCTAGTTTAATGCGTTCGTTATTTTGCATTTTTTATATAGGTGATGTTTTTTAAAATAGCCCAGTATTATAAGTTTTTCATCCTCTATGAATTAAATTTGAAAAACTCCTGCATACATTGATTTGATCGAGTATATGAACAGGATGTTCATAAAATCAGATGTGGAAAAATATTTCTATTCAATATTCAATTGAGAATGTTTCCCTTTTCATCCTGCATACATTGTAGATGAAATAAATAAACTGCATATCTAACTAGACATTTTATTTATGATAAATTATCTCAATGCTCTCGAACAAACCATTTTATTTCCCCGATATGCCTGTCCCAGAACTGCTATAATTTTGATTCCGTAACATGCTTCAATCTCTTGCTCAGAGCTTCTCGATTGAGGTCGGATCCCCATTTGGGGCTGAAGACACTGCTCTCGAAGGTCAAAGCATTTTCGAACGATTCTTCTCCTGCTACCACCATGACTTGCTTATAAGATTGCACTATGGAGCAGTGAAATACTGTTAATGTTCTCACGAATTCGAGGGCCTCTTCCAACCTATTGGCTGTGTCCACTATCCTGTATGCCAGACCAATTTCCAAACATTCTTGAGCAGTGTGAACTTTTCCAGTCAGGAGCATTTCCATTGCTTTTCTATCTCCTATAATCTGCCTCAACCTGAAAATAACGACGGGGTGAAATGAAACTTATACAAGAAGTATTATTCATACAAAAAAAATTAATAATTATTATTTATTGTATGATATAAAACACGAAAAATAGCAGCTCGAGTGTTTGCTTTTATTGAGAGTTTTATATGCTCATAAGATGGCCCTACAAGATGGCTTCCGAGGTCACCTACATCGAAGGAGGTTTGGACCATCGCCTGAGAGCAGCAGTTGCTAATATTACTCATGCTCAGTTGAATGGGGTTATGGAAAGCAATATTAAGACGTGCAATTTTCAAATAGAACACCATTCTTAAATTTTTGCCGTTAAATCTTCCACAGATTCTGCAGGTGTTTCAGATACTAGGGATTTAAGGTATCCCCACAAAAAAAGTTCAGTGAAATTAAATCCGGAGAACGTGCAGGCCAATGTATGGGACCACGTCTACCTATCCACCGATCATGGAATGTTTGATCAAGAAATTGACAAACGATTCGTTGGAAATGGGACGATGCTCCGTCATATTTCCGATAATTCCTACCCAAATATTCACTGAAAACTTTTGTTGGTAGCCTTTTCGAAACATTCCAAGCCATAAATGGCTGTTCCTACTATTGAAAAATCCATCTCTTGTGAAACATGCCTCAGCCGTGAATGGAACACATCTTGTTTACTCCTTCATTCATCCTCAAAAACAATTCACAAAAAAATATACGAGGGCCATAATCACCAGCATCTAGGGCCATCACCTTCTCTAGGCGAAATGGATTGCCTACTTCTCCAGACATAATCAAGAATCACAAGATCCCCAAATATTTATTAAATAGTTCATTCGAGGGGATATGAGGATGAAGAATTAAATTTGCTATATATGTATTGAGTTTGGGACATCTTCTCAATGCACCAATAATGGAAGATATTTTTTGTTTGAGAATATCAATATGCTTGTCCCATTTCAATTTCTCATCAATCAAAATACCAAGTATTTGATTGGTGAAGTTGGTTTCAAGCATTATTTTTATACGGACATCAATATTAATAGTTTATTTCGTTGGTGGAAAATCATATATTGAGTTTTATTGGAATTAGCAGGTCAGAATAGAGCCAATTTTATATTTTCTTCAGGCCTTCATTTATCATATATTCTAGAATTGTAGGGTTTTTATTTGCATATAAAAGAACTGTGTATCATCTGCATATATGGTATATTCACTAGTTAATTGATATTAGTTTTTTTTTAATATATAATAAATATAAAATTGGCCCTAACACATATCCTTGATTTAAAATTATTTACTTTATTTCTAATGGTTCTATTCTCAAGGTAAGATTTTAGTAGATTATTTTGATATCTCTAATTCCCATTGACTCGAGATATTTATTTCAAAAGAATTATATAGTCAACTGTTTCAAAAGTTTTCTTAAGGTCCATAAAAATTGCTATTACATAATTTCCTTTGTCAAGTCTGTCTTGAATAAAATTAATTACTTGTAGTACTGCTGCTTGTATTCCACTGTTTTCTTGAAAACCAAATTGATTTAAATATCAAATCCATATTTGTTATTTATGAAATTACCAATACTTTTTTTTACAATTTTTCAATTCATTGGATTTTGGGCATCTCCACCTTTATATATTGCTCTTATTGATGCATGTTTCTATTAATTGGGAAAAATTCATGTTATGAAAGATTTAATGGTTCTGCCAGAATAATTTTTAACTCTACAATATCTCGTTAAATCAAACCTTCTGGATCAAGACATGTTTTCTTTTTAGGGTATTAATTATATCTATAATTTAATATTCATCATGGTATAATATCATTGGGTATATTATTATAAGATGGTCTTAATTCTTTTGCTGTATTCTCACCAATAGTTGAAAAGTGTGAATTCATTTTCTTGGCTATTTCTAATTCATTATTGATAATTTGTCCATTTACTAATAAAGATTCAATATCTGGTTTTTTTTGTGAATTTTGATTTACTTTTTATATAATAATTTATTGTATCACATAGTTTTTTTGAATTATCTTGTGATTCTTAAAACTTTTTATTGGAATATTCTGTTTAAGTTCTTTAAATCATGGCAATAATTTATTTGAATAATTCTCCATTTTTTTAATTTATTTATGTATTTCAAATTTTTTATTTTAAACTTTTATTTCACGAATTATTGAATCAGTAATCCAGTCATTGTTTTCACGTATTCTCATATATATTTTCGTAGGAGATAGATCTTTAGCTTCTGAAATCATATTCATTAATTCCTAAAATTCTCGCTTTCTTTTAAATTATTTTTTTTTTTTACAGCAATTTCTAATTTTTTGATGGATGATTTGTTTTGTTTTCTGGTATAATAATTTGGTTCAATTTTGTTTATGATCTGGAAATCATTACTGTTTATTATATATTTATAATTAGTATAATCACTGTTATTCGTGAGAAGATTGATATTAAAATCATCTATTATAAGTTTATTATTAAAATTCATACTTCTATCTAAATAATCAAGGAATTCGGCAAAATTTTAATTTGGTGGTATATACCAAAAAATTGGCAAAACGCTTTTATGCGTACTAGGCTAAGTGGTCTGTCTTACAGTATCGAGAGAGAGGATAATCCGATTAAAATCACGTTGTACAGAAGTACAGTGGATAGAGTAGCACTCAAGAGAGGAGTTACTGGTGAAAGTGATCGCCTTGTCTGACCGTTCTTTCAAGAAACGAATAAGATCTACAACTTCGGATTCAGAATGTGAATGTGAATGAGAAACAATAAGTTAATGAATTAAATAGAATACAAACCTGGTAGTTCCACCCCACGCAGTCATAAGTCCCATCCTTCCATGTACGAAACCCAATTTGACATTTTTTGTCACCAAAATGTAATCCGAGAGGACTGAAAGCTCTGAACCACCCCCCAATGCGGGGCCATGCACCAAACTGACAGTTACGAATGGCAGCTTCCTGAATCTTTTAAGGATGTCCTGCATGAAAACGCTCATGTATGAACCCTCTTCTGGGGTTCCCGAAGCCCTCGCGAAATCCAAATCTCCACCCGAACAGAAATTCAACCCTTTTCCACATAGAATTACGGATTTTCCTTCTTTCCATTTCTCCAACTCCAGAACGCAAGCTCGCAATTCAACCATCATTTTTCCTAAAGTGCGAAAGAAATAAATGAACCAACTATAATTACAATAATAGTAATAATTAACCGAGTTGGAACCCGCATCATAACTTCAATTGAAAGGTGAATATCATTCAACGTTCTGCGTGGTATTTGCCAGGAAAGTAGTTATTTTTCACCTGAGATCTACCTAAGATGTATAAAAACCCTGGTGCTTGCACTTATACCTGTAGAAGTTTGGGATCGACTTGGCGACACTTGGCCTACTTGATAATAGAGATTACTAGCGTGTCAGATGGCGCTAATTTCGATTTAGTTTCAATTCAGTAACAGGCTATATTTATTTCCTCAGATTTCTTTTTGAGGCGAACTGTGCGCGGGTTTCAATTCTAGCTTTGCTATTGGTTGAAAAGAGACATCTGTCAACCTTCACCAATAGCAAAGCTAGAATTCGAAGCCCCCGAACATTGTACAAAGAAAGCACTGTCGTGTTGTTTTTCGTATTTTGTACGATTTAAATTCGAGGTTAACTTCATTTTGACAGACGGAGAATTGGAAATGAAATTGTCATTGAATTGCAGAAAATAAAAAATTCAATGAATACAATATAATGAACTATGGAAATATCATTATTAGTCAATTCGTCAAGATTTGTACTTGCTTTTGGTATTGAATACAGGCGAAAATTCGCGAAAAATCTGCGGCTTTATACTATCCACACAAAATACAAATGTGGTCCATTCTACAAAAAGTATCCTCACACACTACACAGTAATATAAACAATTCCTCACGCACTAATGAACTGATGAACGAGTGATTGTTTGAAGATCAAACTCAGGAATAAGCTGAACAAGATTTCATATCAAAGAGATGGAAAACGCATAGATACCGACAAAACACTGAAAATAATTTCATATAAGTTGCTGCAGATGTCAGAAATTAAGTTCTGACATTAAGGGCCGATATTATAATGTCAGTTTAAACTCCGAAAACTTTAAACCAGTTTATCTTCAAGTTTAAACCAAAGTTGGTGAAAAAGTCATTTTATAAAAACACATAAGATTTTTATTTTCCATGTATACAAATCTCATCTGTCACTTGGCCTTATGGTGTTTTATCGTAATGACAGTTTCGTTTTGTGAAAAGTGACGTGGGCAAAATCATTCGGAAATCTGGCAATATCATAAAATTATATTTTTGTTACTTGCGTGCTTCCTCCGAAGAAGGCATTTTAATATATCTTCGTGATAAAGCTGCAATAGCTGTGGGTACACGTTTGACTATTCGTGACATTGTTGATACATGTATTCCACCAAATTCACCCACTGCTCTGAGCATATCCCCTGTAGCATAAAATCTAAGCACCATCAATAACTGCAACCAAGGTTCAACTGCGTGGTTTCTGAATTGACTTTAATAAAACACTTGAAGCTGTTGAAGAGAAATATTTCATTTACCGATTAGTAGGGTGCTGTAATCTACCCTCTATCTGAGTCAATATATTGTCAACATTTTGCTTAGACAATCTGAATCTATTTAGAAATTCTATGTCATTCCATTCTTCATAATGATTAGGCCTAATTCTGAATTTGCGAGCGGCCCTTGGCACATCCACCAAATGAATGATTTCCTCTTCATTATCCGACATTACCTCTTCGAACACTTCAAAAATATTATCTTGAATGTAGTCCATTTTATTTAGTTAGTATTTCCAACTACAAAGTATAGCTTATTTCAAAACAAATTTTTAAGGTTAGACTCGATTTTAAGATGTCAATTTTTGTTAGATTTTGTCCTGTTGGCTAACCTACTTAAACGTTTTCAATCCTTTAAACCATACCTGAGGTAGGGTTTAAGGTTTAAACTCGATGACGTCACTCAAGAGTTTAAACTGACATTATAATATCGGGCCTAAGCGAGAATATAGACAAACATTTTTGGACGGCGCCATCTACCACAGAGAGAGAAGCTCTGTTGAAGTAACAGGTGGTGTCCCCTCAAAAATCTAAACAATATCGAATCAGTTCATTCACCAGGGTTTTTAGACATCTTAGATCTACCATTTTCTGGTTCAATTTTATATTGAATCCTTTATGTGAAGAAAACCGTTTAATTCGATTTTTATAAATAAAAATTATTTTTTTAAAACAAAATAAACAACATAAAATAATTTCTCATAACCCCATACAGATTCCTAACCCCATACAGATTGTCCTGAAAATTTGTGACTGAATTTTTATTAGCTAAGAAAAACGTACGGCGCATCATTACATAATTGATGCATGAACAGTTCACTTATGCCACTAACCATTAATGATATGAAGTGTTGTGTGAGTTTTTTCAACGGAAGCTACCCCCTACACTCCTTACTTTTATTTATTAGATGCGCCCCACGTTTTTGGTTTTGAATCTTACAAGCATTTTCATAGCTATTAGAAATTCCCAATCACAAATTTTCAGGACAATATGTATGGGATTAGGAATCTGTATGGGATTATAAATCTGTATTGGGCTAGAAGACATGATTTTATACTTTTTAGTTCGTTTTAAAAACGTGATAGGTATACAGTGTGTCGATGTATCATAGAGAATAGACGTGTTGTAGCGTAGCTCCTCAGAAATGCTAATAAACTAGTAATTACAATTTAGAAAAAAGTGCTGCCATACAAGTAAGTGTTGAACTACAAGTTTGTGGTGACATTTCAAACCCAGTCTGTACGTACTAGACATAAACTGAAGTATTTTTCATTATGTCGAAAACTAGAGCGAACAAGGAGAGGATGAACTGCACACAGCCATCAAAGCCGTAGTCAATAAACTTGTTGCATCTGACGAGTTTATAGCTAACCTCGCAAATGAGATTATGGATGTGATTGCTAAAAGTACGACAAGGAAATACCCTTGATCAATGAAAAAAATAATAACCTGACCCAAGTTTTACAAAATCAAGAACATCACATAAAAACTCTAATTGCTAAGCAAGAATCATATGATCGCATGCGGAGATCTAGAAATGTCATAATCTATGGCGTTCAAGAAAATGACAACGAAGACTGCATGAACACCATTTTGGAAATAACTAACAACAAACTCAATATAAGACTTGATGTGAATAGTATTGATCATTGTTTTCGCATGAAAGTTCTAGACAAAAATAATATAAAACCAATTATGGTCCAGTTTTCTACAGTTTTTGTTAAACAATTGGTATATAGTAAGAAGAAGCTGTTGAAAGGAACAGATATGATTATTAGGGAAGATTTGTCTCCGGAAATACAAAAGCTGTTAAAAGCTGTGGTGGACAAAATTAAGAAAAATGGACGAGCATGGTCAAATTATGGAAATATATACGTTAAGTTAAGTTTAATGACAAAGATCATATTAGCAAGATTCAGAAGTTAAGTGATATGGACAGAGCGTGATGTGAATTGCTATTGTATATTTTTTTTTCTTTCCTTATTTTTGGATTTTGTATACAAAGTTTATAGTTATGATTAACTTGTGCTTTTTGTGGAAAATTTTGGTATTTTGCTATTCGAACATAACATATTTATGTACTGAAATTAATACTTATTATAATTTTTAATTGTTTACATATGTTGCTCTCTCCACAATACTTTTTTTTTCTTTGACTTCATTTTATAATTACTATTATGGTTTATTCATTTGCTCATACTTAATCAATTGATCAATTGTATGAGGAGCAGTGCAATTCGTCTGCGCCCTCATTGAGTATTAAGTTTTTGTGGATTGGAAGGTTTTGCCTTTTTTAAACGGATTACCTTCGCTTTTTTAAATTGTTGAAAGTTGCTGAATTGAGGTAGATTTTGAGAGAATAGTTGGGAAATTTTCGATTCAATTAAGAATAACAAACAGGATGGATTATCTTAGTGTAGCTTGTTTAAATGTGCGATCCTTGCTATCATCACTTCGTGATGTAAAAATTTCTACTACAAAAAGAATATGATGTTTTTTTGATATGTGAGACATGGCTCTTTGATCATGTTACTGATGAAGTCTTAAATATTGAAGATTATATTTTATACAGGGGAGACAGAAATGCACGAGGTAGAGGTTTATGTGTTTATGTTAAAAATCATTATCATAGTGAATTAAATGTAGAAAATGATAAAAATAATTTGGGAACAACTGTGGATTAAACTAACAATACATAAACAAACATTTGGCATATGTGTGATCTATAAACCGCATGATCAAAATACCAATGATTTTCTTGATGAATTTGAAGATTCTTTGGGATACTTATTTCCAACTGTTGATGAAGTGGTATGTTTAGGCGATTTCAACATAAATTTTCTTGAGAAGAATGCTGTTTTCAATAAATTGAATAATATTTTGGAGGTATTTGATCTATCCCAGATAATCGACGAACCAACAAGAATAACTGATAACTCTGAATCTCTACTTGACTATATTATAGTAAAGAGGAAAATTTGATCGAGAAAGGTGTTATTCGTAATGACATATCAGACCATTTTATTGTATACGCAAACTCAATGTAAAAAAAAATAAGGACTTTCAAGATGTATACCTAAAAGATGTTTCAAAAATTTCAATGAAGAATTATTTCTGTGTGATTTAAGGAATATATCATTTTTCGCATCTTCGATCAAGAAAGTGTGGATGAAAAGTATCGTATTTAGTAAATTGTTTAATTAGCTTATTTTGATCGGCATGCCCCAATAATAACTTCTAAAATTACAAAAAGAAAGCCCTTATGACATTTCTTTACAACAAATGATGAATGAACGGAATAAAGCTGTCAATAAATATAAACGCACAAAATCATTAGCTCATTTTCAATTATATAAGGATCTCAGGAATTATACAAACAAGCAATTAAAAGGGAAAAAGGGCATACTTTTATATCAGTTTGATAACCTGATTCAAAAAGCTGTGGCAAACATTGAGAACAAATAATTTTAAAAAAATAAAAATCGTGAGCTTCCTGAAAGTTTAAAGAATCCAAGTGAAATTAATGATTTCTTGATAAACTCCATTCCTAACGTTGCTCCACCTGGATACCTTATGAATTTTTACAGCACCAATAATATTATTCCTTCCACTTTTAAATTCAAAGAAGTCGATGACAACTTTGTATATGACAATATTTGTAAAATGAACTCCAATGCATTGGGCTGTGATGGGCTAAGTGTTGAACTCATTAAACTTTGTTGTCCTCTTATCATACCATATATTACACACATCATAAACTGTTGTCTTTCAAGCGGTGTTGTCCCTGCTGTGTGGAAAATGGCTGTAGTCCAAGTTCTGCCTAAGAAACAAAATCCTTCAGAATACAAGGATCTTAGAGGTATAAGTATTCTACCGATGCTTTCCAAAATTTTATAGAGATCGATTGAAGTACAGATGAGACGACACTTAGCGGATCACTCACTAATGCCAGCTGTTCAATCTGGCTTTCGTAAAGGCTACAGTTGCACAACGGCCTTACTTAATATAGTCGACGACATCATAGCTTCAATTGATAAAGGTCAATGTACAATTTTGGTATTGCTTGATTTCAGCAGAGCGTTTGACACTATTAACTTCAAATTAATGCTTAATATTTTGCACTATATAGGTTTTTCAGAAACGGCTGTTGGTCTTATAGAGAACTATCTAAACAATCGTAAACAGTGTGTGAGAATTGAATCAAAACAGTCTGAATATATGACATTGAACTCGGGGGTGTCACAAGGCTCAATTCTGGGTCCCTTGCTTTTCTCGATATATACCATAAATTTAATAAAATCTCTAGAACAATGTAAGATTCATGTCTATGCCGATGACACTCAGATCTATTATGTTTTTCCTCCACAATTAGCAGATAATGCTTGTGATACTATTAATAGGGAACTATCGACGTTTATTAAGTTAGCATCTGAACATTGTTTACTAATAAATTGTATTAAATCTAAAGTAATGTTATTTGGTTCTCTGTTTAACAGGGCTAGAATTCAGTTCCCTATTAATATAGAAATTAATGATGAATCCATCGATATAGTTGAAGAAGCTAAAAACTTAGGGATTATCATAGACAGAGACTTAAGATTCGAAAAACATGTTAATCAACTGATTAATCGTGCATATAGCTCACTGAAATTGATTTACGGAAACAGGCACTTATTTCCTCGAAACATCAAAATAAAACTATGTGAAGCATTAGTTCTATCGCATTTCAATTTCGCTGACTCCGTCTATGGTCCGAACTTAACAACTTTATATAAAAATAAAATTCAAAAAGTGCAGAATTCCTGCTTGAGGCTTATTTATATTTATATATTTAAGAAATCAGAGAATATCACATAAATTGATACAGGTTGGATGGTTGAGTATGCAAAATAGAAGAAATCAGCACGCAGTCACCCTATATCACAAAATTGTTTTATTTAAAATTCCTGCATATTTGCACCACAAAATATCTTTCAGGACAGATATACATAACTTAAATCTTCGATTCAAAGGTTTATTATCTCCACCTAAATTCAAAACTGAATTATTGTATACTTACCAAATTTATCAGTTATATAACTCCGTTCCTGAAAGTATAAAGAACCTCAGAATTACTTGCTTCAAGTCTGAATATAAAAACGAACTATTCAAAACACAAGTCTAGACAGTCCCTCACCTCGCGGCTCAAAAAACTAATGAGTATAAAGATAATCATCCCTTCGTTTCTCTCATTTTCTATTGTCAATCAGGTTACGTACGACAATGTCTTCCTTGGCACACTGTATTAGGGTTAAGTGGAAGAACATTTTCGTAGTGAAGCTACTGTTTCCCTACAGAAAATGAACTTCGCCCTTTATTTTCAGAAATCGCTTTGTTTTTTTTTTTAACCACTTAAATGAAATATTTTTTTTTATTTATTTAAATAATTATTTTCCAGACGCTATATTGTTGACAAAATTCAATATGGCGCCATATTTTTTTTTTTGTGAAGAATGTATAACAGCGTATAGCTTGGGTACATCAGTAATTGGTTAATTTGCTCGTTACTTGGTTTATTTCGGTTTTAGTTACTATTTCGTTTTCGTTACATTTTTAATACACTATCACCTAAATATTTTGATAGAAACTTAATTAAGTACAGTCAAACTCGGCTCAATGACTAGAAATGGTTCGTTATAAAGGGTGTTTACTATGAAGAAAACATGCAGTACATGCATCATGGAAGTTTTATTTTTCGCGTAAATTGGCGTCACTGTTAATTTTTTGAGTTCATAATCCCGACAAATTTGTGCATTTGCGCACCCACTGTCAAATTTTCTGATTATTTACAACTTAACCGACAATGTAATAGCCTTCCTGCGTGCTTTTGTAGTAGGGATATTGGTACAATGCAGTTGAACACGTGATAACCCTACGCCATGTATCTAACAAATCCCTAACGAGAAACAGGAGAATCCCACCGGTCGACTGCGGTCGTCAAATTTCGCAAATTATCGGAACTTGATTGAACAATCTTTCCTCGGTAGTTCGTTATAACCTAGTTTGACCGTATCTTATTAGTGACTGAAATTATCCATCTACTTTGTTGTTGTAGTATATTCATTTGTTATTAGTGAAATCGTGCATGTACTTTGCAAGTTTATGATCAGTACACATGTTGAGAGTTTGTATCTATTTGTTGTATACCTGAGTATTATATAACTCACAATGTTACGAGCTCGAAAACGTCGTCGGTCGTGTGCAAATCTTTCTCGTAAAACCGAAAAAGCTCGACGCGAAACTCAGTCTCCGGCATCGCGACAGAAACGATTGCAACACGTTAGAGATTAAATTCGTCTCAGTTATAATAGCCAATTACCCACACAAAATGTAACCTCTTATAATCCTAACTAAAAAGTGTAAAATAAAAGAAAGGAAATTTAAATGATGACTTCAGATTATTACCGTCTTATAATCCCAACTAGAAAGTGTAAAATGAAAGAAGTTTATTTAAAAAAACAAAAAATCCGACTGATTGAATTTAAAAAAGATGGAAACAAGATAACCAGAAAATATTGTCACAAAATTATGTTTTAAGAGGTTAACTATTAAACTTAATACTGTAAACAATCTCACCCAGTCGGATTTTTTATTTTTTAAATATTTTTCTCATTCTCTTCTCGCCCCATCCAAACTTTTATCTCACTATCTATTCCTTCCATTGTTTTCGGTACCGATATTATCGGCATTTTCTTTTAGTTTTATTTCTGAATCATCTGCTCAAAAAATGCTTCCAATTGCTCTCGTAGGTTCTCTTCCTCTTGTTTTCCTTTTTCTCGTCGTTCCTCGTTCTCTTGTTTTTCTCTCTTTCTCGTCGTTTCTTGTGCTTGTGCCGAACTTCCTCCTTCTTCTGCCGACGTTCCTCCTCCTCTTGTTTTCAGAAGTTGTCTTTTTTGATCGGCAAACTGTTGTTTGATCATTTCCATTGTGGCCTCCATATCGTTGTAAGTTGTATTTCCCGTATTAACCATGAATTTTTCACTAGCCTCTAATATCCTCACTACTGACACCAACTGTTACACACCTATTAAAACACGAATTATTGTATGTTAATTCACAATCAAATGCATCAATCACAATTCACTGTTAAAATACCGCGAATGTCCCCATGAACTCAATCTTGAATACTGTACTTTTACTTATTCCGGAACAACTAACTCCTTCAGTGAAGCGGTATAGTATGAAAGTCATTAGTCATAGAAAATTCCTAACGGTAGTTTGTCTGCTTTTCTCGATATCGCTAGATTCGTCCTGTTTATTCCAGACAAATTTCTCGGAATCATCCGCCACTTTTGAAGGATTGCCTCCTCAGGTTAAGATCCCTTGGTCTTTCAAATAGGTGAAAAATAATTATAGTATTACAAACTCGACTTAAAAATTTCATGAAAATCTAGTCTAATACTTACTATAAAACGAGTTCCAGTGTATAAATTCTACTTACCACTCATTGCATTCCTTTTTTCAGGATGATTCAGATATACTATAGCAATACCCTCGCCCAATATTCTTTCGAAATAAATACCTCTCCACCCTCAAATTTCGACAGGAATGATTCCAACATCTCAAAGTCCATTTCAGATAATGATATAAAAAATTTCATAAGAATTATTGGGACTACCTGAAAAAAAAATTAAAGCACGCTGTCGTCAAGAGCATGTTATTTTTAAAACACATAAGTTTTTCGTGTCACAAAAAAATTGAATTGGGTTGGAAATTGCAAAATTATTTCCATGAATTTATTTGGAAATAGAATTATTTGAAGACTGGTTTGAAAATAAACTTTTAGCAAATATATCACGAAATAGTGTGATTGTGATGGATAATACGAGCTAGAGCTAATCCAGTATTGAAACGACCACTTTGGCCTTCCCCTACCTAACAACCAATTTTTCTCGCAGATACCCGAACCATTGCCTAACTGTGGCTATTAATAGAAATTCCATAGGCGTACCAAATTATTTGGTATAGGCGAAACACGAGACGTAGTTTTTGGCGGACGAGTTTTGTGATTATGGTCCGATTCGATTCAAAATTGGTATGTGGGGGTTTTCGGGGTCGGAGATTGTGAATTTTTTGTCAAAATTGAATACATAACTGCACTACCTATTTATTAATCAAACAAACCTAACATTTCAAACGCTGCATGACAAGACACTGGTGAAGATTCGCCGTAGCATAAGCAGCCACATCAAATCGTGTCCACTCGTGTTTTTCCCTCTCTACCTACCAAAAGGGTCGTTTCAATACTGGACGAGCTCTACCACAGTAGAAGGTTACATAAAGTTATATGTGTTCTTCAAATGACACAAAACTCACCATTCAAGATTATATGCTGAAAATTAATATGTACTTGGAGGATAATTAGACGAAAAAACAATTGCTGGAAATAATAAAATCATTTTCAATAAAAAAACAATATTATTCTGCCACATTGGCAGAAGAAATGGGTCATACAGTGGTAAGAGACAGAGCTGAAAGCATCAGTAAAGGTGAGTATTCACTAAAAAAGCGAGCAAGAGCGAAAATTTGTTCCTATTCGTGTATGTTTGCTCGTGTTCGCTCGAGATATTGACATTTCGTCCATACCAGAGAGAATATTCGCAGTTGATCCATCACTTCCTGCGAGCGTGGTAAATATGGCTGACTATGAGAAATGCTGCTGCTTCCATTGTAAGTTTATTGAAAAATAAAAAACGATTTTGTCAAGCAACTGTATTTAAAAACAGACATATTTATAGTGGCAGTAGTCTATTGTGAGATTTAAAAGTAGAACTTGATTGCGGAATGTTCCAGAATTCTTGCCGAATGTCTCCTGAATATTTTAAAACTTTGCTAGAACTTGTGGAACCAAAAATAATGAAAAATGCAGGAGAGCTATTCCTGTGGCAGAAGACTTGCTGTAACCCTAAGATTTCCCGCAACGGGCAACTCATATAGCTCTCTCATGTATGTTTTTAAGATATCTAAACAAGTTATATCAAAAATAATAGCAGAAGTTTGTGAAGCCATCATTGAAGTTTTACATGAACATGTAAAGGTAAGTAGTATTTTCTACAAAATTATCTTTATTACTAATTAATACATTTTCATGAAATATAAATGCTTATGGCACTATACAGGGTGTTCCAAATTAAGTCGGCACCATTGTCAACTCCGTTATTATTGATGCTACGATTTCGGTTAAATGGGCAAACTGGTAGCATTTTTAGTGGCCTTCTTGATGCCGAAAACAAAAACAAAAATTGACAGTCGCGTTGTCATAATATTTCATAAAATGATATTTTTTTGATGGAACACCCTATATTTTTTCATCCATTTCGATTCGTAATAATATTCTCAACACTTTTCTTCCTAAAGTGGAAAATGAGCGACTTATGTGGAAATATTTATTTCTTTCACAAGTACAAAAAATTTCTTTGTTTTGGCGAATAAAACCTCATGATTGTCCAACCACCCATTTTTTGTACTTATACGAATGACAATATTTTGTTACTAATAGCAAAATAAGACAGTAAAAAGAAAAAATTGCGCTGGGATGTGAACTGGTGAAACCCGTGATCATCATGTCGCACCACTCAATTGACACCACTTTATCAAACCCGTTTGTTATAAATGTTTCCTATTAATACAACTGTCTTATTTTCACCTTTACGAAAAAAAGTCAAATGAGCTTTGTTGTTGAGAATGTTATTACGAATCGAAATGCATGAAAAAATATAGGGTGTTCCATTGAAAAAAATATCATTTTATGAAATATTATGACAACGCGACTGTAATTTTTTTTTGTTTTCGGCATCGAGAAGGCCACTAAAAATGCTACCAGTTTGCCCATTTAACCGAAATCGTAGCATCAATAATAACGGAATTGGCAATGGTGCCGACTTAATTTGGAACACCCTGTATAAACACTGGAAAAACGACGGAAAAATTTTATTAACAGGAAGAAAAACCGCAGTGGTAAAGTAGAAAATACATTGGCACTTATGGCAGACGAACCGTCCAGGTTCCCAGTGACGTCAAATGACGATGCAAATCCGCGCGTGTGCAGCTGAAATTTGATCAATGTACGAAGATAGGAAATAAGCCATCCTTTTCATTGTATATAATCGTTGGACCGATCGTGCACAATCGAGCAGCACCGGTGGCGATCTGGCAACAACGCATCCAACGGATACAGAATTACGGAAAATTAAGCGCCATCTAAAACTCTATCAGAGGACATTTTAAGCGACGTGACATCTCTTGGAGCTATCCGGAACTGGTTGGTGGGTGACGTGACACAAAGTGCAACAGCAAGCAGTATTCGGCCAAAAAATATCAAAATCTATCGGATGAGTTGATGATTAGTGTTTTACCAGTATCTTATTTAAAAAAAACAGTGCATTACCTCTGAATAGTTGAATTTACTCACGTTATTATTTTATCAAGCGACCTCCATTCAATGCAAGTCATTCAGCAGAATCACGGAACAGTGGTCAGAGAGCACATAGCTTTCATTTCATCATTTTTATGCTTGCTCATTAGCTATAGTTGTCTGTCCCTTGTATCATACCTACATATATCATTATGGAATGAGCTAATGAGCTGTGTTTTAGAGGTGATAATAATTCATGGAAGTTCAGGAACGTCTCTACCTTTTTTAGTGCCCTATTCAAACATATCGAAATGTTATGTATTGTAATAAGTTTGTTTGTAGTCCCTAATTATGAAATATTTTTTCTTGTGGTATTGAAGTTAATACTCTAAAACTCCCTTATTTCATACCTCCCTTGACATTTTAATCGATTGTAGAGCCTAGCGAGCATAAAAACGTCCGATATGTTAAAAATGAGAGTTTTTGAGACATCAAATATCCACTGTGATGTCCTCTTCGTAAATGAATAGAACATCTTTGTAACAGTCAATGTTCGCCGCACGTGGAGATTTTTAAGGCGTTCCTGGAACATCACAAGAGGCAGATCTGATTTTCTATCATTTTCATAGACACAAGAATCATGTGAAAAGTGTTATGCATACATTAAATCACTGTATATAAATACTTTTTACAGATTACATTGTGAAGCCTTTTGTGATTAATCTAACATCGTAATATATAATTAATTTCAATAGTTTTTTATAACATTTTCATACCACTAACAAATAAAACCATGGGATTCAGAAGAGGGAGAATAAGTCCCGTGTTATGTAACCAAACTGTGAATGACATTCCTCCTATTAATGAAGTTAATATTTAGGACAAACTTTTGATTTCTAAAAAAAATCCAAAGGATATGGGGTGAAACTACTGAAAGTGATTCATAGAACTTTAGCAGATTTTCATTTTATACCAATAAATTAATATTAATTTTAGATTTTTCAGACTTGTTGAGAACGTCAAGTATGAAATTCTGAATTTTTTCATTTATAAAGGATATTTGTTTTATGAATTTATTCCTTAACGATTGCATAAGAAAATGACTGGTTTAATTAAAATATTGTTTTTAGTACATGTATTTAAACAACTTTTTTTCGGACAAAAAAATGTGTAGAATTCAAAGGAGCTTCTTTGTTCTGTATTTAGAAGAACAGTATGTGAGGAAATATTTTTTCTCCTGAGATGGATTGGGTTGTTGACATTTGTAAGATACAAACTGTATACAGGGTGTAATCCAACGTCTTGCACACATGTGACTGACGGGTGTATAATGCTATTTCATAGCAAATTACAGTGGTTAAAATTCTAGAAAAAAAGAAAAGTTAAAAAAACATATTTTTTTTGTCGAAATTTGTTCAATTTTGGGAACTTCGAAACAGCGAAGTTTTGGTAGGGTACACTTTTGTTTCTGACCCCTTAAGGTAAAAATTTCAAAGAAAAAATATTTTTATATTTTGATGGATTATTCAACTGTTAGTGGTTGTACAAGAAGTTTAGATTACAACCTGTATATGATAAAATTCAGTTAGGTTCCTTTTCCGTATGTGCGGTAGTTCCTGAACCGATTGCGTTTTGTTTGATTTGGGATGCTGCTCAGTGGCGGATTAACAGATTTGCCGCCCGTAGGCTATTCAATTTTTGCCGCCCGTCGGCTAATCAATTTTTGCCGCCTCTAAATTTTGATATTGCTGAGCTCATAAAAACTATTTTCTCAGTTAAGTATGATTAATTACTTTTTATCGTGTTCACAGTAAACACGATAACTTTCGAAAAAATAATTTTTTCACTTAAATTGCTGCTTAGTCAATACTAAATATTAATTCATTCCGATTGGCATTTTCTGAAAAAGTTGGCTTTGTGAAAAAGTTAACAAATGTACTAATGTAAACATTCAATTTAAATAAGTCGTGTACGACATGAGCGCTTAAGGCATGCTCATTTGGATTTTCCAAACTTTTTCTTACTACAAATAAAATAATTAACTGATGAAATGTATCAATTTTCTAATCAGCAAATTGTCTAACTTCATATTTTGTAGAGGGAATTTGTTTATTGTCAAGTCGCAGTCGTTCAAATATTAGTCAATTTTAGTCAGTATTTTTTACGCATAAAGAAATAACATTCTGAAATTGAATTTGACAATTTGCAACCTTGCTGCAGCAATCATGATTAGACCATCGATATTATATCAAGATTGAATTGTGTAAGGAGATCTCATAATTATTAGGTACTCGGAGAAAAAATTATAGCAGTTATCAGTGAAGAAAATATGTAAAAATAAATCGAGTTTTCTTAAATATTTTAATTTCTCTCCAATTTTCGAAATTCGTATGTTATGTGTGTATAATATTTTTTTATTTTTTTAAAAATCGAAATAAAAAATGTATGAACTAAATTTTCGCCCCTTAAAATTTGCCGCCCTAGGCTCCAGCCTACTCAGCCTGCTGGTGAATCCGCCACTATTGCTGCTTATTTTCTTTTCAACTGCAGGGTTGTGGTTGTTGATATCAATGAAGCAGGATTTTTGAGATTTCATTATTATTAATTTTCATATTTTTCACAGTTATAGGTTAAAACTTCACGTTATTATTTTTCCAATATAAAATCAACTGCTAAATTTGTGTTGTTTATTCATACCTAAGAGCTAATCCCATATGGCTCACAAAATAAGTTGCATCCTACACACATATTTGAGAAACTTGTTTACGTAAAATTCAAGTGTATGATTGAGTAGTTTTTTTATTGGTTACTTTTCAATTGACTTTCAGGAAGTATTTTAAACGGATAATTTGAAAAACTATTTTTATCATGCCATCTCCAATCAAGATCCAAGTATTTCAGCAGTTTTGTGTAAATTCGGTGTACGCAGGCGCGGATACAGGGGGGGATTGCCCCCCCCTAGCCTCACGACCGAAACACTTTTTCAAACAACTTCAAAATCGTCATTAGGACATCACTATATTTAATAGAGTCGTTATTAACGCATAACTACTATAATAAAAAAAAGAGTGTGCTTTAGACCACACGACTGAAGTAAAACTTCTTCAGCTCCCTCTATATATATGTATATATATATATATATATTATATATATATATATATGTTTATATATGTATAATATATACATGTATATACATATACATATATTAATTTTCTAACAACCTATAATTTCATCATTTTAGTTTGGTAAATTTAGTAATTATGATTAGAGTCATGAATGATTATAAAAATAAAATAAAAATTAATTTACCTAACTCCAATAATTTGTCTCGGTTTTTGTACATGATCTATAGTGGGATTTTCATCACCAACTTCCATTTGATTATTGTCATGTTCAATCACGATGTCACCAATTATTTGTAATGGTAAACTCCTACAATTAATAAGTATTTTATTATTTACGTATTAGTTAAATTTTATGTTATCCTATTTTAAAAATTTGCTGAAGTAATTTGTAGAAACGCGAGGGCGAAATACGGAAGAGTAACAAGGAGAAAGAGAGAGAGAGAGAGACAAGAAGAGGACAGAGAATCAAACGCGCCACAATGTCGAGAGTAGAATACCGCGTATTAGTAGAGGGAGAAAATAGACAAGGAAAAAGGAACGCTGCATTTGACGCTACGACGCCAGCAACTAGTATGAGATACGCACTCACCTTTGTGGAGACCGTTCACCTCGCCCGATCACACTTTTCGTAACGCTCTCGTCACGCATTCACCAGCTTACTCCCCAAGTCAAGCGTGCGTAAAGAAGTTTTACTTCAAAAAGCTTATGTACATAGAGTCCGCGCCACCACAAATTATGTGTTTTGTTTCTCCCTGCGGTTCCTTTCTCCCGCGCACTTAAGAATACAGACAAGACAGAGCGTTTAGTTCGTTGCACGCCAACAGTCAACCAACACGCACGATTCTTTTGTGATTTTGTCATTGTATGTATCCCATGCATGGCTATGAGTAAGCTGAGACAAGGTCGAAAAATTAATTCCATATTGAAAAATTAAATTCAAAGAACTGTATAAATTCTCTATTTCTTAAAGGCCTGGATGAATTTATTCAGCTACCAAAAAATGTGAAAGATCAGATAATTTGAGAAGTCTTTGTTTGCTGGAACATATTATAAATGCTGAACTTTAAGTTTTCAATCAAATTTTTTAAAATATAGTGTTATTGTAATGAAATATCTGTTACTACTGTTTAGGTACCTTTTGTATATTAGGCTTGCCTATTTCAATAATACTTACACTGACCATGACAGAAATAGGCCAATCAATAGAGATTTTCTGCTCTATTGATTCTGTGACAAAAATACTAACAGGAAACCGACTGTGACATCATACGAAAGACGGTTCGTAGTTTTATCCTGTTATGAATCCTACTCGCAACTGTCATTGCTTAATTTGTTATAAACATTGAAAGCTTTTTTTTATCGTTTTTGACTTGTTTCTTGAAAACTAATGGAGCAATCTCGATACTCTCAATGGACGAATTGTAAAGAATTGAAATGCAAAAAAATGCCTCTGCGCGACTCGATCGTATTATAGTAACGAAAAAAACCCGGAAAAACCGGAAAAAATCGGCGTTTTTTTTTAATTCATAACTCCGCTACTTTTCAAATGGTAGTCAAATTCTAGTAGTGATTAATATGTACTTTATGTGTAAAGAACTGAGGCACTATCGGATAATTAGTTTTGGCATTATTTCAATCTGAAATTTTTAATGCAGCAGACCTATATGCGTCATAGGTAGTATGATTTCAATTTTTCGAAAATAGTAAAAGTATAGTACTTCAAAACGACGTTTGCGTTAAAATACTGCAAAATAGGTGAAAAATACTTGCAAACATGACCGAAAATTGGCGAGAGCGGGAAAGCGGCTGAGTAGTGGGGGTAGAGCAGCAGACGCGGGGAAGAATATGTATAGTACTACAAGCGCGCGCCGCCCGTTATGAGTCTCCAGCTCTACCCCCATTCCTCAGCCACTTTCATGCACTCGCCCGTTTTCGGTCATGTTTGCAAGTATTTCTCACCTATTTCGCAGCATTTTAACGCAAAATGAGAATAGTCGTTTTGTAGTACTATACTATACTACTCTTACAATCTTTTAGAAAAATTGAAATCTGACCACCTATGCCGCATCCAGGTCTGCTGGAATAAAGTGCATTAAAAAAAATCAAATTGCAATCCCAGATAGCACACAACGTCCCGAGGATGTCCATTTTTGATCCCTCATAGGTCCGAACGTCCCGGACCCAGACCGAGACCATTTTGTGGGAAAGTCGAGACAAATGTACTCAGTATGTCTTTAGACGGCATTTTTACTCTACTTATTAAACATGAACAGAGGGGGCGGGGGGACAATAATTAAAATTATAGATAGAATGTTGGTTTTGCGTTCGCAGAATTTCAGATCTAGAACTTTCTTGCCATCTAAAAATAGTCCAGAAGAAAATAGAACATACAATGTATTTTTATATTTTTCTTTGCCTCATTAATGAAAAAGGACACACATCAGTGCACATCATCAATAATTCAATTCTCTACAGTATTACCAAGAATATCAGAAACAGTGGTGTGCAAAACAGTTTCCAACACTGCTTTAGATAAAAATGAAAATACATAAAACTCAGAAATTCCAAAATTCCTATACATAGAACTCATTCCAATGTATAAATCAACTTATTATCTTTTAGTTTTCCTTATGGAATGGCCTGAAAATAATGAGAATGGAAGAACTTGTTGCTTGCATCATGGTAAGTATGTATTATTACATGGTTTTCTAACATAACTTAGCTTCCTTAAAATTGTGGGATTTCGTTTTAAACTATTCATCTTAACAAATAATACAAAAAAGCATTGACAAGCGTAAAAAGCAGCAGCTTATGTTGTTGTTTTTTAATGAGACCTTTTTGCCTTTTGCCATGCTGGAAAAATTCCATTTGCAGAAGACAGATTTATCAATATATCAATGGTTGACAAAGTTCAAGACGACAGCATTTTAGCAGGTTATTGGAGATATAGTCATGACCACATTAATTTGAATTTTTCAATTAAGATTGTTTTTAGATATTTCTGAATTTCAAAATTAAATATTAATATTATTTTTCTAAGTGATATTAAGATTGAAACACAAGTAAGTACTGTCTATATCTTTGTATGCTGGTTATACTTATTAGGAAGATAAGGATCCTTCACCAACTTTTGTTTGAAAAGCTCAAGTTTTATACAAAAATAGAATTTCTGTTTTTTTTATTTGAGCAGATTACATAAAAATATTAAAAGCGTTCGAAGATTTGAACTCTTTTCCAATTTTTGATTGTAGAGTTTGTGGTTTATAGAAAAATAGAAATGCTGTTTATATTTTCAGTGAATAAATGTCCCATTTTTTCTAAACTGATTTTTTTTGTGCTTTTTCAGAATCAATAATTAAATTCTAAAATCTACCTTTTCGACTGGCTCGCCATCGTTTTTTTTTTCAATGTAAATTCAACTGCTAAATTTCAGTTATTTAGTGTTATTCTACACACCCATTCATAAATTAGAAATACTCGATTACATAAAATTGAAGTAAATAATTAGTTTTTTTATTGGTTAATTTTCAATTGTATTTCAGTGTTTTAAACAGCTAATTTGAAAACTGAAAAAGTGTTTTAATCATGCCATTTCTGATCAAGATCGAAATATTTCAGCAGTTTTTTTTTTCGTCAGCATGTTAATTTTTTCAAACTGTTTGTTGCTGGTCTTTAGGTAAGATATTAGTGTCTCCTAATTTATTTTTTCTGAAATATTTTATCAGTTTTTGTTTACAATTTCTCTTTTTTTTTTTTTGGTATCAATTTTGATGTTTGAAAATAATGGTTTGGAAGCGAACCTTTGACAAAAGTGAACTTTGCCTATCAATAGCGATTTCGTGATAAAAATACTACCAGGGAACCGACTGCGCCATCATACGATAAACGGTTCGTAGTTATATCCAGTTATGTTTCCTACTGCAAGTGTCATTGCTAAATTTGTTATAAACATTTAAATGCAAAAAATATTTTTTATCTTTGATTTTTTATTGTAACATGAAAACTAATGGAGCAATCTAGATGCACGACTCGATCGTATTATTAGTAAAGGAGAAAAACTGGAAAAATTCAGATTGCAATTATGCCAAAACTAATAATCTGACAGCGCCTCAATTTCTCACACACAAAGAACATACCAATCCCTGCTATGTCGTAGAAAGTCTGCGCAGCATCTCAAAAAGTGGAGGAGTAATGATTTTTTTTTAAAACGCTGATTTTTGTCAGTTTTTCTTTGTTATTAATAATCCGATTGAGTCGTGTTAAGGCTCATTTTCTTTGCATTTTGATTCTCCATAACTTGTCCAATGAAGGCATTCAGATTGCTTCATTCATTAATTCATGTTACAAGCAAAAAAAAAGATTTTTTGCATTTAAATGTTCATAACAAATTTAGCAATGACACTTGCGAGTAGGAAACATAACTGGATATAACTACAGACCGTCTTTCGTGTATGATTGCACAGTCGGTTACCTGGTAGTATTCTTGTCACAGTATCACTAGAGCAGAAAATCTCTATTGATTGGCCTAATAGGATTTTTTGCAGGTTTTTTCTTGGAGTCGTTTGTGCATAATTGGTACAATCGCGTGTTTAGTGTCGAAACAAGCTCCCCAACATTTTCATCATCACCCCAGTCGCATGAAAACAGCATACGTAACAATACCAATTGAACTACAGAGTTACCAAGTGGATGAAGTTTACTTCCGATAAATTTTTTTGCTGGATGGTGACCATCATATTTGACCATTGTTTCATGTATACATACATAATGTATTGAATGATTGAATGATTACAAATGATTAAAAATGATTACAAATGATTTCTCCTCTTTGCAAAACATTCTTCTTTGCCTCATATATGAGTTGTTAATTAGGACTGAAATAGAAAATCAAATAACTATATGAATGAAAATGCTAATTTTCACTTTCAGATTTTCCTTTTGAGTTAGGGTCCTTTCACAATACTATCACATGTAGTTCAATGTCCAGCGTGGCTTTAGCCAGGGAAGTAGTTTTTTCTTCAGATATCCCAAAAAAAAACATTAAGAAAGTCTATCATTCTGTCACAGATGATTCCACATCTGATTTTATTAACACCATGTTCATATTTTCAAATCAATCAGATAATTCTTACTGTTGGAAATTGGCATTCAGCATGAGCTCCTAAATTAGTACAGGGTTATTAAATAAATTACCCATTATTATTGCCTATAGAAAAAAAAGTTGAATGTAAAAGTTTTGCGGTTATGACTGAATTTTGAAATGCTATCAAAAATACAGTAGCGTTGCAGATTTCAGGGGATACAATTTTTTTTATTGGATACCCTGTACATGATTTAATTTTTGGAATGATCTTTTCTTCCTGAGTTCAAAAATGTCCCATATGTTACCGCTGTCTTATAGAATTTTTGAATTATTAAACGTTGCATAACTTAGACTAGTTGTTACTGTAAATACCTATCCTATGAAAGTTAACGTTTTCAAAGTAACCTATGAAATTGACTATATTATGTTTGTTATTAGAATAACCAGAATGGTTTACAGTAAGGAAAATAAAAGTTCAAATATATATTTTTTATATACAAAATAAAAAAAATAAAGGTGCTGCAAAAAGTGCATTTAGGGTGTGGTATCCAATTCATCCAACACTGTTAGAAAATACATTCAAAAATATTTACCAAAAGGTGAATTATATCTTCAGTTTCGGTAGAAAAACGCGTGTAGTTCAAGAAAACCAGGAAGAACAGCTAGATATACTGCTTCATTTCGAAGGTAAGCCTATCCATATTAATTCGCAAATAGACTTTTTTGAAACATTGTATTATTTTTTAGAAAATTCTGAATGTAGTTTGAAAAATGTAGCCGATTAATTAGGTAAAAAAAATTCCAATATCCAACGTACTTCAATTCACTCGCCGGAAATAATTCTTATGAATTGTTTCAGCTCTTCTTTGAAGATCAGGTTTACAATAAGACAACAAACGTTTCCAAAAAATTGCCTGTGACAAAAATTGTCATTATTTCTTTTTGTCTAAGCCATTGTTGAAGAAGTTTCTAGGAATTCTTATTTTTACAGGATATCATACTTTGCCCCCAATGGACATATATTGGATCAAGGACGAGGATAAGGGAGTAAAATTTGTCAGGAACTGTATGAGTAGAAATACATTTCGACTCATCAAAAAGTATATTCATGTAAGTGACAAAACTGAAAAATTTGCAAAACTTCGTCTTTTTTCGACATAATGAATAGCAAATTTATGCTTTGGTGTCTTCGCTCACAACCTATCGATCGATGAAGAGATGGTATTGTATTTTGGCAAAAAGGTTCATAAAGGGAAAACCTGTTTGTATGTTTTGGATTTAAATTATGGTGCCTTTGTTCATCTGATGGATGCTAGTTCCAGTTTATCCCTTACGGTGGAGCCAATATCACAAAATACGATCTAGGATTAGGGGCTGATATAGTTTTGAAATGAGTCAGTGTTATCCAGAAACCCGTCCAGTCAGAGAATATTTTTCGATAACTATTTCTCATCCTATAAACTATTCAAAGTATTTAAAGAAAAAGGAATGTTCCCAATTGGCACTATAAGAGAAAACCGGACTGAAAAGTGTCCTCTAGAAGCTAGTAAAAGTCTCTCTAAAAGAGATAGGGGTTCATATGACTTTGTTTTCAACACAGAGGCTGAAGGCTCCGTGGTTAGATTTAGTTACTCCAATAGATTAAGCAGAGAGGTACAACGGAAAGCAACGAAAAGAAGTAAGTATACCTTAACTTAACATTATCCAAGAATATAATCAATTTATGAGGGGTATTGATTTACACGATAATCCCAGAGCCAATTAAAGAATTAATTGGTGTTGTAATAAAATCACAGGAATCACTCTGTAAGAATATATCGCCGGGTTCAATAGCAGATTTTCATTCTCGGATCCTAAAAGCGTTCTTTTCAAGGGTCATAAACAGTTGGGTTTAAGGGAGTTTTGAGAAACCTTGTCATCTGGAACGCAGGTTTGCTGTGCAAGCAGTCGAAAACTAAATTCTTGAAAACCAATGTCGACATCTGCTAGCCGGTTGTTTAGGAAAAAATATAAAAATTACAAGCGTGCCAAATTGGCCTGGCGGGGAACACAGAGAGGCAAACCCATTGTAAAATAATTCGTATTGTTTTCGTCACGCACCGAATAATCCTTCGAGATATGGGAATTTCGCTAAGGAATCTAGGTTCACTAGCCGAAAGCGGGAAATTGTAACCAATTTTAATGCAACGGGAGAATTTGTTTGTTTCGTTGGCAAAATTAATTAGCACCCACATGAACAATTGTTTGTATGTAGATTAACGGCTTAATAGGCTGCAACGGGTCTAGGGCGTTTTTGGATCTTTTTCCCCCAGATGAAAAGCCCAAAAACCGCGTGAGTTATTGGGTAAAGTCAATCAAAACACTGTAACGAAGTTACTATTTTCCCGCTATATTTATCAGCCAAAAGCTCCCTGTAAGGAATTAAACCCCGCTTGACACTAATAATAGGTCTAGAAATGCCATTCGTGTTCGTGATAAATCCGTGGATTATATATATCCTAATAAAACAGACTAAACGCCTTCCGGAAACCACGCGATTCACGCCAGGCGTAGCTGACATAGCACGCACGAGTATCCCCTGCGCCGGCTATCGTCTCTCGAGAAAACATTCTCAACAAGCAAGCTGGGCGATATTCAAACGCCGACGAGACATGTCAGTCCTCCGAGAGCAGCCCGAGCCAGCAGTCCAGTCGAGCCCAGAGCATACGATACCGAGCTGACGTCACGATAGAAGCCACCCAGTACAGTTGAGTCGAGACAGAGACGCACGCACCGAGCTGACGTCACAGCACGAAGGATTTTACGAGCTGGGTAATTATTCTGTGAAAGTATACTTTGTATCGAAATCGACACAAAACGGCGCGCGCATATAAGTCGTTTCGACATATTTCAAAGAATTAGTAGCTTGCCCAGCCCAGCAGAAGCAGTCACGCGGCCGACTAGTATCCAGAGTGTGAGCCAAAGACCGAAGCAGTCCACGACCGTCCCGGGCCTTGCCGAAGCAGTGAGATCGGAGTTTGGTAAATATGTTGTATCAGGTAAAAGACATCAGGAAATGTTTGTAAGTACCGCAGATGCGATGTGCGCATGATCGTAAGAGGCACATATATATTTCAAAGCTGTGCTGGTAATTTCTGCATACGAGTCCGTACGACACCCCCCCACCGCAAGAGCTTTTGGTTGCTAAAATTACCCCGCTTGCTTGAAAACACCCTCCCCGCTTCCTCTGTATATAGTGCTTGCCATGTGTTTATTTGTTGTGATAACTTGAGGCCGCCGTCAGCCGCCCTTACTGTATTTCATTATTTTTAATATACCTGTTTATCCTGTTCTTAGTATTCTTTCATTGACTATTTTGAGTAGAATTTTAACATCTAGTGCGCAGTCGCCACCCAGGTTCGAAACCCAGTTGAAGGCAATTAAAGCCTGCCTTGCTGGCCCTGTTACAGTGTCACGACTATATTGACCCCTGGAGTGTCTTTCTTCACTGAGACTGCCCGGAGCAAAATGGCCTTTCCACTATAAAGCCAAAGGTGGCGCCCGAGAAAAACCGAGACTAGTGAAAAGCGCCAAAGTTTGATAATAGGGGGAGAAACCCCTTCACAACACAACGGGAAAAAAGTGGTGGTGGCAGCTTTTCAAAAATGTGCTATTGTAAATAGGGGGAAAATGTACAGATTGGCAAATAAGAGCTCCATGTCACAAATCGAATTTTGTTCATATATTACTCACTGTCTGCCTCATGAAATCGGAAGAACAAAAAGAAGAAGAACGTGAAGAAGGTGAAGAAGTAGGCCGTCATCAACAATAAATATGGACAGACCATCCAACAACTGCTTGCCAGATGAAATCCTTATGGATAAGGTTTGTCATTTGATCATAAAACATACAGAAAATGCAAGAAGAAGGTGCAGACAATATTCTAATCATACGGTTTATGTTAGCCGAAAATGTCAAAAGTTATTTGCATTCTAAATGTTTTGAGACTTTCCACACAAAATAAATACACATATTCTTTAATTACACCTCAGTTCCGCAAAAGATTCGAAAACACAATTTTTTTTGTGACGCCATTTTTATTTTTTTGTAATATTTAGGATAATTAATAAAATATTTATTAAAGCCTAATTAATAACATATTTGTTAAATACTATAGCTGTTTTTGTTAATGGGTTAATTCAGTGTACGAAATAAATGAAACATATGGATGCAATTGTGTTGGAAAATATATTGGAATAAAATATTCTTCAACAACTTATACAGAAAAAAAGAATGATTGATGGATGTAAATAGAAGAAATAAATAATAGTTCAAAAAAAATAAAAAACACGCTTTTGTAGAAAACCAGACTAAAAAAATAGAAAATGAGAAAAAAAAGTATTTTATTTAAAAAAAAGCGTGGGGTGCATGGTATCGCCTCGGCCAACAATTACCTGTGATCTGAGACATTTCTTACTTTACTGCCCTAGGTGTGTAATGTAATTATTGATACCATGCACCCCACGCTTTTTTTTAAATAAAATAAATATTTTTCTTATTTTCTATTTTTTGAGTCTGGTTTTCTATAAAAGCGTGTTTTTTAGTTTTTTTAAACTATTATTTATCTCCTACTTTTTAGTGTGGTTTATTTATAAAAGCGTGTTTTTTTAGTTTGTTTTAAACTATGATTTTTTTGCAAATTAAAAAATGGAATAATCTTATTAAATTAGGTAATCATAATCTCCGACCCCAAAAACCCCCACATACCAATTTTGAATAGAATCAGACCATAATCACAAAACTCGGCCGTCATTTTAAAGCCGCCATCTTGAATTTTTCAATTTTGAAAAAGAATCATAATCTCCGACCACGAAAACCCTCAGATAAATTAATTGAATATTTTGATGACATATGGTTAATTTACCCTCTTCTTTTTCATTTGGCGTACCGTGTTCACTCCGCTTATTATGCTTAGCTGTATTTTTCCGTTTTATTAGGGTGTCCTTTTTGGAGCAACTTGCGATAGCCGTGGGTATAAAAAAGTGGATTGAGCTTCCTTTCCTTGATTCACTATTGTTTCTGTAGTTCAGCTGCTAGTGTTTTGGGTAGTTCATGGCGTGTATTGTTATCCAGATGAGTCCTATTGATATCTTGTTCCTGGTTGTTTGGTAGTTAATTCCTGTTGTTGATATTACTTTCCAGATGGCTCTGCATACGTACCACTTTCCTTTTGCCGTTATAGTGTATCCATTTCGGTTGTAATTGGATTTTCTTAGAATGTTGTTGCATTCAAGGATGTTAGTATTCAGCTTTTGTAAATTATTTGAGTATATGTAGTCATTCATTTCCTCGTTGCCATATCGGAATGGTTGGGTGACAACAATGAGGTTTGTATGCGTCTGTTTGGAATAAATCTACTTTCAATTTGAGAGGTCATCCTTTCAGTCCATATAATCACTATATCCTTCTTTGTGAATGTTTCACTATTTCTTATGGCAGTATCTATCAAAATATTAGGATGGAAATTTGGTTTGAGGATTGTTTGGGTCATGTATTCATACCATAGAGAAACTAAAAATAAATTTATTTTTAATTTGTCTATGATTCATACTCATTTTGTAATAACAGAAATTTTGCCATATCTCTACCATGATGACCTGCTACAATCAATATTTTATTTCGTTGTTGTTCACTAAAGAAGTGCCATCATCGAAGGAAACCATTCCCGAAGGCATACCACTCAACCAAAAAGCCTAGACTAAGCATACATGAAGAAAATATATCCAAGAGCTGCCTGACTGTTTTGTTTAAAATATTTTTATTCGAAATTATATTTTGTTATAAATTGTTTTTTCCTTCTCCCCCCAATCAAATAACAAAGGCTAGATGTCGGTAACATCTTTTTCCTACAACTGCTATGAAAAGTAGCGTATTTCTCATAGCTTACTTTTTCAAAACCAACTCATACTGTGAGAAATATTTTTTCTCACGGCACTTTGCTCACACCACATACATTTATATGGAGAATCAACTAAAATCGACAAAATCTTAGTTGGCTGCTGTTCAGCTTTAAATAGTTATCACAACTGTTAGATTATAGAAGTTTTTTAAATTTTTAAGGTAGTTTTCATTCGTGCTTTGATAAAAATCGCAATTTCTATTGAATATTATTTTAATAAGACTTATACCTATTTATAATGAATAATATGGATACTGACAGTACTGACGATTTTGAGTATACTCCGCCAGAGATATTGGAAAAAGCTGCAAAAGTAACGTTAAATTTGTTGCCGGAAATTTCAAGAAAATGGCATACAAAAAAATTTATGGAATGGGAGAAGAAATACAAAAATAAAATCTTTTTCGGAAAGTGTACTTTGAAAAGATGTCGAAAACTTTAAAGGTGTCTACACTTTGGTCACAATATTCAATGTTGCGAAGTACTATCAGTATAAAAAATAACATTGATATATCCACGTATCAAAAATTACGTTCATTTTTGAAAAGAAAGTACGAAAATTACGTCCCCAAAAAATCAAACATATTGACTGCAGACCAACTGTAGAGATTTTTAAACGAAGCTCCAGACAAGAAATATCTACTAATAAAGGTAAGTTTATTTAGAAGGAACAATTTTTAGAATTTCTTTCGCTATTTTTCCTTGAATTAACATAGCTTTTTGTAATTACTGAGTTTTTTAGTTGATAAAAAGAATTAGATAATTATAAAAATTTCTGTTTCAAATTCTGCTAGATAGATATATGTACTTTTAAACAAAACTTTTTAAATAAGGTTCACTGGTGCAGTGGATAGTGTATCCGCTTGGCACACAGACCTGGGTTCAAAACCCGGGCTAGACTGTTTTTTTTTAAATAAAATTTTACATTCTGATATTTTTATTTGTAGGTTGCAGTGGCTATTGGCGCAGCAGGGGCATGTCGTAGAGAAGAGTTGTGGAAATTAAAAATCGATCATTTAGAGGATTTAAATTCGGCTTTACTGGTGAAATTAGATAACACCAAAACAAAGAAGCCAAGAACGTTTACTGTAACAGGATAATTTTATAATATATATAAAAAATATGCTGCTCTTCGACCGATTGATTTGCCAGAAAAACGTTTCTTTTTAAATGACCATCAAGGAAAATGTACTACACATTAACACATACACATTAACAAATTTGGTAGTATGACTAAGACAATTGTAGTTTTTTTTGAATTTGAAAATTCCCATCTATATACAGGTCACTGCTTCAGAAGTTCTTCGGCAACAATTTTAGTAAATGCAGGAGGAGACATATTAACCTTAAAGCGCCATGGAGGATGGCAATCAAATACCGTGGCAGAAGGATACATTGGGGAGTCTATTGAAAATAAAACTAATGTTGCCAATAAAATCGTCAATTCTATTGAACAACCACTCGAACTCTTTACTGGAATGGAGACAGAAAATTCACCGTATATGAATGATCAACCCTCAACCTCTACAATTAATATAATAGAATATTTACTAAAAAGAAATGACATTCCGGGTTTGACCATACAAAATTGTACAAATTTTACTATTAACTATAATTTTAAATACATTATTTAACTGTTGAGAGGTAAGATACTTTAATGTTATTTAATTTTGCTAACCATAAAAATAAATATTAAAGTACATTACTTGTATTCTTTAAATTTGTGCAGTTGTAGAAAAAAGTACTTTCCCCACATGTTGCACACTATACTATTTATAATATCCAATCAGTTTCTTCTATTGTTGTCAACTCGAATTTCAAGAAGTTATAATAGTAATATTTTTGGTCGTTAATTTACGACATTGAATAAAAAATTAAAGTGTGAGTTATAATCGTAAGAAACGATTAGAAGTTTGAGTCGTCATTTTAGTTTGTTAGAAGTATGTAAAAATACCAGTATTGACTTAGTCGAGATGTTATGGCCGAAATTCAAAAAGTAGATAAATCTAGCGGAGAACAACAAATCGTTTCAGATCTATTTTAGATTATGTTCTATTTTAGGTTATGATGGTTCGCGCATGTAGATTTTATCAGTCAATTGCCGAGAAAAATAAGCTGATTTGTATTTATTGATTGTAAGGTTGTGGTGCTAAGTCACTGATCTACTCCAAGGTATTTGATCGGATACCCCAGTCATCTTAGTCAAAATTAGGTAAGAATCTCGGAATTTGATATACCCAGCTGAATATTTGTATGAACTTATATTTTGGCATTCCAAATGTTGTCTCAAATCCTACATATGGTAGGGTGTACGCGTCTATTAAAATTTGAGGTCAATGGTCACAAAAATCGATTTTTTGCATATTTTTTGCAAATATCTCATTTCCTATGGGTTTTTCGCTATTTGTATTCATTATCAATATTGTAGAGAATTAAATTCCCTACAACTTTCGTTTCGTTTTTTTTTTCATATGTTGAACCGTTTTCGAGATAGAGGGCGGAGAGCGCGCGGTTAGAGCATAATGTAAGGTCAACCGGTATAGTCCCGGTCAAATCACGCTAGATAAAGTTTATTAATTATTGATAAATAAATAATTAATAATAATTTTCATTTGTTATCAACTATTACATTATATTTAATTATTTTTTTTAATCAATTGAATCTATCTATTCAATAATACTTACAACCGATTCCTAAAATTTAAAAATAATTAAGGGAAAAACTTTTAATTATATTCTCATTTCCACTAATTATAATTTAACCCATTACCTCCCAGCGGTGCGTTCACGCATCGCAACTTTAATATTTTTTGGCGGGCAAGATATTGTTGATATCGCGAAAATCACTCGGTATTACCTTTAAATATTCTAATACTGTTGAATAAAAATATGTAACGTTAGATCAGAAGGAAATCTCAGATTTTAGTGCACTCTAAAGTGGGGTGAAAATTACTTTGGCTGTATACATTTTGTTGGCACTGACAAAATATAACTCAGATTCAAGATTTTTATTTCAGTTTTCATCAATGTGTAGTCATTTAGTGACACAATGATATATCACAGATGAACTTGTTGTTATGAACGATGGGATAATTGTAGCAATAAAAAAAAAGATTGGTGCGTTCGCGCATCACTGGTATCGTGCGTGAGCTCTAGCGATATTTCGACAAGCTCAGACAAGTTTACCTAAGCTGTGAGCCTACGTGAGAATAATTCAGAACCAATTCATTGATGTTGCGGGGTAGTTGTTCGGTTATCGAAGAGACTGAAAATGTCTTTCAGAAAGGTTTTGACCCAAAAAGAACTGGAAGCAGCTTTAGAGGAAGCTGGTGATGAACTAGAAAGACGGACATGAAGGTAATTATGATTGTTTGGAATATAATTGTCATAATGAATAGGTATTCTTCATGCAAGATATCATAGTAGATTTCTTTTTCAGATGTCATTGATGCAGTCTACATACCTCCAGATGTTGATACGCTCACAGACGAGGAAAACATTGACGATAAAAACTATTCACCAGAAAATGAACCGACTGATATAGCTGTAACTTTTGAACTACACGTGCCTGATTCACATAATGATGTGAGGGAAGATGAACATGATGAGTGGAGTTCATCAGATGAAGAGGATTTGGCATCCAAAAGAAAACGCTTAGCTCCTGGGTCATCACGTAAGGTTCTTTCTGAGACAAAATGGGTGAACGGGGAAATTGAGTATACTCATTCCGCAATATCCAGGGAATCTGCGGACAGGGAGTGTATCCAGAATGAGCTTGCTGGCAAGACACCACTGGAGATTTTTCATCTTTTTCTGGACGATGAAATACTTCAAATGGTATTGGACTTTCGATTGAAATATGCGCATGATAACAACCGATTAGATTTCAATCTCTCAAAAAATGATCTCTTGAATTTCATAGGTATATTGTTATTTTCTGGTTATCACTCATTACCACAAATTCCAATGTACTGGTTCACTGATGGTATAAAGGCGTCGATATTATAAAAAAAGCATGAGTAGAAATAGATTCCAGAGTATAAAACAAAACTTGCATTTATCACTAATTTAGATATCAATGATAAATTTGCTAAGGTCAGACCATTCTTGGATGCAATCAATAGAAATAATTAACAATGGGGTGTTTTCTCTTACAATCTGTCTATTGATGAACAAATGGTCCCATATCATGGGAGACATTCCTGCAAAATGTTCATGAAAAACAAACCAGTGAGGTTTGGTTTCAAACTTTGGTGCATTTGTTCAGACGATGGTTATTTATTTTACTCTCTTCCATATGCTGGGGCTAGTGAGAAACACTCAAAATTAGGTCTTGGTGGCGATGTTGTAATGAGTCTTCTTTCTGTGATTGATAGTCCTATGTCGCATCAAATTTTCTTCGATAATTTTTTTTCGTCATATCAACTATTTCAACAATTGAAAAATAAAGGATTTTTTGCAACAGGAACAATACGAGATAATAGAACGCACCACTGCCCACTAGGAAATTCAAAACAATTTTCTAAGCGGGAGCGAGGTTCTTATGTTTCTGCATTTGAGGAAAACACTAAAATTTCCCTCGTGCGCTGGAATGATAACTCTACGGTTACTGTCTGCAGCAATGTTTTCAATGTACAACTAATAACTCATGTAAAACGATATAATCGAAAAAAAAAAAGGAAATCAAGGTATCCCAGCCTCATGCCATTACCAAATATAATAGATCTATGGGAGGGGTTGACCTCCATGACAACAGTATTGCAAATTATAGGTGTAGAGTATTGGGGAAGAAATGGTGGTGGCCCATATTTCGCAATGCTCTAGATAGTATGGTTGTGAATGCTTGGAAGCTCTATAACATAGCCAATCAAACAAAAATGTCCCAACTTGATTTCAAATCATACGTTGCTTTACGTCTCTTGAAAAATGAAAGGGAATACGTAGTAAGAAATGTCCCTCGTCCTGTTGCTGAAATTCGATTTGATAACATTGGTCATATTCTCATAACTCATGAAACCAAAGCACGAAGAAGATGTAGAGTATGTCATAACCAGACAATTTATATTTGTGGAAAATGTAAAGAACATTTATTTGCACGTGTCATGCTTCGAAAAATCTCACCAAAGGTAGATAATTTGGTTGTTAATTCTTACCAGTGATGCGTTCGTGCACCAAAGAGCAAACTGACATAACTTTGTTATTTATCATCTTGATCGGGCCCAACTATTTTATTTTGTACCCTAGTGTATAGTTATTACTCTTCATGAAGATTTGTCTGCTTATGGCTAGTTTTTAGAAAATGCAAAAAAAACAATATTTCCTTTTTTTACCAGTGGTGCGTGTACGCACCATCACGTTTTTTTATGTTCTTGATTTTTTTAATTTTTTTTTATTTCAAAAACTCATTTGACAAATGTGAAATAATAAATATATCTTGTCCGAAAAGCGTGTTTTTATATTTTCCTATGCCTGGGAGTTAATGGGTTAAGTAGACTCGTTAACTCTTTCATTCTGATATTTGAATAAAAAACTTTCTCAATCAAGATTGGATAAAGTTTTTTAATCAAATATCTGAATCAAAATGTAAATCAGATTTCTTCAGGTTGAAAGTTAGGAATTTCGCACAATAGTTGTTTTCTGTTAGATATTACAAAAAGTAACATAAATTTTTCATCGTAGATTTTTTTTATTTTATTTTTTTCCAATTTTTTAATTGTGAATAATGTTTCCTTTTTCAACATGGAAAACCTACTAAGATGTTATCCTGAAAGATGATAGATATAGTTTATAAAGTTTATGTTTCAGTCATTTTATACAAGTTTCTCTTTTGTGATACATATTTTCGAGCATATTTGTATAAATCGCTGGGAAGTTGAGGCAGCATATCTCTGAGAACTCGTGGGAGAAATTCCCATCGGGATACTCAAACTTAGTAAATCCATATTGTATTGTTTTTTCAAGTCATATCTAAAAAAATGTAGAATAGTTGCATTCAATTTATATTTCTAGTGCTCTAATGGTTTTGTAGATAACCTTATTCCATACCGCAGACAAAAGTTAAAAGTTCCACCAACTGAGCAACTGATGTGACTATTCAGGATATAAATATTAACTGCTGTTATTCTTGTTAGTCTGAACAAATTAGGTGAATCTTACATCAATTAATGTTTTTCAGTATCGAATTGGTAACATCTACTTCCTCATATGATTATTTTTCATAGAGAGTACAAAGAAAGATAACAGCCATTTCGCGTTATTCAGGACCTAAGTTGGTAGACCTCTTGAGCACATAATTAAATTATATATTATACAAGGGATTGAACTACACACGTCTTTGTTGCTGCAGCAAAAGTATTAAGATCAGAACACTTTGTATTAATATAACTGCAAGAGAGGAAGAATATTGAAACAAGTGATGAACTAATATGAAGTTTATTAAACATCTCATCTTACAAGATAAACTAGAGCTATCAATAATGTATTTCAAAACAAAATCCCAAAAAAATCTGAAAAAATTAACATTTTGGCATAAATCTGGCTGTCACCTTCCGGTAAAGCATAATATTCGGGATATTAATTCAAATATACATTCCAGTGCCCTTTGGATATCCCACTGGGTGTTGGTTACAAATTAGAATTTGAGTTTTTCACAAAAATTTTTCAGGAATTGCTGAATTATTTCTATTAAAATTTGGTAGTGATTTCTTCTTGAAAATTTCAATTCTTTATTGTTTAATCAATCCACAAAATTGTCAAGCTTTTGTTTGAATATCTCTATAACGGTTGATTTGATTTTGGCAATGTGAACCATCAGTTGTTTTTTCTAAGGAAGTCTTTCATTTCCATACCAATATTAGCAAACTATAGGACGTTTGAAAGAACTTCATGAGCTCCATTCGAAAAGTATTCGTTTATCTTTGGTTTAAACTGAAGAAAGTTGATGATAGGAAATCACACACATGAACTTTTTTATCAGCAAAAATATATTGTGTCAATTATATCTTTAACCTGACGTCATCACAATTGTTTAACATATATAAAGTGAATAATGTACTTGAAGGATCAGATAAGAAAAAACACACCGTCCTTGATCCGTTAAGTAGCGAGACCCACCCCCTTTGAATTTTTTTCAAAGTTGTCATGATAAGGAAATGTTCAAGAGAGCAACGAAGAGATCATACATGAAATCCTGTACTACTATGGTCTGAAAATGAAAATTGTCAAATATGAACCAATAACTAGTATAGTAAGCATAGTAAGTTTTTTTTCACTACAGGCGAAGGGACATTTACATGAAATATAGGTGATGTTTTTTAAAATAGCCCAGTTTTATAATTTTTTCATCCTCTATGCATTAAATTTGAAAAAATCCTGCACACATTGATTTGTTCGAGTATATGAACAGGATGTTCATAAAATCAGATGTGGAAAAATATTTCTATTCAATATTCAATTGAGAACGTTTCCCTTTCCATCCTGCATACATTGTAGACGAAATAAATAAACTGCATATCTAACTAGACATTTTATTTATGATAAAATATCTCAATGCTCTCGAACAAACCATTTTATTTCCCCCATATGCCTGTCCCAGAACTGCTATAATTTTGATTCCGTAACATGCTTCAATCTCTTGCTCAGAGCTTCTCGATTGAGGTCGGATCCCCATTTGGGGCTGAAGACACTGCTCTCGAAGGTCAAAGCATTTTCGAACGATTCTTCTCCTGCTACCACCATGACTTGCTTATAAGATTGCACTATGGAGCAGTGAAATACTGTTAATGTTCTCACGAATTGGAGGGCCTCTTCCATCCTATTGGTTTCCTTCTGCTGAGTGAAATTGAACCAAACTGATATCCCTTTCATTCTGATTTTCAACTGACCGAATGTTTTCATTCCTGCTGTTTGCAGATGTGGATAACAAAATCTCAGGACTCCTGAAATGAATACATGGGTTTTAAAAAATGTAATCAATACAAATAACTGATATCTACCCTGTCATGATAAAGGTGTATATCAGCTAGAAATATGAATCCAATGAAAACATGGTCATCCCAAATAAAATATATGAAACTGGAATTTTATTGTTTCTACATAATTTTTTTTATAATTGTTTTTAACCACCAATTCAGTTGCAAAGTAACCCTCAAAAGTCAGAGACGGGGACCTTAGCTTTTTAAGTGTCATCCGAAGCACTACTCGACTAGTAACCGTGGACAATCAATCAAGATATGCTTTATTGTCAAAGAATGAAATTCTTAAAGACAAAGCTTAGGTTTGTAAAAATTATAAAAATAATAAAATTAATCTGAGATTATGCACATACAGTTAGGTTATAACTAAATAGGTGGGTAACAATATTAAAATATATATAACAATAGATAGATATTGTCTAAGATACGCCATATACATATACATTTACATATACATTATACAAATGATACAACCCTGCTGAAAATACCTTATAAAAACTTATATAAAAAACCTTATAAGGACCCATCAGTCCCATATTGGTAATTGCAACAGGAATTCCCAATAAGTTCTGATAGGGAACTCCTCATAGGTTCTTGTTGGGAATTACTCATAAATTCCTCAGGTTTGTATTGTAAATTCCTCTTAGGATCTTATTGTGATTTCCACATAGGTTCCTATTGTGATTTCCAAATAGGTTCCTATTGTGATTTCCACATAGGTTCCTATTGAGATCTCCTTGTAAGTTCTTATTGATATTTCCTCATAAATCTATATGAGGAAATACTTATATTTCATGCGTTTTATTCATTGATGAAATAGGCACTGCTGATTAATCCTTAGAAACTAGATCGGAGTTCCTTATAAATCTGAGGCTGTATCCTAAGAGAACCTTTTTAGAGAGCTACTTTCATGAAAACATCATCTATGAACCAATCATATAGGTATTGAAATGAGACATTATGATTGGTTCTGTTGAAGTTGCTCTGCAAAATAATTCCATTGGAAATCTGATATCTGAGACTTCTCAATATTATTACTATAAAAAATCCCAATTTTATTTAGATATATTCAATATGAAAATAATTGTTGGCAAGTTTCTGAAACATTTTATTGTAAATAATTCAAATATTTATTTTGACTTCTTCCTCTTCAACCAATTGCACTGCTAGTCCAACTTGATCATCTGAAACCTCCTCATTGCCAATAATATCCAGAGTAGGATTCGTCTTTTCACTGGAATTCAAGAAATTCATAATTAAACAGGAGGGACTTCAATTTATACTAAAAATACCTCTTGGAAGTCTATTCAAGTCACTGATTTTGCTAGCTAAATAATTGTTCACATGTTTCAGCTCTCTTTCTATCTCCAGTTTCGAATAACCTCTATTATTCAGAAAAAATGCATAAATATCTGAAAAATGAACAACAAATCCAATAAAATTTAAATTATGATGTATATGTATAAATATATATATATATATATCTATACATATATATATATATATATATATATATATATATAAAATGCGGCTTTTTATGCCTGCCCCCATTTTGAATGATATCACCGATACCACATTTTGAAATCAAAGACATTGTGATAGATAGATAGATGTCGGGGGCACATCTGTCGAATTTCTTTATACGTTTTTTGAAAATCATGCATTTGAAATGTCAAGTATAAGTGCAGATCAGAATGGTAACCCTTACATCGATAACTTTTGAACAGTTTGATGTGAAACAATGGGATATATATAAAAGGTGTCATCTACCCTCTTGATCAACAGTTGATAGTCCATTAAAAACAAATGTTCGAAATTTTTGTGAATGAAAAAAAAATAACCTAACAGGATAGTTAAAAAATGTGGACGAATTTAACAAATGTTTATTTTTTTAAATTCTGATTCATTCATTCATTTAAGTTCTGATTCATCTTACCATGAATTGCTGACAGTTTAGTGGCACATAATGCCGGTCGACATATTTCCTTTTTTATATTATTGCTGCTCTTCCCAGTAACTGAAGAATTTTTTAGAGTCAATGCTCCAAAGACTGCCATTGCAATATTCTTGACAAACTGAGTTCCACTTCTGGCAGTCACATAGGCAGTATCATAAGAGCCCTTCTTTATGAACACATTTTGACCAAGGTGGACCTGAAGAAAGAGTGATGAAAAACTTTCAATTCAAAATCAACAGCTTACTCATTTAAAACTTCTTTGCTCTGAGAAGTTATGTATCCCAATAATTCATTTTTCTTTCAGTTTCAACTGTAGGATAGAAACTGAAAGATTGAATATTTCCAATTATTTAATTTTTAGATACATGCAACCTTTTGCCCTGACAAGGTAACAAACAAAATTTACCTCATCATCCACCACAGTTCCTATTTCCACATTATCTTTTTTCAAAGATCCTCCACCAACCATTTTCTCAATCTTTTCTACTAATGCTAAAAAAAAGTTCATTTCTGATACACTGTAATCAGATGAAAAGTAATAGATTCAAAAGTACCTCTATTTATATTGATGACATCTCTTTGAAGTTCTATGTTCAATTTTGTAAGTTCTTTTATTTGTTGTTCTTGTTCTCTTTGAATTATTTTCATTTTTTCAATCTCACATGTCAATTCACTAATTGAATTACTGCAGGGGACAGCTCTTGATGTATTGCAGTTGGTAGGACCAAATCCCTCGCAGGAGTCATTACCAGAATCCCCATTTTCCCCATATGGAGATATTTTCTGATTCCCCTGGAAAAACATTTTAATATCTAATAACAGCTTTTCTTTGAAAAATTGCTACTTACCCATCTTTTGGTAGCTAGATTGATATTTTTTCAAAATATTATTTTCAAAAATTTTTTCACCTGGAAGGAAGTTAGAAAATAATTAGGAAGAGATAAAACAATAAGTACATTGAAAGATGTGTACATGAAAAGAATTGGTACAGCAGGACCAACATCATTCTTCGTGGCTTTGTCAAGTGTACCAATTTTAATATTGTTCTATGTGACATTAATTTTTATTGCTTCTATTTGTCAATGTATTTTGTAATATTAAATCTCGACTCACACTGGGATTTATGTTGTTGAAGTAATCCTCTTCTTTTTTTTATGATCATCATCATCTACTTCGATATCACTTTCTGAGGCATCGGACAATAAAAGTTCTTTATTGCAAAAACAACTCTTTTTTTCTCCACCACTTTATGGAGCTCCTCCATTGTATCTGAAATGGAATAAATTTTATATGACACCCTAATGATTCATTTTGAACATTTAACAGTGGCACCTTTGTGGGACATGTATGAAGATTGGCAGACAACCCTAGAGAATCCCGCTAACTATCGAGCAAAAAATTTTGAGGATAGCAATATGGAATTTGTCTATTCTCCACTTCTACATCGGTATTGATGATTCATTTTGCTGTAGTTTAGGCATAGGATAGTCATATTGAGTGTCAAAAATATAATTTCTCATAAAAATATTGATACTAACCTCTGACATAAATGATTGCCCCAGGATAAAATTCTCCATCTGTCCATTGAATTCTGAATTTTTTCATAAAGATGTATGTCATCTGATCAAAATGTTTGATTTTGCTCGTGTCACATATTCACATATGTTATCCTCAATGAATTTCACATAGCTACATTTGCATGCTAACACTGTTGGCAAAAAAATACTATCAATACTTTCTGCAAATGATTATATATATATATATATATATATATATATATATATACCACTGGAATGAAATCATATCTAGGTAGGTAACATATTATTAAGTGATGATTATGCAGATCTTACAAGTAATATAAAATAACAGTATAGGTAAATGTAGTTCTGGTACTTTTATTAGTTTATCTAATGACCGTTTTCATGTATTGTTATATTAAACCTCAAAATGCGTTTTGTTCACTGCACAATGTTTTGATCACAGATACACCAGACAAAAATACAACCCCAAAATCATAATGATTGAAATTTACCCATTTTCCCCAAATGCAAAAATTCTTGACTATCTGCGAAGATAATAGACAAACAATGCGTACTTACCCAAATATTCTGAGATAAATCAATCTATAAAAAATTATACACGCCGACATCAATAATCATCACCAACACACCAATCACGGAACACGGAATTTTTCACAGTAGCCACAGAACATGTTTTATGACCTTATTCGGCGACTAGTTCATGGCCATTGTTTGATTTACAGGCTGTGCCATGCATGTTAGGCTGGATTTGAAGAATTCAGTAGTCGTTCTCTCAATGCTCTCCACTCGAAAAAGCTACGCGACCTTTTGTTTTATTAAAATAAGGAATATGAAACCTCTGCTCTGCGGGGAATCTCACATCACGAAACACTTGCCTAATGCACTCAGCCAGTCATCGTGCGAGTAGCCGACGCGACGCCTTACCACGTTTAGGTACAAGTCTTTTGATTGGCTAGACTTCGTTTGTGCCTATTCAAATGTGTCTGTGATCGGCGGTTCATGCTCAAATACAAGGGAGCACGCATATATCCGAAGCCTAAGAATGTCTTATGAACAATCATAATTCTTACATTTTGGTGTTATTGTTTTTGAAAAACATTCATAAAATAAATCATTTTAGTTCAGTTTCCACGTTACCAGCAGGCCGTATTCCGAAAGTCAAGTGTCATCTTCCATATTTCACTTTCATGTCAGTTGTCACTATTTTCTGTTGTCAATGGCACAAACAAATGTTGTAGAGTAGAGTACAAAAGACTGCTAAAATTTTTATAATGAGTTATAACGAACCTAGAGGTATAAAGAAACTGTGTTTAAATGAAGATGATGCTGAATGGGCGTCTAGAACGACAAAGTGGCGTTGGAAAAAAAAATGTGTGGAACGCGTTTGTGCAGTCGATTCAGGAGAGGACACAAGAGAATTGAATAATTCGAATGAACATAATGATGCAATGCTAACAGAATTCGAGGATTCGGAGATGGCTGATTTGGGAGAAGCAAATCGATCTAAATTATCTTTCAACAATCCCTTTAATGAAGACTATTCAACTGACGAAGGTGATAGAGATAATATCAATGGTTATGACCCAGAAGACTCTTCAATAACTGGTGGAAGTAGATGGGAGAACAACGAAGCAGGCGAAATATTGAGTGATAATGAAGAAATAATTAATATTGAAGACAACAGATCACCAGAACCTGGAAACAATGCTAGTGATGGAAATCATTGTGAAGAAAATCCAAAACATAATCCCTTCAATTTTTTTAATTATTTTCCAGATTCAGGTCTCAATGAAATTGACATAAAGGCAATGATAACTGGATTTTCTCTGAGACATGGGTTATCACGGGAAGGAACTAAAGATTTAATTCAACTCATTGAAGTTCTCGCCAATAAAAAGTTGACCCTGACAAATTATCTCATCAATAAAACTTTCGCTTCTCCAGAAGAAGTTGTCCAGTATCACTTTTATTGCATCAAATGCAAATATTTTTTGGAGACAAGTGTAAAGTCTCAAATAACTGGACACAAATCAATGTGTGAAAGGTGCGAGTTCGAGAATACCATCTCCCGTAATTCGGATAACTATTTTATTTTGCTGGATTTGAAATATCAGCTCAAATGTTTTTTGGAAACTGCAGAAATCCAACAATACTTGAATAGTTTCAATTTCAATAATGATAATGAAAATATGACTGATGTCCACGACGGACAAATCTTTAAAATCTTAGAAGCAGTCAACGTAAGTTTTCCTATACGATCAATTTCAATACAGATGGAGCTGCAGTCTTCAATTCGTCTAAGCTGTCTATGTGGCCAATTCAATTAGTAATAAATGAACTGCCTCAAGCAAAGATTCGAATGTTATTTTAGCAGCAATGTGGTTTGGAAAGTGTGAACCAGACATGAATATTTTTATGAGTAATTTGTAGAAGTTCAACGACATTGCAACTGAAGGGGTAACATGGGTTTGTAATGAAGTTGTGCAAACTTCGAGATTTTTACCATTGCTTTGTTGTGTTGATTCAGTAGCAAAGCCTATGCTACAGAATATGACTCAGTTCAATGGATTTTATGGGTGTCCATATTGCTACCATAGTGGAAAAGTTATTAATAGACAAGTAAAATACCCAGTTGCTGAAAACTGTAATCAGAAAAGAACTCCCAGTGAAGTTGTGAGTGATATGGAAAACTCTTCGAAGAGTAATAAAAAGGTTCGAGGCATTAAGGTGCTGCTGCCTCTATAAATCTGCCAAGTTTTAATATTGTGTGGGGTTATTCAATTGACTATATGCATGCAGTTCTTTTAGGTGTAGTTAAACATTAGTTGATATTTGGACAACTTATAACTATCACACTGACAATCTGATGTACATTGGTGCCCCAAGAAATCTGAAGGAAATAAATGTTAGACTAACCAAAATCACTCCACCAAGTGAAATACATCGTTTACCAAGGCCTCTAACAGAACGGGCCAAATGGAAAGCAACAGAGTGGAGATCTTGGTTACTTTACTATTGTGTTCCATGTTTATCTGGCATATTAAATGATAAGTATTTGAAACATTTTATTTTACTTCAAAAGGCCATTTTCATTTTACTCCAAGATAACATTACAATTGTAGAGCTCAATGAAGTAGCCAATTATTGTTTGAATAAGTTTGTTGATGATTTTCAAAAATTTTATGGAATGCCAGCTATGAATTTTAATGTTCACTTATTGACACATATATGTGATAGTGTAAAAATGTCTGGTCCTCTCTGGGCAACTTCATGTTTTTCTTTTGAATCTAATATATACAACATTAAGAAACAAATAAATGGACCAAGAAGTATAGGAAAACAAATTGTTTATAGAATGTTGAAAAAGCAAGTTCTTGATGAAATTTCAAACTCTAATGAAATGTCTTCAAAATGTAAAGAATTTTTGACTTCAATATCTTTGTATCGAATGCCCTCTGAAGATAACAAAATTAAATTACTAGGATCAGGCTATAATGAATATGGAATGAGAGGATTTTTATATAAAGCAATACTCATCAATAACAGAAAATTCAGTATTTCTGATGGCTTATCAAAAAATAACAATTCTCACCTCAAATTGCATAATAATTCATTTTGTAAAATTCTGAATATAATCCAAGATGATGATGGTGAAATAAGGTTGCAGATAAAAATATTCGACTGCATTCCTTTTGGTATAAACCATGTGTACTTACATAAATGTTGGAAAATCATTGGAGAGGGAGATATTGTTTTCATTGAGGTGAACCAAATAAAATCAAAGTGTATTTACATAGCTGTCAATAGTTGTAAATGTATATGTGAATTCCCAAATGAATTTGAAGTACAGTAAATATATCTATTGGTAAAGTATGTTACATAATCTTGTTTATATGCACTTTCTTATACTATAATGCAGTCCAACCTTACCTCAAAATCTCCCAACAATATAATAAATGAATGATATTTGAAGTAAAAAATTGATTGCCTGTAGGTCCTTAAAGAGCCAATTGTTGGGTGTATATGGAACTCCTCATTGAAATTTTCCCATAAGAACTCATAAAAACTTATTTGAGATCCATCTTGAAAATTATCAGCTCAGATCCAGGTAGAGCCTGTTGTCGGGTGTATATGGAATTTCTCGTTGAATGAATACTACCAACAATATAAATATTTGAAATTAATCATACTTATACATCCTTATTGATCCTTGACAGGTTCATATGGAATTTCTCATAGATTCCCAATCAAAGCTAACCTCATAAAGACTCATAAAATCTCTTAACAATATAATAAATGAATTTTATATTTTGGAGTTCTTGAAAAATATTTCTCATAGACTCTCATAGAGCCGCATGTTGGTTTTATGAGGAATTTCTCATAAAAACTGGTTTCCACTAGAATCTGGTCAAACCAAATAAAGATTTAAGAGCACCAATACATCCATCCTCATGAAAACCACCATCCCTCATAAAGACATGCTAGAAACTCATAAAATCTCTATGAGATTTTATCTGGTTTGATGAGGTATTTTCAGCAGGGAAAGTGTGGTAAATAGGCAAGGTTGAATAATGGACAGAATTCAGTATGTGTGGAAATAAGTAAATGAATGAAGACAATGTTACATATTATGGAGCTATTGAGAAAATTGGTTATAGTCATACAAGTTCGCCAAGGGTAATGAATGAGCTCCCAAGTATGTGGAACTTCGACTATCTAAAGGTTTAAGTTAAAGAATTCATCTATCTCGTAGAGTGATTGTTGTATCAATATTTTTTTACCTCTCTTCTGAATCGCCTGAGACATGTAGTCTCTCTAGTGGTTATGGGGAGATGATATACATTTTGATGCCATTGTATATTATAGAATCTCTAACCATATTATTAGATGGTCTAGGTAGTCTGAAATTATTGTTCTGTCGAGTGTTATATAAATCTCCTCCCGCTCAACGAAACTACAGAAATAAATTTGTATTTCTTTAGCCGTGCCGAGATTCGAACTCGGACCATCTGGACATCAGCCAGCGCCTCTACGCTCACTACCACCAGTCCAGTTTGTTATAATACTTCTTCCATTTTTTTCACAGAAATTATTATTTAATTTTTTCACTGAATTATTCTTTGACCTTCTGATATTAACTTTCAAGTTTCAGAATCCCCGAAGGATTGTGGAAGAGGAGTTCACATTCATTAAAATTATTTTGAAGTTTGGCTGTTATATATTTTTCTACCTTCATGCAAAAACCAAAACTTTATTGAACTATATTTAGTGAAACAAACTGTTCTTTATTGCATTAGTGCAATAAAATGTTTATTGCACTCATCTGTCATCATATTTATTGCATACTGGATTACGGAATTACTAAAAAATACAATTTATCCAAAATGAGTTAAATTGTTCCTAACATAGGTATTAGTTCCTAACTTTCTCAATTCAAATCGATAGTGCTAATTAATTATTAAATATTTTGCTATTGAATTACGCTTTTTATTTTCCCACACTTAGTGCCACCTAAATAAAACATTTTTTTATTTTTGCATGAACTTAAAAAAAATATTGTATGCAACTCATGCAAAAAGCGTTTATTGCACTCGACGTGTTGTCCAACTTGGCCTGACGGCCTCATCGGACAACTTCACGTCGAGTGCAATAATCACTTACTTTTTGCACTTGTTGCATAAATAACTATTTGATATCTCTAATAACAAAATAAAGAACATCAAATGTAGTGCAAGATATTTTGAATTTCAGAGTGTAACATTAAATGGGAATATTTTTGAAAAACAAGTTTATATTCGGGAAGGTTAAGAGATGAACTGTTTTTTATAATGAAATTCCAACATAACAATTCATTTAATATCTTACCTCTTCTGAAGAAGAAATTTCATCCATTGGTCATATTACAAAAGTACCTAGTGACAATATTTTCCTTGTTTTGGTAAGATTTTTCTGAAAGCAGGTTTCCTTCAGCTGAGTGAAATTGAACCAAACTAATATCCCTTTCATTCTGATTTTCAATTGACCCAATGTTTTTATTCCTGCTGTTTGCTGATGTAGATAACAAAATCTCCGAACTCCTGAAATGAATACATGGGTTTTAAAAAATGTAATCAATACAAATAACTAGGTGTGCTAGCCAACTATAAGTAATTTATTTTCATAAGATGAATAATTTTTTTGAAAAATGAATAAATAACCTACTCAAAATGTTTATATATATGTTCTCTACTCGCTTTATCAAACTTTTCATTTTTCAACTAACCTGAAACTCCTCTGAATTGTTTGGATTTACGGTAAATAGGGTTTTTGTTAACTTAGTTTGAGGATAGCTTCAGGTCTCAATCTGATTTTATTCTTCACCACAATATATATCATCCTGCCTAAATCAGTGCACACTGCAGACACAATTTTTGTCACTCAATTGATATATGATTCCTTCCTCTCATTGTACCTCGGAAGAGTGAGCCTAAAAAATAAAATTGAAGTGTTTCAGAAATCAAATATCATTTAAATTGTGTTGTTCTATCATTGTCTAAAGAGACAATGGTATTATATACTATATTTTACTTACATAAAATGTCATTTCAGTTTCACAAGATGGAACCATGCACTTCATTTTGAATAAATGTATAATTCGAAAATAAAAACGGAATTCTCGAATGATTGAAGACAATGACAACAATGACCGAATTGCGGAAATCTACTTCTTCCACATTTCTGACGTTTTCGGAGCGGACCGAACATTGTCTGAATAAATTTCTTAGGAGAGTTGCTCTTTGGTGTTGACATCTACTCAACAATCATTCGAATCAGGTCGCCATCTAAGAAATCAAGCAGGCCATATTGTCGCACGTTTGATCCCACACATTTTCAGATATGAGTGCATACACCAGGGTTTCTAGACATCTTACTCCAATGGTTCTGTGTCACCTTCTACTTAGGGCGTCACAGTCGAAGATAATATGAGAGGCTGTTTCCTCCTCTTCATCACATAGCCTACACTCCACGGTTTCCCTGCGTACTCCCATGGTGTTAAGGTGTTTTCTTAGGTCCAGTCAACATACCTACTATTATACGTGCCTTCGTTCTGTTCAGGTTCAGAAGGTCAGCCGTCGGGGTCCGGTTTGGGTGCCCTACCATGACTTTGCTGTGTATTTACCCGACAGTTTGATCCCAATATTGTTGGTGTCTTCTTTTTATCCACTCGTCGATCAGGGTCCTGCATCGTTTTTTGCTAATCCCATGCACAGGTTCTGGCCCTGTGAATAGCGTTTCAGATGCTAGTCTAGCTAGCTGGTCCGCTTTTACGTTGCCTTCAATGCCTCTATGACCTGGCACCTACATCAAGGTGACCTTGTTGTGTTTTGCCAGCTCGATGAGGTTCTGGAGGCAGATAGAATGTAGATGTGTTTTTTTCTATAACCACTTTCTAGATTCTTCTGAATGCATACCATGATAGCATGTGTTTCAGCTTGGAATATCGTGGAGCATTTGCCAAGTGGTATTATGTAGTCCCTTCTTGGCCTTACCCCATGTATTGCTGCTCCCGTTCCTTCAACTGTCTTTGAACCGTCTGTATACCAGACTATGTCCGTAGTTGATTGTGATTCTATACTCGGGGCCCATCCAGATCCGTCAATTCGTCTTTCGAATGAGTATAGGGGTTGCATGTAGTCTGAAATCATTTCGGGTTCTTCGATATTGATTACATGAGTGATTCTGGTATGTCCAGTTGTTAGGATTCTCCAGTTTTTTGTTTGTTTCAGTCTGTATGCACTCATCCTGGCCTCTCCAATGACATGTAAGTCAAGGGGTTCGGGTTTAGGATAATTTCCATTGCAGCTGTTGGAGTGCTATTCATTGCACCCGTGATACAGAGACAGGCAAGCCTCTAGATTTTCCCAATGTTGGTTTTTGCCTGTCTTTGATTTGTTTCTGGCCACCATAAGAGTGAGCCATAAGTTACTCTTGGTCTTATTACCGCTGTGTAAAGCCAGTGCATGGCTTTCGGTTTGGGCCCCCAGGTTTTTCCAAAAGCTCTCCTGCACATCATGAAGGTTATCTTGCTTTTATTGGTTACATATTGAAGATGCGGGTTCCAGGTTAGTTTCTTGTCAAGAATCAGCCCTGCTCTACTACTTGTAATGTTTCACCGAAGAGTCTGGGAGGTATGAGATCTCCCATGTTTCTTCTCCGGGTAAAGGGAATTAGTGTTGTTTTATTCGGATTTGCCCTTAGGCTCTCTCTGTTACACCATTCCTCTACTGTCCTCAGTACATTTTGCATTAGCTCTGAGGTTGTTCGAGTATTCTTTCCTTTGATGAGGATTACCAAGTCATCTGCATACCCTTGAGAGTAATACACTTGGTTATTCACAGAAAGAGAGGTAAGCTCAACAATTTCAGGACAATCAATACCGCCACTGATAATTTTATGGAGGAATACCAGATCGATTTTCAGTCTTCTATGTGTTACATTCAAATTTGGGGTTTTTAGGATTTGTGAATAATTGTATTCATCTCTATTCATTCCTAATGTAAATATTCTTCGTTAGATTCGTTCGATGCGGTCGATTTGTTACGTTGATTGCTGCACTCACATAGAAAACAAAACGACTTTATTTTCTGCATAAGACAGACGTAAAAATAATGAAAAACTTAAACAATAAAAAACAGTAAGAAAGGTTCTGTGTACAGAACGGAGATGCGTTGCAATGTGTATTCAAGTCTATTCTCTCGTCTCTCCCCCAGAGGGTGGTATTTTGGTATTTTTCCTTTCCTCTCCCCGCTACCCGTATCGTCCAACACTAATCAGCACACATGGTGACAGTTTCAATATTATGAGGCGCACTTGAATATTGGGGCAACGTTCGTAAACAAAAGATAAAGCGAAGTCACACCACCTGAGTTGTGGCCACAGTATCTTAAAAATTTATTTTGAGTACTCTCCAAGAGTTCTATGTCGACTCTGTAACATGGTGACCAAATGATAGAACTGTATTCAAGAATAGATCTGACTTGGGCACAATAGATAATTTTGAGAGCATTGACTGATAGTTCTCTTGCAGTACGAAGAGAAAAGCCCAGCATTTTTTGTGCACGAGATGAGATTTCTGTTGTAACTCTTGAAATTCATTTTTGTGACGAATAAACCCCCAAATCTTTAATCTTGTTGGTCTCTGATAAGTTTGTGTCGTTAATCTGATAAGTATAATTAATTGCCTCTTTATTATATCGTGAAAAAGTAATTTTTCGACATTTACCCAAGTTCAGTTTTAGTAAGTTAAAATTACACCACCTGGAAAGGTTATTTAGGTCAAACTGTAATCTCTCAGCGTCAGATATGGATTGAACTGTTCTGAACATCTTTAAATCATCGGCAAATAATAGGAAGGTGCCTTTGTTCATCTGATGGATACTAGTTCCAGTTTATCCCTTACGGTGGAGCCAATATCACAAAATACGATCTAGGATTAGGGGCTGATATAGTTTTGAAATTAGTCAGTGTTATTCAAAAACCCGTCCAGTCACAGAATATTTTTCGATAACTATTTCTCATCCTATAAACTATTCAAAGCATTTAAAGAAAAAGGAATGTTCCCAACTGGCACTATAAGAGAAAACCGGACTGAAAAGTGTCCTCTAGAAGCTAGTAAAAGTCTCTCTAAAAGAGATAGGGGTTCATATGACTTTGTTTTCAACACAGAGGCTGAAGTCTCTGTAGTTAGATTTAGTTACTCCAGTAGATTAAGCAGAGAGGTACAACGGAAAGCAACGAAAAGAAGTAAGTATACCCCAACCTTACATTATTCAAGAATATAATAAATTTATGGGGGGTGTTGATTTACACGATAACGCCATAGCCAATTACAGAATTAATTGGTGTTGTAATAAAATCTTAGGAACCGCCCTGTAAAAATATATCGCCGGGTTCAATAGCAGATTTTCATACTCGGATCCTGAAAGTGTTCTTTTTAAGGGTCATAAACAGTTGGGTTTAAGGGAGTTAAACAATCACAGTTTTGAGAAACCTTGTCATCTGGAACGCAGGTTTGCTGTGCAAGCAGTCGAAAACAAAATTCTTCAAAACCAATGTCGACATCTGCTAGCCGGTTGTTTTGGAAAAAATCTTGAAGGATAAATAAAAATTACAAGCGGGCCAAATAGGCCTGGCGGGGAACACAGAGAGGCAAACCCATTGTAAAATAATTCGTATTGTTTTCGTCACGCACCAAATAAACCTTCGAGACATGGGAATTTTGCTAAGAAATCTAGGTTCACTAGCCGAAAGCGGGAAATTGTAACCAATTTTAATGCAACGGGATAATTTGTTTGTTTCGTTAGCGAAATTAATTAGCACCCACATGAACAATTATTTGTATGTAGATTAACGGCTTAATAGGCTGCAACGGGTCTAGGGCGTTTTTGGATCATTTTCCTCCAAATGAAAAGCCCGAAAACTCTAGCTGTACAGGATGATCACTTTTAGCAGTCTAAAGGAGAGAAATAATTGTCAAAACCCACGAAAAGTAGAACATAGAAATCCATAGTTCAAAGTAGTACCGCTGAAATAACGGGGGGGGGCGCCACCTTTCGGATGACGAAGATCAAGCAGTAGCTCCACCCACGACTACACTCGGGATTGGTCGACGGAGTTATTACGAATTTGTTTATGATTTTGAAAATACCATTGGTTAGGTAATTATTCCCAGTACGAATTAGTTGGAATAGGGGTTGAATTTATTTTTATAACTCGTCAAAACTTGACTGGAGTGGAAGTTCTCAGAAAAAACTTAGTAGTAGGGGAAATCTCACGTAGGAAATTCTCGCAGAAAAATAGTCAGTTGATATTTCATCGTGGCCCGGGTTAAACTAATTTACCAGAAATTTTATTCAAGTCAATAGTTCCTTTTTTTTCGGTTGAACTAGAGAAAAGTCTAAAATTCATTTAATTCCGTATTGAGATTAGGGCTTACGTGCGAATTAGTGTTCAACTAGTCGGTTTCAGATAGCTACCAAATTTCGTGCAACAGAAACCGTGGAATTCTTTGTTCTAAGTAGAATTTTCCAACTGTTGAAGTAACTGAGTTCCGTGTGCACTTCCGTTTCTGATGTGACAGAGAGCAGAAATCTGATAGAGAGCTGCATTCATGTCGGAAATGGGAGTCAGTTTTATGTTTGTGAATGTCGCCATCTTTATGGGCATAAATATTTATATAATTACATAAAGCAAATTACATGTGTGTGAAGTTCTACGAGTATCTCTTTCTCTACGCTGGTAACCAGGCCAGATGACAACGGATTTGTCGGAAAGAGAGAATACCTGATCTGGAAGAGATTCCAAGTTTTTTGTCTATCATTTTATATGATTTTAAATATTTATATATTTGATGAATACTATTTAATGTTTGTGAAGTTATACAATACCTGATCTGGAGAAAGTGACACCGTAAGGAGTCAGAAATCCAAAAAAACTACAAGAAGAAGAAGAGTTCCGTGTGGTTCAATATCATAAATTATTGGTTGCCGAGTGTTATTCAAGCAACTTAGTTTTGTTCACAAAGTTCACTCAATTTGTTTTCAATGTGTTAATTATTTTATCTAGTCTTCATTCCATTTATTTTATTCACGTATTCAGTTCATTCACAAAATCAATCTCCTCAATAAAAGCCATCATAGAATCAGTTCGTTTTCTTGGGAAATACAGGTGAATTGGGAAAGTATTATCCGAGGTTACTGGCGATTACTGGTTAGAAGTGAACGCCGAACACACAAAAATTATCCGTAGACGCCGAGGGACGACTTGGCCCTTTGGAGAGGATTAACTAGAGGTAAGCACCCCATATGTGATATCACACGGTTCCTAGTATACGCGGAGATAACTACCTATCGCCTTTCGAAGCAAAGTGGCATATTTCGAAGGAACTCTAGAAGTTTCAAGTGTCGCCAGGTATCTTTCAAATGAACTCACATGGGGCCAACCGACATATGCGTGAGTTATTGGGTAAAGTCAATCAAAACACAACGGGAAAAAAGTGGTGGTGGCTGCTTTTCAAAAATGTGCTTTTGTAAATCGGGGAAAAATTTACAGATTGGCAAATAAGAGCTCCATGTCACAAATCGAATTTCGTTCATATATTACTTAGTGCCTGTCTCATGAAATGAGAAGAACAAAAAGAAGAAGAAGAACGTGAAGAAGGCGAAGAAGTAGGTCGGTCATCAACAATAAATATGGGCAGACCATCTAAGAACTTCATGCCAGATGAAATCCGTATGGATAAGGTTGGTCATTTGATCATAAAACATACAGAAAATGCAAAAAGAAGGTGCAGATAGTATTCTAATCATACGGTTTATGTTTGCCAAAAATGTCAAAAGTTCATTTGCTTTCTAAATGTTTTGAGACTTTCCGCACAAAATAAATACACATATTTTTTAATTACACAACAGTTCCGCCAAAGTTTCGAAAACATCATTTTTTGTGACACTATTTTTTTTTGGTAATATTTAGGATAATTAATAAAATATTTATTAAAGCCTAATTAATAACATATTTATTAAATACTTTAGCTGTTTTTGTTAATGGGTCAATTCAGTGTACGAAATAAATGAAACATATGGATGCAATTGTGTTGGAAAATACGTTGGAATAAAATATTCTTCAACAACTTATACAGAAAAAATTATAGTTTAAAAAAACTAAAAAACACGCTTTTATAGAAAACCAAACTAAAAAAATAGAAAATAAATTTTAATTAAGAATAGTGTAAATTTTTTTAATAAATATAAATTAAAATAATGTAAATAAGAAAAAAATTATTTTATTTAAAAAAAAGCGTGGGGTGCTTAATCTGAATCTTAAAAAGCACCCCACGCTTTTTTCAAAATAAATAAATTTTTTCTTATTTCATTATTATTAATTTATATTTATCAAAAAATTTTACACTATTCTTAATTCAAATTTATTAAAATTTATTTTCTAATTCTTTAGTTTGGTTTTCTATAAAAGCGTGTTTTTTAGTTTTTTTTATATTATTTTTTTTTTTTTTTTTTTTTTACTATTATTTATTTTCTACTTTTTAGTTTGGTTTATTTATAAAAGCGTGTTTTTTTATTTTTTAAACTATTATTTGTTCTAATCTACTATTAATTCCGTGATTACTATTAGTAACTGTAATTATTTTCCAAATCATTAATGTGTACAGCTGTATTAATAGTCAAATCTCGATTTTAGAAGTCATTCAAATATTTTAACGTTGATATATACAGAGAGCCGCCATCTTAAATTTTTCAATTTTCACGAAAGAATCATAATATTCGACTCCAAAAAAACCCACATACCAATTTTGAATAGAATCGGACCATAATCACAAAACTCGTCCACCATTTTGGAGCCGCCATCTTGAATTTTTCAATTTTTACGAAAGAATCATAATATTCGACTCCAAAAACCCCCACATACCAATTTTGAATAGAATCGGACCATAATCACAAAACTCGTCCACCACTTTAGAACCGCCATCTGGAATTTTTAATTTTCAGAAAGAATCATAATTTGGACCCAAAACCCCACATACCAATTTTGAATAGAACGGACCATAATCACAAAACTCGTCCACCATTTTGAGCCGCCATCTTGAATTTTTCAATTTTCACGAAGAATCATAATATTCGACTCCAAAACCCCACATACCAATTTTGAATAGAATCGGACCAAATCACAAAACTCGTCCACCATTTTGGAGCCGCCATCTTGAATTTTTCAATTTTCACGAAAGAATCATAATATTCGACTCAAAACCCCCATACCAATTTTGAATGAATCGACCATAATCACAAAACTCGTCCCATTTGGAGCCGCCATCTTGAATTTTTCAATTTTCGAAAGAATATAATATGACCAAAACCCACATACCAATTTTGAATAGAATCGGACCATAATCACAAACTCGCCACCATTTTGAGCCGCCATCTTGATTTTTCAATTTTACGAAAGAATCTAATATGACCAAAACCCACATACAATTTTGAATGAATCGGACCATAATCACAAACTCGTCCACCATTTTGGAGCCGCCATCAGAATTTTCAATTTTCAAAAGAATCATAATATTCGACTCAAAACCCACATACCAATTTTGAATAGAATCGACCATAATCACAAAATCGCCCATTTGAGCCCCATCTTGAATTTTAATCACAAGAATCATATTGACAAAACCCACATACCATTTGATGAATCACCATAATCCAAAACTCGTCGCCATTTGACCGCCATCTGAATTTTTCAATTTTCACGAAGAATCATAATATTGACCAAAACCCCACATACCAATTTTGAATAGATCGGACCATAATCACAAAACTCGTCCACCATTTTGAGCGCCATCTTGAATTTTCAATTTTCACGAAGAATCATAATATTGACTCAAAACCCCCACTACCAATTTTGAATAGAATGGACCATAATCACAAAACTCGTCCACATTTAGAGCCGCCATCTTGAATTTTTCAATTTTCCGAAAGAATCATAATATTCGACTCCAAAACCCCACATACCAATTTTGAATAGAATCGGACCATAATCACAAAACTCGTCCACCATTTTGAGCCGCCATCTTGAATTTTTCAATTTTACGAAAGAATCATAATATTGGACCCCAAAAACCCCCACATATCAATTTTGAATAGATTTTTTTTTTTTTTTAATTTTTTATTTATTTTATTTATTGCAATACATCTTCCAAACAGAACAAGTTCTGGTATAAGGAAGTTAATTGATTGATTACAATTATAAATTTCAACCATTTTAGAACCAACTGGTAATAATAGATACCTATTCAAATCTTAACTAAATGTACATATATATATACACATACATACACATATATATACATATATATACCTATACACATATATACACACATATACATACATACACATAATTATAATTAAATATATACACAAACACACACACATATACACATTCATATCTTTAAATAAAAATTTTAATAAACATAAATAAACATATACATACATGTATTGTTGAACATCCTTATAACAGCATACTTTGTTTGAGTTTTTTTAAGAATATTTTCATTGATTTCAATTTTTTCAGATCATTTGAAAGTTTGTTATAAGTTTCCATTGAACTAGATATTGGATTATTTTTCCCTTTATTCGAATGAATATTATGTAAGTGGATATTATCTGCATTTCTAATATTATAATCGTGTAGTTTTGAATTTTTTTTAATTTTTTTTGTTTTATTCTAAAATTTTTTTAGTTTTTATTGAATTTTTTTTTTTTTTATTTTTAAATGATACCTTTTTGTTTTTTACTACAGGATGACCATATTGTTATTAGATATCTGATATGAGAAAGAATATGGGCATTGTATATTGGTGTTTGAATATGAGTATTCAGAAATTCAACTCTTCTAATTGCTCCAATCAGAGGGATAATTGATTTTTTGATTTTATTTACATAACTTTCAAAATTTAGATTTTTATCTATAATCAGACCTAAATATTTGTGTTTTTCAACTTCAGTTATAATTTTATTCTTTATTGTCACTTTTAATTTTATTGGCTTTATTTTTTTTGTTTGAAAAGCATGAGAACAGTTTTTTCTAAATTGATTGTTAGATTTATGTCATCCAACCATTTTTCAATTAATTTCATATCTTTTTCTATATTTTTCTCGAGTATTTTTGTGTCTTTGGCCGAATAGTAGAGTACAGTATCATCTGCGAAAGAAAAATGTTTTCCTACAAAATTTATTTTAGTTATGCTATTTACATAAATCAAATAAAATATTGGGCCAATACTAAGCCTTGTGGGACCCCAATTGTGCATTGTTTTCAATTGAACTTTTATTTTCATTTATTATTACATATTGGATACGATTTTCAAAATAATTTTGGAAAAGTTTATAAGAGTGACCTCTTATTCCCAAATTATTCAGAATATCTAATAAAAATGTATGATTAACTGTGTCAAAAGCTTTTTTGATATCTAAAAAAATTGCAGCGCCATAATTGCTCTTATCAGTTGTATTTTCAATACTTTCTCGAAAATTTTTGAAAAACCAATTAAATTTTGTATGAGATCAGTTACTGCAGATTGTGTATTAGAATTTGGTATGAAAGCATACTGAAATTTATCAAAGCCAGTATTATCACTAATGAATTTGATCAGTTGTATTTTCAATACTTTCTCGAAAATTTTTGAAAAAATATTTAAGAGTGCAATTGGACGATAGTTAGAAATTTCATTTCTTTCTCCTCCCTTATAAATTGGTTTCAATATGGTTCTTTTGAGGTAATTCGGAAAGACGCCATTTTCAATACATTTATTAATAACAAGTGATAGTGGAAGACTAATTAAATCTACTATATCTTTCAAGTTTCTTGAAGTTATTTGATCTTCACCAGGAGCAATGTTGGATTTGAGAGTCATTATTATTTCATGGATTCTTTTTCCGACACTGGTTTTAAAAATATAGATTTATTGCAAGGTGATGACAATATTGGTTTAGTTTGGAATTTTTTTGATAAAATTAATCCAATTTCCGAGAAATAATTGATGAATTCATTACATATTTCTTTTTCAGATGTTATTAGTGTTCCAGATTTATTTTTAATTTGGCTAATGGAATGATTCTTTTTTTATTTTTATTTCCTATGTTGCTATTGATAACATCCCAAATTTTTTTTAGGTTTGTATCAGCTTTTTGAAATTGTTTATTTAGGTTTTTCTTTTTTAAATTTCTACAAATTGTATTTATGTCACTTTTTATTTTTTAAAGGAATTTTTGATAGTTTGATTATTTGGATCTTTTTTTTGTTATTATTTCTGTTTTGTAAATTATTTTTTTTCTTGATGATGTTCATCAATTACATTTAATAGTTTGTAACCATTTGTCATGTAGATACTTTTGTATTCATCTACCAAATAATTTTTTTCTAATAAATTTAAATTCATATCGCCTAATAAAATGAGATTTTTATATCTTCCAGTAATATTATTAATAATTTTGAAGAATTCTAAAGTATTTGTATGAGGTGGTCGATAGATATGCCAATTTTTGGTTTTGGACATAGAGATATTATTTCGAGAATAATAAATTCACAATTTCCCAAGGTTTTCTTTTCAAGAATGTTGAATTCCAAGTTTTCTTTCAAAAATATGGAGACTCCTCCGCCGCGCTTGATCTTTCTGCATTCGTGGATTTCTGAGTAGTCTTGAATTTTCATGAATGGAATTTTATCAGGGTATAACCATGTTTCCGATAATGTTAAGATATCAATTTCTTCTTTTTTCATATATAATTCTATATCCATTAATTTATTTCTTAAACTTCTTATTTCATATATGATATTATAATGTTCTATGAGTCATAATCAATCTGGGATATGTATTTGGTATAATAGAAAGTTCTTATTGGGCTCAATATAATGATTCGTTTTGTATGTCATATTTGAAAATTCACAGTTTAAACATTTCATTTTGATTTCCTCACAGTTTTTTTCTTCATGTATTCCTCCACATCGAGCACAAACTATCGCGTTTTTACAGTTTTTTGATGAGTGGTTGTATCGGTGGCATTTAAAACACTGTTATTTTATTATTTTCATAGACTTGCACATTTTGCCAATTTATAAATAGTTTTCCATTGTTTTGTTCAAATATTTTTCGGAATAAGTTACCATTCACTTCTGCAAAAATTGTATATTTGTTTTTGTGAGGGATGAATTTCACATAAGATATTTTTATAAAATCATTTTCATTTATGAAGTGGTTTTGTTTTTTCAGCAGATTTTCTAATTTTTTATTTTTTTATTCATTACTAAACATATTTGTAGATCCCATTTTTTGTTTGTTTTACAGCAGTAATATTTATTTTTAGCTCTCCAATGTCAATATTTTCTTTAAGGTCTCTTTTTATTTTCGAATGATCTTGATTTGATGTTGGTTTGATAATCAAGGACTCAAAATGAGATGGTTTTTTCATTATTCTAGGATTGTTTAATATTTGAGAATATGTTGGTTTTACTTCAGGAACATATTTTTTCTCAATTTCTTCAATTTTTCTGGTGATTTTACTCAAGCTTTCCATTATTGTCTCTTTTTCCACTAGATTTGAAGTAATTAATTCATAGTTATAAAGTAATCTTTCGTTTTCTTTCTGTAGTTGTGTAACATTTTTATCTTTTTCTATAATTAGACATTCTTTTTCCTCAATTATTTTCCATAAATGTTGATTTTCTTCTTTGAGCTTTCGAATTGCTTCTACTTCTTCACTATGGCTCAAATTTTCATAGTCATATCTTATGAATTGTGATTCTTGTGATTTATCTTCATAGTTTTCAGAAGAGCTGTTTCTTTTCTTTCGTCTAGGCATTTCTTTATTTTTACTTTTTCTACTGGACTATTAAATTTGGTTTAGGATCATTTTACAAAATGACATATCAATAAAATGTCATACGAATTTTCACTTTACTTTTTCTTCGAATTCAGGAGTAATTTCACTGTAACTTCTTCAAATTTCTGTTCTCTCTGTGTTGGGCTTCAGGAAGGTGCCTTAAGGTGTTTTCTATTCGACGTCGTTTATGCAAATCTCAATCAAATTAGGAGCTGTCACTGGTGCTGTTATGACTTAAAAAATTAATCACAAAACTCGTCCACCATTTTGGAGCCGCCATCTTGAACTTTTCAATTTTCACGGAAGAATCATAATATTGACTCCAAAAACCCCCACATACCAATTTTGAATAGAATCGTACCATAATCACAAAACTCGTCCACCATTTTGGAGCCGCCATCTTGAATTTTTCAATTTTCACGAAAGAATCATAATATCCGACTTCAAAAACCCCCACATACCAATTTTGAATAGAATCGTACCATAATCACAAAACTCGTACGCCATATTGGAGCCGCCATCTTGAATTTTTCAATTTTCACGAAAGAATCATAATATTCGACCCCAAAAACCCCCACATACCAATTTTGAATAGAATCGGACCATAATCACAAAACTCGTCCACCATTTTGGAGCCGCCATCTAGAATTTTTCAATTTTTAGAAAGAATCATAATATTCGACTCCAAAAACCCCCACATACCAATTTTTAATAGAATCGGACCATAATCACTAAACTCGCCCACCATTTTGGAGCCGCCTTCTAGAATTTTCAATTTTTACGAAAGAATCATAATTATGGACCCCAAAAACCCCCACATACCAATTTTAAAATAGAATCGGACCATAATCACAAAACTCGACCACCATTTTGAGCCGCCATCTTGAACTTTTCAATTTTCACGAAAGAATCATAATATTGGACCCAAAACCCCACATACCAATTTTGAATAGAATCGGACCATAATCACAAACTCGTCCACCATTTTGGAGCCGCCATCTTGAATTTTCAATTTTACAAAGAATCATAATATTGGACCCAAAACCCCCACATACCAATTTTGAATAGAATCGGACCATAATCACAAAACTCGTTCACCATTTTGAGCCGCCATCTTGAATTTTCAATTTTCACGAAGAATCATAATATTCGACTCCAAAACCCCACATACCAATTTTGAATAGAATCGGACCATAATCACAAACTCGTCCACCATTTTGGAGCCGCCATCTGAATTCTTCAATTTTCACGAAAGAATCATAATATTCGACTCCAAAACCCCACATACCAATTTGAATAGAATCGGACATAATCACGAAACTCGTCCACCATTTTAGAGCCGCCATCTGAATTTTTCAATTTTACAAAGAATCATAATATTCGACTCCAAAACCCCACATACCAATTTTGAATAGAATCGGACCATAATCACAAACTCGTCCACCATTTTGGAGCCGCCATCTGAATTTTCAATTTTACAAAGAATCATAATATTCGACTCCAAAACCCACATACCAATTTTGAATAGAATCGGACCATAATCACAGAAACTCGTCCACCATTTTGGAGCCGCCATCTTGAATTTTCAATTTTCACGAAAAAATCATAATATTCGACTCCAAAACCCCACATACCAATTTTGAATGAATCGGACCATAATCCAAACTCGTCCACCATTTTGGAGCCGCCATCTTGAATTTTCAATTTTACGAAAGAATCATAATATTCGACTCCAAAACCCCACATACCAATTTTGATAGAATCGGACCATAATCCACAAACTCGTCCACCATTTTGAGCCGCCATCTTGAATTTTTCAATTTTCACAAAGAATCATAATATTGACTCAAAACCCCACATACCAATTTTGAATAGAATCGGACCATAATCACAAAACTCGTCCACCATTTTGGAGCCGCCATCTTGAATTTTTCAATTTTCACGAAAGAATCATAATATTCGACTCCAAAAACCCCCACATACCAATTTTGAATAGAATCGGACCATAATCACAAAACTCGTCACCATTTTGGAGCCGCCATCTTGAATTTTTCAATTTTCACGAAAGAATCATAATATTCGACTCCAAAAACCCCCACATACCAATTTTGAATGGAATCGGACCATAATCACGAAACTCGTCCACCATTTTGGAGCCGCCATCTTGAATTTTTCAATATTTACGCAAGAATCATAATATTCGACTCCAAAAACCCCCACATACCAATTTTGAATAGAATCGGACCATAATCACAAAACTCGTCCACCATTTTGGAGCCGCCATCTCGAATTTTTCAATTTTGACAGAAGAATCATAATCTGCGACCACAAAAACCCTCAGATACCAATTTTGGAGCGAATCGGACCATAATCACAAATCTCGTACACCATATTGTAGCCGTCATTTTGTTTTTTTTCCACACAAAAATTTCATAATGCATTGTCACCGGAATTATGTACACCTGCCAAATTTCAAATCATTCGTACGTCTAGAAGTGGGTGAAAATCGCGCCCAAAGGAGTGGTTACAAACAAACATACAATGAAGCTAAATAAAGCATGTAATAAATAATAGTTTAAAAACTAAAGAACACGCTTTAATAGAAAACTAAACTAAGAAGTAGAAAATAATTTTAAATGAGTTTGAAATAAGAATACAGTGATTAACAACAAATTTATTTCATCGTAAAAAAGCGTGGGGTGCTTGATGTCAATTGTTGTTAATATTTCATGGACAGATATTGGTAAAAGTAGAATCATTATGAAAATATCTTTAAAAGCACCCCACGCTTTTTTACGATGAAATAAATTTTTGTTAATCACTGTATTCTTATTTCAAACTCATTTAAAATTATTTTCTACTTTTTAGTTTAGTTTTCTATTAAAGCGTGTTCTTTAGTTTTTAAACTATTATTTGTTTTCAACTTTTTAGTTTTGTTTTCTATTAAAGCATGTTTTTTAGTTTTTCAAACTATTATTATTATTTAATTTTTTTAACTATTATTCTCCAATTTTGAATAGAATCGGACCATAATCACAAAACTCGTTCGCCATTTTGGAGCCGCCATCTTGAATCCTTCAATTTTGACAAAATAATCATAATCTCCGACCCCAAAAACCCCCACATACCAATTTTGAATAGAATTGGACCATAATCACAAAACTCGTCCGCCATTTTGGAGCCGCCATCTAGAATTTTTCAATTTTACAAAAGAATCATAATTATGGACCCCAAAAACCCCCCACATACCAATTTTGAATAGAATCGGACCATAACCACAAAACTCATCTACCATTTTGGATCCGCCATCTTGAATTTTTCAGTTTTGGCAAAAGAATCATAATCTCTGACCACAAAAACCCTCAGATACCAATTTTGAAGCGAATCGGACCATAATCACAAAACTCGTACGCCATATTAGAGCCATTTTGTATTTTTTCAAACAAAAATTTCTTAATGCATTGTCACCGGAATTATGTACGCCTGCCAAATTTCAAATCATTCGTATGTCTGGAAATGGGTCAAAATCGCGCCCAAAGGAGTCGATTACAAACATACGGTTACAAACATACAAGTGAAGCTAATATAAAGCGTGTAAAAAAAGAATAATTGATGAATGTAAATAGAAGAAAAAAATAGGTTTCATTCCACAGGAACAATACAAAAAAATGATTGGAATTTATTGCACAAATTACATACATGTATAATGGCATTCATTTATTTATAAAATGTACAATCAATTTGCATGCACAGTATTTTCCACATTACTCTCAGTTACATCACTATCCATAAATTCATCTACCTATATATATAATTTAACGTATAAGAGATGCATGAGAGAAGTATATTCATTGCTTGAATAATTTTTACATAGACTCTGACCTAACAAAGGTTTCTTTAAAAGCCAACATTTTCATTACTGTTGATATACTCTACAACTTTTCCTGATTTGCTTGGATTTTCACAAATAGTTCAATGATGAGACCAGGCAGCCCCTTTTCTGAATGTACTTTGCCCATACACCTTACCTAATAATGTATTTCCATAAGATATGTCATAACAAAAATTTAAAATATGAGAAAAGCAATAAAATAGATTATACTCGAAAACTCTCGTGTATATTATCTGTTTGAAATAGTGATTAAATAATGAATATCATAATTCACAATCTAATGGCTAGTCAGACCCCTTTCATATTCTTCCACCTCTTTCAAATTAATAATGTTGAATTGAGTGATTCCTTTGCCTGCAAATTGAGCAAACTTGGCTTCTGAATGAGGATCTGCTGAACGTTTGACCACTAAAAAAAAAAAAATTTTTACCATTCATGTTCTTCAATTCAGCTGGTTAAATAGAATAGCAATTACATAATTGGGTTACACATATTAGAAAACAAGACATGTTTGGGGGTTGTCAAAATATTATAAATACTTTTGAATACAATAGTGACTTCTGAAGAATTATAGATTGTAAAACTTATATTTCAATGAAAAAATCAACATGACTGACGAAAGAAAACACATAAGATGCTGAATTTTACAGATCATGAAGAATGATGATGAAAGAAGCCAGAAATCATTGTGGGAATTAGGTAAAATTGGGTAAAAATTGATGTCCCACAATAGAAGGAAAAGTACAAGGAATTGGGTAGGATTATATAATTAAACTAGTTTTTCACTCATTTGTCTACGCACTTGCGCTTCTTGGGGAGTAAATTAATTTATATATTTATAGGAATATGTCATAATTTGAAAGGAGATTCATTTGAAGAAGAAACAGAGTAATTCATCCTACTGAGTATTGACTCACCCTGTATGTGGAAAATCACATATACATTTTATGTGGCGTATTTATTAAGGCAAATGTCAAAGAACTGAATATTTCACGCATAATTAAAAATACACCACTTAAATATAATGAAAAACTGACTCAGATTTATAAACTCTTACCTCCTCCAACATATCTTTCCAACCTGTAAATTGGCATGCCTTCGCACTCATTGGCAATGTATGCTCCAACAGTCTTACTATCTGAAATGGGAGGAAGCTGAACTCTCATTGACTCTCTTACCAATTCAGTATCAACTTTGTAGTACCTGTAAAAAAACTCATTACTAGAATCTTTCATAATAAATCCTTGTATGGACTTGGAGCATGGGGGGGGAGTTTAACGTGCAGCAGAATCAGGCGAACTCGTCCATATAGTGTCACTTATCCGCATTTACCGCTTTGATAAAACGGTTGTTTACAAAGTTCGATAATTTAAATTTTTCGGATGCCAACGCCAAAACGACGTATGTATTGTAATTCGGCAGGTAAAAGCTTTGAATCAAACAGAGACCCGGTGTCAAAAGTGCGCGTATAATAAATGAATGACAAGAACGATTCGGCCGCAAATAATCTCAAATCAAATGTTTGGACATCCCTCGGTATGCGTTTATGTATGAAAATACTAAGTAAAAGTGTTTACAGTCGCCACGAGCATTCACTCTGCAAGTGCAGGAAGTTCTCGTAACATATTTGTTACAATCAATCTACGAAAGAAAAAAAGGTCAATTGACATTTTAAGTTTTTTAATAAATATTTCTGATACATTTTCACATTGATATAAACAATTGATTTGTTTGTATCCTAATAATTATAGTAATCTGAAAAAGAATAAGTGAAACAAATGAACATTTTTTACTCGTGTAAAAGTTGTAAAAATGTATGTATGTAGAAAAGAAAACAATATTTTAAATATATGTATTTATATTTCTTTCATATTTATTCATATTTTTTAATATTGTTTTATTCGTGTAATGTACTGCAACATTAGACTTGTTAGTTTTTATTAAATGTTATCAATTGTTTGTGAAAGTATTTATTCACCTCTAATTCGACAGAGTGCTGATTTGTTGTCACTGCTATTGGTTAATCACTTTCGCATGTATGCTGGAGTAATCTTTATGTGGCTTGATCGGTAAAAACCCAGTTGCAAGCAAGCAGTTTCTCCATCAAGGATATAAGACACTTTTCAACTTGACAATAAATTACATGTTAACACTACGATGACAGGTGAATCACATATTTGCAGTGCGCGTGTTCAGCCCTTCAATGCAGCCTTATGTGGGCTCGTCTCAATCTTCTTGTTATTCATTACTAGACCAGTTTCCGAAACCGAAAACCGAATCACAACGCAACCGCAGTTTTCAAGTTTGTAACAAAAAATTCAAACTGTCGAATTTAAAAAAGACTCTATTTAACAAAGGAGCAAGCAAATGCAGATAAATGGCTCTATACGGACTAATTCGACGGATTCCGCCACTGAGGCGCCACTTACAAAGGTGCTCCAAGTCTATAGCCAAATTTCAATTGGATGAAAGAATAGGTGATCCAGTAAATGAAATATTTGGTTTCTGTTCTTAAAAAAACTGACCTACTATTCTTCCAAATCAAATGGCCAGTCCCAAGAATTGATGGACAAAATTCATCTAACAACAAATGATATTTTATTGCATTTCCAAATTTTGAAGTAATACCCTTCTTCTTTGTATGCGACTTTTTCAAGTTTTCCCTAGAAACACTGAAGTTTTTTAAATAAAGTGAATCCCATGTCAAGTCGATAGGAACACCAGTTTTCAAAAAAAATTATGTTGAAAATGTTTCTACTTTTTAAAATATTATTTTGAACAACTTCCAACTGTCTCAAAAACATTGACTATCTATTCGACACAGGAGTACCTTTTCTTGTAAAAATGTTACATATTTTTACAAGTACTCTGTAATCTCTAACGCTATTCTAAGAGAACAAAATCATCAAACTTCAAACTAAACATTATAGAATTTTATAATGTTCTCCACAAATGGCATTGTTAACCACATCCAAAATTATTTTTGTGAATTTTTAATATTTAAAAAAAAATTTTTTTAAGGGGGGCACTTGCCCCCATAATTGACTCTTCGTTATAGAAAGTCGGCGACTCAAAAAATTTATGTCCCCGAAAAGCGCAGCAAAAAAATTTTTTGCTGTCTTGTGGTGGAACTACCTTAATTTTCAGAAACTACAAAGATATAAAAAATGAAGGAAGTTTTATTGCTCTATTCACTTCATATGTGAGATCATGCTTGGAATATGGGTCACTAATCTGGTCCCCAATATATTTGAATAACATTCATCTGCTAGAGTCCATTCAACGGTAATTTATGATGTTTATTGTTTACAAGGTTGATGCAATCTATCCTGAACAAGATAATAATTTATTATTGAACATTTTCGTTATTAACTTTGGACTGCCACACATACCATTCCTTCATATCATATTGTTTTTATTTACCTACCCCAAGAACCAATATATTGCTAAAATCTCCAATCCATTCCATTTGCCGAAGGTTTAAGCAGATGTGTGATGAATATGGCTTATTCTCAACACCTTTTTAGCAATGTTCAACAAAGATGTAAAAAATATTATTTCCAATAGTTGAGGTTCATCTGGTTATAATAAGGTATATTCAATTATGTATTTATGTTATATTTTTTCTTATGTATTTTCATCATATTTTTCCAATTTTTTCTACCATTAATATTTTTTATATTTAATGGTTTTTTAATAATAACTACCGTATTCAAAACTTTAAGGCAATATTAAATTTTATTTTATTCATAGTTACATGTAACCATTGTGAGTAAGCTGTCCTGTAAGTGGTCTAGTGCCTGTTTGGACAATAAAATGTTTTTTTTCCTGTAAACATAGGCCAAACTTACCAACTCAAAACCATGTTACACAAAATAAAAATAAAAAGTAATCCCTATATTTACCCCTTTTAAATGATACACCATATATTACCTAATACCACGTTTTCTGATACAAAATTTGCCCCCTCCATTCTAACTATTGGAAAATGTGTGAGCCAGTGAGCCTTTATACTATATATGTCAAATTTCTACATAAATCAAACAGCTGCTGAGAAAAATGGCTGTGACAGAAAGACAACTAGTTAATTCCAAGGTTTGTTTCTCATTTTTTTTACGTGAAGAACTGTAAGAGTATTATTACGAGTGCACTATAACACTTCCTGTTTCATCATGCGACTGGCTGACGTAATGGCAAGATTCCAGAAAGAGTCGATAGAAGGCACTAAATGTGAACGGCGTCTCGAATACTCTAGGTGCTAATGACCTTATATAGGGCAGGCGCATCGCTAGTGGATTCATTCAGATTAAAAGCAAGTTAGAATACACCAATCAAAACCAGTGAAATACACGGTGAATTTTCAACAAGTTATTCAATTGTCAGAGTATATTGTTTTATGAAATGTAAAAAAAGGAAAATAATTAGTTTAGTATTTTAATAGTCCCCAACCCCAGATTCGTAAAAATACTAATCTCATCGTTTTATATTTTTATATTCATTTTACGAAGATTTGCAGATAAAATAGCAATGGATTAAATTTAAAAACAATATTTGAAAGTAAAACTCCCATGATCACTTGATCTCCCACGTTACATCAAACTGTGGAAGAGTAAACAAAAAGGAACAATTTAGATTCTCACTGTAGAAGAATGAATGATTCAACACAATAAATTTCCAAGTGATTAATGATTCTCTTGTATTCATTGAAATTCAATCTTATATTTTTAAGTAAAACACATTGATTGATTTTTTCAGTTGAACTAAATGAAAATAATACTTTTGATGTTTAACTTTTGAAGAAAAATATTTCAAGAAGCAAATGACAAAATAACCGTTCTATCCCACTGGGCAATTTTTTTTCTGTTGGAAGAGTTACTGAAATATACTCACCCCTCCCACATTTTCTGGATGAGGTCCAGGAGTGACTTAGGTGGCAGGACAGTCTTCCTATTGAGCGGCATCACGAAACATCTCTTTCCAGTGATGTCGATTATGCCAGTTGTGTTGCTGTTGAAATCGTGGATGAATCGTCCATTGCGGCCATCGGCAAAGGTCGGCACGTCGATCTTCTCATATTTCTGCTCATCGTCCAGTTCGAAGTTCTCCTGGAAAAAGTCTTTGAAGATGTTCTTGAGTTCAGGGTCGTCCTTCATCCTGCAAAATCAACAAAAAGGTTTTAAAAAAGTTTTTATTTGTATATTATCTTATAACACTGACCGAAATACAATACAAAGGAACAAGTTTTTCCTACTTGCTCATCATGTTTCTTACCAAGTAGTTATTCATGAAATATATTCGAAAATAGTATTTAATTATCCGCCAACTTGGTTGCGTTGCCAAACAATCCTCACAAGTTAGTTAAATCAGTCTCATATAATGTATGCAATCTGAAACATTATCTGTTTTTTGGTATTTGAAGATTGTCATTGGTATAAAAGTGTCCAAGCGCATAACTATATTCTTCCATAGAAACACAAATTAAACACATGACTAGTGGTAATATTGGGAAAAATTATACCATCTTATATTTAACGTTGAAATATTGTTTTCTGGAGTCTGACTTCTTCTATCGGTGAAACTAGTCATAACATTGAGTTGTGCGTCTTTTGATCACAATGATATAACCATAAACATACCAAAAATTCAGACTATTTGACTGTATAACAAAAAAATGAGCATTGTTCTTTTCTGCATTTCTGTTGACCCGAGATTCCAGGAATGTCACGCGGCTGACGTCACAGCAGGCTTCCCGAAGGATCTATAGTTTTCCAAGAATCGAGAAGGCCACCTTCGAGATTTTTCTTGGTGATAATGACCTTTATACGAGACAACATGCTCCAGAGTAGGACAGTTCAGTCAGAATTCATTAAGAATTCGAATTGATTCAGATTAGTAGCGCAGTGGCGTGCGCAGTACTTTAGTATTTAATATCGATTGAGTTATTTAGTTGTGAGAATTCATTTTCGTATTGTGCTGTGAAGTGGAAATAACCGATGAATAATTAGCTCAGTATTTTAACAGCCACGAACCCCAGATTGGTAACAGTATTTTTTTGGCTTGGCAAATGGCGTTTAAATCTTCTTTTAAGACGGAATTGGATAAACCCCAATGGGGCCCAAAAAAATAAATAACATTCTTCTACCTGTGCCATCAAGAGACCGCCATCACTCTGTAGAAAAATATATAATGCTCGACTATGGGCAACAATTGAAATCGTCAATATTGCCTCAACGCAATTAAGAATGTTGGCTAAGTTGAAGTAGGTGCACATTGAGAATAAACAATATAACTTTCAAAAGGCAAGAAGCTTTTATTCAAATGCACTAAAAAGACAAAAACATTTTTGTTAGATTCGTGAAAAAAGCTAATATCCTTATATCAGGAAACAACAAATCCAAAAACTTAATATAGAAGTGAATTGGTTTGTGCAAAATATTTCTGCGCCTCAACATATGAAGATTGCAGTACAAATGAAATAGAGCAATTATTTCTATTTTATGAGAAAAGTTGTTGAGCATTTTGTAGATGAAGAACAAATCAATAAATCTCTTCTGAGCGAAAGATAGATTTATAAAATTTGAGGTTACTTTCATATGAAAAATAGGTGCCTATAAAATCTATAATTGAAAATATTCACCTATTTTTAAGAAATTCCAAATGTTTTATGTGTTTGTTATAGAAGGGGTTCCAAATGGTAGTGCAATATTCCAGAATTGGTTTTACTAATGTATGGAATAATTTTAGGGTTGTAGAGTAATTGTGGAATTATCTACAATTTTTTTTCAACAAATCAATCTATCATACCCCATGACAGGTTTTAATGTCAGAAAACACTAATTTCAAAGTGTCTCTCCAAAAGAAATGATTCTAACTTTTTCCATCTTTGCAAAGTGAGGTTGCTTCTTGAAAATGTGTTTCCTATTTCTTCCGGTCTTCCTGATGATCGTGGAAGCGTGAAATAGATTTTCGTCGACAAAAATGTATTGAAGACCTATTGAATGCGATGTCTCTCTTGCGTCAATGTTACAAATGATTTCTGATGAGTACTCATTTTTGGAAAATATTCTTCTTTGCCTCATTCATCTTCATGAGTTCTTAATTAAGACTGGAATATAAAATCAAATAACTATCTGAATGAAAATGCAAATTTTCAAATTCAGATTTTTTTTTTCGAGTTAGGGTCTTTTCAGAATATCTTTCAGATGTAGTTCAATGTCCAGCGTGGCGTGACATTCACAAAAAAATAACTTCATTTTTATCGTGAATTTTTCTATTCACAGAAAAATCTTTTTATCAATATCCAATTGAGAATGTTTCCCTTTTCAACATGAATACCCCACAAGAGGTTATCTTGACGATGGAAGATAGTGACCAAAGTTTATCTTTCAGTCGCAGATGATTCCACATTTGATTCTATGAACATCCTGTTCATATTTTCAACAAATCTATCTACTAATTCTTCTTTCTAGTATTTACGCTGCAAGTTACGAATGTGAGTTTTGTATCCATAATTATTCCTAAGTATGTAACTTAATCGAACACATTGAGTTCTAGATTATTTATGCTGAAGTGGAGAAAAAATTATCTCTACCCCTTGTTAAAATGATTTGGTGGCACTTATTCATGTTCACTGAGAGTCTGTAAGATTCACAGAAATCTGAAAAATTATATACCTAAGCATTTTATCAAAATCCAGGTTACGCCCATTTCTTCATATCTTTAGCATATAGGAGCAATGTGGACACTGTGAAGCACTTTTTCAATGTCACGCAAAAATATTCTAAAAATAAGTTGACCAAGGTGGAATCCTTGTATGCTTCTTACAATTATTCAAAACTACACTACTGTGTTTTTCCTCGAACATAAGATGAAAGGAGCATCAAGACCCTTCCATTCACTTAGGAATTTTTTTACCGTTTTATATAATAAATAACTAATGTTACATTAAGAAAGCCCTTTTTATCAATTTCCAGCAAAAAAAACTTATAGACCGAGAGCTCATAACACTTTTTTCATGTATCATAACTTACCGCTCACAACTACCTTAAATTTCATAAAAAACGTATCGCCGACCAAAATCTGTAGCTACAAGATGCTGCACCGGCGCGATCAGTGTTTCGAAAAAACCAGATTTTGGAATTAGCTTCTATTCAGCATGCATTGCAAATGACTATTTAAAAAAAAAAGTTTGGCCGAAAGCCAATGCCGAACATGCAGGGTGGCTATGGAAGTACTAGCTCCCCAGGCTTTTGTAAAAAAAAATATTCCAAAAATTATTACAACTTACTGTTTGGCATTTCATTAATATCCCTAATTATTCACTACAATTCAAAAAAATACCCGAACATTTCGGTTGGCTAGGAGCCTAGCCGCACCTGCGCACTTCCGTACTTCCGGTGTCCTTATATGTGAAATCATAGCTTACTGTTCGGCGTCAATTTACAACAAATATGAAATGAAATGGAAGTATAAAATATATATGCCGAACAAATTAATCGGACATACATTTGTTATAAACAACAAAACGCAAACATCATTGTAAACAAATTATACTGTACTGTTCGGCGATGGCCTTTCATGACGAATTTCATCATATTTCAATTAATAATGTAACCCGCGAACAAAATGATTAGTTATGTTATTCAATTACAAAAAAAGTTCGCATCAATTTTATTTTATTGAATTGAATAAGCAGCTTCATGTTTAATAGCTTCAGAAAATTACTTTGCAGATATTAACAAATAAATTAAAGTGTGCCGAACAAAAAAATGCAACTGCCGAACATTTATGTTATTAAGGGGGCTCCCTCACCTATGCACTTATGTCTGATGGAGGTGGCATTTCAACATCATAGCCTACTGTTCGGCGTTTGTTGATTATCATTTATTACACGGAATTCTCACTTGAAGCTACTATTAGTAATTAAAATTCATTAAACTATATCATCGTATTTTACCATTGTCTTGTTTTTATAGTATATACCGTACCACACCATCCATACTGTATTCAGAACACTACTGTATCATACCAAATCGTAATCATTCATTCACTTAATCCTACTCCACCGTGCCTTACTATGTTCAGCACCGTACCATATCAAATCGTGTTTATTCTTTTACTCAATCTCATTCACTCATTCATCCTTTCATTAACTTTACACAATTATACACTAATTCGCCACAAACGGTACTATATCGTATACCAAAACCGATTTATGCTTATTTCTCTTTCCTGCTCCATCATCAAACCCTGATCACCATCTATCTATAACCTATTCATTGATACCATTCCAATAAGCCCAAACACAATACCTCTGCTGATAAGTTGAGAGTCGGGTATCCTGCAGATTCCAGGTGATGCTGCAGCATCAGGTCAAGGGTACCATGTTCTTGCAATATCATTGAAGTAACATGATACCAAATTTCGAATTGATCAGACCTGAGGAAGTTGCTCATATCCCTTCTTCAACAAGAAAAGAGCTGATGATCTTCAAACGGCTGAACAGATGTTCTTGAATCATACCTAAGAACACCTTTGGAAAAAAAAACTAAATCAAAATCGGATCATCCGATTGAGAGCTACGATGCCACAGACAGACACACAGATACATACGTTTAACTTATAACACCCCTCTATTTGCGTCGGGGGTTGAAAATAAAGACTTTCTTTTTCATTTTTTCTTTTTGTTTCTGAGAATATTCATTCATTTATTTTCTGTTTCCCTTATGTTTTTATATTTTATCCACAATGTTTATATATGTAAATAACATTTATATAGAATAACTAACTGTGTTTTGGACGTTTTTCATTTATTTTAAAGTTTGTGTTTTTATTTATTACCGTTTTTGTCGATGAAAACGAAAGATTATTGAGAATAAACGTTCATTTCGAGATATAATGAATAAATATTGATTATGAAAAACATGTATTTATTGAAATATTACTATCCTCAGGGGCGCATTTTGAAAGTTTGCCACAGGTGCTTGAATCCAGTTCCTGCTCTGACAACAATTAGAGGACTGGCAGTCGATCAATACAAAATACTATTCAAAATAAGTTTTTTAATGAAAAAAAAAATAGAACAGTATTAAAATAATACCCAAATGGAAAAATAAAATGTGTGTGATATCTGTTATATGTCGACCGGCAATTGGAAATTCACAATCAACACCTCTTGTTATGTCACACACGAACTGAAATGTCGATGTTTGTATTTTATACAATTCAATTCTGTCAAGCGTGCGCATTCATACACCGAAAACACGAACTACCGCTAAACTATATGAAATACACTCATTTGTTGAAACGACTCGCGCGCCAACTATTGTAAAAAAACTTGTACTAATTCAGAAAACTTCGCGGGCGTGCGCACAACAACTCACCAAAGTTTCATCGCAATCGGATGAATGGTATAGGAACACATACGAGAAAAACAAAGAAACCTTCATTTTTATATATTTGTAACATAAAAACAGTTATTGTAGCTGAAATATGAAAGCGTACTTTTTTGTAGAACCATTCAAGGCCGATATTTTTCGCTATATCAAACGGATTAGCCAAAGCATATTAATGTGAAAATTTATATTTTTCTCATGCGGAAAGAAACTTCCGGAATAGATCGATGCAGTTAGTAGGAGACATAGGACAGATGAGTTTAAAAACATGAATTGAAGTTAAGAATAGTTAAGCGTTGAAGGTACGGAATGTATGGAAAAACAGGAATATTTTTCATTATCTTGCAAGGAAAGGAGAAAAAACAAACAAAACGCGCCACACTCTTACCAATAGTCAGATTCAGGAAACCTAGGAGTATTTATGGTACTTTCTTCCATATCGCTACTTTCGTCCAGATAGTCACCCATTCGCCTGTAAGTATAAAAAAGTGGAATGATGAACAGAAAAAAAAACGAAAGTAGAGGATAGTTGAATGTACAATGAGCCTTGAAAATTCATTCATTTTTCGATTCAATTAAAATAAGATATTCTTGAAACGGATTACGTTATTTTGTTCTTATATCAATTTCTTATGCCCGCGTTGATTTCCAGAAGCTCATGCTTTCTATGCGATTTTTTTATTGGATGCAGGACATTTGCGAAATACAATTTTCATAAATATGGCGCCATTTAAACATTTTTCATTCCTCAGCGTAAGTGAATGGAAAATAATCCATATTAGTGCAGATGATATTTTAAGAAAATTTCTTCCTAAAATTTTGTTATTCCTTATAGCTGATTTTAGGTGACTTATCGCTTGAAAGGGTCATTATTATTGATTTTTTATTTATTTATACCTTCTTGGGCAAAATATTCTCGACTTCCAAATTACCTTAGTTTTATTTCCAACACTGGTGAATCTGGCGAAAATATGGCATAAACTTCGCTGACAACTAAATAAATCAGTCACAGTTCACTACAAAAATATTGCGCACTACACTATATCTGAATCACGTACTATACTCCAACTGATCAAACAAATAACTGTCCTTTCGCCTTCGTGCGATGCGCTATATAGTCATCAGCCATGCGGTAGAAAACACTGGAGAAGTCGGCACCGTTCATTGAATGATCTCGAAAACACTCGATCGTTGTCCGGTTGTTTACATCGGGAGTTCCAATATGACGTCGGCGGCGTGCGATTAGAAGCTGTGGCATAGTCTTAATTTTCGTAACAATATTTCAGTTGGACTTGTGTATACTTTATTTATTGTTCCACAACTTTCTTAAGCTTCAAATTGAAATTATGAAAGAAACCAAACTAGTATATAATGAAAAAAATTAATAGTTTCAAATATAAAACGTTATAAAATATTTCGAAGGTAGTTCTAACCCCTAAGGATTCCAATTTTGGAAAATTATTTATTATTACGCACCTACCAATGGAATGTTACCGTCTTGCAAAAGTTCATTTTCCTATTACCTATAATCTTTTATATTGTTACGTATCTGGGGTTCGTGTCTATTAAAATACGGAACTAGTAATTGTCCGTTTATTTACATTACACAAAAACAACACAATTATTCACTCTGACAATTAAATAAATCAATACAAATTCACCTTGAGTGAACTCGCTAATATGAATGGATTACTAACTGTCTTCCCGCAGTGCGCTCAGCCTTTTATATAAAGGTACTTAGAATCACGAAACTTAAAGCACCATGTTGAAAAGGGAAACATTCTCAATTGAATATTGATAGAAAGATTTTTCTGTGAATTGAAAAATCTACGATTAAAATGAAGTTAGTGACTAAAGTTTATCTTTCAGTCGCAGATGATTCCACATCTGATTTTATGAACATCTTGTTTATATTTTCAACAAATCAATTAAAGCACCAGTTTGTCGATTCTTAGAATCTCGATTTGTGTTTGTTTCTGAAATCCTCGACGTTGCGGGCTTGCGACAACCATGCAGTGGCAGTGGCATACTGTATTCGTAACACTGTCCTCTTCAAATACGAAATGAACAACCTGCATCTAGTCCTAGGGCTACGCTGAATTCTGTAAACCACATCGTTGATCCTCTTCCTCACCTCGTACGGTTCTTCTCAAAACGGTGTTACTTTGGGAGATACGACTTTCTTCCTACGTTGTACAGCCAAATCTGGTCACCTTGTTTGATCCCTCCTGGATTAGCTTTCAAATCACAACGAGCTTTCATCCTGTGACACTTGCCAAGATCAACCTCTCTGTCCCCAAGTTCCTCCGGACAATCCCGCACTTCTACCTCTTGGTTGCTTGGTGATCCGCATACCAAGTCACAGGCCAATCAAAGTTCCCTTCCAAAGATAATCCTGGGCAGCTACTCTGTATGCCATCAGAAATAGTGGGAGATGTATGTCGCAGTCCTTTTGATGTTTTTTCACAACTTTGGAAAGTTTGATTTGTTTGAAAATATAAACAGATTGTTAATTGTGAAATCATCTGCGACTGAAGGATAAACTTTAGTCACTATCTTTCATCGTTCAAGATAACCTCTTTAAATTTTCAGAAAAATATTTCTATGCAATATTCAATTGAGAAGGTTACCCTTTTCAACTTGGAAAGATGTTCTTCCATAGTTTGGATAAATATTCCATGCCACCCGACTGAGGGTTGAGTGAAATAGTTCCGCTCTTGCTGATAATACCCATCAGTTCACAAACATTCTTGAATAACTTTCAAAATTCCTTCCTTGGTAGGAATGAAACTTCATCAGTTCTCCAAGTTTTGAGAAAATAAGACTGTCTATAGGACTATTATAATAATTATACATAAATTGGCCAAATCTAAAGTCGCGTCTACAATGGTAGAAAATGTGTGTTGAATATAAGATTCAGCACAAACATTTTCGCCGAAAATTTGCGCTTTTTGCGGTATATACCGGGTGGGCAAAGTTGATATCTCCCTTATTTCGAAAAACTAAGAGCGAACTCAAGCCACATAGTTGAAATTATTTCGGTTTTCGTTGCTTCGTGTGTACATGGTGGACCAAACATTCGCTGTTTCAGATAGAATGCCCTATATATTGTATTTTCGGATTCTACGTGTCATTTTTTATACCACATAGTTGAAATTATTTCGGTTGCTTCGTGTGTACATGGACCGGACCAAACATTCGCTGTTTCAGATAGAATGCCCTATATATTGTATTTTCGGATTCTACGTGTCATTTTTTATCAATCTGTATCAGGTTGCCTTATTTCAAAATCGTCCAAATTCATATCATAGCGAGTGCGTGCATAGGGTTCTAAGCATATGCAATAAGAATGACAAAATTTCTTAAAGGAAGTTCATAGCAGAGTTGTCAATTAGATATTGAAAATAACCTTGTAAATAATCAGGTGTAGAATTCAATTCTATATAGAGTTGTATTGGGTTTCCATAAACTTATCTTTCATAGGTTATGAGTAATTTGAGATTTTCTATTCTTTACACCTTTATTGTAACTTTCAAATCATTGGAATTGATTTCAAAGGGGAATATGTATTTGACAATAAATATCTGAATTACTGTCATTCGTAGTTGAAGTCAATCAGTACTGTCGTTTCAACACATTTTTGTGTGTTTTGGAGAACGAAAGAATTGTTAGTACCTACTATCATGAATTTTTCTAATCAAGAAATGATTAACATCAATACTGAACGAGAAAGCCTATTCGCGATTACTGCATGATAATTTGGATATTCTATTAGAACATATCCCTGAAAGTATCAAAAGACGATGCACCAATACCCTATCCGATTCGACACCATCTCGACGGCGAATTTCCTGACAGGTGGATAGGAAGAGGAGGACCAGTTTCAAGGCCACCCACATCACCAGATTTGACGAAAATGGAATTTTTTCTATGTGGTTATGTGGAAGGTAAAGTTGAGGTTGATATAGATTGATTGCCGTGCGTCTACGATCAACGCGTGTGTGAAAGTTTATTGTTCATTTATGAACGTTGATAGTATATTCAATAAGCTTTTTTCAACCAATAACTGCGCGATGAAATGGTGGGTAATGTGTTTATCATGTATGTATGTTTGTTCCTTTGTGGCGCTCTAGAGATCAAACGCGTGGGCCGATTTTGATGATTCTTACGACATGACAGTGATCAAAATTCAATAAGATGACAACCAGACGCCATATTGTGAATAAAGGCATGACAGTAATAATAAAAATTCAATATAGCGACAACCAAACGCGATTTTGTAAAAAATCCTAACTAAAAAGTGTAAAATAAAAAAAAGTTAATGTAAAAATGAAAAAACCCGACTGCGTAAAAAGTGTACTTCAAAAAAGATGAAAACAAGATGACCAGAAAATTAGGTTTCAAGAGGTTAACTATTAAACTTAATACTGTAAACAATATCACGTAGTCGGAGGCACTAATATATCTTCATTTTAAATTACAGGAGGTGCCTCCGACTGCGTGAGATTGTTTACAGTATTAAGTTTAATGCCTAGTTAACCTCTTAAGGTGGTTCCCCCACGAGATTATTAAAATTTGATAATTCGTTCGGATCGTAATCAATAACTTTGTAAAGCCCGTATACAGGGTGTCCCTGGACTTCCTCTTTTCCTCTCGGGAATGTATAGATGGGGTCAAAATATCACCAGTACTTCATATAACTTTTGTTCCTAAAAGCCTTCGTTACCAAGTTACGGGCCCTCAAAGTTACAAAATGAAAAATGTTTTTCTTTGATAACTTTCAAAGTGAATATTCAAAATCATCTCAATTTTGGTGATTGACTAAACAAATGAATTCCTTGATGAGCTTTTATGCAGGAGTCAGTTGTTTTGCTACAAAGTCAGGAACGGACTACCCTCGATGGTCCACACCCCAAAACCTTGAAATGACAGATAATTTTTCAATAGTTTTCAACAAAATAAGGTTACGTAGACAATTTTCTGAATAAAAGTACTCGTGTGGAAAGTCGTCGGAGCAACGATTCTTAATAAAAATGCAGTTTTACTCGACGACATCAAACCCGATCGTCCACCATTATTTGAAATGAAAAATTTTCACAGTAGAAATACTAATGCTCACGTTAATTCAACAACATTTATAAAAGGGATAATACAAAATATGCTAAAATAAAGTCGTAAACAAAAAGTACAGTACCTAGTTGAAATTTTCATTCACAATGTAGATATTTTTTCAAATGAAATATCAGGTTATGTAGATTCGTGGTGTTTTTGAACTAACAAGCTACTCCACTATGAAATATCGAATTCAGTCCATATTTTGTATGTACGCGTGGAATAAGCACGTTTCGTGTTGTCTTATCTGAATCTCATGAAACTCAACATTTGGATGTTGCAAATTCGTATTCACAGCTTAAATGTTGAGGAGTTTCACTGATAAGTATAATTTCATGGGAGAAAATCTTTAACCCGAAGATAAATTTAGCTGAAAAAACGCACATCGGAAGACATAACTAATAAAAAGCAAACGAATAAACTACAAAAACGGCTGCACATGAATAGGTGAAAAATTTATGTTCCATTTCTTCCACAGATGTTGACAAAAACACCTTGTACAAAGAAATAAAATTAGTGTGGATAAAAAATGACAACTGGAATGCGATTTTGTATTGTTGAGTGGTGCGTTATCATTGTATTGTCAATATTCTAATAGGACAGTTTGAAGTGTTTTGATATGGCCGAACAGTTTACATTCAACGAATATGCAGATATGCATGCATTATATGGACGAGCATTTGGTAATGCTGAAGAAGCCCATCGTCTGTATGCCGAGCATTTTCCCAATCGAACGTTGCCGGCAAGAGAAACGTTCGAGCGTGTCGATCGCAGTTCGAGGGAGACAGGTATGTCTAATGGATAATTAATTGGAGCCTGTTGTTTTATTTCGATATTATTGTAGGTTCAGTTTTGCCAAAACGTGGTGGTGAGGGCGCTCCTAGGGCTGTGCGTACCGTTGTATTGGAGGAAAATATTTTGGAAGCTGTCGCTGATGATCCTTCAATGAGCATCAGAAACCTATCAGAACAGTTCATACATCCAAGTCCACTATTCATAGAATAATTAGGGAACAACTGCTCCACCCATATCACATCCAGAAGGTACATGCCATGACACCTGAAGATTTTCCAGCACGACTGGAATATGCCAATTGGTTCCAATAAGCAAAGAGAGGATATGACTTTTATTACTCGAGTTTTATTCTCTGATGAAGCAGGTTTTAGTAGAGATGGAGTAATCAACTCTCATAATCTCCACATATGGGCCGAAGAAAATCCCCATGGGATATTGCAAACCAAACACCAACGGAAATTCAACGTGAATGTTTGGGCTGGTATCATAGGAAACCATCTTATAGGACCATTCGTTCTACATGACCGATTGAATGGAGAACGTTATTTGGAGTTAATTCAGAACGATTTGAATGGACTTTTGGAACATGTTCCATTGCAAACCCGAAGAGATATGTGGTTTATGTATGATGGCGCTCCTCCTCATTTTAGTTTGATTGTGCGGGACCATCTGAACCAGATTTTCCCCAATAGATGGATTGGTAGAGGTGGGCCATATTCATGGCCACTGCGGTCTCCGGATTTAAATCCATTGGATTTCTTTCTGTGGGGGCATCTAAAAAGCCTCGTTTACGCTACACCTATTCACACCAGAGATGCCTTGTTGAATAGAATTACATTACATTGTGAAGCCATACGAAACGGCCCTGGCATGCTATTTCAAGTGCAGAGAGGGTGTTTGCGCCGACTAAGAAAATGTATTGAGAGAGACGGGGGTCATATCGAGCAGTTTTTGTAGCGGATTTTGCATTTCTGTTTGCTCTTGAGGCTTGCGATTGATTATTTACACCATGAGTTTTGTAAGGTAAACGTGTTTGCATGATAAAAATTCGTTATGAACATTGTACCTATAATTTCTATTTTCATTACAAATTAATCTTTTCGAATAATGGTAGACATCTCAGGTTGGATGTCGTCGAACAAAAATGCATTTTTATCAAAAATCGTTGCTTCGATCGATTTTCCACACGAGTACTTTTATTCAGGAAATTGTCCAGGTAATCTTGTTTTGTTAAAACATATTGACAAATCCCAGTGATTTCAAAGTTTTGGGGTGTGGACCATCGGGGGTAGTCCGTTCCTGACTTTGTAGCAAAACAACTGACTCCTGCATGAAAGCTCATCGAAGGAATTCATTTGTTTGGTCAATCACCAAAATTTAGATGATTTTGAATATTCACTTTGAAAGTTATCAAAGAAAAACATTTTTCATTTTGTAACTTTGAGGGCCCGTAACTTGGTAACGAAGGCTTTTCGGAACAAAAGTTATATGAAGTACTGGTGATATTTTGACCCCATCTATACATTCCCGAGAGGAAAAGAGGAAGTCCAGGGACACCCTGTATACGTACTCAGTGCCAGTAGATATACCTAGTACGAATATCATTTGCTTTCGTAAAATTTATTCTAAAAGTATTTTTGATTTGACATTGCGAGTAAACCTACCTACCGATATTCACGTGCTGAAGTTGAATCTTCGAAGTGTTTCGCCAATTTTTGCAAGTACCATTTTTTCTCCACGAGACCCATATGTGAGCTGTTCAAACTGAGCGCCTGGCCGTGCGTACACTGTTGCCGTCTCTCCGTTCCGTTCCCCACCATTCGCTCGTTCGCTTGCAAAATATATCGTATGCAGACTAAACCTTAGTACTTCTCGAGATTATATCTGTCAAACTAGATGGTCAATCACTTTATTTTTTTTCACAATATCTGTGATATCCTGCTCTAGCTCCTCCTCGTTTTTCATAAACTTCTTAATTTTAGTACTAACGGTAGAACTAATAATGTGCTGTTTGCCTATGCATGGTCCATATGTTACGTGTTAATTGAGTCAACTTCAATTATATATATCTCGGGTTCGGGGTGGTGAAACTTGTTAATAGAGGTGTTGTTCACATGTTAAACAATACGTATGCCAAATTTTAATAATTTCCTAATTCAACTGTCTCGTGGGGAAACCACCTTAAAACATAATTTTCTGACAATATTTTCTGGTCATCTTGTTTTCATCTTTTTTAAAGTTCAGTTTTTACTTTTTACGCAGCCGCGTTTTTTATTTTTTAAATGAACTTTTTTTTTCATGTTTTTTTTAATAATATGATGTATAACATCTTGCCATCTTACTCCACTTTACGCCTCTTCATAACATTTTTTTTCAATTTTCCGCCATACTAGCAATCACGTGACATGTGTCAAAATAGATTTTTAGGTAATCGGACATGCACAAACTTTTCCCCAGAATATTTTTTCCAATACTCCAATAATAAACTTTTTTCCCATATGGTACATACTTTTTGGCGGACACTGTATATATATATATATATATATATATATATATATAAACATATGATGTGATCATTCCACCCTTTCCTCATTCATAAATCTTTCAGATTTTAATTCGAAGGAAAATACTAATTCAATACCAATATCCATATTCATATGATTCTTAGGATAGCCCTGTCCCAATAATTATCAATGCACAATATCACACGCTGACAGCATTCGTCACACTGACATCTGGACAAATACGCCCACACTAATCTCTGTTACGACGGCGCAAGTTTCTTCCCTGCGAGCACAAACATCTCTGGGTTTTGGGATGTTTTGAAAATCTAAGCACGAGGAGGTTTTTTTTGAGACGAAATATGCACTTCCTAAATAGGACTTTAAAGGATGTTGGAAGTATTGTACTTGTTCTTCTGTGGCATTTCTTTGTTTGCCTACTGAGAGGTATTGGCGAAGTAAAAATAATATTAACATGTGGATGTTCCTTCTAGACATAACATAGTTCGCCTTGAGAGGTTCATCCCAGATATTGAATATACATTTATTGTCCAGTTTCATAATGGTTCTTGTCAATCTGTTTTAATAACTTGATCATTTCACACAACAAAAAATAAAGGAATGAAACCAGGGCCCTCGCTCTTAGTGATGGTAAGTTCCACGAAGAGAACCTCAAAAAAATTAAAAACATGTTATCTGAATATCAGTATCCCAAAGCACTAATCAATAGAATCCTACATACCGTCCGAACTCAAAGCCCAGCACTGTTTCCAGGGAATACAAAGTATTTTAAATCAACTTACATAAAAGGGCTATCAGAGAAACTTGGCAAAGTATTACAAGGGGAACAACCATCAATAGCATTGTACAATGAAAATAAATGGAAAACAATTTTCCCGAAAGTCAAGGACAAAGTACCTAAAGAGTTACAGTCGAATGTAGTATACAAAATTGAATGCGTTAACTGCGAAAAGGTATACATTGGACAAACACGGCAGTTATTAGGAAAGAGAGTAAACCAACATAAAAATGATTGTAGAGATCTATCACTATCCGGAAAAACAGCATTATCCGAACATCACCATGATCAGGGTCACAACTTCGATTTTGATAACACACAAATATTAGATCATGAATACATCGAGCGCAGAAGGTTGATTTCAGAAATGATCCATATTAATCGCCACAGAAATTCAGTAAACAGGCATACAGATATCGAATATCTCAGTAGAATATACAACAACATCATTGACTCATCAATTACTTGAACGTTCGTGAAACTGGAATTGAATTTGTGAGATCTGTTTATGTGGACATGAACCTGATTTTGTTCGATATACATCAAGTTATTTGTAGTTGAAAACTAATTGATTGTATATATTTTTTATTTGTAATGTTTTTCTATCCCTTCTTTTATCATGGTCGTTACTGATAAGTTTTATTATTATTATTTATTTTAATCGACCAACCTCTTTTAAATATTTTATTTCTATTTTATTGATTCATACCCAATTATTTCAACGATGCATTGTCACAATGCTCATCAACAAGGACTAAGTACTATGTACCGTTAATTACGCCTGAGGTGAGTTTACCCGTATTTGCAGTGGAGGAGGATTGTGTCATTGTTTTGGTGATGTATTGTTTTCGTTTCAATTATTTTAGCTCTGAAGAAGCGAGAAATAAATCGCGAAACGTTAGTAAAGACGTAGAACAGTTGTTTTTCTGTCCAATACCCAGCAATTTTTGCGAATAACTACCATTTGGATGCAATCAAACTAATAAAAAAATAAAAAAAAAAACATGTGAATTAAATCTTAGAATATTAAAATTTTTCGACTCTTCACTTTCAACTATTTATTTCATTTTGTATTTTCTATTTTAATACCAATACCTCCTATTTTCATAAGCAAATTATTCATTATAATAAAAACCAATGTCCAAATGACATATCCACTCATTTTCTGCTTTCATTTTAAAATTCCCGCCATGTTACAATTTGGCCATTTAGTGTGGTAAACCTGATAAACCTCGCAGAACAACACTGGACTGTATGGCACATGGAATACTGTTTTCCAACAGACTTGTGCGAACTGAAATGTATTGACTTTTCAAATAGAAGAATTCGGTTTGTGATAAAACTGAAGAATCACTGTGAAAATGAATCTAAATATAATATCAAGAACATCTTTCGTCCTAGGATGAGATACATTTGAAATTATATATAAAATATCTTATAATATTGCAATTATCTTCGAAATTGGGGGTTATAGTCCGCAAAATAAAGACATGGAATGGAGTAATAAAACCGCTTAGGTCCGGTATTTTCACCTCCGGTTATACTAGGAATAAATTAACCAACGGTTAGAATATGCTTTTGTTAAACATTTATTGATAAATCAAAATCACATTCTAACCATTGGTTAATTTATTCCTAGTATAACAGGAGGTGAAAATACCAGGCCTTAGCGTATTAAATCTAGGTAGGTATAAGTACGAACTGTCCGGAAAAACCCATAATCTTTGGATTTTGCATACTAAATGAGGGATTATTACTCCACGCCTTTATTTTACGGACCATAGTACATTTCACATCGAATCTATTTCATGAGATTAAATCTTAATTTTTGTACCCTAAGAAATATAAAAGCCCTAAAAGTTATAAAAAAACATTATTTTTAGTTTTCAACATCAACACTATCATCCTAACAGAATAAATTAATGGAAAGTTTCACTCAGAATGTGTGAAGAAGAATTTCCATTTAGATTAAACATCCTAAAAGAGTTGCAAATTAATGGAAAGTTTCACTCAGAATGTGTGAAGAAGAATTTCCATTTAGATTAAAAATCCTAAAAGAGTTGCATCCCTGTTGGACTAAAAATTTAAACAAAAAACTCCATTTCAAATAGAATGTGACACCTTCAAATGTCCAAATAAATAACAAAAGGCTTCAGAAAGTGATCTCTAAAAATAGTTTATTCACAACGATTTAATGTGCGCAAAACGTGTTGGGAATGTTCTGTTGTGATTGATTTGTTTGAAAATATGAACAGGATGTTCATAAAATCAGATGTGGAATCATCTGCAACTGAAAGATAAACTTTAGTCACTATCTTCCATCGTTCAAGATGGATTTAATACGCTGTTGTGCCTATGAAAAGGCTATCAAAAAAACAAAGGACAAGTTATTTTTGTGGCATCCCAGGGATATCCTGAAAATCGCCATCTGCGGCGGACATTGGCTATTCTATAAAAGTTATATTCATGTATAAACAGAACCTCGCAGTGTATGTTCAATTTTCGCTGATCCCCCCTGTAAACTGGTATATCATAAATACCAAGCTATCTTGTCAGTTTAAAACGGTCATGATGTTTACTTCAAATAGAATTCCAAACCACCACCCATTCAATATGATAACCACTAATCGCCAAACACGTCACCGCAATGAAAATAATTGTCATGATTCATGGAATCAAAGGGATGTGATCAATATTGTTTTCTCCTTCAGTTTTTTTTCTGCACCTCAACCACTTCCTGTCGGTATAAATATATTATATAAATTATAGATATGAGAGGAACAAAAAATGAGGTATAACTGTTGAAGTTTTTTGTCTTCGGGTGGCGCTTCTGAGACAAGAGATTCGCTAAATGACCGAGTTTTATACGAGATAAACAAAATAATTCTTTTACTACACTAGTGTCTTATGAGTTATAAAACACTGCCAGATTTTTGTGTAACAAAAGAGAAACAAGAGTTCTAGTTATTTATTGACCCCAGTATTTCTTGTGATATACGACTTTTTTACAAGCTTTTATTTAGTTCCACTGTAAGTTAAGTTCGTTCGTTCGTTTGTTAGTTTAGGTCAAATCTTGCAAGTTAATTTTGACCGACTTCTAGTCGTCCGATTAATTTGAAATTTGGCAGGTGTTCATAATTCCGGTAACAATCCATTATAGAATTTTTGTTAGAGAAAAAACAAAATGGCGGACGAGATTTGTAATTATGGTCCGATTTGATTCAAAATTTATAAATTCAAGATAGCGGCCCCAAGATGGAGGGCGAGATTTCTGATTATGGTCATATTTTATTCAAAATTGCTATGTGGAGGTTTTCAGTTTCGGACATTATGAATTTTTAATCAAAATATATAAATTCAAGATGGCGACTTTAGGATGGCGGATGAGTTTTGTGATTATGGTCAGATTCTATTCTAAATTGGTGTGTGGGAGTTTTTAGGGTCGGAAATCATGATTTCTTTCAGCTCAAAAATTACAGGGAAGAGACGTTGTAATAAGATGCTCTATTAGAAATGAACAGATTAAGGCGAACTAACTAAAAAGCAAAAAATAAAATAACTAATAAAAAATATTTTTAAAGAAAAGCTTTTATTTAAGTTGTGTACTAAAACGTATAAAATAAGTTCAAGTCATCGCTGACAATGATTTAATTATATTTTGTTGAATTATTTGGTTTTAAAAAGCTTGTCGCGTGAAGTGGTAATACTTTTTTAATTAATCTAACCAGTCACGAAAACGGAACTATCTGAATATATATATATATATATATATACATATATATATATATATACATATATATATATATATATACATATATATATATAACCAGTCAAACGAGAAAAGTTGGCGATTTGTCTCTATTTGGTGATCCTCGCTTACAAACTCGCTCACTTGTCTGGAACACCGTAGAAAAGTTGGCGATTTGTCTCTATTTTATAGATATTTTCATGGGCGATGCTCTTCTGAAATATCAACAATCGTTCCTGCTTTGGCAGTCTCTTCGAGATTAACCCGTCAAGTTCAGTCATCACACCCCTTCGTGGTCACTTTGGAAACCTGCAGAACATCACTTTCCAAAGACTCGTTCATCCAACGAACAGCGAGGCTTTGGAACTCATTGCCTAGGGAGGTGTTCCCCGAGGCATACAACCTTCAGAAATTTAAGAAGAACACCAACTCCTACCTTCTTTCCCTAGGTTCCCACGATGTTCTCTGAACATTACAGGATATCCCTTTTCGTGGGAACCAGAACATATAAAAAAAAAAAAAAATATATACATATATATAGTGTCCGCCAAAAAGTATGTACCATATGGGAAAAAAGTTTATTATTGGAGTATTGGAAAAAATATTCTGGGGAAAAGTTTGTGCATGTCCGAAAATCGATTTTGACACATGTCACGTGATCGTTAGTTTGGCGGCAAATTGAAAAAAATTGCTATGAAAAGGCGAAAAGTGGGGTAAGATGGCAAGATATCAAAAAAAGTTATCTGAAAAAGTTACTTAGAATTCAATTTTATGCACATAAACGAAGTTTCAAGAGATAATTGGAAATAGCTATTTTTTTTGAATACTTTCCCATATATTTAAAAATATCAATTTTTTTTCTTATGAATAGCTTGACTATACTGAAAAATTTGCATTTCAATGATAATGACAGAACTTTCTCATTTTCTCCTCACCAGAGGGCACTATATTTAAAAAATTGGATTTTGTCAGAACATTACATCAGTTCGTATCTAACAGTTATATCAGAATTCCAAAAACTCCAAAAACATGGTGTTTTCCAGATTATAATCAAGTTTCGATGATAATCGACTTCGCACATAAACATGTAAATTATAAGTCTCTTAAATTTGACTCACTATTTCATTCTGAATATTTTCAAATTTTTTTGGCAAATATAAACATAAAAAATAAACCATACTGAAATAAAATCAGGTTCATTCAGTGATCTACATCGGTGTCCGTGAACATATTCCTCGATTATGTCACAGCAAGGGTTCTGACAAAATCCTATTTTTTAAATATAGTGCCCTCTGGTGAGGAGAAAATGAGAAAGTTCTGTCATTATCATTGAAATGCAAATGTTTCAGTATAGTCAAGCTATTCATAAATAAAAAATTGATATTTTCAAATAGATGGGAAAATATTCAATAAAAATAGCTATTACCAATTTTTTGTAACTTTTTCAAATAACTTTTTTTGATATCTTGCCATCTTACTCCACTTTACGCCTCTTCATAACATTTTTTTTCAATTTTCCGCCATACTAGCAATCACGTGACATGTGTCAAAATAGATTTTTAGGTAATCGGACATGCACAAACTTTTCCCCAGAATATTTTTTCCAATACTCCAATAATAAACTTTTTTCCCATATGGTACATACTTTTTGGGACTGGATATTTCTTTTATATATAAAATATATGTGATCATTCCACCCTTTCCATTCATAAACTTTATTTTAATTCGAAGGAAAATACTAATTCAATACCAATATCCATATTCATAGATTCTTAGGATAGCCTGTCCCATTTAGATTGTTTACATCGTGGATATTCATAGAGTGAATATGGTATAGTGCCTCAGCAGACTGACGTGTAATTCTCAAGGTAGCAAAATAGCACGCATATATCTTCATCAGAAATTTGTATTATTATCACCACTAAGATTCTTTCAGGTCACGAACATTCATGTTAGAAAAGGGAAACATCCTCAGTTAAATATTGAATTGGAAGATTTTTCTCAAAATTGAAAACTTCTCGATAAATAAAATAATTAATAAAAAACCTTTTTAAAGGCAAGTTTTTATTTAAATGCCCTAAAAAGTAAAAAAATTATTGCTAGATTATTCCGTGAGTAATAGATTCAAGAGCTTGTCACGCAAAGTTTTCAGTTTAATACAAAAGCGACAAGCTTTTGAATCTCTAACTCACGAAATAACCTACGCCACACATCCAAAACAATTTTTTTTTACTTTGTAGGGCATTTAAATAAAAGCTTGTCTTTAAAAAGGCTTTTTATTATTTTAATTTGTCCTTTTTAGTAATTTTGAATCGAATCGGCCTTAATTAATTACAAAACTCATCCGCCATTTTGGATCTGCCATCTTGAATTTGTGAATTTTGATAAAAAATTCATAATCTCCGACCCCGAAAACCCCCACATACCAATTTTGAATAGAATCGGACCATAAACAAAGAAATCATCGGCCATCTTGGAGCCGCCATTTTGATTTTATGAATTTTGATAAAAAAATCATAATCTTCAACCCTGAAAACTCCCACATACCAATCGAATCAGACCATAAACACAAATCTCGTCCGCCATCTTCGAGCCGTCATTTTGTTTGTTTCTCTAACTGGAAGTGGGTCAAATTGAACTTGCAAGATTTGATCACAAACATCGGGACAGGTGAAACTAAATAAAAGCTTGTAAAATGTTATTTGTTGTAAAAGTTATTTTTTGTGAATAACTAACAGAAAACGATGGAAGATAGTGACTAAGTTTATATTTGATTGACAGATGAGTCCATCTGATTTCATGAACAACATGTTCACTATTTTAAACAACATAAAATAAATTTAGAATATATTTAGAAGAATTGGAATTTAGCGAACTTTAGAATTATAAAGGTGCAGGTGTCTGTTACTCAGAATGTTTGTTTTTCATTCCCAGAGTTCTAGAAATGCGTTATCATCTGATTTGAGTTGAGTAGAAGATAAGAGTGTTGACATTCATTTGACTTTTCGTCAAGTTGGATAAACATATCTTTTTTTTTATAAGGGACTGCAAATTAGCAGCATCTTTGCAAGATACGAACGCGAAAATTCGCTGATTACAAGAAACAAAGGTTATGGAATTGTTGAGTTTTCCGTTAGATAAACCGAAACAAAAACAAATCAAATATTTATGATTCATCGAAAAATACTATGTGCGGCATTCTCAAGAGGGTCTGATTTATGAACTGAAATAAACACTTCTGGCCCTTATAAACAAGAGATGCTTTCAGGAATGAGATACACATAGTTAGTCGATACTCAGCTTTTGTACGAATCGTTTATATAAATTTGAAATAGAGGGTTCAAACGAATTATGTATTTTATTTAAATCCCTAACCTACTAAGTTCAATAGGTTATGGGCCCAGATTTCGCGTAACTTGATTAATTATAGTGATTGGAGTACGCAGTGACCGAAATTCAACAAAAACAATGGCTAAAACTAATAAAAGAAATATTCACCAGTTCAAGGTGTATGGAAATTCTGTGTTAAATGGTTACTCGCGGAATTGTATATTTTATACCTAATTGAAGAAGATTTTCCTGGTGAACCTAGTGACAGTTGAAAGAAACATGACTTGAGTGCGAAAGGTGTTATCATAGAATACCTAAGTGATTCATGTTTGGGAGTTGCAAAGATCAGTCGACCGCTAGAGGCGTATTGAATAGTCTGAATACCATTTATGAAAGAAGAAGTTTAGCAACTCAGTTGGCATTAAGAAAAAGGCTTCTTTGTCTCAAGTTATAATAATAATAATAATAAATATACTTTAATGTCGTAAGAGTAAATCTTGTGGACAAAGCTTGAATATAGAAGTATTACTGATGATTACAAGATTTATAAAAAATATCTAAAAATAAGAGTTGTCAGTATTGTTAAAAAATATAAAAAATATATATACGTACACACACGCCCATATATATACACAAAACATACATATATAGACATGTATATACATATAAACACGTAGATGTATACACACAAACAATTTACATATAGACACAAACACATCTACAACTTAGTGACGTCAACTTAAAAACTTACATGGATTCAAATATGCACCCTGTCAATCAAATTTATCATTGTAAAACTCCTGCAAGTTGTAATAGGGTCTATCTGCCAGAAACTTTTTAATAATTTTTCTAAAGTTTGTAATGTTCATATTCATATTCGCCTCCCTTATGTGTGAGGGGAGGTGATTGTACATCTTAACTCCGTTGTAGTAAATCGAATCTCTGATCATGTTTGAAGAGGGAATTGGCAATTTCAACATGTGAGAGCGGGTGTTGTAATGACTACCTGAAGCCTCGAACATAGACACATTCTTGTATATGAGACAAACTGATTCTAGAATGAATAACGCAAATACTGTCAAGCGAAAGGCTCGGATACGATTCCTAGCGCAGTGGATATTTTTTTGTGAAAATCCGTTCCAGCTACAATAAAATTTTATCTCATAGTGAAAAAATTAAATATATATATATATATATATATATATATATACATATATATATATATATATTTCATTTACCATTTAGTATCCCTTATAATTAATTGTAGGTTTAGACATAGTGGGTGTTGGGGACTGGAAAAATTAGACACTATTTCATTATTGCTGACGTTTCGAAATTCTTTAATTTCTTTTTAAACAATAAAACACAAAATAGGTTAAATTAAATTTCCAGTTGTGTCATGGAAATAATAAGTACAGTACAAACATGGATTGTAAAACAATATGGTAGTATTTTATAGTTCTGAACAGAAAACATTAAAAACATACAATAGTTGAAATTACTAATTCAGAACATATGTTGGTTAAATGGCAGCTCTAACCTAGGCATATTTTCACAGTGGTTCATACACCGATGTTCCAAAACTATTGTGACGTCATACTTCTATATCAGGTGGCGCTTTATAATATGATAGTTACATGAATCCTATTCACACTTGACAATTCTACATAGACACTTACATCACAACGGTTAATATTTACAATGACATATGGGGTAAAAATTATAAGAATCTAATTATGTTGTTATGTGTTCATGTAACTAACATATTATAAAGCGCCACCTGATATAGAAGTATGACATCACCATAGTTTTGGAACATCGGTGTATGAACCACGGTGAAAATATGCCTAGGTTAGAGCTGTCATTTACCCAACAGGTGATCCAAATTAGTAATTTCAACTATTGTATGTTTTCAATGTTTTCTCTTCAGAACGATAAAATACTACCATATTATTCGATTGTTTTACAATCCATATTTGTCAAGTTTAATCATATCATGTTTCATAACCTATTACATCATGTGTTTTATTCTAGCTTTGAAAACGAAATTAAAGAATTTCGTAACGTCAGCAATAATGAAATTGTGTCTAATTTTTCCAGTCCCCCAACACCCACTATATCTAAACCTACATTATACCGGGTGACACAGGATATCGGGCCACCCCTGTAACTTCTGCATTCGTGAACGGATTTTTCTGAAATTTGGTACAGTTATATAAGCAATTATTTCGGATTTGATCACATTACAATCCAATATGGCGGACTTCCGGTTTTTCTGCAAATGCCAGCAACTTTGTTTTTTCAAATGGAACACCCTGTATATTTTTACATATTCAAGTTCAACAGGTCAAAACAAGTCCAAACCTTATGTCAAATGTAATTTTTTTGAAACAATTGAAATTAAAATTGTTTTTTTATTTTACCTCGTGGATAAATGAGATTTGGTCAAAGCTATTCACAATGAGTCGCACATAACAGAGAATCATAATTTTTTCTGAAAAATTATTGTTTGTGTTAATTCAGTCACATCACATTTTGATCAAATTTTTTTTTTCAAATGAAACCCCTATGGGCCACCTATTTGTCTATATAGAACATTCATTAAGGAAAGAAATGACATATCATTTTTGTATTTCGGTGCAGTAACAAATTGTATACATTAAAAAATCTACAACTAGTTCATGAGTTTCCTTGCAGTTTGAATAATTTTTCAACTTAGTAAGCTATGGAAAACAACATTTCCGAATCTTGTCAACTAATTGTGTTTCGCTGTCATCTTTCATCTCAACTCTCGAAAATTAGTTAACTTCCGGGAATTAGTTTAGTAGAAATGTAAAATCAAAATTATAGGTTCACAAGAAGTGAACAGGTTGATATGTTATTAATTTACGGAGAATGTCTTGAAAACATTGTCGCCGCTTGTCAGTTATACGCTGAACGATACCCACACAGAAGACACCCACAAAGAACCTTTTTCAAAAATTTGGAGAGAAGATTCCGAAGAGAACCCTTTACAATGGAGAAGATGATCGTAAGTGAGGAGGCAGAAATGAATGTTTTGCTTATGTCGATTTTGATCCAACCGCTTCGACGCGGGAACTGGAATACCAATGCAATGTCAGTCGAGAAAACGCTAGAAAAATTTATAAAAATCACCATTATCGTGCTTATAAGTACAACTTTCACAATTAGTTGATAAGATTCAGAAATGTTGTTTTCCACAGCTTACAAAGTTGAAAAATTATTCGAACTGCCAAAAAATTAATGAACTAGTTGTAGATTTTTGAATTTATACAATTTGTTACTGCACCGAAATACAAAAATGATGTCATTTTTTTCCTTAATGAATGTTCTAGATAGACAGGTAGGTTGCCCATAGGGGTTTCATTTGAAAAAAATGAATTTTTGATCAAAATGTGATGTGACTGAATTGATTAACCAGTGACACAAAAAATAATTTTTCAGAAAAAAATAAGTTTTTCTGTTATTTGCGACTCATTGTGAATAGCTTCGACCAAATCTCATTTATCCACGAGGTAAAATAAAAAAAATTATTTTAATTTCAATTGTTTAAAAAAAATTACATTTGACATAAGGTTTGGACTTGTTTTGACCTGTTGAACTTGAATATGTAAAAATATACAGGGTGTTCCATTTGAAAAAACATAGTTACTGGCATTTTCAGAAAAACCGGAAGTCCACCATATTGGATTGTAATGTGATCAAATCCGAAATGGTTGCTTATTTAACTGTACCGAATTTCAGAAAAATCCGTTCACGAATGCAGAAGTTACAGGGGTGGCCCGATATCCTGTGTCACCCGGTATATATATTTTAAGTTTTTGAGTGAGTATGAGTAGTGAATAATCTGTATGAATGAATGAATCTGTAAAACGATTTCTTCGATTTTGGATCGAGAAGAATTGATGTAACATGAATTCTGGTAGTTTTTTCAGTTTTAAACGTGATTCGGGAAATATCATCAAATATCATTCGTGCTGGAGGACTTTATCGCAAAATTTTTAAAATTTTCCCTTAATCATTTTACCCCTAGGAAATTTAACTCGTTCAATTTGCGGCCTTATTATCAAACATTAAACCACTCAAGCTTCGCTCTCGTTGTTTAATCATATGATAAATCACCGCAAATCGCACTCAGTAAAATTTCCAGGCAAAATGCTTTCTCGAAAATTTAAAAAAATTCAACAAAATTTGAGCGATAAAACTCCTAGCACCTATGATATTACCCTCGATAAAACCCCTAGCATTTATGATATTACCCTCGATAAAAGTCAGAACAAGTCGCATGCTATAAACAAAATCCATAACAACTGTAAACAGTACAGCGATCAAGCCAATTTGACCAATAATAATTCAAACTGCTTTCTTTTTATCGAGTTTTTATCAATTTCTGTTAAAAATTAGACACGACGGTAAAAAGGCTTTACCTGCTCGTGGAATTAATCCACTTGCTCCATCGTCGCTCGTGGATCAACATTTTCCACTCACAAGTATAGTATCTTTTTATATAATAAATAACTAATATCAAATACTAGTTAACATTGTAAATTCCTCCTGAAATTACTGTATATCGAAATGGTTTGCAAACCCAATTTAGTGCAAATCATGGAGTGACGCGTCATATTTAATAATGCATTCATCTCAAGTATCTCTATTCAACAACTTACATTGGTATTTGGGCCCATCCTTCGAATCTAGATGGCGACACGACATTATCGTCCACATCTGCGAACTGCGGCAAATTCCTGGAAACACTCAAATACTGATCGTAGACGATCAATCCTCCAACGATACCGAGGCCAACGACAATCAGGGCTGTTATCAGAAGGCATACGGTAGTGCCGAACGAAACGCGATGAGCTCTTGCGGGAAAAATCAGGATGCGTGGTATGCGACCTTGAGATTCTACATCTTCGGGAGCCGTCTGCAACAATTATTCAGAATGTCATGTCTATACAAATTCTATTCAACAAACAAATATACCTAAATAACCCTTTTTTATATATTTCATAACAAATTGCAGCGGTCAAAAATTCCTTTACGCAGCTTGTGGTAGGTGTTGACTGATAGAAAAGGTAACATAAGAAAAAGCTTTTTTCTACGGCTATAATACAAAACTGCATTTATAAAACTGTTTTTGTTTAAACAATGAAGTACATTGTATGTTTTCAATTTCATTTCCTTATCTGATAACACAATGAAGTCATTGTGTTATTGTTGGTCATTAAATCACGTCTCCCATGGAAAGCAAGGAGAACTTAAGACATCTGTCAATTCAGATTCATCAAAACTTGTCAAAGTTTAAAGGTATGATGAGCAGTGAAATTGACGAACTACCTCCTCCAGACATAATTGCAGCCGCAAATTAGGCATGTATAAACTTGATTCCGGAAGTATCGAAAGAGAAATATGGAAAAGCCCACAAATCCTTCACATATTGGCAAAAGGGAAAGGTCACCGCGTCAACTTCAGAAAATCTATTACTTGCATACTTTGATCAATTGAAGTTCAAGTTTCTGTTATAAATTAATTTCGCTATTTTATGTTAAAGCCGTAGTGTATACATCAGACATGTGAGTTTTATTTAAATTATATCAATTGTTTGTGAAAATATTCGTTCACCTCTAATTCGACAGAGTACTGATTTGTTGTCGCTGCTGCTTGACCAATAACTTTCGCATATATGCTGGAATACATTCTTCACTTCCCGCACCTGACACACATGACCCGATCGCAACAATGCTGCGCCTTTTTTCAGAGACTGATTCTCGAAAACGATGTCGCTTGAAATGGGTAAGAATCCAGTTCCAACCACTTGATCTATCACGAATATAAAAACGAGTTTTCAACTTGACAATAAAATTACATGTATACACTACGATGCCAGCTAATTACGTATTCGAAGTGTACGTGTTCAGTCGTTTAAATGCGGTTCGCAGACTACTGCAATTTAGAAATTGATTTTCATTAATATTCCGACCGAATTCCCGCCAACAAACTATCCAAGAAATCATATTTAACGATCGCTATACTATTCAACTTTAATCGGTATATCTGCCACAACGTCAATGAAGTTTTACTTAGGTCGAGTGCCCATTTTTTTTTCAAACTCAGGTTCATAGTAATCTCGATGTTATTGAAAAAAATCTAGGGATTTGGATAATTATTAAGCCTCACGCTATTCAAACTATTAAACATACATCAATTACTCCAATAATACTAAAAAGTTCATATTATTGGTATTATATTTTATCATTCAACACTAATGGATAATTCAATCAACATTGTTATTGCATGTAGACAAATGCACTTATTGCATCATGGTATAAGAATTCTCCGACAGGAAGGAATAATTTTGAAAAATGGAATAGAATGTCAGCAAAAAAAATTGGGTTGGATACTGAAAATAAGTAAATTACCGATCATTTCAGTCGCTCAACAATAATTTCTCATATGGCCAAGGTAGGAGTCCAAAAACAAGAGCTGATCAAAACTAGTAGTCACAGTAGTGTATCGTCACTTAAGACATATCTACAGTTGAACAAAGAACATCATCATCATCAAAAATAAGAGCTGCAGCTACTATAACGCCAACGACTTCAATTCGATTGAAGGCTTGGACTTATTATGAACATTGTACTTTTAATCATTGTGTTTTCAAATAATCTTATGGAAATTTTGGCTGTAGAATATACTAAAGCATTGTTGCATTAGAGCAAAAGCAGTCCACATCTGCATAAAAATCTCTAGCGCCAAAGTGCTCCGGATTTTTATCTATGCAGATGTGTCGTGCTATTCCAACAATGCCATATTATTCGGAGTATAACCTTGAACATGGAATCGTTGAAGAAAAAATAACAAATTATACTTTCATTGTCTACGGGCGGCAAAGGAAGCGAGCGTTGGCCATGGTAGTGGAGGAAGATGTAGACCTCAATTTTGAGCGCCAATCGTTGTGAAATGTCATATGAGATGCTGATTTATAGATATTTCGGGGTTTTGAAAAAGAAATATGGATTTATTTGTGAAAATCTAGAGAAATTATTTCAATTGCTTTCATCACTAGTTATACCGTTAGTACGCTTATTTCGACATTTTTTGTAATAATGTTGTTAACTCCACTTCACTTTTGGTATATCTGGAGGAGTCAAGTTGATATCACAATCACTTTCCCCTATTATCAGATTCATTCTCAATAACCACGTAATTATCCGTATTGTAACTATAGTAATGTTGACAGACATACTGATGACATTAAAAATAAATATTCCTCCGCTCTAGCCGTCGCAATAGCCACACCGGACCTCCCCCTAACATATAATGGTTCATAGTTCATAGGTTGCCAGGCAAAAAATGCAGTATGAACCATATCGTGTCAGGTCTACTATGCGATATGTAGCTATTTGTGGTTGGATTTACTATCGTCTTGGACATATTTCGGTGTTGTCGTAAAAAATCAATATTTTGTCATACAAATTGAAAGTGAACCACATTATAGTTCTAGAAAAAGTGCGTGCAAGCAATTGCTATTATTCACTTGATTAAAAAACACGCTCGTCTATGGCCCAGGTCACAAGCTTCATTTTAATGAGTAATGGTCATCGTTATAGGCTCGTTGAATAATATACTATTACACAACAATTTAGAAAAGTGGTTTCTGTGAAATGGCTCTTGATTGAACATATATTTTTCTACGACTGTCACAAAATACCTTCATCGTATGTTCAATGATGATTTCTAAATGTAGTACATTGTAATACTCCTTTTCATTATGCACTAGTTGCTGGGCAACTAGTGCAGTATATTATAAAGGTATTTCGAAATTAGTTCAGCATGGAAAATAGTGACAGTGAAAGAAGTTTAACACCGCCAAGTGTTATGGAGGCAGCAAATAACGCTTCATTGAATTTAGTGCCTGAAAAATCTAAAAAAAAATACACAGTTTCGTATACCCTATTCATGGACTGGTGCAAAGAACAGAAAACTAGTTCTCGTTCAGAGAATGTTCTGATGGCTTACTTTGGAAATAAATTTAAATTTTCCACTTTATGGGCACACTATAGCATGTTGTGTATAACTCACACGGAATGTTCATTTCCCACTCGTATGATTTGCAGCACTCGCCTACGGCTCATGCTGCAGACATCATACTCGTGGGAAATGAGTATCATTCCGTGCTTGTTAAACAATATACTATTATGCCACCTCCATGTCACTTTTTTTTCTCTCTCTCTCTCTCTGTCTGTGTCTCTTTCTATTATATACGAGTATGTGTGAGAACTACACTTGGTCCTGTCAGAATTAAATGACAACGCATTCAATTCCTATATAGGGAAATAGGAAATGAAAAACTGATGGAATAAGGGATTTTGAACTCACTACATACAGCGATTTGATATTTGAATTCAAATATACCTTCGGTTTTTCAAGTAAGGCAATGAATAATTCAATTGTGTCATTTTGTAGTTGGTAGAGCTTCAATGTGCTCCGCGAATTTCGTGAAATTCAGTAGTTTAAAGTGCCGTATAAACGCGCTAAGTGTTGAAAAAGTTAATTATAAACTCCTTCATTAATTTAAAAACTGAAAGTGATCTAAAGCATAAAAAGAGTGAAAATAGTGTTTATAACACGATATCTGGCAATTGGAAACATGCAGTCGATTGTGACCCTTAATAACCGCAGAGTATGGGAATTTCAACCGTATTGGTTCGCCAGAGTGAAAAAGTGAGGTTAGGATTTCAAAACCCACGAAAGTGAAAACAATTTCGCTAATAAAAAGTAAAAGGACACAAACAACCACAGCAGAATTCCTGGAAAAGTTCAATAAATGACCCCCCAATAGAAGAATCCAGCAACGGAGGTGCAGATCGCAACAAAAGCGTGGATAAATTGTAAACAAAAAGTCACAAAGGATCCATCACCCAATGACAAAAACCGTGAAAAAGACATTACTTCACCAAACCACCGAAACTGCTAAAAACAGTGTGTTGGCAAAACTCACATCGGAAAACAGCAAAATCATTTTTCCCAAGTGAAGCCGAAAACTAAAAAAACTTAATGATTACATTTCTAAACACAGTGAAAGTGTAAAAAAATATCAAACCTAATAAAGACACTGGAGAGCCAGGCACCGGGTCCGAGGCCGAAAAGACCGCCCGAGCCGAGGTTAGCGCAGAGTATGAAAAAACTGAAAAAAGTTCAAAAACACTAAGTGAAACGGAAAACGAAAAGAAAGTGGTGAGTGTAACCCATCAAAATGTGGGGAATGGAAAGGGGGTAAAGAAAAGACGCCAAAAAACGTGTCCAGATAAATACATTTGTTCACCACACTTTCCGAAAGAAAAATCCAAACATTTTCAAAGTGAAATAGAAAATAAAACCAATTAAGTTGAAATAAGGTGTAGACGCAATCATCTGATGAACAATGAAGATAAAACAACATCGAACAAAAATTGCCAACCATTCCACATAAATCTAGAATGTATGAAATTAATAGGTGCACAACTAGTTTGTAAATTATATTTTCATAAATATACTAATATTTGTGCGTTAAAAAACCTATTTTGCTTTCTCAAGACTGAAATAAAATTTCATAAATCATAATATAGTGGATATTCATTCAATCATCAAACATGAGATGTAAAACGTGTTTATTTGATAATAAATCTTGTAAAGAAATAATAAAGAATAACAACATATCACATTACCATATATTTACCATATATTTATTTAACCCACCCAATCATTCATACAAAACAAAAAGATTTCCACCCACATTTCACAAAGAATAGAACTGACTTAAGAAAATGTAACTACTATGAATATAAAATATCGCCGCATTATGCAAGACCAACTCACTACCACAAAACATCAAGGGAGAAAGAAGTAACGTCTAATTTCGAAAGAAACTAAAAAATATCTCCTAACAATTTGTTTTTATTCGCTCAAAGAGTATGAAAATTTTTCTTGATGAAAACTAGTTTTCATGTCTTCTCTTTACATTGTGCGTACTACTTATAAAATTGACGTGTCACATATACGTGTGAATACAATCCTTGATCCTTGAACTGTATCTTCCTGCATAAAACGTGTGAAAAGATGTGCTCTATCTAATGGAAAGATAAGCATGTTAAACATACTATGCGCTGAATCGTCAAAATCCTTTCAACAGAAGTGACAAACAAGATGATTTTATACAAACTTTTAAAAGAAATAAAAATTAATAAGAGACTTGACTCACTTAAAATCATCCACAAGGTCAAAAATTGTTATCCAGCAAGACTTCAAAAATCGTTATCGAGCAAGACTTCAAAAATGTCATTAGCAGATTAAAAAAAGAAATTCCAACGTTGAACAATGTTTTGATTGAACTTTCAGACGACAACGCCTTACGAAAAAAACCCGGAGAGTCCTACAAGAGCTTCCTTTTTGGCTGCGGAAAAGTCAATCCTTATCGATAAAGATATTACGAGTTAGGTATCTAGCTAAGATACATTCGAAACTTTTGTGCACAGGGAAAGAAAATGTATCATCTGGCAAGATAAGAATGTGAAAATTTGTTTATGGTAATGCGTTCGGTTAATGTGGACAGGTCGACACACTAATGAGTTCGGTTCGGTCGCTTGTCATTACTTCAAAAGAAAATCGTAGCACGCTGTCAAAAATGTGTACGTATTTCCAAACACAATCGGTCGTACCCCACAGTCTGGCTGATTTTTTATATATTGTACAGCGTTGCCAATTTGCGTGTAATTACACGAAATTCGTGTAATCTCATTGATTGCGTGTAGATTTCGTGTAGTGGTCAAATGGGTGTAATTCGCATAAAGCATGTAGAGTGATATAACAATTGTTTCACAGAACCGAAGTTGACCAAAGCATGAAAAACCATGTTCACGTTCTATGGATTCATGATTCCGTGCATTGTTTTGGTACATCGACTGAAACTTTCTCGACATCAAAGAAAAAGAAAAATTAGAGTTTTTAAGAACTAAATCAAAATGTTAAATTGAACTTGCCACACAAATAAAGAAAAAATTCTAATTCGATGATCAAGTATTTGAAATTATATCTATAACCTGTGGTAGAAGTCCATTGTATCTCAAAGTGGAATGGTATGATTTTACGCAGTAGAAAAACTCAAAGTCATCTCCACAATTTAATATCGCAATCGATTAGTTATGTGATGGTGGATAGGTAAAAAACCATCGATTAGTACATGTTTCGAACCTCTATAGGTTCATCATCAGCGGAATGTAAAATTATGGAAAAGAAAAAATTATGGGTAAAAAATTATTATTAATTATAAGTCAAGAGTTCATATTTGAAACAAATGACAAAATGAAGGTTTGCCTTTAAAATGATATATCCCTCTTTTAAATTTAGGGAGGCTAAAGACATTAGCCGATATAAAATGAATTGACGACATGTGGAACAATTGTAGACATGTGGAACATTGCTATATCCCTACCCTACTTTCGCTACTTTCCGTTACGTATCAACTTCTGTTGTTGGTTTCTCCAATGCCTTATTCAAAATCCTTTATTTAAAAAGCAAATCCTGTTTACCGTCGAAGCAAATTTCTCAAGCAACGCTATACGCAATTTTCACAACAATAATTTGTGGTCAGAGGCAAAACCCATTCGATACAGGAATCAAATTTCCAAGAACAGTTCTCTCTTAACGTGTGAGCAGGAATCTTCGGAGATTATTTTATATCCATTCTTTATTCCGGGAAGATTAAACGGAGAGAGATATTGTCATTTTCTTGAAGAAGATTTGCCTATTTTACTGGAAGATGTGCCGCTTAGACTACGAAAGGAAATGTGGTTTATGCATGACGGTGCCCCGGCACATTTTAGCATCCAAGCTTGAGAATTTTTAGATCAAACTTTCGGCAACCGTTGGATAGGTCGGGGAGGGCCTCAACCATGGCCCCCTAGGTCACCAGACCTTAACAGTTTGGATTTTTCCTGTGGGGACATCTAAAATCCTTAATTTACCAGACACCTATCCCAAATGAAGAAGAATTAAGTAATCTGATAATAACTCTTGTAGAACGATTCAAAATATTCCAGAAATTTTCCAAAGAGTGCGCGAATCAATGAGAAGAAGATTGGATGCGTGCATGCAGGCAGGAGGTGGACATTTCGAACATTTATTGTGATTTTGATTTATATATATCTAGTGTTCCGTTGTTTATTGTTGTTTAAAAATTAGCGTTTGAAATGTTTCTATGTTGAATAAAAAAAAAGTTTTCAAAATGGTTTTACTTTTTGACACACATGCATCGATTAATTTAAATCAAAATATCTCGAAAACGGCTGCTTGTAGCGACTTTTGAAAAGCATATCTTTTTCACGTAAAAATCATAGAGGAATCGATTTTTCTTCTAGAAAATGTGATACATACTTGCACGACAAAGTTGTGACTACCCAAAAGAGACAAAGTCCTGTAGGCAGCGCCCCCTACAATAAAGGGCCAAACTAAGATCAAATTTAAATTTCTCACATTAAAAAATCCCCCAATACCAATTTTTATCGAAATATCGACATTATTTTAAAAATTATTTACGAAACACCAAAATAAAAATAAATTTTTAACCCTGTATATAAAAAATGAAGGCCTTGCAGACCCATGCTTATATGAACTTTTCACCTTATAAATAACTGAGGAACGTCCTGTAAAATATCAGACACTTATTACATAACACCCTGTATATACAGTGACCGGCAGAAAGTACGCATCATATGGGAATTTTTTTTAATATAATATTTTGACAAATGTCGATACATGCAATCGCTTCTGCATCAAAAGAAACCCCAAAAGATGTTGTACAGTGCCGTTCGTCTTTTCTTGTTTGGCGGGAAATTTAAAAAATTTAAAAATTATGTCTCAAAACACACTTATTTGGGAAAATATTGAAAAATGTTATTTGGAAAAGTTGTTTAGAACGACATTTTATAGCTATGTACAAGTTTGGAAAAAAATCTGAAATGAAAAAATAAAAATCAATTTTTGCCATAAAAAAAAATTCAATTTGGAAAAATACATTTCTGACAAAGAAACTCGTTAGTAAAGCCCAAGAGTAATATTTTGAATAATATTTTGTAAAGATTCACCGCCTACTTCTATTTTATTCGAAGAAAATTTTAAATCTGTGGATTTGCCATGTGTTCAGCTGCTTCATAAGAGGTCACAGAAATATCTTCAGGACATTATAATCCCGATACTGTTTATTATTGACAAAGAACCATGTATCTACAGAATTTTAATATGAATTTTTTATTAGAACAAAAAATTGATTCAATTTTTTACATAATTACATTTTATAAAAATTAGAAGCTGAAATAATTATAAACCAATTTAATGCATACTCGAAAGTTTGTAAATGTCCATTACTCGACGTGTCTACCCTGACGTTCAATACATGTAGTTGTTCGGGATTTCATTTCTCTGGACACATTTCGCAGCATTTGTGGTGTAATGTTATTGATACATTGTCATATTACTTCTTCTAAATGGTCGATATTACGAAATGGCCGATGTTTATAAACCCTACTTCTAAGGTACCCCCAAAAAAGAAATCCAAGGGCGTCAAATCTGGGGATCTTGCAGGCCACGGGTTTTCTGAATATCGTCCTATCCATTTATGAGGAAAGTGTTCGTTAAGCCACGCTCTGACTTCAAGGGTACTATGTACTGACGCTCCGTCTTGTTTGAAAAAAATACCATTCCTTCTTTGCAGCGGTAATCCATGTAAGAAATCAAAAAACACATTATTTAAAAACACTAAATAATTTCGTGAATTAAGGTTGCCCCTAAAAAAGTAAGGCCCAACGATCTGTGTATCTAATATGCCGCACCAAACATTAGTTTTGAAAGAAAATTGACTTTTTGCCTCTATCTTCCAATTTGGGTTCTCATCAGCCCACCATCTACAATTCTGGGAACTGACAGTACCGTTTGATGTAAAAGTCGCCTCATCAGTAAATAAAATGTTTGTAGGAAAATGTTGGACTTCTTCAATCATGCCTTGGAACCAAAATGAAAAATCTAAGCGTGCATCAAAATCTCTATCGAGTAAGGTGTGGATGAATTTTGGTTTGTATTCTTCAAAATTCTTCTTATGGATTTTTCAGATATACCGGTTTGTTCCTGCCTCTCCGGTAGTGCCATCCGTGGATTTTCTGTGACCGATAACAATACATTAAAGGTACCTTCCTTATTAGTGACGGGCTTACTATGTGGAATTTTGTAACGATTTTCTTCTACACTGCCTGTAGCTTTAAATTTGTTTAAAATACGCAACACAGTAGATCCATGGATATTCTTATTTGGATATCTAGCATTGAATATATCTGCTGCTTCTCTGGAACTATGAAAACGCTCACCACATATTAAGACGACCTCAATTTTTTCTTGCAAACTCAGCTTTTCTTGGGGCATCTCTAATTATTGTTAACACACAACAAAATGTAACTTTTACAATGAAAAAAACTATAGAATAAAGACGATAAAAACACCTGGATCAATAATAACACTACTAAATCGTTTGACAACTCTTAATAACACATTGTCATTATTAGTCAATTGTTTCATGGCCTCTTTAATCATGAGGAAATCTGTCGATGCACGCATCAACAATGATAATATTGTATAATTCCAACAATTTGCCAAAAATCAATTTATTTTTTGTTTGAATAAACAATTCAATTTGAAATTATGTAGATACGAGGACCTTTATTAATAATGAACAGTATCGGGATTATAATGTCCTGGAGATATTTCAGTGACCTCTTATGAAGCAGCTGAATACATGGCAAATCCATAGATTTCAATTTTTTTTCGAATAAAATAGAAGTAGCTTGCGAATATTTACAAAATATCATTTAAAATATTACTGTTGGCCTTACTAATGAGTTTCTTTGTCTAAAATGTATTTTTCCAAATTGAAATTTTTATTATGGCAAAAAATTGATTTTTATTTTTTTATCTCAGATTTTTTCAAAACTTGTACATAGCTATAAAATAACGTTCTGAACAACTTTTTCGAATAACATTTTTCGATATTTTCCCAACTAAGTGTGTTTTGAAACATAATTTTTAATTTTTTTAAATTTCCCTCCAAACACGAAAAGACGAACGGCACTGTACAACGTCTTTTGGGGTTGCTTTTGATGCAGAAGCGATTGCACATATCGATATTCGTCAAAATTTATTAATAAAAGAATTTCCCATATGATGCGTACTTTCTGTCGGTCACTGTATAAACATTTAAACTGGTGGTATTTTTGGGTCTTGTTGTGATGACGGGACCAATAGGTAGTATTTCTATTGAAATCTACCTAAAAATATGAATGATCAATATTGAATAAATTGAAACATTCAGATGCTTTTCAGCATTATGATGAAATTATCTTTCCCAGTTCCAACGCTCTTTTTGTTTCCTCCCTAATTTCAAATGTTTTCAATAGTTGTCCTTATTTTTTAGATCCCATATTAATGGCTTCTCTGAACACATTTCGATTAAATTGAGAATTTTTACTTCGTCCCACTCTGACATTTCGTCGACGATTGTTGCTGCAACACGTACTCACTCACGTACTAACCACATAGACATCCACGATGAATGTCTTTGTGTTCGCGGCAAAGACCGACAATTACAATTGGCGGATCGCTGCGATCCGTTCGAAGCGCGTTCGCGAACACGATGTGCAACGCGTCCACATTATTTTTTTTTATTGCTGCAACCGTTGCAGTTACAGCTCGCCAGTGAGTACCCGCATTCGCTTCAACATTTTTCTATATTCATGGAACTTGTTTCCATAAATTCATGGAACTTGTTTCAATAAATAAAATATGTGATATTGTCAGGGTATGAAGTAAGAAAAACCACTCTTTAAATAGGTGTACATACAGAAAATTAAATATTTCAATACAAGTTCAGTACCTAAATATCTTAAATATATTTAAATTATTTCAATATCAGTTTCAGTAATTCATTATCAACAAATACCGCTTCATACTTTAAATACTACTTGTATGCCAAAAATATCCACTCCATACTTTAAATATTATTTTCACTATCGAAATATCTTCAATATATTTAAAATATTTCAATACTTGTCAATATTTCCAAGAAATACTTATAGTTTTAATATTGTTTTCATTGCCAAAATATCATTATCAGATTTTCATTACGGTTTAAATATTACAATATGCTCCACAAAATACCACTTTGCCGGACTAGGCCGGTAAAGTCGTCATGACAACACTTTGTCGGACTATTATTGTTTATTCAGAAAACTTATAATCAACATATTAAACGCAATGAACTCTAGAATATTTGAAATTTCGTAGTGACAGCACACGTTTTCTTCGAAATATTCTTTTGGAATGCTTATTTCATGAAAAATGAACACTAATATTTGACAAGTATTTGACAAATGTGTCATTGATAAACAATCGCTTGCTAGATTTTTGTACAACTTCCTTACATTAGCGTGTGGATGGTGATTGAAAATGTATGCACGGCGAGGAAATATATATAGCATTTATGTTCTGTTCATTTAGAAAGCTAAAAAATGTTGTATGCAACACGTACGCAAATGGCTTTAACTGATATCTTCTTCATATTCCGATTCGTCCGCTAAAGCCTCACTTTGCGAACTTGTTACATAAACTACTATTATTTTTACCACGTTTTTATTAGCTCGCTTATGTGTCTGTCCGGTACAAATATTGCAACCGATTTTAAACTAACTTCCCGATGAGCTAGAGACTTGAAACTTCGGAAGTGGCCCAGAACTGGATGACAATACAATATTAACACGTTTTCTTGTCTATCTGCTTGTTTTTTTTTGCGGACCACAAACAATCTCTCCATATCGGTGACGAGCCGGCGGTTTTTTTGAGATCTAGAGTGTGCTCCGCGATAATGAACCCTATTGCGATTCTCGACCTTACAGGCATCGCATAAGGGAGAAAATGAGGTTAGAAAATCTAAATATCTGTGAAAGTAACAATTATTTCCTCTTAAAACAGGGAAAAAACACAAACACCACGGCTAATTGAGCAAAACAATACTTTGTATCATCCCCCGATGGAGGAATCCAGCAGGGGAAGTGCCAAGTGTAACACAAATGTGAAACAAGTGGAAACAAAATGCCACAAAGGAATACCTGATTGGAAAATACCCAAAAAAGACGTTGTAAAACGTGGGAAGACAGGTGAAATAGATAAAAACAGTCATCCTGGAAAAGTTTTCAGGAAAATATATAGTATATAATAAAAAATGAATGTCTGTGTTGGTAAGCTCATAGCATGATAACAACGGTTGGACCGATTTGGCTAAAAAAATTTTTGGGAAAATGTAATAACGAACGGAAAAACGGGATAACGGAAAACTGGATAACGAGATAAGGGAAGAGGAAAACAAAAGAAGGGGTTACGGGGGAAAGCGAAAAGGGAAAAAGGATAAACGGAAAAAAAAAAGGGATAAACGGAAAACGGCATAACGGAAAAACAGGAAACTGGAAAATGGGATAACGGAATAGCGAGAAAACGGGATAACTCGGTAACGGTACAACGGGATAACGGAATAAGAGAATAACGGGAAGCAGGCAGAATCAAAGGCATAACCTAGATGGAACAACAACAAAAAAGCATAGGAAAAAAGAAATGATATGCAGACGAGAGTTCTTAGGAAAAATAAATTAGGGAATATTATAGAAATTTGGACAAGACAGCGTCTGTCGGGTTAGTTAGTAAAAATAAATAGTTTGTTTGAGGTCGATATGTTTATAATTAACGATATAAATTTATTCCCCATAAAATCATTTGTTGAGTGATATTACCAAAAATGTAACAGGTAACGAGACAGATAAACATTTTGGTTTTGCTTTTTCCGTGTTATTTGTTATACACTTTAGGTACTTTTGTAAAAACACGGGGTAAATTATACCAACATCTTGATTCCTTTGGTTCAATAGTTTCATCACGTTTTTATTACCTTAATTAACCCAAATATTATATTCACTATGTTCCATTTATTTTCATTAAATTTCAAACCTAGGTACATTTCCAGTATTTTCAATACCCTCGGTATAACTTAATTATTTTCAATACATCTCTAGTACTTTAATTATTCAAATAAATTTTCAGTACATCAATACTATCATTATCCTAACTATATTTTAAATATTTCATTAGTGCGTTTTTTTCATATATTTAAAAAATTGTTCATTATCAGTTATTTAATTATGGTGTACATATTTTGGGTAGTTGTTTCCCCCTCGGCGAGACCAGAATTCACACAACATTGTATATCTTTTCATTACCCATAATTGAGATAGTAAAGTAGTAGTGCACCACTGTATATATTTGACAGTGATAAATCTCTGAAAGTAGATGTTGCCAAAAATTTAATGTATTTATCTAATTGATAAACAAAAACAAATACGTCGTTGGTGATTTGGGAACCTATGTCAATTTGAGATGTAAATAAGCATCCGGAATAGAACCACAAATGACCTTTATTAGAAAATCTAAAAATGGAGTTCATATTTAATTAAAAAAATTGGAAATTTCCAATCTCAACTGAATAATCCCGCATGGTGATTGCTTGGACTAAAACTAGTGTTACTGTCTTCAACAACATATTATGTGTTCATTAGTAAGAGCATGAAAAAAAATGGTTTGGACCGATTGAATTGGACTTGAATGAAAGAGTATCAACAACTAGGTATATGACACATACACACACAAATCATCCACATCTATTACTCAATCCAGCATTAATTTCTGACAAATATGAAAAAGTCATTGTAAAAAAACACGTGAGATTTAAAAAAATAATCAATGTTCCCAATATGACAAACATGGTCATGAAATTATTGGAGTCATTAATTATTTTATATCCACGAAAAGATTATATTCGTTTTGAATAATGTAACTGTGCAACTTTACAATAAAGCCGAATTCCTTAAGAGAGGAAAAGCGCTCCTCTACCTACTACGGCCTCCTGTTTTTCAAATGCTTATTACCATAGCACAGTTTATAGCTAAAGAATCAGTTCGCTCACTTGGCCCAAATGCATGTTCCAAGGTAACATCCACTCCAGGGAAACAATTCAGGATGCGCAGAAGACTTTACGCGGTTATCGCTCTTCGAAGTATCCGAAAAATGTCCGTATTAGTAACACAGTAAAGCTGGATTTATAGTTAGACGGACTGTAAACGTAGACGCACTGTATACGTAACAAACGGACTGTAAAATATTATTAAATTTACTAGCGGACCCGACAGACGTTGTCCTGTCCAAATTTCTATGTTCCCTAAAATGTTTTTTCCGAAAATTTCCTTTCCCGTTATCCCATTTTCCTGTTACCCCTTTTTGTCTTTACCCCGTTATCCCGTTTTCCCGTTATCCTCTTATCCTGTCTTACCATTATCCCGTTTTTTCGTTATCCCGTTACCCCTTTATCCCGTTATCCTGTTATCCCGTTTTTTATTCATCCCGTTTTTCCGTTTTCCTGTTATTCCCTTATCCCGTTATTCCCGTTATCCCGTTTTCCTGTTATCCTGTTTAAAAAAAAATAAAAAATAGGGTTTGATCGTAGAAGGGTGAAAATTAAGAGTAATATGAATTTTTTTATTCTAAGTCATGACAACATAAAAATAAAAATCTTGCCAAAAAAATAGGGGTTGATCGTAGAAGGGTGAAAATTTAGGGTTGTATGTATTTTTGAATGCTGTATCATAAAAAAATAAAAACAAAAAATTTCGTCTAGAAAATAAAAAAAAAATTAACCCTTAACATTTAGGGGAATGATTTGTGAATCTAAACAATTAAATCTTAATTTTTTTTCATACTTTCGACACCCTGTATCTCAGAGGGGATGCATTTTACGACATACCTTGATAGCAACTTTTCACCTCGAAATGAGGTGAGGAATCTGTAGTCGGAGTTTGTCGGTCTTATTCTGACTCATCCTGTAGAGACTGGCAGATCAAAATAAATGACAAACCATCGCAACATTCACTTTAACCAAGACATTTTACACAACCGCACGGAAGAAATGTTGTGTTGTATAGCACGTCAGTTAGACGATAGGTCCGTTTTTCTATTTTTCATGTGTTCTTTTGGGTTTTCCCTATTTTTTTTTTGTTTTTAAACCACCCCTGTATTAGAGAAAACGAAACAAAAAAGAAATTATTCAAATCGGTCAAGCCGTTTTTGAGTTTAAGCGAGACTAACTAACAGCAATTGATTTTTGTCCGTTTTTCTATTTTTCAGGTGTTCTTTTGGGTTTTCCCAATCATTTTTTTTTAAACCACCCCTGTATTAGAGAAAACGAAACAAAAAAGAAATTATTCAAATCGGTCAAGCCGTTTTTTAGTTTAAGCGAGACTAACGAACAGCAATTGATATTTATATATAGAAGATAAATCGACGGAACGGAATTTTTGCGCATGGGTAGAAGTGATAGTGACATTCAACATAACCTACACATTATACGAATCATAAACAGCCTGTGTTGGTTTGGATTTGTATTATATAAATATTTATCTATGCTTCGTTTTCTGTGTCACAATGGATTATGAAATACATGAAGGTATGCTTCTTGATGCCGTGGGCCTGTTGTTGTGTGCAGTAGCATTGGAAAAGTGTCGACAAACTCGAAGAACAATAATTATGCGACTAAGACGTTACAAAACAAGACCCATAAACCGTAATAGAAAAGTAGAGAATGCCTACAATAATTTTTTAAAGATGAAGAGTGCTGATCTAGATTATTTTTTTAGGTATACGTGAATGACTGTTCCAGTATTTAATGAATAATTAGGTCTTGTAAAAAACATCACACATAATTCTTTATTTTGATTGGCCCGACGCAAGAAACGTAGTGTAAAAGATGAAAGTTGGCCAACTCTTCCGTTCCAGTCCGTTTCACTTACGTTATGTCATGCGTTTACGTTCATTTATAAACAAGAGTACATAAATTATATAGTTGATCTTTTTGCAGTGCGTCTACATTTACAGTCCGTCTAACTATAAGTCCAGCTTAACACGCGGTATGCGCGAGGGAGACAAATCAGAGTTGCGCAGTGTACAAACGGGAACATAAAGATCAAAGTGCCGTCGCCAAGTGAGCGAACTGATTATTTAGCTATAAACTGTGTTAGCTATAAACTGTGACCACAGTATACTAGAGATACAGTAGTCCGACTAAGCTTCGGTACCTTTGATGTTGGTGTCCAGAAGTTTCGACTTCTATTATAACCCCCCGATATTGACAGTATTGACATATCTCCCTGCCTTTTTTAAACACAAAATCAGGCACATTTGGCTATTTCACTATTTTGCAATAACCACCAACTATTACAAACGAATAAAATAATATGTGAGAAAGACGTAAATATAACAGAATCAAAAAGGTTAGGTTATCTAGTACCCTGTGGTGCTGGGGTTGTGGTTGTTAAATTATCATAAACCGAGAATTGACACAAAAATTATGACTTTTTAATGAATTTTGTAGAATATACATGAGGATCGACGCCTCATCGATACATATTCCTGAAATCAGAATTTGATGAAATAATAGACTACTTTATAAAGGGTCCTCTAACCATCGGCCATGATGGACGAATACAGGCGATCAACCGGATCAACTAAACGTTAAACCCCAAATTCCTATTCCCTGCAGAAGTACAAAGTCCATATGCTGACGTCAGAACATTCGTAACACTCCGTGTTATTTACACTGTGTATCGGCTCGCGTCAAATTCTCGCTTGCATCCGGCAATGCAAATTCAATCATCTCATGTAGAGTGTGTAAGAAGACACGACAAAAAAGTTCCTGAAGAGAAAATTATGTATAGGCTCATGCTCCCCAAAAATAGCTGTGATTCTTTTCTTACGAGTTTTTGCCTCCTGAACACGAATCCAAAAGATCAAAATGCGGCGGTCTCATACCGTTTCCGAGATATCTTTTCCTTCTTCATTGGGAGATTTTTAAGCACAGTTTTCTCGCAAAAAAATCACTCAAAATGCCCCCTTCTTTCAAATAGCATGAACTACAAACACTAAATCACCCATTTTCTGCTCAACTTTGAAAAAATCCTCCTTCAACAAATACATCCTAAGATCTGACTTCTGCCTCAGTTTGAGGTTAAGTTAGGTTGTTGTTTTGAAGGAGGATTTTTTCGATGTGTCGAAAATGATTTAGTTTCCGTAGTTTATGCTGTCTGAAATACAATCTTATCGCATTAGTCCACTTTGTAATTTACTTTCACTCAGTTACCGTAAATTTGTGGGTTTATACCACGAGTCGGAAATAATAGTCAGTGACGTCAGTCACTAGTTCAGAAACAACACAATAAGGGCGGCAAAATAATATAATATTTTACAATAAAAATCTATTGTATCCCGAATCTATAATCTTGATATGCCGCTTGTTTTAAATGCGGACCCAGCGCACCGGTGCCAAATTTATTTCGGCCCGTGCAATAGATCTTACGGAGCATTTGAAGCAGCCTCTATTTTAACGAAAGTTCGTGGTCGAGGTTAGCAATTATACAGACATTTATCGACGGCGGCGCGGAGGTTGCAACACTGAACGATCGAGCTAAGATGGGTCACTGACTATTATTTCCGTCTTGGTATAGAGAAATACACGTTTGCATTGCAGAGATCAGGCGTTGTAAATCACAGTCTAAGTTACGCGGAGTATTACGGATGGTGTGACGTCAGCATGAGGACTGCGTACGGTTATCCACTCACAGTCTAAGTACCTCTGCAGGGAATAGTAATTTGGGATTTAACGTCTAGTAGGCGATCACGATCGTATGGATGGCATAATCGCCTGTAATTGACCATGATCGGTGACGATCGAGCATAATCGCCGCTTTGTCGATTGTTCAGACAAATATAGGATGCACGATCGTGTGGACAGCTGCGCAATGATCGTGGCAATCATGGCCCATTCTGCGCCATGTGAAACTCTAGATAACTCCCCTCATCAAGTGGGCTGGTGTCCCCCAGTTTGTCCCAATATTTTACAGGTATGAGTGAATACACCATGTTTTTAGACATCTTAACACGAACAAACCCCTGGAGTGTTGTCGAAATTGTGCCTGTGTACCTTTGATCTGATTTTAGTTGAAATGAATTTTTTCCGTTACATGCAGGAAAAGAATTTTTCAATTTTTTCTCAACAACGAAGCGAGATCATGGACGATGGTGTAGAGGACCCTTAAGATTTATTTACGAGTACTAATATGTTATACTACAGTAGATTGGGTGAAACCTCTGAAATGCGACAACTATGGAGTGCCTGCCTTTCTTGAACTCGTCGTTTACGCAGACCTAAAGGCACCATCGGACATGATGGAAGAATACAGGTGATCACGAACGTGTGGAGGGCATAATCACCTGTAATTGCCCATGATCAGTGATGATCGAGCGTAATCGCCGTTGTGTCGGTTTTTCTGACAAACATCAAAGGAAGTTCGGCCATGATTGTGCGCGTGCCCATACGATCGTCGATCACTCATTTCATATTTGTTTATGGAACGGTGAGGACGAGTTCTATTTGTCGTAAATGAGTATACCTACGTACGTATGATTTGCATAGGCGAGTTCAAGTACCTCACTACAATATCGGACACGAAGTTATCTAATATCGAAACATTCATATGACAGACAAATGACAGATGACAATTAACAAATGTAGGGTGCACGATCATGTGATAGCTGCGCAATGATGGTGGCAATCATGGCCCGTTCTGTGGTCGTCCATCATGGCCGATGGTGTAGAGGAGCCTTTTCATTCGCAACTCCTAGGTCTGCGTAATGAAAATGCCAACTAAAATTTGCCCTAAAGTTGGAATACTGCCTCTAGTATACTGTGTTATTACCCTCATATAAATTACTTTTTTGAAGAATTAATCCAATAAATATAAACAAAATTTCACCAAAATCTAACAAAAATTACAAAACAGCTGAAATTCTGGATTTAGGTAATTAAATGTATTAAGAGATTCTTTACCGTGCCACGGCCCTAAAAACACAAGAAAATCCAAAAATTCTCTGAATGTTTATATTTTGAGCTACAACTCCAGAAATATTGGAGATATGAAAAAAAACGATTTTGATCAATTTTGCGATAAATCATGTCGTTAGAGAGATAAACGCGATTTTCCACTTGTAGTCTAAAAGTCCTTGTTCACCTTGAGCTCGCGGGTGTGCAATATTAATTGCAGAAGCTGTTTCTATAGGGAGCAAATGAAAACTCACTTCGCTAACACGAGCGTATATGCGAAGAAACGGAACGAAAAATAATCTGTACTACTCGTAAACATTTTCCGTCGGCAAACGGTAGATCAAAAGAGCCGATAGTCAACGTGGACTCGAGTGACGGCGGTCTGTGGTACAACCGAATCATCTGGGCCAATCTAGTCGGACATCAATGCTGGCAGGTGTGTCTCTACGATGGGAGGTCATAAATCACGCGTTATATTTGTGTTTTAATAGCTCTGAAAGATTAAAAACCAGTAGCGTCTATGGTCTTAGTGTGTGCCGATCGAGATACGTTTTAGGATATAATAATAACCTACATCAAACAATGAAATACATTATTTTTCTTTCTTAATGTATTTGTATAAATAAAAGCTTGTCTTTAATTTTTTTTCATTTTTTTATTCTTTATGAAGTATGTTTAAAATCTTAAAATATCTAAATAAAATTAGTTATCTCCGCCACTGCTGCTCACAGGATTTCGTCGCAAGACTTTTTTTATGCTTCTGCAATTGATATTGGGAAAACTATAACTCGGCAGTATTTCATGCTATCATATCATACCAAAGCGCGATTTACTCAGGATTACATGCTCTACAAGAGTGCCTTTTACGACGTAGCTGTAATATGCACCCGTAAGATTGAACGGGTCACTAAATCTGATTTTTGTAGAAAATTCTTGTTTTTTTGACGTTACTTCATAAATGACTAGATTTATGGAAAAAATATAATCTTGTAAAAAAAAATATTTTCTACAAAAAAGTCCCATAAACCGATTCGCTAAGATTGATATTTCACGAGATATAAAGCGTTAACTTTGTCGTAATATGAAACTTTTGAGAATTAACGAATCAAACTTTTCATATTACGATAAAGTTAACGCTTTATATTTCGAGAACTAACAATCTTAGCGATTCGGTTTACAGGACTCTTTTTGTAGGAAATTAAATGTTCTACAAATTTGTCATTTAAATTTTTCCCATAAATCCAGTCATTTATGAAGTACCAACAAAAAAAATTTTTTTTTTCTACAAAAATCAGATTTAGTCTTTGAAAATGGTAAAAAGTGAAAAAAAATAAAAGTAGGATGAAACCCATTGGAAAAGGAAGATAATATAACAAAAATGAAAGGAAAAATAATTTACGGGAAGTGGAAGGGGGTGGGTTATCAAGGGTAAAAACGGTTTATCTCGATTTCCGGCAAAACTACAAGTCCTATGGAGAAAAGTTGAATTGCAAAGTTGTAGGTAATGAAAAGATCTACGTCTTTTGTTTCCACACTTTTTTCACATAACCTCAAAATTTATGTGAAAAATTCAAATAACCAAGTTTTTGGTTTTTTATTTTTATCTTCTACATTTTTTTTTTACGAAATTTGGTGAAAAGCTCTTTTTTATGTTCCAAACACACTGTAATTTTTTTGATTTGAAATATTTATTTTTTCACCTTATTTTGACTTAATATCGAAAGAGCACCCTAATGTTCAATCGAAAATTCTCCCGTCAAAATATCAGCTTTTTAAAAAAAGTCGGTGCGCTTTTTGTTCGTTGAAATCTCTACTTTCTGATGGTATAAAAAAAAGTACATTATTATGACAGAAAATGCAAAGAAACGAAATAAACTCGAATCCGAATTTAATAAGACATCTACAATATTTTGAGAAAGTTGTAGAATCTTCTTTAAATTATATGCGTAGATGCCTATTTATTGCTATTTTAAGATAACTTATATACCTGAGTGACCTACGGAAAATGTTAGCCCATCAAAAGGTATTTCATAGACAAGTGGGAAAGGGGCTAGGAGGGTCTGGGCCTTACTATACCTGTTATTTCTTTGCATTTTCTGAGAACATTTATCATAGTAATGTATATTTTTTTTACACTATCAGAAAGTAGAGATTTCAACGAACAAAAAGCCCACCGACTTTTTTTAAAAAACCTGATATTTTGACGGGAGAATTTCTGATTGAAAATTTGGGTGCTTTTTCGATATTAAGTCAAAATAAGGTAAAAAAATAAATATTTTAAATAAAAAATATTACAGTGTGTTTGGGACATAAAAAAGTAAGTTTTCACCAAATTTCATGAATTTTTTTTTTTTGTAAAAGGTAAAAATAAAAAACCAAAAACTTGGTTATTTGAATTTATCACATCAATTTTGAGATTATGTGAAAAAAGTGTGAATACCAAAGTTGTAGATCTTTATTACCTACAACTTTGCGATTTAACTTTTCTCCATAGGATTTGTAGTTTTGCCGGAAATCGAGATAAACAGTTTTTTACCCTTAAAAACCCACCCCCTTCCACTTCCCGACCTCAGATCGCCTGTAAATTATTTTTCCTTTCATTTTTGTTATATTCTCTTCCTTTTCCAATGAGTTTCATTCTACTATAATTTTTTTTTGTTTCAAAAATTATCGAACCTGGTCTAACAATCTTACAGGCACTTTTGTAGAGCATGTAATCCTGAGTAAATCGCGCTTTGGTACGATAAGATAGCATAAAATGCCGCTGAGTTATAGATATTAAAAAAAAAACAAGTTTAATTGTATTTTAAATGGGAATTCTTTCCACGCGCTGGGAAAGTACTTAATGTTAATATTAAAAGCTCAAATTTTCAAGGAAGTTTTTTTGGACATTTCCGACAAAATTTTCGGGTGGGAGCAAAAAACAAAAAATAGTCGTAAAAAAAACCACCCTAGTGAATATACATGCACCCGTTTTTACCTACTAACTAAACTCACTACATACATATCAAAGGAAAAATGGATGTTTAAAATTGTAGTCTTGCTTTCTTGCTTATAACGAAGGGCTCCTCGCATTATTGCCTTTTGCGTAAAAAAATCAATTTTATTTTTTCGTTTAAAACTCTTTAAAGCATGGTGGTACACGTTAAGTACCACATTTTTCTAGACCTTTAAGGCATGGTGGTATATAAAATGGACCACATATCAAATTATATATAGTACACATGCATTGTGGTTTCATTTGTGAACCACATTACGTTGCGGCGTGGCTATGCATAGAGCTTCCATCTATATGGCAAAGGACATACTAGTTGATTTCTAACTTAGTTTGCAAGAGCTCAGAGTTTCATGTGGCAGTTGGCTGTGCTATTGCCTGTGCCTCTGGGGTATTTTTTATACCGGTGACTCTGTGCCTCAAAGAGTTAAAAACTCTAAGAAAAAAGTTCTGTATAGGAACCTTATTAATTATTATGATTTAGAGGTTAAATATACAGTGCGGTCCATAGGTATGGAGTAAATTCATTTTTAGCGTTATTATGTATTTGTTTAAAAAAAACTGAAACAGGTCGATTTCTATTGTCAATTTACAGTATGAAAATATTACTCCCTTCTTGCTCCCCCTCTGAAAACCCCTAAAAATTTTAAATGAGAAGGGGCGTGCACTTTGTTCGAAAGGATTTCCATTCTCTGTTCAGCAATATTAAGTTTTTCAAATTTGGTGCAACATAACTGAAAATTTATTTTGAAAATGTAAAATTTTGGTACTTTACGTAGAATGAAGGAAATAATGTCACATAATGTTCAGGAAGTATTTTTCAATTTATTTTACAATTAAATTAAATGTTCAAAATGACCACCATTCACTTCTTGACAATAAGCAAGTCGATCTTGGAATTCTCGTACAACATTTTGTAGGACCTCAGGGGTTATGTTGTTAATTTCTTCCGTTATCCTAACTTTTAAATCTGCAATATTGTCTGGTCTATTGAAATATACTTTTGATTTTAAATAACCCCATAAGAAGTAATCGAGAGGAGTCAAATCGGGGGATCTAGGCGGCCATTCAATCGTTCCACGTCTTCCAATCCACCTATTGGGAAAAACTTCGTTCAAATAATCTCTAACAATACGTTTGTAATGCGGTGGAGCTCCGTCTTGTTGGTACCAAATTGATCTATCTATTGCATTTGGATCATTTACATCAGGAAAAGGTATTTTTAATGTAGGCTGTAAAAAGTTGTCTACTTGTCATATGCGGATTTTCCTCATAGACCCACAGAAAAATTCATAACTTCAGAACCATTCAAGATAACTTAACCAACTTTTCCAGTCGATTCCTCAGGCTTTAGCGCGTGTTTTGATGTGAAAGCGAACTCGGTGTCGATGTTCCATCGCCTACTACGATTTTTTGAAAATCATAAATTACAAATGGCAATAACTCGATTTTTTCAAATACAACACTTTTATTTCATTGCATCATTGCATGGCATTTTTTAAGAGCATTTCGTCGATATAGGATTTGTAGGGTATTCTTTGTGAAGTTTGCGAGATTTGTTTCCAAAAAGGAAATGTTGGTTTTTTCGAAAAAAAAAAGGAATCCAGTAGGCCGCGGTTGTAAAATTTGACACATCCTTTAAACCTTCAATAATTGTACACGTATAATTGTTAATAATGAATTTCACTCGCGAAGAATTAGTGAATATGGTTTACTGTATTGGCGAAGCTGACAGAAATCCTTTATTAGCAAGCAGAATCTACCATAAAAAATACCAGAAGCAAGAACTCCACGGGTGTCTTCATTCCAAAAGTTAAGAGATTGGTAGTGGTCTTATACCAAATGGGAAATTGTTGGTGGTCGGATCATGAGGAAAATGACTTGCAAGTTTTATTGATGCTACAGGAAAATCTTCACTTAGTCACTAGGGAATCGGATATTTCACAAAGTAGTGAAACAGAATAATAGAACCCTTATCATATGTATCTACATCAAGAATTGTATGGTAATGATTTTGCTAATAGAGTTGTATTTAAATGAATGGCATGATTTGAGGAGGATTATAATAATTTAAACAAAATTCTGTTTTCTGATGAACAATGTTCAAGAACAACTGGTCGATCAACAGTCATAATATGCATTAATTATGTAATCGAAATTCATCACTGGTTGAGGACTGTTGATCACCAAAAGCTATAGTCGCATCATGTTTGGGGAGGAATGATTGGAAATCACATTATTGGATCCTACGTTTTCAACAATGTGCTGAATGGTGAAAGGTATTTATATTTTTTTCCGCGAACATCATTCCAGGATGTTAGAAGGGGTGGTTTGAACACCAGAAGGGCCATGTGGTGCCTCGATGGTGCTGCAGTGCATAACCATAGGATCCGAGAATTTTTAGATCAATACCATCCTAACCGTTGGATAGGCAGAGGAGTTACTATCCTTTGGCCCGCGCGATCCCCAGACCTTCCTCCCATATATTTCTTCCTCTGGGGGCACGTGAAGGGAAGGTTTTTCAGAGATCGTCCAACAACTGCAGAGGATATGGAAAACAGGATCACGGAAGCCTTCCGCTCAACTGATGGAGCAATGCTTGTTAGAGTTCGTGGCTCATTCACTAGGCGACTAGCAGCTTGTGTGGAACATGATGGTGACCTATTTGAGCATTCATGAGTAGCCTTTTCTCAAAATGTTTACATTGTTTTCCGTTATCCAACTTTTCCTGTTCTTGTAAAGATTACTAGAATTGTTTCCTTGTGATATACTCCAGTTTCTATTACAATTTCATTTTGTTAAAACATGTTCTTTTCCGAATTGTATGGATGTGTAAAATTTTACGACAGCGGCCTACTTGATTCCTTTTTTCTTCGAAAACATCATCAACATTTCTTATTTTGCAGTAAATCTCTCAAATTTTACAAAGTAGACCCCACCAACCCTATTTCGGCAAAAAGCTCCTAAAAAATACTATGCCATGATGTAATAAAATATAGGGTGCTGCACTGGAAAAAGTCGAGTTATTGCCATTTATAATTTATCCGAGGGGGAAACAGCTACCCAAAATATGTACACCATAATTAAATATCTGATAATTAACAATATTTAAAATATATTTAGGATAATGATAGTATTTAATGTACTGAAAATGTATTTAAAAATTAAAGAAAAGCTATTTAAAGTACTAGAGATGCATTGAAAATAATTAAAATACCAAGGGTATTGAAAAGGAAATTTTTGGGTTTTAAAAATGAAAACAAATGGAACATAGTGAATATAATATTTGGGGTAATTAAGGTAATATAAACGTGATGGAACTATTGAACTAAAGGAATCAACGATTTTGGTATAATTCAACCTGTGTTTTCACAAAAGTACCTAAAGTATATATCTGTTGGTGAGAAATTAAAATGAAAGTTTTCAAGTTATTGGAACATATCATTATATTTCATTCAATGAGGATCAGGGAAAATAACTGAAAAATGAAAAGTATTCCAAAATAAATATTTATTAATAAATAAAATACTATAATAAATAAAGGTTTAAATGTCAAACTAAAAACAAAAGGTATGCTGATAAAACATCAGATCAACTCTAGGAATAATCTACCAGAAAAAATTACTGCTGTTTTTGCGATCCAGTTTACTTATATCTACACTGAAAAAACAGTTCATTCATAGTTAACTAAATTAATTAACAACTAATAAATTATTTATTCAAATAATTTATAAAAATAATGTATAATAAATACTTATTACTTTAAATAAACTTAAAATTAATAATGAATACATTTTTTGTAATGTCCCCCAACGAATGGATTTTATTGGGAATAAATTTATACCGTTAATTATAAACATTCGACCTCAAACTATTCATTCTTTACTAGCTGACCCGACAGACGTTGTCCTGTCCAAATTTCTATATTCCCTAAATTTTTTTTTCCTGAAAACTCTCGTCCGCGTAGAATTTATTTTTTCCCAAGTTTTTTTTGGGTTGTTCCATCTAGGTTATGCCTTTGACTCTGTCCGTTTTCTTGCTAACCCGTTATCCTGTTTTTTCGTTATTCGGTTTTTCCGTTCGTTATCCCATTTTTCCAAAAAAAAATTAGACAAACAACACAGACATTAATTTTTATTATATATTTTGTTCCAAAAAACTTTTCCAAGACATAGAAATTTCCAATAATTTTCCTAAAAATCTTATTCGGAGTATTACGAACATTAATAAAACAATTAGCCAAATCGATCCAGCCGTTGTTTTTATAAACCGGGATTCGTTCCTGTGACCTTCTGCTTGGTAGGCGACAGTCTAACCTATGAGCTAGGTCTTTTTAAGGTGTTTTCCATTAGGTATTCCTTTGTGGCATTTTGTTTTCACTTGTTTCACTTCTGTTACACTTGGCACCTCCCTCGCTGGATTCCTCCATCGGGGGATGATTCAATGTATTGTTTTACTCAATTAGCCATGGTTTTTGTGTCTTTTCACTGTTTCAAGAGAAAATAATTGTTACTTTCACATATTTTTAGATTTTCTAACCTCACTTTCTCCCTGTAAGGTCGAGAATCGCAATAGGGTTCATTATCGCGGAGCACACTCTAGATCGCAAAACAACGTCTGCTCGTCAGGGGTATGGAGAGATGTTCCTAACCTCATTTTTGTGGTCCGTAAAAAAACAAACAGATACACAATAAAACAAGTTAATATTGTATTGTCATCCACTTATGAGTCATTTCCGAAGATTCAAGTATCTAGCTCATCGGGAAGTTGGTTCAAAATCGATTTGTACCGGTCAACGAGCTAATAAAAACGTGGTAAAAATAATTGGCAAAGTGAGGCTTTAAGCGGACGAATTGGAATATGTAGATGATAGCCGCTAAAGCCATTTGCGTACGTGTTGCATACAACATTTTTTAGCTTTCCAAATAAACAGAACATAAATGTTACACAAATTTCTTCGCCGTGCATACATTTTCAATCACGATCCATACGCTAGTGTAAGGAAGTTGTGAAAAAATCTAGCAAGCGATTGTTTATCAATGACACATTTGTCAAATATTAATGTTCATTTTTCATGAAATAAGCATCCCAAAAGAATATTTCGAAGAAAACGTGTGCTGTCACCAGGAAATTTCAAATATTCTATAGTTTATTGCATTTCCTGAAATGTTTATAAGATGTTAATTATAAGTTTACTGAATAAACAAAAATAGACCGATAAAGTGTTGCCTAGTCCGGTATAGTGGTATTTTGTGGACTATTTCAGTATCCAAAGTAGGCATTTTGTGGAGCGTATACAAAAAAATAATTGTAGACTGAACTGAATCCCAAATATTTTAAATATATTCGAGGATTGAAAAGGATATTGTAATATTTAAACTATAATAAAATACTGAGAATGATATTTTGGTAATGAAAACAATATTGAAGCTATAAGTATTTTAAATATATTGTAGATATTTTGATAGTGAAAAAAATATTTAAAGTATGGAGTGGTTTTTTTTGGAATAAAAGTAATATTTAAAGTATGAAGTGGTATTTTTTTATACTGAATTACTGAAACTGATATTGAAATAATTTAAATATATTTAAGATATTTTGGTACTGAAAGTCGTATTGAATTATTTAATTTTCTGTATGTACACCTATTTAAAAAGTTGTTTCCCCCTCGAATTTATCATTTAAAAAAAAATCGTAGTAGGCGATGGAACTTTTACTCCTAGTTCACCTGCATCTCAGAAGATTTGCTGAAGCCTAAGGAGTCGACTGAAAAAAAGTTGGTTGATTTATCTTGAATGGTTCTGAAGTTTTAAATTTTTCCGTAGGTCTGTGCACGAGGCTATTTTTACACATAAATTAACATACGTCAAAAACTATTGCAGTCTAAGAAACCCAAGTGCGTTATATCAACAATTTAGTGGCGAATCCAAAAAAGTAACAGAAATCGAGGATTGCCATTCAAAAAACAGAACTTAGTTGTGTATCTTATTTTGGGACATCCTGTATATTAATAGAAATATTTTTATGTACAGTTGTGTGCATAAAAAAGTCGTACAAGGTTTGTATGGTGTAAACCTGCCAATGATGTTCCAGATTTCATAAAAAAGTAGTACACGTACACATTTGCCTTTATTTTACGGACTATAACTAAAAAGTGTAAAATAAAAAAAGTTAATAAAAAAAATAAAACCCAACTGCGTAAAAAGTGAACTTTAAAAAAGATGGAAACAAGATGACCAGAAAATATTGTCAGAAAGTTATGTGTAAGAGGTTAACTATTAAACTCAATACTGTAAATCTCACGCAGTCGGATGCAATAATAGATCTTCATTAAATAAAAGAAGATGCCTCCAACTGCGTGAGATTATTTACAGTATTAAGTTTAATAGTTAACCTCTTAAAACATAATTTTCTGACAATATTTTCTGGTCATCTTGTTTCTACATTTCATGTGCCTTGGCTTTTTGATATAGTTTAACCATTTTCAATTGCAGAAGCTGTTTCTATAGGGAGCAAATCAAAAACTCACTTTTCTAACACGAGCGTATATGCGAAGAAACGGAACGAAAAATAATGTGTATAGTTTAAGTGCGAATTTACACGATCCAATAAAATTGATCAATAAATTGAACAAAAAAATTGACCAATATGGGTTATATTTACGCCTGACAATTTATTGGTCAATTTTGGCAAGAGTTTTTATTCAGGAATACCAACATACTGACAAGAAATGGTTCAACTATAGGAAAAGTTCCGAATATAATTCAATAGCTTATTGAATTGACTCTGATCCATTCTTAAATATCGTTTGAATTGATTAGGATCTGCACTCGTGAACTAATGTCAAGTTTCTTTTCCCTCTTTTCTCAATCCAAGCTCTAATCCACCATCTTCTACATCTCTGTCTTTTATATTCAGCAATGCACATTGCTGCGAATTTAATGCAACATAAATTATGCTTTTTTTTACGCACAATCATTTTTCTCGTGGTTAGGGTAGGGTATTTGAAATCGCGTAAATAATAACATATAACCTGAAAATCTCTGTTCTAGCAGGCATCCAATTCATGGCCGAAAGTTACTGCAAATTGTCACTAGAAATTGATGAAAAATTAGAACCGATTCTAAACTCATCAATTTATTGGTCAAGTTCAAATTGACGACAATTTTCTGTTTACACCTATCAATAAAATTCAAGGTCACAAAATTGACCAATTTATTGGATCGTGTAAATTCGCACTAACCATTTTCAATTGCAGAAGCTGTTTCTATAGGGAGCAAATCAAAAACTCACTTCGCTAATACGAACGTATATGCGAAGAAACGGAACTAAAAATAATGTGTACTACTCGTAAACATTCTCCGTCGGCGAAGGGAAGATCAAAAGGAGATCAAAAGAGCCGCTAGTCAACGTGGGTTTGAGTGACTGCTGTCTAGTTCTTCAGCAGCCAATTAAAACGGACCGCAAGCCAATGATAATGCTTGTAGGTGTGTCTATACTTTGAGACTAATAAATCACCAGTTATACATGTGTTTCAGGAGGTCTGAATACATAAAAGCCAGTAGCCTCTCTGGTCTGGGATCGAAATAGGTTTTAAAATATTCTATAGTTGTGATGTGTTTTGTTGGAAAATATGCCTTTTTTTTCGAGCATGGGAAAATGAAATAATGATTATCCGATTGCCTATTAATATATACTTCCTCGTTTATGGCATATTTTTTTATTCTAGCGTATTTTTAAAATATTTAAATATCTAAATAAAACTAGTTATATCCGCCTCTGCTGCTCAAAGGATTCTGCCTCAAGACTGGGAAACTTGTTTTTTATTCTTCTGCAATTGATAATGGATGAACTTATAACCTCTTAAAACATAATTTTCTGACAATATTTCCTGGTCATCTTGTTTCTACATTTCATGTGCCTTGGCTTTTTTACAAGCTTTTATTTAACTTGCTTCGTTCGTATGTCATTCTGTCACTCTGTTATTATTTCCGGTTCAAAATTTGTAATCCATTTTTGGAGCACTTGCCGACATCCAATTGCGCTGAAATTTGGCAGGTGTTCATAATTCAGGTGACAATGCAGTATGAAATTTTTGTTAGAGAAAAAACAAAATGGCGGCTTCCAGATGGTTGATGAGTTTTGTGATTATGGTAAGATTCGATTCAAAATTGGTATGTGGGGGTTTCGGAGACGAAGATTGTGAATTTTTTGTTAAAATTCAAAAATTCAAGATACAAGTTTTGTGATTATGTTCCGATTTGATTCAAAATTGGTATGTGGGGGTTTTTGGGGTCGGAGATCATGAATCCATTAAATTGAAATAGCAGCTCATGGAATTTTTGTTATAGAAAAAAACAAAATGGCGCTCCAAGATGGCGGACAAGATTTCGGTTTATGGCCCGATTCGATTCAAAATTGGTATGTGGGGGTTTTCAGGGTCGATGATTATGAATTTTTCTCCAAAATTCATAGAATCAAAATGGTGGCTCCAAGATGGCCGATGATCTCTGTGTTTATGGTTCAAAATTGGTATGTGGGGGTTTTCGTGGTCGGAGATTATGATTTTTTTATAAAATTCACATGTTCAAGATGGTGGACGAGTTTTATAATTATGGCCCGATTCGATTCAAAATTGGTATGTCGGGGTTTTTGGGGTTGGAGATCATGAATTAGTCGAAGATAATTTCTTTTTAGTTCAAATTCATAAATTGAACATGGCAATCTTTAGATGATCTCCTCATTGAAGGACTAGATAGCTCAGAACTTACAGGAAAAAGGCCTCATGATAACGATGCTTTAACAAAAATGCATAGATTAAGGCGTACTTAAGTACTAAAAAGCACAAAATAAAATAATTAATAAAAAACTTTTTAAAGACAAGCTTTTATTCAAATGCACTAAAAAGTAAAAAATAATTTGCTTGTCGCCTTTGTATTCGAACTGGAAATTTTGCGCGACAAGCTTTTGAATCTATATCTCACGGAAGAACCTAAGTTTTCTGTTCGAATACAAAAACGACAAACTTTTGAATCTATAACTCACGCAATAACCTACGTCACACATCTAAAGCAATTATTTTTTACTTTTTAGCGCATTTGAATAAAAGCTTGTCTTTAAGAAGTTTTTTATTAATTATTCTATTTTACTGATCATCTTGTTTCTACATTTCATGTGCCTTGGCTTTTTTTTTAACAGCTCTTGGGAGCGAGGAACAGCGACTGACTAATCCGGTTATATAAAAATTAGGGCCATTTTTCGTTCCCACGCAATTTTAACCGGGCGTTCGACTAAAATCGCGTTTATGTCCCTAACGACATGATTTATCGAAAAATGTAATGAAAACATTTTTGTAGAAAAAATAACGAGTTACAACTTTGATTTTTTCATATCTCCAACTTCTGGAGTTGTAGCTCAAAATATGAAAATTCGGAGTTTTTTTTTTTTAGGGCCGTGGGTGGCATGGTGAAAAATTGCTTTATGGATACTTCATACATTTGACTACCTGAATCCAGAATTTCAGCTGTATTGAAATTTTTGTTAAGTTTTTATCTCTATTGATTTGTTATATAACCTAAGAAAACTCATGTAAAACTTGGTTATGACGTAGGTACCAGCGGGGAACTTAATAATAGGTAGGTACGTTAAAGCAAAAGTTCGTTAAAAAAGAATCAAAAGAGCTTCATAATACCCGCCGAAACTTTTCCTTTGGTACGTTATAACAGTGGGTTTACGTTATAAGCGAGTTTTACTGTACATAAGTAGACGTAAATAATGTAAAAATTCATTGGGCGGGTCATTGAGCAAAAAAAAAGAATAAAGTAAAGGGGCAAGCTGTCACCCTTCTGGGCTTTATTATATCCTTAAAAGTCCAATAAAATTCAAATTGTGATATTACCTATAGGGCCAAAGTACCTATATCGTTGAGTAAGTACAGCAAGAATGTAATTTGCATTTTAATGATATGAAAGTTGACAATCGTTGTGCACTCTTAATACCTATAAGAAATAAATAAACTGTCAGTAGGTAATTATGACAGTTTACATTTATAATTTTTCCTTCTCTATTTCCAGCTTGGGGTACAAAAAACATTATTGTTAAGAATTGAGTTCAAAATTCGGTTCAATGTCATTGTCATTGTTTTGGGTGTTTCAGCACGTTTATCAAAACACAAACAATAATTTATAGTCGTGTTTGTGGAAAAAAATAGATTAGTAAAATATAAACTTGGTAACATTTCCACTCGACGACTGAATTGAAATAAATTCATCATTTGTGAAAACACTGGGTATCTAATGAAGATAAACTTATAAAAAATTACTAACTAGGGTTCATATAATGAATCTTGTGACAGAACACAAATGACGTAGGTATTTACTATTTTTGATTGTCCATGCAGCAGCCATTCTTTCTGGATTGCATTAAACTGTTGGCAAAAAGACTTACCGGTGGTGGTAAATGCTCATTCAGAACTAGAGGGGCTATAGAGTTATCTTCCTTCTTCTCTGAGAAGGGTTTTGTCAAAATAGTCATCTTGACAAGTCGATTTTGAGCAAAACACTAACGAGATCGATACCCCCAACAACAATGTATAATCTTTGACTGTTTTTCACCAAAACAAAATACAAGTGAAGCGGAGCGCAGTTGACCTAAGCAAGCATGCGCGTTTCACATAGTTATTCTTGCAATGTCACAGTTTGAAAGTGGCTAATATTCCGACACCGGAAAGACAAGCAGCTCCGATCTCAGAGATATATTTATAACTACCAACATTGATAACAAAGTGAAGTACCAAAAATCGCTATGTCCTTTTTCAACGGGCGCCCAAAAACCATTGCGCATGCGAAAGTTTTGAATAGGCTTTTTCATTTAGATGACAAATGACTAACTTTGTTTACTTGTCAGACCCAACGGCATTGACGGCGAATTTTTTATTTTTAAAGGAAATAAAATATTTCCAATTCTTTCTATGGATAGTTGACTTGAATTTACATGGAGAAGAAAACTCACCATTAGAAAATATTCGTGTACATTATTTCATCTACGAATGAAAGGTTTTTGGCGGTATAAAATAGGTAATAAGTACTTAACCTACAAAGAAAGTTACGAACGCCAATGTATGCCGGTGCATTTGTCATGAAGTTGACTGTTGACATAATGTGAAAATACCGCTAATTTTGAACTAAGCCAATCTCAAATTGTTATTTCAAAACTAACCAATGGCTATTCACTTTCCCAATAGCCAATCAGAATTTGGGTCTCAAAACGAGCGCATGCACCTTTAAAAATCATCTAAAGGAAAAGGCCTATTTATTCTTTTTTTTGTGTGCATGCCTCAACTTCCGCTATGTTTTTCGGACACTTCATACGCTAATATGAATGTTTCAATGTATTATTTTATTAGTTTTCATCAGCCTTGTCTCTGATATCGTCGAAAGCTAATTAAATCAACAAAACGAAAGCATCCAAAAATTTGTCCAAAGTGTGCTAAATGTGGGTTAAAAGATGTGGACGAAGTGGTGTTCGATTCCAACTGATTGATCATGTTAATGAAGACACATATATTTGTTCACTTCGTAGGAGAAAGTGGTCCAACAACAGAACATCCTTATACCATCAGTAAAAAAGGAATAATATATTAATTAATTTAAATCTAACATGAATGTCATTGAGAGATAAGTGCCATGTGAAGTGGAATGAATAGAAAAATCGAATTTAAACGGTTTTCTTCACATAAAGGATTCAATATAAAATTGAACCAGAGAAAGGTGGATCTCAGGTGAAAAAACAACTACTTTCCTGGCAAATACCACGCAGAACGTTGAATGATATTCACCTGAAAATCCATGCATACTTCCATAAAATATCAATGGACATTGAATGCAAATGTTTCTTTCTGATAAGCTCGATTATGTTTAATTTATGTCGTGTTCACCTAACAATCCGCATACCGGTTTCAGGCTTCTTGGCCCTCATCAGTACGGAGTAGTCAACCAGCCAAAGGTCCAAAGAACTTTGGCTGAAGTGAGACACAACGTAAACAAACCATCATCGATCTTGTAACACCTATAGGTACGCCGGAAAAGATAAACTTTAACTGGCGGTACCTAGTGACAGAAAGAAACACTCGAAAATCTCCACCTCGATAGGTTTCTTAATAAAGATTCCTTCTCAGTAGGAGTGGCAAGCCCGTCTAGCATATAGTGAGAGATAAGTGCCATGTGAAGTGGAATGAATAGAAAAATCGAATTTAAACGGTTTTCTTCACATAAAGGATTCAATATAAAATTGAACCAGAGAAAGGTGGATCTCAGGTGAAAAACAACTACTTTCCTGGCAAATACCACGCAGAACGTTGAATGATATTCACCTGAAAATCCATGCATACTTCCATAAAATATCAATGGACATTGAATGCAAATGTTTCTTTCTGATAAGCTCGATTATGTTTAATTTATGTCGTGTTCACCTAACAATCCGCATACCGGTTTCAGGCTTCTTGGCCTCATCAGTACGGAGTAGTCAACCAGCCAAAGGTCCAAAGAACTTTGGCTGAAGTGAACACAACGTAAACAAACCATCATCGATCTTGTAACACCTATAGGTACGCCGGAAAGATAAACTTTAACTGGCGGTACCTGGTGACGAAAGAAACACTCGAAAATCTCCCACCTCGATAGGTTTCTTAATAAAAAATTCCTTCTCAGTAGGATTGGCAAGCCCGTCTAGCATATAGTGAGAGATAAGTGCCATGTGAAGTGGAATGAATAGAAAATCGAATTTAAACGGTTTTCTTCCATAAAGGATTCAATATAAAATTGAACCAGAGAAAGGTGGATCTCAGGTGAAAAACAACTACTTTCCTGGCAAATACCACGCAGAACGTTGAATGATATTCACCTGAAAATCCATGCATACTTCCATAAAATATCAATGGACATTGAATGCAAATGTTTCTTTCTGATAAGCTCGATTATGTTTAATTTATTTGTTCACCCAACAATCCCCATCCGGTTTCGGGCTCCCTTTGGGCCCCCATCAGTAGGGTAGTAAAAAAAGGTCAAGAACTTTTTTGGGTGAAGTGAACCAATAAACAAAATCATCATCGAACACCTATGGTACGCCGGAAAAATAAACTTTCTGGGGGCCGGGGACGAAAAGAAACCTCCGAAAAAACTCCCCCCCGATGGTTTTTAATAAAGTTCCTTCTTGGGTGGCAAACCTGCATATAGTGAGATAAATTTATTGAAGTGGAATGAATGAAAAAAACGAATTTAAACGGTTTTTTTCCAAAAAAGGGTTCAATATAAAATTGAAAGAAAAGGGGGATCTCAGGTGAAAACAACTACCCGGCAAATACCGCGAACGTTAAGATATTCCCCAAATCCCATCTTCCCTAAAAATATCAATGGGCATTGGAAACCTTTTTTTAATAAGCTCCGATTATGTTTAATTTATGCGGGTTTTAAAATTTAAAAAATCCCCACCTTTTCGGTTCCCCCTATTTGTCCCAAAAGATCCAACCCCCCATTTCCCAAATTTCCCCAATGAAAAAACCCCTTAAAAAACTTTTGGGGGTTTTTTTTCCAACCCCTTAAAGGGACGCCGGAAAAAAATAATTTTTTTTTTGCAACCTGTGGGCGGGAAAACCTCGAAACTACCTTTGATTTGGGTTTCAAAAAAGACCTTTCATGAATTTTTGGAAACCCGTCTGCTATTGGGGGGATTTAAAATTTCCCATTTGAATTTTTAAAGAAAAAAGTTTTTAAGGTTCTTTACAAAAACCCAAAAGGGGAAAAGAAGGTATTTTTTTGGGAAAACCCCCTTTTCTTTTACCAAATACCAGAATGGGTTTTTTTTTTCCAATCTGAACTTTAAAAAACAAAAAACATTGATGAAAAACCTTTTAAAAAATATTAAATTTTTGGGGGAAAAAATTCTTTTAAAATTAAAAATCCCTCCGGTTTCAGGCTTTTGGCCCGTTTTTTTCCGGGGTTTTTAACGCGGCCAAGAACTTTGTAAATGGTAAAAAAAATTTCCCCTGAACACCCCGGGGTTTTCGGCCCAAATAAGAATTTGGCGGGGTTTTAAAAGGCGAGAAAAAAACTTTTGAAAAAAAGTTGGTTTTTTAAATAAAGGGGTTCTTCTCCCGAATTTTGGCCCTCGGCATAAAATTTTTTTGCATTTTAAGGAATAAAAGAAAAAATCGAATTTTAAAAACGGGGTTTTCTTCCTAAAGGGGAAATTTTTAAATTTAACCCGAAATTTTTGGGCCAAAAAACAACCTTTTGGAAAACATAAGGGAATTGTGATATTCAAATTTTAAAAAAATTCAAACTTAAAAATATTTCAAGGCTTAATGCAAGTTTTCCCTTTTGAAAACCATTAAAGAATTTTATGAAATTTTTACTAACCTTTTTGCAATTCCGGTTTTTTTGCCCTGGGGGGGCCCCGGTTTTTCGTTTTAAATTCAAAAACAACCGGGGTCCCGAAAAAAATTTTTTTGGTAAATTTTTACAACGTTTTAAAAACAAAAACCAAAATTCGTCTTGTAACGCACCAGGGAAAGGGAAAAGATTAACTTAAAAGGGTGCCGTTTCAAAAAAACAAAATGAAATTTCCAATTTGGTGGTTCTTTAATTAAAAAATTCCTTTCCCCAAGGTTTTTTGGGCAAACCCTTTTTTTTATATTAGAATAGGCCATGGTTTTGAAAAGAATTATTGCCAGGAAAATGGATTTTCTGGGATCACCTACTCGGTTCAATTACATATTGAATCGCTTAATGACAATGTCGTTTTCCATATGGCATATCTCACTAACCTTCCTCCTAGAAGAATCTTTGATATTATCGAAGGTGAAATTTTCGAGGTGTTCTTCTGTCGCTGAAGTACCGCCGGTTAAAGCGCTCTTTTCGGCGATAGGTATGTTACAGATCGATGATGGTTTGTTTACGATCCCCTCAACCAAAGTAACGAACTGCTGGCTGATTGTCCAGGCAAAACAATACTGTAGGTAATTACGACATGAATAAACATATCAACTTATCGAAAATGACGCATTCAATATTTTCATTGATATTTTATGGAAGTATCCTTTTCGAGTGAATCATTCAACGTTGCGTACTGATTGATTTTCACCTGAATTACCTCTCTGGTTCAGTATATTGAATCGCTATGTGAAAACCGTTCATCGATTTTCTATGAATATGTTGTTATCTAACCTTTCTGCAAGTTCACGGATTTTTTTTCCGCCTTCTGGGGCGAGAACACGAGAAATTATTATCGCTTTAAATATGCTTTAAAATACATAACGCATGTATAAATGTCCCCAGAAAACATTTTTTTGAGTCAAATTTCAATTACAGCAGTTCCGATTCGTTTTTGAAAATCAGCAAATTTTGAAGCTACTAATATTGGCGCTCTTCGTAACGTAAACGACCGCGAGCAGCCAATAGGCATAAACGAGTTGATTGCGACGTTAAACGGTAATGTTGCCAAGTTTCTTAAACTATAAATGCCAGAACTAGAACACTATTCGCAATGTCAAGTGACGATTGCGGATTTGAAGGGTGTAAAAACATTCCATCTGTCATAAAACAACATATTGTCGATTTTACAGTGCACATAACCCTTGTTATTTTTGATATTATGAATCATTGTGGTCCATCAAAACGATTTCTGATAAAGAGAAAGCCAATCATTTATTCTTGTTATGGAGGCGCGGCCTAAGATTTGAAAATACGGCAACGTTGCAAAATTGATTGAAGCTGTGGGATTGGTTGATCGGGTGATTACGTCACATTTTGCAATGGCGCTAGAAAGAAGCCATTTGAATTTTGCCGATTTCAAATATTTTGTTTCAAGTTTTAGAAAATTTAAAAAAAGTAAGAAAATTACCAACAGACTTTTCACAAGCTGTAGAATCCATTAATATTGTAACGAACCTAGGCCGGACCTGTCGCCTCACGCGTTGCCATCGACAACGATGAGGTCATCCCCGGAGATATTCGAGAACAATCCAGTCGCTCTGCCGCGGAAAACAACGGTCAATATTGGAAACAATTGGAACATGCTGGTCGCCAACTGCCAGGATTCGAAAGATCGGGAATTCCGTAACGGAGATAAATAGGCAACCCTCAAGTCTCAGAGTCTCAGTCTGAACGAGCCCATACGATCGAGCTATACAGTGGCGTAATATAAATTAAGTTGTAAATTTAAGTGTGAAATAAATTAATGAAACCAAGTTAAGTTTATTTACGTTAAAATTGGTGTCGGATGCGAGATTTTGAAAATAAACAAGTGATCGTGGAGTGGATAATCAGAAAAATAAATTGATAGACCTTTTTGTACGCCCAAAATAGACAGTGGCCCGGTTTTCGCGAAGTGGACAATTGTGCGTGGGAATATAAACTGATACACTGTTCGCGTGAAACAGACAATAGACTGGTGGCCCGTGGAAAAGAATTCGCGAAGTGAATTTTTAACAAACTGATAAACTTTTCGTGTAAAACAGACTGATACCTCGGCAAAGACAAAATGTGTTCAAGAAAAGTGCGCCTTGCGGATTTCAAGGTAGCGGAATTGAAACAGGAATTGGAGGAAAGGGAACTGGAAATAACAGGTAAAAGCAAGATCTCAGGAAAGACTTGCAGAAGGACTTATACAAGAAGGTGAGGACCCCGAAACATTTTATTCGAAGTTCCGGAGGCGATTTAAGTTTGGTAATGAATAAACTCGAAGAAACTAAAAACCGTGAAAGAAAACTACAAACAAAATAAGAGAAGCAGAAAGAAATACTATAAATCTGGAAGAAAAGCTTCAAGAAAATTCAAGAAAACTGGAAGGGAAATTCAAGAAAATTAAATTGGAAGAGAAGCTTAAGAAAATTCAAAATATGGAAGAGAAGCTTCAAGAAAATTCTATAAATCTGGAAGAGAAGCTTCAAGAAAATTCTAGAAGCCTGGAAGAGAAGCTTCAAGAAAATTCTTGAAATCTGGAAGAGAAGCTTCTAGAAAATTCAAGAAGCCTGGAAGAAAATGCAAGAAGCCTGGAAGAGAAGTTTCTGGAAAACACAGAGGGCCTAAAAAAAGAATTGTGTGGTGTGGCTAATTTTCTAGAAGAAAGAATGGGAACCGTTGAGACAGAGATAGATAAAATTAGGGAGCAAATGAACACGGAGGTAGATAAAATCAAAGATGGGGTCGAGGCAGAAATGGACAAAATAAAGGAAACGATCAGTAAGCTGGAAAAACGAATTAATAGTGCGCCCTCCACAGAGATGGTTAACGAAAATGCAATGCTGGACTTGAGTTTGAACGTGGATATGGCCACGCCCATTTGGAACACGTATACCACTCCCAACTGAAAAATCGCTGCCAGAAATCGGGCGAATCCTTACAAGAATTCGAAGCTGACATTGCACGCTTGGTTCGTCTTGCATATCCAGCCACACCGTAAAATGTAATGGAGCGATTAGCGGTTCAGGCATTCTTGGATGGACTCCGTGACCAAGAAACCAGACAAGCATTGACACTAGCTCGTCCAACACATCTCGTAGACGCACTGGCACGCGCTTTGGAATTCGAGGCAGCGAAACAATCTTGCAAAAGCCAGAGTAAAGTCCGAATGATTGAGGAAGACTCACAGGAGCCTGCTAATTTGGAAGCTGCCATAAGGAAAGTGATGAAGGAAGTGTTGCCTGAGAAAAGACAGATAAGATGCTGGAATTGTGGAAAAATTGGACATGTGCGTAGCAAATGTCCAACATTCATCGACTCCGATGCAGGAAAACCAAAGAAGGTCGACGAGAAGGGGCAATCGTCGGCATGTGTCCGGCAAGCCCCGGTTAACAACGCATATGTCGCTATCCTTCAACGACAGAACAAAGGTGTCTTCGTAGACGGTCTCATCAATAACGAGCCTTGCACCATGCTGCTAGATACAGGTACGACTAGGACAATTCTCGGGCCTTCCTTTGCCAGAACACCGGAACGGATTGAACCGACAACTTGGAAGCTACGCACAGCAACAGGGGAGCCAGCTACTGTATATGGCGAGCTACCGATTGAAATTATTTTGGGCAGCACTAAAGTGAAACATCAGGCACTTGTAGCGGACATCGAAGACGATGCAATCGTCGGAATGGACATCATGAATTCCAGAGGGTTTGAATTAGATTTCAAAGACGGCGTCCTACGTGTCAACGGAGAAGAGCTGGTGCTTCATGGGAGAAGTGAAGAGTTGATCCGTGTGTTGTTGGCTGAATATGTAAGCGAACCTCAGAGGGCTGAAACCATTCTGGAGGCTCGCCTGGACGGGAGTGCGAGCAGTGGAGACGTGGTGATGTTCGAGCCCAAACTTCATGATGAGAAATTTGGACGAGGGATTGCACTAGGGAAGACCTTGTTGCGTGCTGACAAATTTGTGCCGGTAAGGGTCATGAATGTCAATTATTTTCCAGTGACCTTGAAGAAAGGAACAATATTGGGGCACTGCTCGTCAGTTTCCTCAGTGATCCGGAGTGTACGAGGTACGATTAGCCAACCCAACAACTTGCCCACAGAACTAGAAAAATTAGTTCCCACCTCTTCCAAAGACATAAAACCAGCTCAACAGCCCAAACTAAGAGATTTAGTCAAAAGTACCAAGACATCTTCGATACCGGACAAGGAAAAGGGGGTCGAACTAATGTGGTCCAGCACAAGATTGATACTGGGGGTGCCCGACCGATCCGGCAATCAGCAAGAAGACTTCCTCTTGCCAAGAAGGAAGAGGCTGACAAAATAGTCAGCGATATGGGAAAAGAAGGAGTTACCGAACCATCTGACAGTCCCTGGTCCTCTCCAGTCGTACTGGTGAAGAAAAAGGATGGATCGACACGCTTTTGTGTAGACTATCGCCAACTTAATAATGTCACGAAGAAGGACAGTTACCCTCTCCCGAGAATAGATGACACCCTAGACACGTTGGCTGGTTCCACGATTTTCTCGACCCTTGATCTGAAGAGTGGATACTGGCAAGTAGAACTCGCTCAGGAAGATCGAGAAAGACTGCTTTTACCATCGGCTCAGGATTGTGGCAGTTTACCGTTATGCCATTCGGGCTCTGTAATGCTCCCGCCACATTCGAAAGATTGATGGAGACAGTGCTGAAGGGACTCTCATGGAACACGTGTCTAGTGTATCTCGACGACATTATTGTGGTCGGCAGATCGTTCGAGGACCACGTGAAAAACTTGGAGGAAGTATTCCTGCGACTGAGGAACTCCGGATTGGAGCTGAGCCCTAAGCAATGCCATCTGTTCCAAAAAGAAGTACGATTCCTCGGCCACGTTGTCTCTGGGGAAGGAGTAGCAGTGGATGACCAGAAGATCAAAGCTGTTAAGGATTGGCCCATCCCAAAAGACATTCACCAACTTCGAAGTTTCCTTGGTTTATGCACATACTATCGCCGATATGTGCTGGGATTCGCCAACATCGCTAAACCACTGACCAGGCTCACGGAAGGCCAAACAAAGTTCCAGTGGTCCGAAGAATGTCAAGACTCATTCAGGAAGCTGAAAGGAGCTTTGATCAACGCACCTATACTGAGCTATCCCCTACCCAAAGGGAAATTCATTTTGGATACGGACGCCAGCAACGTGGGACTTGGAGCTGTCCTATCCCAGATCCAGGAGGGACAGGAAAAGGTCATTGGTTATTTCAGCAAGACGCTCAGCAAACCAGAGCGCAATTACTGTGTCACCAGGCGAGAGCTGTTAGCTGTTGTAAAGGGAGTGGAGCACTTCTACAAGTACGTGTATGGAAGAAGATTCCTGTTGAGAACTGACCATGCAGCTCTCAAATGGCTCTTACAGTTCAAAAATCCTGAGGGTCAAGTAGCACGTTGGATCGAGAGACTCCAAGAATTCGATTTCGAGATCGAACATCGAGCCGGAACTAGCCATAAGAATGCAATGCCTTGTCGCGAAGACCATGTCCAGATGATTGCTCACATTGCCGACGAGCAGAAGAGAAAGAAGCAACACTTTGTAGAACCGCGGCAATGGATGACAACTGGAATGACAGCAAGATCCAGAAAGACCCCGACCTTGGCTTAGTTGTCAGCTGGAAGAAGGGCAATCGAAGACCATCATGGCAGGAAGTCGCAGGTTACTCGCCGGCTGTTAAGTCCTATTGGGCACAATGGAACTCTCTTATTCTGGACAATGGGATCCTGAAACGTGTGCTGGAGGCCGATATTGGTGGGGAAGACAGACGCCAAATAATTGTTCCCAGGAACAGAAGAGAGGAAGTGCTGCGGGAAATCCATGTGGAGTCGCTGGAGGACATCTGGGAGTGACGAAGACCCTGCAGAAAGTGAGGCAACGGTTTTACTGGACCAATTGTCAGCTGACGTCCAGGACTGGTGCAGAAAGTGCGCTGTATGCGCTGCAGCAATGGACCTCGAATACGACCCAAGGCCCCGATGCGTCAGTACAACGTAGGCAGCCCGTTCGAGAGAATCGCCATTGACATCGCCGGCCCGTTTCCCGTATCCGACCACGGGAATAAATACATCCTTGTGGCAATGGACTACTTCAGTAAGTGGGCCTATGCTGCCAGCCGGAAGCCATCATCCGCGTCCGACGTCTTGGTGAAAGAGTGGATATGTCGATTCGGTATTCCAAGTGGGAGCTGCACTCGGATCAAGGCAGAAATTTCGAATCCAACCTGTTCCAGAAATATGTCTCGTTGAACATCCGGTGCACATAAACAAGAACACGCTTACATCCACAGTCCGATGGAATGGTCGAACGGATGACCATGGACGATCAACGCCACTTGTCCAAGGTTGTCTCTGACCATCAAAGAGACTGGGACCAGTATCTTCATTTGTTCCTGATGGCCTATCGATCCGCAGTACACGAATCAACCGGTCAAACTCCTGCTAGTATTATAATGGGCCGAGAACTGCGACTGCCTTGTGACCTGAAGTTTGGGATACCGCCAGGACAAGACACTGCGGGAGAGGACTACGTCAGCAAACTTCGGCAGAGAATGGACGACATCCACGAACGAGTCCGGTTGAACATCCAGAGTGCCAGCGATAAAATGAAGAAGACCTATGACATCAAGGCCGACGCTGGAGGGTTTAAGGTTGATGACCTGGTTTGGCTGTACAACCCCAAACGTCGTCGTGGACTATCACCAAAGTTGCGGAACTCGTGGGAAGGCCCGTATAAAATTGTGAAAAGGATAAACGACCTTGTGTACCGAATCCATAAGCCACCCCGAGGGAAACCAAGGGTCGTCCATTTCAACAGGTTGGCCCCTTACGCTGGAAACCATGACCAAGTTCGCACCCTCCAGCCACCGGAGGATGATATGACGTTCGAGAAGTTTATGTCCTTGTATTCAAACGGGCAGAAAGTTCTACATGGGGTTACTAGAGAGGAGTCACGAGACCTTTTCGAGGTGCCTGCTGACTACGCACTAGCGCACTGTGCGGCAGAAGATCTTCGAATGTCCAGGGGCATCGCCGTAGTGTTCTCCAAGAAATTTGGTCAACTCCAAACACTGCGGGAGCAGAATCCAGAAGTTGGTGGGGTGCTACAGTTGAAGAAAGGCCAGAGAAACATCTACTACCTAGTTACCAAGAGGCATTCCCAAGATAAACCGTTATGAAGATGTCTGGAAGAGTCTCACCAAACTAAGAGATACTATGGTGGACCAGAATCTGGTGGATCTAGCAATTCCAAAATTGTCCTGTGGTATTGATGGGTTGGACTGGAGAGTCATAAGAAGTATGCTGGAGGCGATATTCAGATCCAGCGGCGTCAAGATTTTGGTTTGCTGTAACCCTCTTCCACGACCGATCATGAAGACCGTGGAGTGTTACTTCCATCGAACTTCACGGTGCAGATATGGGGAGTCATGCAGATATCGTCACACTCCAAGGATGAAATTTCGGGACGAAATGTCTTTAAGAAGGGGGCAATGTAACGAACCTAGGCCGGACCTGTCGCCTCACGCGTTGCCATCGACAACGATGAGGTCATCCCCGGAGATATTCGAGAACAATCCAGTCGCTCTGGCGCGGAAAACAACGGTCAATATTGGATACAATTGGAACATGCTGGTCGCCAACTGCCAGAATTCGAAAGATCGGGAATTCCGTAACGGAGATAAATAGGCAACCCTCAAGTCTCAGTCTGAACGAGCCCATACGATCGAGCTATACAGTGGCGTAATATAAATTAAGTTGTAAATTTAAGTGTTAAATAAATTAATGAAACCAAGTTAAGTTTATTTACGTTACAATATATTTTGAAAATTTCGTGTTTTCGCCCATTATGTGCTTCAACTGTTGTATGTACTCTAGGCATCTTAGTACTAATGAAGCACCATCAATTAATTTTTCATTCAATTACACTGATAATAAGGGTAATAACTCGTTTTGTCCAGCCATATTTACTAAGTGTCCGAAATTTTCATATTACGCCCTTTTTTAACTTGGCGAATGCTCTTTTGCGCGTAACAAGTCATGAAAAGGCCTATTCCGGATTATTTATTTGACAGCAAACCCATCAATCTATCAACGAAAAGGTGGCGAATATGGGGCCAAGGAGTATTTTGATGAAATTTCCCACACAAGCTTCAGAACATGATGAAATCACCCCAGCAATTGAAAATTTGGCGTGGAATGATCTCTTTTATTGTTCTCTCAAAACGTGAAGATATGAACTCACCCAACATACACTTTGCTCTCTATCTTGCTTACCAGCAAATCCAACTTGATCACTTTTTATCATAAAAGAAGGGAACACAACCTAATCCAACTTGGGTAACATTGCTATCCAAGTTGAACGCAATCCAATTATTTTCCAACGTAAAAGGATACACGCATAAGTTGTCTGAAAATAGTTTACCGACTTGAGGCAACACTATTTTTCAATTGATTCAAAATGATAATGCTCTTGTAAATCAAAAGTAGTTCATTATTTGATTTCTTTGATAGCCAGGGAAGTAGTTGTTTTCAGTTGGATATTAAAATTTTCAGAAAAATCTTTTTATTCAATGAGAATGTTTCTTTTTTCAACATGAATTCCTTCCAAGAGGTTATGTTGAACGATGGAAGATAGTGACTAAAGTTTATCTTTCAGTTGCAGATGATTCTTATCTTTTTAAAATCAAACAAATCAATCAATCATACTCCACGATAGGTTTTAATGTCAAAAAACACTGATTTCAAAATGTCTCTTCAAAAGAAATGTTTTTACATTTTTCCATCATTGCTTCTAGAAAATGTGTTTCCCAATTCTTCCGGTTTTCCTGATGATTGTGGAAGCGTGAAATAGATTATCGTCAATGAAAATGTATTGAAGACCTAGTGAATGTGATGCCACTCTTGCATCAATGTTACAAATGATTTCTGGTGAGTTATCCGTTTTGAGAAACATTATTCTTTGCTTCATTCATCTATATCCTAATTAAGACTGGTATAAAAAGTCAAATTTTTACTTTTAGATTCTTCTTTTGAGTTAGGGTCCTTTCAAAATGTCTGTAAGATGTTGTTCAATGTCCACCGGGGCTTTAGCCGGGGAAGTAGTCGTTTTCTGTTAGATATTACAAAAAAAACTTCATTATGGTCAAAAAAATTTCAATTTTCAGAAAAATCATTTAATCAATATTCAATTGAGAATGTTTCCCTTTTTAGCTCATTCATCTTCTGATAACATCTGAATGTTTTTTGGGGAGCTATCGGAATATTGCTTTCATATTTGGGGTTTCTTTCCCTTTCCTTTAAAAACACCAACACTTCAAAAGCGATTAAAAATTGTGATTATTGTCCAAAAACTAGGAGGAAGGGGAAAGAACAAAATATGGACAGCAATATCTTATGATCTAATGGTCTTTTCCAGTATTTTGAATTGTTTCTAGATTCTAGATTATATGGAGAGAAACCAAAAATGTATTTGAACTACTTGATCAAAGACAGAGGATAGTTTGACTGACCACTGATCCGTTTTTTGTATTACCCACATTTTGGCAAATGAATTTTTTCAAACAGTCTGCTTTAAATCATTCTCTTGTACTGTTGGTGTTCTCAAATCGATTTGAGTAAAAGGTCAATCGATGCTTATTACACTGCACTGTAGAAAAACTAAAGTAACCAAAGAATGCAATAATACTCTCCTTTCATGGTCAAGTGGAGCTTTGCCAAATATTCTTTTTTGGATTTTACTACTATATTCCTATGAAAGTTGATGTTTTTTGTTAAATTGTTGTTTTAATTGTGCAATACTCATCACCATTGTTCATGAGAATTGATTTCTCTCTTCATTTCTGTTGTTTTTCGCAGTTCATTTTTGTTGTTTTTGGGAAATACATTATTTTATTAACTTTATAAATCATGTTTTGGGGAGTATCACATAAAATATACATGAATATATAGTTAAAAGGGAGATTTTTCCATGAAAATAAATATTTTGTTAAGAAAAACAATTTATTGAGTACTAAAAATTCAAGATTATTTTCATGCCTCAGATTCCCCACTGGATGCCTTGAAATGATGGATATTACCATCCTGTAGGTGGCGCAGAGGTAAAGCACTTGCTTGCCAGACATGAGTTCGATACCCATTGAGGGCAGAATAACAGCCGCTTTTAGTGGAAATAATCAGTATTAGTATTAATACTGGTATAAGATTATTCATTAATTATCCAGCATCAGTTAATGATTGAATAATAAAATGAAAACCTTCTTGAATAACACATCATAATAGATTTACCTGTTCCAGCAATTTCATAAACTGGGTTATACAAAAATGTATACGAGACTGTGACTTCATGGACAAACTAGGGGTGTTGTATGTTTCATGAGAGAAATCTAGCTATTTAATAAAAAAACAAAAGTATTAAAATATTATATTTAATGAATTCTTTAAAAAATTCACACAGCCATGTCAACATCTTTGATGATCAACAATCATTATAAAACAACTGAAAAATGACATTTTAGCCATTATAACAACCTCTAAAAACCTCTAACTTTCTTTATGGCAATAATTTCCATATCGGGTGACATCTTCTTATAACTACTGAACTCCATTGAAAAGGTGGATGTTCCAGATGAGAGAGTCCTCAGAATTGTTGAGTACCCCATTAACTCCGATAGGGGTGTCTGGGCTGACACCACCTTGGCATTCTTTCTCATTCCTACATTAGAAATGGTTGCTCGTCTCCTTGATAAATCTGCCAGAATAGCTGAAAGATATTCTTCCGGTGTAAGGATTTCCAGATTCATGACTGGCTCGAGGATATCAGTACCCATTTGCTTGAGCATTCGCGAGATAAGCTGAGTTACTGTGGCGGTTATCATAGTTTCGGAGGTCCCCCTACCCACCTCAAGGTAGTGGAGAATCACTTGAGCATTTACGACTTGGCAGTTTAGCTTGGGTCCATGTGACATTCCAACTTCCACACCTTAAAATGGAATAAAATCTATTAATAAAATGTTATTTATGAAAATAAAATATGATTACTAGCGTATTTGAAGTAGTATAATAGTAGTACATGTAACAAATAAGTAAAATGAGGTTTTAGCAGATGAAGCTAATGCTATTTGTGTACTGCATGTGAGCAGAACGGAAATGCCACACATATTTTTGAAACATTCTTTCATCCCAATTTTTCCAAAAATATAATTTTGGTATTTTATTGAAGACCACTTCTATAGATATTTTGAGAAAAATATTTGCACAAGTTTAAAAATACATTCATCACCTTTTTTTCAAGTTAATTATCATCAATTTCGAAATCAGAAAAATGGAACAGAGGTCTGGAAAATTTATGGAGTAACACAATATACTAAATTTCCATTCCTGGAAAGATCAATGTACAGTCAATTGTCCATACTTGGGATATCACCCTTAGTTGGGACAAAACGGTCACTGTGTGTGCGTCCTCCCAAATGACAACCACGTCGACCGAAACAAAAACTCTTGCCGTAGCGAAATTCAATCCGTGTGTGCCTAACCACGAGCAGTCATAACAAAATCACATATAAGAATGTGTAACTTTGGCTGCTGAATGGGGATTTCCATTAACTAACTCTAACCTGAAAGATATTATAAAAAAAACATTAGATTCCAAGTAAAATAATAGTTCGAAGAAATTGTAAACACCCAGAGTTCTGGAGTTGTGCATCGACAATAATATCAAATTCCTACTGCTGCCACCAAATAGCACACACTTATACCAACCCTTGGATTTGGCATATTTCAGCTCATTAAAAACAGCATGGAGAAAAGTGTTGCAAGATTTTAAAAACAGACATTGTGGATCAATGATCAAAGACGGTATTTAAAAAAAAACTTTAGAGGCAACAAAAGCAACCTCTGAGAAGAACTTGAGGGCTGGATTTAGGGCTAGCGTCTTCCTCAGAAAAAAAAAATGCTGAAGAGTCATTTGAATTTTTTTTTAGAACTTCAAGGGAAGTGGACACGACCACAAAGGAACGAAAGAAAAAAGTCAATGAAATTCCAGGAAAAAGTTAGTCAGAGGCAGAGGTCTTAGAAAGTTTCAAACAAAAGGAAAAGAAAATTAATAAATATAAAGACAATCCAAGTACTAGTAAAGAAAAATCAGAACTTCCATGAACAAGCAAAAAAAAGTCAAAAGAAATAGAAGAAACATTTACGAATTGTCAGACTCCAGCAAAAATGACGAGATATCCCTTCATGACTCAAATAGCTGTGATCCTGAAGATTTTGCGGACCTTCAAGAGTGTGAGAATATTGAGACTCATCGAGAGACTGTTGGTATCTTACAGACTGATGAACCAGAAAAATCTGAAATAAATAAAACGACAAAAGATATCAAAATGAAGATCAGACATCCTGAAACCAAACGAGCCAAATTCAAGTGAATCTCATACACTGCTGAAAAGCACAATATTTTTAGAAAAGAGATTTCGTCCTTGTTTCACTAATTTACAGTAAGGGTACCAAGAAACATTCTTCGGAAATAAACAATGACGAGAATGTTTTGATAGATTTACTCAGAAGTTATAAGGGGTACAAGGACATGTTCATCTTTCCTGACATGGAAGATAGAATGTTTATCAATAAGTCACAAATTGTTAAGAAAATGGAATTGATATCTGTTCACCGCAATATCCACAAGTTTAAAGTGTAATGTTTGAAGTATGTATTACAAATGTATTTTAAGTTTATTATTTTGAAAAATAGTTGTGACCAAAACATAGACTGAATTTTGAGTTTGCTCTGTACATGTATTTTGGTTTATGATAATAAATTGGCATTTCTTGAGTAAAAAAGGCGATTTTTTCAATGAAAATGATTTTAAACATGATATTTTTCAAAATGCGCTGTCCCATGTTGACTAGTCTCTTAAAATGTAATTTTGCAGACTCTTTTCGGTTACCAAAGTTGGCATTTTGTGGAGCGTGTACAAAAAATATAATTTTAGATCAAATCTGAAAATAAATTCACTAAAAATAAAAATAAAAGTTTTTTCGTATTTTTAATGGAAAAGATTATACTTTATTGAGATAAAATCGTAAAGAAAAGTACTAGTTTTATGGTTAGCAACACTTTTCTACTTAGCAACACTTTTATTATAGATCACTATATAATCGCCCCTCGCATACGACATCCGTCAGATAGACGATTCAAACCATAAAATATAATATTTTCATTATATCCATGCAGTTTTTTTATTGTTCTCCACTGACAAAATAACTTATACTTAACATTGTTCATATTGTTCGTAAAAGCAAATTACCAAATTTGTCCCAATACTTTACTGTGTTTTTGGTATTCTGGATTCAAAAATAAACTAAGAAAATTTCAAATTTGTCATTGTCAAATATTATATAATCAAACTTTCGGTGATTTCAGACATTTACCCCCCTGTATAAGAGAAAATAAGAAAATCGTGAACGCCAATCCTTCAAAAATAATAAGATGTAAGATTTTTTTCTATATTCAATTAAACATCAAAATTAAAATTAAAAAACAATTATTTTCGAAATGAATGTATTTGTTTTTATCTTATGTAAGATTTATAATATTTGCTCCTTTTTCAGCAAAAAAAAATTAACCCCAACCCCTAAGCCTGCTAACGAAATACTTGCGTTGGTTGGTTGGAAGCTGACGAGCCAGAGACAGGGTTGGCACTTAGCTTCCCTTGACACTGCGACCAGCTGGGGTCTATTGTATCACTCTGTCATCAGTGGTTCCTCATTCAAACAGGTTTGTGCCTTTAATTAGGTTTAGAAGCCTGTTGATAAGGTTCTTCGGATCATGCCTGTTTCCGGGCTGATCTCTCCAAAGGTTCTGTGTCGCCTACTACTTAGGGCGTCACAGTCGAAGATAATGTGAGAGGCTGTTTCCTCCTCTTCATCACATAGCCTACACTCCACGGTTTCCCTGCGTACTCCCATGGTGTTTAGGTGTTTTCTTAGCCGCAGTGTCCAGTCAACAGACCTATTATTATACGAGCCTTCGCTCTGTTCAGGTTCAGAAGGTCAGCCCTCAGGTTCCGGTTTGGATGCCCTACCATGACTTTGCTGTGTATTTGCCCGACAGTTTGATCCCAATATTGTTGGTGTCTTCTTTTTATCCACTCGTCGATCAGGGTCCTGCATCGGTTTTTGCTAATCCCATGTGCAGGTTCTAGCCCTGTGAATAGCGTTTCAGATGCCTGTCTAGCTAGCTGGTCCGCTTTGACGTTGCCTTCAATGCCTCTATGACCTGGCACCCACATCAAGGTGACCTTGTTGTGTTTTGCCAGCTCGATGAGGTTCTGGAGGCAGTCCTAGACCAGTTTGGACTTTATCTGTATAGAGTTGAGTGCTTTGATAGCACTTTGACGTCAGATAGAATGTAGATGTGTTTTTTCCTATAACCACTTTCTAGATTCTTCTGAATGCATACCATGATAGCATGTGTTTCAGCTTGGAATATCGTGGAGCATTGGCCAAGTGGTATTATGTAATCCCTTCTTGGCCTCACCTCACGTATTCCTGCTCCCGTTCCTTCAACTGTCTTTGAACCGTCTGTATACCAGACTATGTCCGCAGTTGATTGTGATTCTATACTCGGGCCCATCAGATTTTTGTTTGTTTCAGTCTGTGTGCACTCATCCTGGCCTCTCCTCATTTCGAGTTCTTCGATGTTGATTACATGAGTGATTCTGGTATGTCCAGTTGTTCGGATTCTCCAGATTTTTGTTTGTTTCAGTCTGTGTGCACTCATCCTGGCCTCTCCAATGACATGTAAGTCAAGGGGTTCGAGGTTTAGGATGATTTCCATTGCAGCTGTTGGAGTGCTATTCATTGCACCCGTGATACAGAGACAGGAGCCTCTGGATTTTTCCAAGGTTGGTTTTTGCCTGTCTTTGATTTGTTTTTGGCCACCATAAGAGTGAGCCATAAGTTATTCTTGGTCTTATTACCGCTGTGTAAAGCCAGTTCATGGCTTTCGGTTTAAGCCCCCAGGTTTTTCCAAAAGCTCTCCTGCACATCATGAAGGTTATCTTGCTTTTGTTGGTTACATGTTGAAGATGCGGGTTCCAGGTTAGTTTCTTGTCAAGAATCAGCCCTAGATATTTCACCTGCTCTACTACTTGTAATGTTTCACCGAATAGTCTGGGAGGTATGAGATCTCCCATGTTTCTTCTCCGGGTGAAGGGAATTAGTGTTGTTTTGTTCGGATTTGCCCTTAGGCTCTCTCTGTTACACCATTCCTCTACTGTCCTCAGTGCATTTTGCATTAGCTCTGAGGTTACTCTTGCGTACCATTTGAAAGTTGAGTAACTAGAATGTGGAACAAGATATACCCAGAGGAGTATGAGACTGAATCAGAAAAAGAAATGCTGTTTATTGTAGATGTTTATGAAAAGCTTGCTTCATGTCATCTTTAACCAGATGCACAGTTTAACTTCGCATTATGAATGATTATCTAGAAACTCTCCTAGTGTGTATAAATTGGCCGTTGGTTCGTGATGGTCAAGAATAAATAATTTTGTTCTGGAGCGTTTTCTGGAACTAACATTTTTGGGATTTTGTGTGATGTATTATCTTCATAAAAAGCATTTTTTAAAGAAATGATAAAGAACTTTTATCAAAACTAACCTTGTCTTATGGCAACTAAATGCTTTGGAAAAATACTGGATATATTACTAGCATACTCCGGACTTCTATCTAGCTTCAGAATGTCGCCAGATTGATGTTTTCCATCCGAAGGAACAATACTCAACTTAACTGTGATGAGCTGTTTGTTATTTCCAATTTTGGTTTCTACAGTTAAAGTATCTGTGAGTTTATCAATTGGGGACTCCCTGTATGCTATCTGTAATGGACCAAGATCAACCTGAAATTAAAAAATATATAATTGTTATTTTATCCACTTATTATCTCTTACAAACAGATATTACCTAATATAGCAGAATACTGAAATTTGAACATTAGGAAGAGGAAAAGAAAATAGGTGGAATAATACATGAAGAGCTCCATGTAAAACACTATTAATTTTTTCAGTTTTCCATGATTTTCAATGAAAAATTCTGATTTATGACCCCGGTACTCGACATATTGTGAACGATTATTCAGGTATAATTGAAAAAAATTTGTAGGTTTGTACTGAATCCAAAAACATTGAGTTTAAAAATAAGAATTTCAAGATCCAATTTGTCAAAAGCATTTGAGAAATCTGTAAATATGGTATCAACTTGAGACTGTAAACACATAAGCACAATCCCTAAAAAAGAAACTAGGTATGTTATCATACCCACAGGTGAATTTGGGTTTAAATTATTTCAGAGCAATTAGAACTTTGTCGCCATTGAATACGTCAAGTGATATAATTGGTGTATTAGAGGGAAGTGTATCATTCCTAATATTATTATTGTTCGGGGTAGTATAGACACTGCCAAAAAAATCTGCAAATACTAGAGGGGTTTCTACATTCAACGTCATCCACATATAGTATTCCAGGAATCCTCGAAGTACCTTTTTTACTTTGAATAAATACCAGAATTCTGCAGGATCTCATTTGATAGATTCTCGGATTTTTCTATATATAAGCCAAGACAAGATGTCCCCAAAAACTTTTTAGAGGCAAGTTTCATTAAAATCACTTGAGTGACGATATGTGATGTAAGTTATTCTGCTCCCATATCAGAGAGCAACCGATTTTTCTAATACATTGCGTGGCAAGATTTCAGATCTGATATTCACTGATATAAGAAAAAAATATCTAACGTCACATTTTTAACAGAATAAAACATTTAACTTTTTGGTTCAATCTCATCTTCAAAAAAATTACTATTTTTCTTATGAAATTCTCAATTTCAACCCCCAGCATAAACAATTTTGCATACCTCTATTTTATAATCCCTCAGAATTCTATCCCTGATGATGTCCAAGTGTAGCTCCCCCATACCAGCTAATACAGTCTGTCCCGTTTCAGTATCATGGGTAACTCTCAAACTTGGATCTTCACGCTGAAGCTCACTTAGAGCTTGTTCCAAAGCACTTTGAACAGATAAACTGGAAGGTTCGATAGAACAGAAAAATACTGGTTCAGGTATTGTCACGTCCAATCCAAGTAGCTTCTCAGCATCAGCATCTGGAGAACCGCTATCCTTGATCCTTTTCAACATATTTTTCTTGGCTCTTTGACTAGAGGAGCTTGAATTTGTTACCAAGTCTCCAGATATTATTTTTTTCAAACCACTAACCACCGCAATATTTCCATTATTTACCATTTCAACTTCTTCGAAGTCATCTGCATAGGCAATGTATAATTTTCCGATCTGTTCGGAAGTGTCCTGCTTTATGCTATAGATTTTCTGGCCTTTTTTTAAAGTACCATTGTATATCCTGAGAAATACTAAAGGCCCCTTTTGTTTATCGTGGATTACTTTGAATGCTCTAGCACACAAACTGTCTTCAAATGCTGAAAAGTGTTGGTGTCTTTTATTCGGGGAAGGAAGATACAATATCACAGCATCCATTAAAGATTGAACGCCAATGTTTTTATAAGAGCTACCCAATAGAACAGGAGTGGCAACCTGACTCCTTATTACTGAACCTAAAGACTTCACTATGTCAGTGGTTGCTATACTATCGAGAGATTCAGCAGAAATAACTAAGTTTGCCAATTCATCGTCATGGTCAGTCAACTTATCTATAACTCGAGAACGGGCCTGCTTGGCATCATTCCAAAACTCAGGATACTTTTCTTCAGTCAAAGGAATTTTATTCACTAATTTGTCTATCGGTGAACCGTAACTAAGCAACTCTAGTGTTAAAACATCAACAATTCCAACCAGTTTATTATTTTCGAACACCGGTAATTGCAGTAATAGACTTGTAGTCTCTAATTTATCTTCAATTGTTCTACAACACATCGCTGTGTCCGAATCTGCTCTATCCATCTTATTAACATAGATGATCCTAGGTATTTCATTTCTATCGGCCTGTCTCCAAACTGTTAAGGTTTGTGCTTCGACCCCTGCGGAACCGTCCAAAACGACTATAGCTCCATCCAAAACATTCAAAGTCTGTTCCACTTCCATTGTAAAATCAATATGGCCCGGGGTATCGATGAGATTGAACTGATTGTTTTTCCAGTAGAAAGTGATGGCTGCTGATGTGATCGTAATACCACGTTCGCGTTCTTGGGCCAAATAATCCGTGACTGTATTCCCATGATGCACCTCGCCCATTTGACGAATTAATCCTGAATAATAGAGCATTCGCTCTGTTGTTGTAGTTTTTCCTGCATCGATGTGAGCTAAAATACCAATATTTCTTACTTTTTCGATATCGACAATCTGAACTCTTTTAGAAGTTGAATACAAGCGACTGCTTCTGTTTAAAACGCCAATTCTTTTCAAGGCATATACCGATTTAAGCCTGAATTGGAAGATATTTTTCATGTTTGAATGAAAAAAAACTTTATCGAGTGGACAATAACCAAGTTTTTGAAAAGACCATCTTCATGACTTTAAATTTCCATCCAGCATAAACATTTTCTTTGGTTATGTATACATAGACAAGAGTTCTATGTATAGCAATTACTGTCAAGTCAAGTGTCAAGTGGCACCATAGACAAGAATTCTAGTGGCACGGACAACCTTTAATTGCGAATTCAAAATTAGATGCCAGCGCCAAAGTGACGAAAATGCAAACCAGACATAAGTAGATTATCTGTTTTCTTAGGCCCGGTTGTTCAATGCGAGTTTAAACCGTTGATTATCTAAAATGAGATTATTAATTAACTATGGATTAGAACGTTATGCATTTTTCAATGAAAAACTAATCCTGGATTCCTTAACTCATTGTTTTCATATGTTGGCAACACATTTTTTCGTATGTACCTTCATTCGGACCGTTCAGAAACATCAACATTGAATCAAACTTAACCTAAGAATTGCTAGTTTTTTCAAAAGTATACAGAAAAATAGCTCGAAAACAGCCAAGTGTATTATATAAATTGTTAGGCGTCTCTTGAGAAAAAAATTACTCATCATTTCACTCGTAAAAAAATTCCAAGATATTGTAGAATGTAAAAAACGGACGCAGTTACTAATTCGCAAAAATTGAAGTTTGGGCTATAATAAAACCCTTATTACACTATGCCTTTTTCGTGCCTATTTTTGTGCTTATTTTCATGGCTATTTGTTGGCTGAATTTCCCCAAATGACTGGCACTATTACACCGTGCCTTTTTTATGATTGTTTCAGGTGCTTATTTCAGAGCTGCAAACCTAAGGAAAATTGACATTTACCTTAAATGATTAAGTAATTTAGTATACCTGGACTATTTGTTTCAACTTTTGCTTTACCTGGCACACGATTTTTTCTTTTTTTCTGTCACACTGAACAAAACGAAAACTATGTGATTAATTTCATCTATTTGTTGGTTAGTGTGTTGGCAAACTTGACATTTCCACAAACGTCCTTGAAATCAGGCGGAAAAAATAGAACCAGTCCTATTTAGTTTCACGCCTGAAACAATCAACAAAATAGCCACGCGCGCATGCGTATTTGTTTAAAATTTCAGCCACGGGCAGTCAGGCAGACAAATAGGCACGAAAAAGGCATAGTGTAATAAGGGTTTAAGTAATGAATACAGTACCATCTGCGGAGGTCCCAAAAAAAAGGAATAGCATCTCAAACAATAAAGGACAAAATTTCTACTTGGGCTCTGTCCAAAGCAGATTTTGTAGATTTACAAAAACGATCATTTGAAGAACATAAGTTGAAATTGATACACGTGAAAGAAAAACACCAACTTTCCTTGGAACTACAAGGGAGGTAGAATTAGAGAACTATGATTGAGATATATAAACAAACATTACTTTGAAACAATCATCAACCAAAATAACATTTGCTTGAGATTCCTGAGAACAAATCATAGTTTTCATTTTGCATTTGTGATCTTAATTTAGGTTTTATGTCAAACGTTTTGGTAAAAAATCAAGATTTGATTTTTATTTGGAAGCTTTTTTTGTTATGATTTTGCCTTTTGAAGTGGATTTTTGTATTTTAGTTGGACGATTTCTTTAGGCAAGCGAAATTATTCGAAAATTATTCTTCGTTATTCTTCAAATGGTTTCTAGATATCGGTATTAGGTGACTTTGGCTTATTTGAATTCAAGAATGTCTACGATTAATTTGTAATAATTGGTATTATATCCAAAATATTGATCTTTGACCATTTTCAAATTGAGACTGGAATAGAAATCAATAAAATAATAACCATCTGAAAATGAAATTTTCAATTTCGATTTTTTAGTCCTTTCAGATATCTATCAGATGTAGTCAAGTCCAGCGTGGTTTAGCTTGGGGAAGTAGTTGTTTCAGACATTCACAAAAATAACTTTTTTATCGTGATTTTTCAATTCACAGAAAAATATTTATTCAATATTTAACTGAGAATGTTTTCCTTTTAGTTATTAATGTGATTAGGACTTTGATGTGAATATAAAATGGTGCGTCGATATTGAGGGCTGGCTTTGACCTCATGGCTTAAATTTTGGGATTTTAAAAGTATCCAATGGATAAAATAAGAAAATAATTTGCCATAAAAACGTTATTTCATTTTAATCATTATAAATGAGTAAAATTTGTAGTTGCAGAAAATTTATGCAAGTGAATTTGATTTGAATGACTCTAAATCGAATAGTGTTGCAGGTATAATCAATAGAATCACGAAAAATCAATTCAATAAAAAACAGGCTTACATTTTTTTATATTATAATGCTATTTCGAAAATGAGTAAAGTCACAGTGGTTAAGTCACCGAAATTAGGTACATTGTTAAATAAGGTATCTTTTCTGGCAGTATAAAAAATTCAAAATCCTGTTATATTTAACATTTAGTAATAAAAATATTCAACACAATAATAATTTTCAGAATAGTCAATGTCTATTGAAATGTCAAACAATCAAATAGGTTAGAATCGGCAAATTATCTCCTTAGGTCCGGTTGTTCAATCGAGGATGACCAAGTGATTTGGCTTAAACCAGGATTACCAATTTTGTTTCAGTTGTTCAATACGGGTTTATGAGATAAACCTAATTTAACCATGGTTTAAGAAATCTCATGAATTCGGGGGTTTAATGAGATAATTTGCCGATTCTAACCTATTTGATTGTTTGACATTTCAATAGACATTGACTATTCTGAAAATTATTATTGTGTTGAATATTTTGTTTTATACCCGACTGCAAAAGATGTTCGTAGATATAACAGACGATTTTTTGAAATTTTGATATTGCCAAGAAGAAAGATACCCGTATTAGACAATGTACGTAATCGGACTTTAACCCAGTGACTTTGGCTCATTTTCAGAAATAGACATTATTAATTATAAAAAATAAGCCGTTTTTTATCGGATTGATTTTTCGTGATTCATTGTATATATACCTGCAAGACTGTATTCGATTTAGGAGTCATTTGCAACCAAATTCAATTTGCATAAAATTTGTTTGCAACTAGCAATGTTTTTTTACTACTCATATGATGATTAAAAATGAAATAACGTTTTTATGGGCAAATTTATTTTGCTTATTTTATCCGCCGGATTACTTTTAAATCACCCAAAATTTAAGCCATGGGTCAAAGCCAGCCCTCAATATGCGGGTGACTTTGCACACCATGTTTTTTATATATCCACATACAAAGTCTTAATCACATTAATAGCTAAAAAGGGAAACATTCTCAATTAAATATTGAATAGAATATTTTTCTGTGGATTGAAAATCCACGATAAAAATAATGTTATTTTGTGAATGTCTAACAGAAAAACAACTACTTCCCTGGCTAAAGCCACGCTGGACATTGACTACATCTGATAGATATTCTGAAAGGACTCTAACTTAAAGAAAAATCTGAAATTGAAAATTTGCATTTTTATTCAGATAGTTATTATTTTTATTGATTTTCTATTCCAGTCTCAATTTGAAAGAGTGGTCAAAGATCAATATTTTGTATATAATAAATTTATTTTACAAATTAATCGTACATTCTTTGAATTCAAGTAAGCCAAAGTCACCTGAAATTACGATACCTAGAAACCATTTGGAAGAATGGACAGAAGAATAATTTTGAATAGATTTCGCTGCTAAAGAAGATCGTTCCAACAGAAAAAAAAAATCACCCACACTACAAAGGCAAAATCGTAACCAAAATAAACTTCCAAATAAAATCAAATCTTGATTTTTCATACCAAACAAAAACGTTTGACATAAAACCAAAATTAAGTCATCACAAATGCAAAATGAAAACTACAGTGATCTGTTCTCAGGAATCTCAAGCAAATGTTGATTTATTGATGGTTCGATGAGTTATATTTCAAAGATAATGTTTGTTTATATATCTCAATCATATGGGTTTTCTCTAGATTCTACCTCCCTTGTAGTTCCAAAGAAAGTTGGTGTTTTCTTTCATTGTATTAATTTCAACTTTTGTTCTTCAATGATCGTTTTGTAAATCTACAAAATCTGCTTTGGACAGAGCCCAAAGTAGAAATTAGTCCTTTATTGTTAAGATGCTATTCCTTTTTTTTGGGACCTCCGCAGATGGTATTGTATTCATTACTTATTATAGCCCAAACTTCAATTTTTGCGAATTAGTAACTGCGTCCGTTTTTTACATTCTACAATATCTTGGAATTTTTTTACGAGTGAAAGGATGAGTAATTTTTTTCTTATGAGACGCCTAACAATTTATATAATACACTTGGCTGTTTTCGATTTATTTTTCTGTATACTTTTGACAAAACTACGAATTCTTAGGTTAAGTTTGATTCAATGTTGATGTTTCTGAACGGTCCGAATGAAGGTACAAACGGAAAAATGTGTTGCCAACATATGAAAACAATGAGTTAAGGAATCCAGGATTAGTTTTTCATTGAAAAATGCAAAACGTTCTAATCCATAGTTAATTAATAATCCTAGTTTAGATAATCAACGGTTTAAACTCGCATTGAACAACCGGGCCTAAAACCCCCGAATTCATGAGATTAACTTAAACCATGGTTAAACTAGGTTTATCTCATAAACCCGTATTGAACAACTGAAACAAAATTGGTAATCCTGGTTTAAGCCAAATCACTTGGTCAGCCTCGATGCCCTCGATTGAACAACCGGGCCTTAGAGGTTATACACTTGTTTGGAGTTTTTCTCAGGGTATTTCCATTTTGTATTCGTTTCTAGTTTTTTTGAAAAGTCTTATAAAACATTGTAGTTTTGCGAACTGTACTTCGGATAATCGATATCCAGAGGAAAACGTGATTTTTATACTATTCTTAAAACCTCATCACATTGATGAGGTTAGATGTATTAAATGGATCCATGCCTCGAGGAGAGTGGATTCAACAAAAGAAAAAACCAACCGGAGAAAATCCTGATCCAGTTTCTGCAACGATTAGTAAGGTGGGTTAATATAAAATAATGAGAAAAATAACCTAACAGAGCCTCTTGGTTACTGAATCATATTCACTAATGTATTAAATGTACCTTAATTACCAAATATATTGCACTCATTTTTCATTCTCATCAATTTAAAATTTATAAATATTTTAAAGGTCTGATATCAGAGTTAAAAAATGCCGCTGCATAATAACTTAACCTTGCGTACTGTCAATTAATTCATGTTTTTTTTTCGGAAATTTTAAGATTTCGACAAGCCATCGTTTTAATGTTGCTACATTATTATCCTTCACATTTGCTAATTTTAATTTGGCTCCTGGAACGTCGACTTCTGTCGAGAACATATTTTTGATGTTTATTTTTACACGTATTTTAATGTGAGTTTGGTAATGTTTATCCCTACCAGACTACTAGCGCTGCTATAGTGGGGAATTTTTCGTACTTGAGGAAAAAGGCTCATTCAAATTCGATTTGACCTTCACTTGAATAACTTCCCCCAAAGCTCTAGCGCTATTGGTGTTTGTTTCAGAAATATCGATGATTATCAGATTGTAGTCTATTTATTGATAAATATCAATACCTGAGAAATATTTCACATTGTGAGATATTTTGAATTGATTCGTAGCATAGATTATTGGACAATACATAGCAAAACATTTTTTCTTTAAATGATTAGGATAATTCTCAAGTGGAACCATCTGAATTCGAAAAATGATAATCTCCAATACATTTTCAGTAATTCCATATGTTTCTTTTATGCTGCATACAATGGAACCATTTTTGGGATTGACAAGATCTACACCATATGCTAGAAGCTTTCTCACATCCCCCATTAAGGCTTACGGTTGGTTGATTGGTTGAAAACTGACGAGCCAGAGACAGGGTTGGCACTTAGCTTCCCTTGATACTGCGACCAGCTAGGGTCTATTGTATCACTCTGTCGTCAGTGGTTCCTCATTCAAACAGGTTTATGCCTTTAATAAGGTTTAGAGCCTGTTGCCCGACAGTTTGATCCCAATATTGTTTGTGTCTTTTTTTATACACTCATCGATCAGGGTCCTGCATCGGTTTTTGCTAATCCCATGCACAGGTTCTGGCCCTGGAGGCTTATTCAGAAGTACATTGATCGAGTGGTGGGTCATTTTCATATATGTATTAATAAATATATGGTCATTTTAGAGTAGCCAAAATAATACACACACAGTTCAAACTTTTTCCGAGGAACACTGATGCAAATAAAATCATTTGTGTTCCCTGTCGGGAAGGAAATCGACTGATGAGGGGGCCACCGTTTTCTGCAAATGCCTCAAAGAAAAGTCAGCAATATTTAAATGTTGTGTTTACTTTTTTATTTGTGCCCTCAATAACATGTAGAGTGCATTCACTATTGAGACAGCATGTTTGTCCTTCCCCCACTTAATGAACAGTTCCTCTCGAAGATGTCCGAAGTGAAGCTATTACGAGAATTTCCATAGGCGTACCAAATGATTTAGTAAAAGCGAAATTGTAGGGGGGTCGATATGGCTCTTCAGCCTCTCCGTACCTCGACCTGTAAGGTCTTTTGTACATTACCCTTCATCTATTCAAGGCCCGGGATTACGAAATTCCTTGTGAAGCGTGTCAGTTTCCTGGGAGCTAAGTTCCTGATGTCTGAGGGCGTAAGTGAAACCCCTTCGAGGAACTTAAGCCTTTTGCAAAACAGGTGTTCTGCAGTTACAGCGAAGTTCTCGCAGTAACGGCACAGTTCACTGTCTGATCTATTCATTTTTTTGAGATGATCGATACCTCAGAGGACAATGTCCAATGAGCAGTCCCGTTACCAGTTTCAAGTCTTTCTTGTCCAACTCGAGAAGCTATTCAGCTTTCTTTGGCAATGGGCTGAAGCCTTTTCGCTTGCCTTTGCCCTGGAACCTTATTCCAGTGGGTTTTAATTTGGTCAGCCTTCCAGCACCGATACTCTTCGTTTATGTGGGCTTTGGAAAGACCACAAAAGGATTCCGTGCCAGAAAAGTAAGTGTTTGCGCCTTACTTGGCAAGGCTGTCTGCTTTTCCATTGCCTTTGATTCCCTTGTGACCTGGTACCCACATCAGAGTAACCTGATTGTTCGTAGGGAGAGTTTGCAGTCCCAAGTCAGTCTAGACTCACAAGTTTGTAACTTTAGAACTGTTAGTGCTGCTTGGCTGTCTGATAGGATATAGATCTTTGTCCCCCTGAAGCCTCTTTCAGGGCATTCCTGGGCGCAAATTTCTATAGCATGGGTTTCTGCTTGAAAAATTGTTGGGATTTTGCCTAGAGATTTTGAGAGCCTAAAATTAGGATCCGTTTCTCCCACTCCAGCCCTTTCGTTCATTATGGAACCATCAGTATGTCATACTAATGCATTCCTCTCTAGTTGAGGCCCGTTCGTTGTGAATATATGGTGGTTGTTTATAACCACTTCATAATTGACTTCAAAGTCGTGCCTAGCGGGCATAATATCTGATGGTTTGTACCTGGATTCTAGGGGAATATTTTCCAGAATCTTCAGATGTCCAATCAGATTTCCAGCCTTCAAGTTTGACGCCTGGTGCAGTCTGAGGGCACTTTGTGCCGCTTCTTTCATTACACACAAGTGTAGTGGCGGAAGATTCAGCATTACCTCTATCGCTGCAGTGGGGAATTACCCCTGTGATTCCCAGACAAGCGAGTAAAAGCGATACACAAGACGTATCATGAATTTGATAGCATTCGCCATAATTTATTTTTCCGCTACTGAAAAGTATTTACCCCAGGGCATTTTTGCAAGGTAACTGTAAATAAAATTTAATAAACTACACTAGATATCCACTTATTAACCTAAAAAAACGCAACCTTTCAACCGCTGCATGTCATGGCACCAGTGCTGCCAATTGAAAGTATACAAAATGCTGACTAGCGTCTATCAAAATGCGGAGTTTTACTCCCAGAATTTTGAGAATGCTTACAAAATCCTTACAAACCTAATTTATACATAATCTATGGTATATATGGATGATTTCGAGGGTCGACTTGTTCTGATAGATACTGTTTCTGAAACGAAACCAGACCAAACGAGACTAGAAAAAGCAAATATTAACCAATGTCTATTGAAATGGAAATGCAGTAGGAAACACGCATGTGCCCCCTTTCTAGAATATTTTGATTTGCACATAAAGACTACCACCTAGAGAGCTCACAATAAACTTAGATATTGAAAAAATATGTAATGTTTTTCATAATTCGATATTGAAAACGCCAATTTTGTCGTCACATTAAAAAACGTACTCCTAGCGCCTCTGGTGGACGTAAGCATCGTAATTTCACACAGTTCTATTTTTTACCACTAGTTGCTTCGAACTGTCAACTATAATTTCATCTGCCTTCGTTTATATGTTGTACCAATATTTTTATCATCATAGTTTTCAAATATCACATCAAAAGTGAGCTCGAATTTATGTTTGGGTTGAAAGAAATAGTATCGACTATCAATATTCCTGAAACAACCACAACTGGCGCAAGTGTTTAGGGGAAGTTATTCAAATGGAGGTCAAATCGAGTTTGAATTGAGGAGCACTTTTAAACTTGGAAATTTCGAAAAAAATTGGGATATGAGAAAATTTTTTTCACAAAATGTAATGTGGATCTAACTGAGGCAAAGAAAAATTAAAATGAAATCATGCATTGAAACCTGTTGAAAAAAACATAGTATAATCTAAACAATGATAAAACTCATAGAAGCCTCAGGCTGAGATAAGATTTCAGATATGTCATGTCATGCCAATTTTAATTTCGACAAACATAACACAGAACTCAAACTAGCAAACTATTATAGACAAAGACGTGAAGAGTAACGACTAACGAGTTCTGTGCCATTAGCCATTACATGACTGGCCATTGGCCATGTACCACACGAAAAAAACACAAGTAGTCAGGAAGATTAACGCTTTTCTCCCACTCCTTGGTGCTTAGTGCAAAATGCTTACAAAATCCTTACAATTCGTCATTACTCCACGATTACTCCAGAGCTTTCGAATTGCTTACAAATGGAGTAATTACTCTCAAAACGGCAGCGCTGCATGGCACTGCTACACACGCTGACAATCGTGTCTACTCCATAGAATTGTAATTATAATATGTCAGTATATTACAATTCTATGGTCTACTCGTGTTTTCCCCCTCTCTACCTACCATTGTGCTATCTCAATAGTGATTTCACTCATAACATTAATCGTGGAAATAATATAAGTCATATAGCGGAAATATAAACAGTTCAGTTTTTTACCAAGTTGTTGGTGGTACAACATATTTTTAGCCTCTGGCAACACTGTAAGAATTGATTAGTGTCGGGTACGTCAGCCGTCAGTTGTCAGTCTCATTTATCATCATATTTTTCAAAATATTTGGATGGAAATGTAGGAAGAATTATGTGAATAAATTGTAAATAAAGTAAGTTATTTCCTGTTCATGTAGCATTATTGTTAACCGAGTATTTTTTCAGATTTAATTACAAAACGTAGGATGGGTAAGTATTCCAGTGACTCAGATAATGAGAAACGCGGGAGTAAAAACTCGAGCAAAAGTAGTAGAAGCAGACGTAGGTAAGCCTGAAGAAGTACTTGATCAGAAGTTAGCAAATGTGTTAAGTTCAAAATGCAGAATTAGTACTGTCCGTAGATCATCGTCTTCAGATTCGGTCGACTCCAGAAGCAAGCGAAGGAGGGACAAGAAATCAAGTCGCAGGTCAAGAAGTCGAAGCAGGGATAGATTTGGTAGAACAAGGTGGGTGGCTTTCTAAGATGTACTGGGAAAAAATGCAGTTTAGGGAGAATCCATAGATTTGTAAAAAAAAAATTTTGTAAATAAATAAGCCTTCTTAACCTCAAAAAAACCGGCTATCAGTCAAGAACATGCCGTTTGGAGGAACTATCGTATTTTCGCTATCTGAATACAAATCTGAAGTCAAAATGTGGCACTCTCAAATGCTTTCCGAGATACGAGCTTCCAGAATTACAAAAGGCCTTATTTTTCAGCGCAATTTTTGGCCACTGAAAACACCATTTGTTAACAAAACGACCACACACACACCCTTATGAGTGACTTTATGGAAAAACTCAATTTGCTTGATGCTCATCAATTTAAATTTAGAAAAAATAAAAGCACTGTAGATGTAGATTAGCCAATAACATTCTCGAAGCTTTTGAAAATAAACAATCATGCTCAACAATATTTACTGACCTGTCAAAGGTTTTTGATTGTGCCATTCATGAAAGACTACTAGATAAACTAGAATGGTATGGAACGAGAGAAGTTTCTAAAAACCTTATTCAATTCTATCTCGATAATAGAACCAAAAGGGTTTACAATAACAATTCCATAAGTCAGGAATGTGTTATTAAAAGAGGCGTACCACAGGGATCCATATTGGGGCCTTTCTTGTTTTTAACTTATGCCAATGGCCTACCCTCACATATGTTGCTGAAACGAGAATTGCTGACCATATTATATACTGATGATACATCTTTCTTCATATGGATTTGATCACTGATATTGATGATATTTCAGCAGGCATTACTGCTCATGCAAAACAATGGTTTGACCACAATGAATTATTTTTTAACGAAAACAGAGACATATATTCATCATACTTTTTCCCAGGCAAAATCTGTAAAATTTTTGGGAGTAAATCTTGACCCATCTCTTACCTGGGTTGCACACATTAACATAATCTGTGGTAAACTAGATAAATCAGTTTCTGCCATTCAGCATATAGCAGTGACTGTGAGCCAGCAAGTGGCTTTAACAACATACTATGCAATATCTCACTCAGTAATGAGCTATGGGATACTATGCTGGGGAAATGCGAGTTCTACACACTTACGAGCGTTCACATTACAAAAGTGGCATTGCAAAAGTTGGTTATACTGAACAGTGGAAACCACTGTTTCAAAATCTTGGTATTATGACATTGTTCTCTAAAATTGCCTATGAAAACATCACATGTTAAAAAAACTTACACATTTCAAAACTCATTCAAATATTCATGCCTATAATACCCGGAACGGACATAACCTTGTGCCTTCTATGAAGAGATAAGAAAAAAGTAAATCAATAGGTATTCTATTCAATTCTCTTCCTACGGAAATTAGAGAACTACCTTTGGACCCTTTCAAAAAAACATTAAAGAAGATCTTCAACAAAATGTGCCTTTATGAAATTAATGATTTTAGTGGGTTACTTTAAGACTCACTTGCAGGCAACTAGTATTCCTATAAGTTTTGTTACTGATTTTATTTTGGTTGATTTTATGCTACTGATGTGTTAATATATAGTTTCATTGTATTTTTTATATATATTATTGTATGTAAGACTTGTCCGCGATGAACTTATTATAGATGCTATATATTCTATTCACGTGTTATAGCACTTTTTGTACAAAAAACTGCCGTTTTCTGAAATATCCACTTTTGTAAATACATAACACTATTCTTACTTTTACCCATCAAAAGCATAGTAATTTTTATATTTACGATGTTGATTGCCTTAACTCGACAGTAAAAAGTCAAACGATCTCTCAAGGGCTTTTGATTCCCTGGATCATGATATTCTTTTAAAAAAACTCGAATGCCTTGGCATCAGAGGTATACCTCTGTAGCTTTTCAAATCCTTCCTGACGGGAAGAACCCAACAAGTTACGTTACGGTTTGAAATCGAGGGTAGAATTCAAGTATTCAACTCCCCTATTAGAAATATCAACACTGGTGTTCCTCAAGGATCTATCCTTGGACCCCTACTATTCATAATGTATGTAAATGACCTACCAGACTGCTTATCAACTCCAGCTGTTTTCCAATATGCCGATGACACATCATGTTTAGTCATGGGAAAAAATCTCGAAAACCTCTCCAAAAAGACAACGAAAGTGACACAGGAAATGTTGACCTGGTGTGACAAGAACAATCTATGCTTGAATCCAAAAAAAACAGTGTCATTGCAGTTTAGCAAACGCTTAGAATCAGACGCTAATGTTTTAATAAAACTCGGAAAAAAATCAGTTCCAGTGCGTTCTGACACTAAATTCCTTGGTGTTGAAATTGATAGTAACCTATCTTTTGGCAACCATACCTCCCATACTGTAAAAAAGCTGAACAAAATGTGTTATGCCATATGTAAATTAATTGACTCTGTGGACATCACGGTATTGAAAATATACTACTTTGCTCATGCCCAGTCAATCCTAACATATGGCCTGATAATTTGGGGGGGATCCAATCTCGCTGATAGAGTCTTTTTGGCACAGAAGCGTGTTATAAGGTGTATGCTAAAAACACAGTTTTTGGAACCCTGCAGACCGCTTTTTAAAGAACTTGGTGTACTACCACTTCCCTCTCTCTACATATATAGGCTACTTATTTTTGTAAAAAGTAACTACGTTCCTCCAATAATTTGAGAATTCCAATGCACAATTCAGCATCATTTGAAAGGGGGGCAGAATATAAAGGAATAAAAATCTTCAATTCCCTACCTAGAGACCTCAAATCAATTAATTGTATAAATTCATTTAAATATAAAGTTAAGGAATACTTACTGGAGCACTGCTTCTATTCTGTTTAAGAGTATCTCAGCCTCACCTGATTTTTAAAATGTTTTTATGTTTGAATGTATGTGTTATGTGTCCCTTTTCATGATAATGAATTTCTTAACCTACTCCACTTATTCTGATATACATACAAGAATGCTTAATCTCAATAATGTATGTGTTGAGGGTACCCTCTAATGACGTGTTATAGAGGCTTTTAACTTACGTTATTTAATTTTAACTACAAACAAGAATGTTTATATTATGTTGAAATTCTCATGACTTGATATTGAGCATCTGTACTTAACATATTTTATTGTATTGTATTTTAATTTTATATTGAAACTGACCATGTCAATGTCCAATTGGATCCTATGACGACAATAAATATTATTATTATTATTACAATAGCTCCATTTTGTTAACCCCCCAACTCTAGTTTACAGCCCAAGACACGGCTTCGGCGTGGATGTTTTGAAGACCGGGCATAGTCTGCAGAAAAACGAACCTGGTCAATATCTTACGTTAAAGAAGGGAACACAACTTAACTTGGCTAACCTTGCTATTGAAGTTGAACGAAAGCCAACCAACCTCACGAAGTAACGCTTTTCTCGGACATTTTTTGAAATTGAATAATTTCTTCAAAATACTTAACTGCAAATATTTTGTTTATTTTCAAGCTTTCAGAGAAATGAACCATCACCTAAACCAAATATTTTGGTGATATGCGAATTCTCCCTAAACTGCATTTTTACCATGTACTGAGGTTCTGTGTATTTCTCCAAGCAATAATTGAATTTTATTCCCAGGAGATCTAGAAGTAGAAGCTCGTCCAATTATCGCTCCTCCAAAACCAAATCTCATCGATCAGATTCTAGAGATAGATACAGAGACCGGCACCGTAGATCAAAATCCAAGGATAGATACAGGTCCCGCCGTTCAGGATCTAAATCGTACATAAAAGAGTTTGTCAGCAAACCTAAGAAACGTTCAAGCTCCAGTTCCAGCTCAGACAGTTTCGAGCAAAGCAGCACGAGCAAAAGTAAAAGTTCCAGAGTGAAAAAAGAGGTTGTGAGCGTGAAGGAGAGAATTCCTAAAAATGGAAAAGGCTCACCAGATTGTGTCATTGTGGATAATACTGTTCTGAATGAAATAAACGAAGATACATTCACTCCAAAGCAGTTCAGTTCGACTAAATCAAAGAAAGTTCCAGATAATATAGTTATAGATTTGAGGAAAAATACTATCAAAGTACCTGAGGTTGAGCAATTGGAGCCTGATAGTATATTCCATCATAGTGTAAGTTTCATTTTTGTGAAGATTAAAATGTTTCTAGTAAGATCCCATTTTGCAAAATAAAATTTTTCTAATAATTTAAAAAATAAATTATCATTGGTGGTGGTATATATATATATATATATATATATATATACATAATAATTTGCAGATATATGTAGAAGTTGCCTTCAAAAGTACAAAATTTCTGAAATGACTTAACTTGCACTAGAATTAAATATTTAATAAAATATCACAGTCAAAAGAATAAAATAAAATACCTGGTCACAATACCATATAATATCCTATAGAATATAGATAAGAAGGGAAAATAAAAAATATATGATATGGTAAACGTTATTATTTTTCATAGAATTCTTTTATTGAATACGGTTCGATGTCACACAATAAATCAAATACGTATTTTTTGAAAGTGTTTTTGTTGGTGCTCTCTTCTCTGATCATCGAGGGTATATGATTATAAAATTCGATACATGCATAATGTGGTCCTTTCTCAGTATTTTTTAATCTGTGCTTGGGTATAACGAAATTAGATTTGTGCCTTGTGGAGTACCTATGTTTGTATGTGTCACTTTCAAATTTTGATTTATTGTTATTTACAAAAAGAACACATACATAAATATAGATGGCATATACGGTGAGCATTTTGTGACGCTTGAAGATCCCACGACAGGAGTCTTTGTATTTCATATTCAACATGGTTTTCATAATTCTTTTGATGAAAATACGTTGTAATTGAGAACTTCCACCCCATATTAAAATTCCATACTTCAGTAAAGGGTAGACTGTCCCATAGTATGCCGTTTTTAGAGCCTCAAAATTTAAGTTTCTTTTCAAAACTCTTATTGCAAAACATTTAGATGCTAGTTTTTTTGCCAGATTGTCAATGTGCTTTTCAAAATTTAATTTGTCATCTATATATATATATATGCCTAACACTTTACTCTCAGTAGAAAAGTATAATTCTTCTCCATTTCTTAGAGGCATCAACTCCGGAATGGCAATATTTTATTTTTTAATGATTTTATTGTGTTTTAAATGAATGTAGTTATCAACTGGTAGTATGAGATTTGAATCGTCCGCATAACTAACAATTTTAGTATTTGAGTATTTAAATAGTTCCGAGAAATCATTTATATAAATTATGAAGAGTAGCGGACCTAATACACTCCCTTGTGGAACCCCTCTTTCAATTTCAGTAAAATCTGATAAAAATTCTTCATTTTTTTGCTGAGGTCTTATGCTTACTTTTTGTTTTCTATTGCTTAAATATAATTTCAGGAGATCATGCGCCTTTCCTCTAAATCCATAATTATATAGTCTATGAAGCAAAATGGAGTGATCTACACAATCAAAAGCTTTACTGAGATCAAGTAAAACACCACAGGCACAAGAGTCTAGTTCGACTAAGTCGTGGACTTGATCAACAAAATCAAATAAAGCTGTTTCTGTGCTTCTGCCTTTGAGAAATCTATGTTGAAATTCATTCAATATTTTATGCGCCTTAATAAAATTTAAGATTCTCATTGAGATGATCACTTCAAATAACTTAGCAAAGGCTGATAGCAAACTTATTGGTCTGTAATTTGAAAAGTCATTTTGGTCACCTTTTTTGTACAGGGGTATTATTATCGCTAGCTTCATTTGATCTGGGAATAAACCTGATTCAAAACATGAATTGAACAAGTGGCACAAGACTGGTATAAGGTATTTGACACATCTTTTTAAAATTTTAGATGGTATGTTGTCTATACCGCTGCTTATTTTATTTTTGAGTTTGAGGCTTGCCTCAAGTATTTCCTCTTCACTAATCGGGTATAGAAATATCGAGTTTAACATACTGCCGTTGTTTTGTTTCAAACCTTGATTATCAATGACCGGCGAGGAATTGATAAAGTGGGCATTGAATTCATTTGCCAGATTTACCCAATTTCCATGACTATCTGGCATTAATTTTTTTTTTATTGGCTTTTTTCTGAGTTTTTTAATGGGGAAACAGGTTTCAAAAAGGTCATTGAAATTTCTCGAAAATATATTCCATTTCAAATTTACGTCAGATTCATTGAATACCTCATACCATGTTCGGTTTTCGATTTCAGATATTAAATTTGCAATAGCTTCGTCAGAATAAATTCTCTTATATAAATAATTTTTGTCGTTGCTGTTTGATATGGGATATTCCATAGTAATTGATTGGGCTCGATGGTCAGAGAGACATGTATCTATGACCTTCGATGTATATTTAGAATCCTTCCCAACAATAATATTATCAATGCACGTACCTGATCTATTTGTAACGCGAGTGTCTTCGTTTATAGTGAGAACGGCGCCAAAGGAGTTTATATCCAAAAATTCATATTTAGCCTTGGATTCTACTTTTAAGTTTAAATTGAAATCTGCTATGATAAACGAGTAATTATTTGTTGACAACAAAGATAGTAAAGATGACATATTTGCCAAAAATACATGCATATCTCCACTTGGCGGGCGATATATACAAATTATACAATATACAGAATTTTCCAGGCGACATTCAGCACCAGCACATTCAAAATTATTTGCAATTGATAAGTCGCAGATGTCTTTTCTTGGATAACCTATTATGCCCTCCTCACAATAAACTGCCGCACCACCAGGTCTGCCTTTTTCGAGACAGAAACTGGATATGAGTTTGTAATGATTTACACCAATTACACTCAGCTTGGCCTCACAACCCCAATGTTCAGTAATACATAAAAATTGCATGTTATGATCTGTTAAAAACACCTCAAGTTCGTTTTTACTAGTACTTAGGCACTGGATATTTTGATGCAGAAGATAAAATTTTTTTGTTTGAGGGGGCAAGACATGATTGGTTATATTTGAAATTGGGATAGTCTCGGGTATAATTTTTTTTTTGTACTGTATTCAGGATGGATTTCTTCTGTCTGGGAAGGCTGTTTATGAACAAATGTCTTCTCGAATTCCATTTGGGATAGTCTCGGGTATAACAAATTTTGTGTGCTTTTTTCAAGATGGTTTTCTTCTGTCTGGGATAGCTGTTTATGAGCAATAGTATTCTCGAGATCATTTTGAGATAGTGTCAGGTATACAGAATTCTGTGTACCGATTTCAAGATGGTTTCCTTCTATCTGGGAAAGTTCTTGATATAAAGAAGTATTCTGGTGGTCGTTTAGTGTAACTGCCATTATGGATTCTGATTCCACATTTATTCGTGGAGAGGGCTCATTTTGGCCTTGTTTCAGTGGTACTTTCTTGTTAAAGTTCATTTGTTCCTTTGTATTTTTCATCGATTTTTCATTGATTTTTGTTTCAATGAAATTTGCAACTGCCTTACTCAAGAAGTAAATACCGGTTTTATTCAGGTTGTAACCATTTCTGTGGAAGTTTGATTTTTTAAGATGATTATTACACTCAAAAACATTGGTTTTTGGTAATTGCATGAGATGAATTGCCTTGGATAAAGCTAAGTTGTTTTCATAAGTCTTGTAGTTTTTTCCTTCATTATAGCAGTAGGGTTCAGTCATGACAATAATATTAGCATGTTTTGCCTGATTTATTAGCAGTTTAATTTTATTTACGGAAGTGCCCTTGGGCCATAATATCAGGATATCTGACTTTAACATCTCATGCGTAGTTTCTTCAGCAGTTTTCAGTAGTTCATCAATACTTGCGTTTGTTTTTATCGTTGCTTGCATTTCATAATTTTCACTTAGATAATTATGACTACCAAGGTACTGTGCCATCTGGTGACCATGGTAGTTTAAGATTAGATTTATTCTATTTTTTTTATTTTTGTTTGAATTGTTTATATTTGACTTTTTTTTATTGATTGTACAATGTGACCTGTTTGTTTTGGATGACATCATCATCGTTTGAGTTCCTTTGCTGCAAGTTAGTAATTTTATTTTAGGAACATTTGAAACCTGCTTGTCGACGCCACTGGTATGGAGGTTTGTCATTGTAGATTTATCAATTGATTTTATACTGGCTTGGGAACTAACAGAGTTAACTGGGACTTTTTCTTTGATTTGTTTTTGCAAAGTTTTTATTTTATTTTCCATTTCTTCAAGTACACTTTTTTGGCTTTCTAGCAAATTGTTCAGTTCTTTTTCCATTTCCATGGCTTGTTGAAGAACCTGTTCCTTTTCTTTTTTTAACCTTTCAATATGATTGTTTTTCATCTCACCTTCAGCAGCAAATTCACTTAGTGTTGTTTCAAGTAGACTAGTTTCTTCATCCTGGTCTGATATCTCCTTGCAGCAGATTATTTTATTGTCCTTCACAAAAACTACTTTTTTTTTGAAATGTGCTAACAAACAACTTCTATGAAAAACACGTGCGCATTTTGTGCAAACATAGTGCAGGAACGGTTTGGTTTTACAACATTTGAAACTAATTTTTATTGGAGAGCATTGGGACAGAGACATGTCTACCACGAACCACTGCTCACTGAATATAAAGGTGGACTCTATGTGGTGTGACAAGTGAAACTGACGGATTAGGAATAAATCCCTCTCTCTCTCTCTCTCATTTAATTTTTTGTCCTTCTGCTTCCACTCGGCGCAATATGGACATACCCCCTTGCGAGAAATCCGTTCTCATACAGCCTCTAACCGGCGTAGACAAGATGGTTATATCGAGGGATTGAAGCTTTTGACTTGCTCTTGGCAATACTGCATCCCATATTTATTTTTGCAATGCACGTCTATGAAGGCGGGACTCTCACAAACATAGAATGTATCATTCACACAGTATTCTGAGTAGGCCTTGTTACTAATTCCATATGCCACCTAGGAGCAGCACTGTTAATTTGAACGCAACAGCGAATCGTTGAAGGATATCCTGAGCCCAGCTAGGAAATTTATAATTTAATTGCCACTATTAAATTAAAAATCGCTGCCCTGGCTGAGAATCGAATATTATTTGATATTACATTGTTGTCAATTTTGATTGATATCTAAAGACACTAAGAGGTGATCTCACTCAAATGGTTAATATCTGTTTTTTATTGATGCAATTGTTTTCTTGGGAAATGAAAGCCATTTCTAAGAATGTTCTCTTTGATGTATGTGACTCTGTCGCTAGCACTTTGACTGAATTGTAATTCATCTGGTGGTCAAATTTATTCACATGTTCTGCCAGAGTATATCTCTCAGGATGCAATCTGCAGTCACTTTTATGCAAAATTATTCTGTTCGATAATAATATTTGCTTTTGACCAATACATTGGCCTGCACCAAAATGTATTTTATGAATTGTAAGTGTATTTATGTATATATTTAGTAGTTTCCCATAGTTCTGACTATGTGGCGATGCATGCTCAAGAATTATAGTATTATTTTGTTGTTTCTTATCCTACAACTTTGTCAATAAGAGTTACCATTCTTCAGACAATAAAGTAATTTTGATTGATTGATTACAAAAAAAATCCAGTTCTATGCATATTTGCCGACCTCTCTAAAGCTTTTGATTTAGTTTGTCATACACTTCTGTTAAAGAAGTTAGAACGATATGGTTTCAAAGGAAACATTTATGAAAAAGTTATTCATCAAATCGTCTACAGAAAGTAAAAATAAACGATATCATAAGTGACTCCAGGACTGTGACCTGTGGAGTTCCACAGGGAACTGTACCACTCTTCTTGATTTATATAAACAACTCACTACAAATAGAAACAGAAGGAAAAATTATAAGTTTTGCTGATGATACTGCCATTTTGTTTGAACATAAAACTTCAAATCAATAAAAAAATGGTTTTGGCTAAATAAACTGACATTAAACTGTGACAAAACCAAATACCTAGCGTTCGCAACCTATGCAAATGGACTCCCACATAAGCTGAATCCATCAAATATCTCGGAATAGTTCTTGATCGAAATTTGAGATGGGACCCACAAATAAAGTACGTAATAAGGAAAATCAGAGGATTACTCCCAAGATTCGCTCACTTAAGGGACTTCTGACCCAACCTAACCTAACCTTAGATATTTGAATTGAACTTCGCCCTACTATCTTATAATGTGTTAAGAAAATTGTTATGTAATCAATAAAGACCTTTATTATTATTATTATTTCTGATTTCAGCTGTTTTTGAATGAAGAAGCTAGGATGGAAAAGTGGGTCAAGGATTTATACTCCTTCAGACAGAAGGCTCTGCAACCAAGTGTTAAAAACTAATAAGTGAAGAAGAAAAATGAAAATTGAATTTTTCTTTTACCTTTCAATACCATTACTTCTAAGTGTGATTTTCATATTCAAGCCTGAAACTATATTAGAACTATGTGATCTTCAGACCTGCCCTTACTGTTATGGAACAGATATGTGCAAATATGTGAAGGAAAATAAAATAACTTTCCAGTTTGATAGTGTTTCAGACTTTGTTTATAATGTCTTCAGCGTTAAGAACGTATATTTTGCCCGTTACAAGGATCAAAAAGTTGTGTTGAAAAAACTAGCTCACCAAAGTGAATTTGAACAGATAAAATTAGTGAATTATAGTTTAGATTTATTGAAAGGTGCTCTGATTGGCCGAAAAGATTATCATCCTCCATTTTGTATTTGTAATGATGAAACTTTCAACTTTTTCTTGAAGAGTGTTGAATATATTGATGTTCAACATCTTTATACCATTTTAAGTATTAACGTTGAACCCATTTTGCTTCAACTCTTCAGTGTCAAAGAAAACTTCCCATTTCCTCATTTTTATGGCTTTTGTGGTAGATTGGCAATAGAGGAAAATTGTGGGGAGCCTTTGAATAATATAGAAAACCACTTATGGTTTGATAGAGCTTACGTCGCCTACCAAATATTGCAAGCAGCTAAGAATTTCACTGAAAGCCATAGCTCTTTTCGACTGTATTTGACAGATATATCGCCAGACAATATCGTTGTGGGAAGAGACCTGAAAGTCAGTTTTATCGATTTGGAGAATGCAGTCTTGAGACTGAAGACCAAAGGAAGTTCCCTTCACACATACTCGCATTACACAAAGCACCTTGAGGACTCCTATTATTATTCTCAGTCTTCACTATGTGACCATCACATTAGTGATCATAACATATATGGAGTATGTATGGTAAGTTTTTTCATAACTTTTTTATTATTTTTTTATCTTGTGTTCTGTTGATAATATTTCATTGGTATTAAGAATTTTTCATGTTGTAGGAGTGGTATACAATTCTAGGTATTTTTTTGATAAAAAGATTTTGGGTCTTTTAAAACTCAAAATGCTCTAATCAAGGTTTTGATAATATGAATATGAGCTAGGAATAAAGTTTTCTCATTTTCAAATTCACCAAATTACATTTTTTTCAAACTTGTGTGATGTGGAATCTATACTATGTAACAAGTTAATTATGTAATAGAATGCCCAGGCTATTCAGTGAAGAGCGGTGTGAAGTTCTTTGGACCGCCCGCCTTGCTAGTTTCAAATTTATTTATGTTTCAAGCAAAGGTTTTAAGAAATTGTAAATTTGAATGGATGCCAGAATTTTTTGTTTAACCCTTTCGCTGCGGCCGCCGTTTCTATTAGGAGTACCGTTACTGCGGCTGCGGGAAGCGCTGTCAACTATATTTGATTCCCGCAGTTGCGTGTGCCCAATTATATTTGCTTCCCGCAGCTAACTGCAGAACAACGCGTACAGTGTTGCCAATTGTTATAAAATGTCATGAATGGAAGGAATATGGATTGAAAGTCGCTGTACGTGCGCAAGTATTTTGGAATTGGCAAATCAATTGATGTTCGAAATTGTATGATGTAATATATACAGTTAATTTATTTATTGTTCTCTCCTCAAATTGTTATAGTTTAAATTCCAACTGACACAAAACGTATTTTATTATTCATACATATTGTGAAGAGTTATTAAAACATAAATAAAACCTCTCTGCATATAAATAAAAAATCTGTCTATAACAATAAAATTTGAAAATTTTTCAAAATTTATTTTCAAATTGTTATAAGAAAAATTTAAACTAACACAGAAAACGTTATATTATTTATACATATCATAAGAAGTAATCATGTTAGCCCCCGTTTGCTTCCAGAAGCCATTTTTAGTTCATGTATTTCATTCAGTTCCTGCAACCTACCAAACACCTCTTTGTATATACAGTTGTCTATATTAGCAGTTCAAACCCCCAAACAATGCATTTAAATATATTTGACTCCCGCACTGTGGGCACCATTTTAATTTTCAACTTTATTTGCTTCCCGAGTGAAAGGGTTAATTAGGATAAAAATTAAACTTATACCAATAAAATACGACATTTATATTAGATTATTAACAAATATGTACAAGAGTTTCTGCTGTATATCAAATATGTACAAAAGTTTCTGCTGTATGACAATTTTGAGTTTCCAATCAATCAAATATGCTTTATTGTCCGAAGAAACAATTCTTATCGACAAAGTCATTGTAGAGGTGCTAAAAGTTAAAACTTTAAACCTAAAACTAAGTAATAAAAATAGAAAAAACACTAAAAATGCTAAAAACGGTAGTGATACAGGCGTTTTAAAATTTGTATAGGTAAAATGTACAAGCACAAATGTTAACTAGTATGACATTTAAGTAAAATGATAAGCAGGTACAACCACATGATGCAAAAATATTAAAATTGATACTCAAAATAAGGAGAAAAGCATATTTTAGTGCTGACGAAAAGGTTCACTATTAAAAAATTCTTCTGTATTGTAGAATGGATGGATAAGAAGCAATTATTTTACGATTTTTTTAAATAATCCAAGAGATTCAATTTCCCTTAAGTGTATTAGTAACTGGTTATTCATTTTTAGACCGTTATAAATAAGAGATTCCTTAACAAGATTGTTTTTAGGGATAGGTAAGGATAATCTCAATTTTTGCGAAGATCGTGTGTTATGGTACGAGGGCAGTGCATTATATTTGTGGCGATTCTTGTGTATAAGGCAGGTGGTTTCTAGAATGAAGATAGAAGTAACTGTGAGGATTCTATGATTTTTGAATAGATCTCTGCAAGAATCACGCTTTTTCACTTTACAGAGGGCCCTAATGGCTCTTTTTTGTACAACCTGCACCATTTGTAGTAGTTGTTTGCTGCACACTCCCCAGAAGGCTATGCCATAGTCCAGGTGGGACTCAATAAGGGCAAAGTAAGCAGATATAGCAGCTGTAAAACCCATGTGATATTATCCTGATCGCGTAGCAACCTGATGACAATTTTTTGCACAACTTCGTGACATGGTCATCGAATTGTAATTTATTATCAATATTCAGTCCGAGAAATTTAGTGAGAGAAACATTTTCAATGTTATGAAGGCCTAGGCTCAAAGAATATTGTTTAGGGTTGCTGAACCTGTCGGTTTTATCGACGACAATGTACCCCTGATTGAGCGGAGTTGTGTAGCTCGTAGCTAGACTTAGCGTAGTCATGTGGCTCACAATCAGGGGGTACCAATGGCTGCTGAGCGACCGATCAGGTTGAACAGACAAGCATCAGCTTCTTGTCCATGGAATGATTGTTCTCAGCAATACGACATGAAAAACAGTATTGTTTGTGTCAGAATTTGTTTTTACTAAAACATTCAACTTCTTGGAATTTGGAATTTCTCAGTACACTCTTCAACGCACGGTTGTTACAGTTGAGTATAATCTTATTAAGAGATGGTTGCTTAAAATTATTTGAACATACAAATCAGCTTGTGCTGAGATTTGTCATTAATATTCAATACGGAAATTGAAGATTCAAGATTAAATTTTGATTTAGACAAAATTGATCTTTGCTCTATATAAAAAAAAGGAAGGTTGTTCTGATCTTGATCAGCCAAGACTATGTTTTACAAAGAATGAAAATCAGAATTCAGCACAATTAAGTTTGAAGAATTTGATATCTGAAAATGACTTCAATTGCAATGATATTCAGAGAAAGTGTAAAGAATTATCTTTGGCCAATCTCAAATACTTCTTCATAAATTTTCTATAAGATGAAAGAATATTCCAAACTCCAAGGATTAAATATATATATATATATATATATATATATATATATATATATATATATATGATCGCTTCACCTAGGTCAGAAGCAAAAATCACAGCTCTGTAATAATTATCATCAAATCAGAAACTATACAAAAATACATCCCCAAGACCATGAAAAATATATATTCAACTATATCATACTTTTGTGATTGACACCAAAAATCTATCCAAATACAGTTTTTTAACCCCCTTGTCAGAGAAAGCAATCAAAACAGATAGACTGAACACCGATATCTTGATTCAATTCTATATATTTCATGTGATATTTATAATTCCACCTGAACTCATTTGAAAAATAAATATGGTACTGCACTGGAATCAATTATCTGTTTGACCTAATAAATAAATTTAATCGCTGTTTACTGAGCAACGATATTGATGAATCAAGATAACGGGACTTCATGGAGAAATATCCCACGTTCTCGTTAGAAAATATTTCAACATGACATATATTTAAAGTGGTCAAAGATATTCCTACATACCTCGATATCACACTATGACTCACTGCTTTGAAATCACTTTCGCAGAAGAAAGGAAGATGCTCTAATTCATTAGTTATTTAAACATGAACAAATTCTATTTCTTTACTCAATGGCTGACAAGCTTCAGAACACACGATCTCTCGATCAAAGTTGGATCGCTAAGGGGCGAGGATCGCTTCAACCTCTCTTAAAACCAAAAATCGTACTGTCAAATTATTTGCGCCTGATCGTCTTCTCTCAACTCTAATGACTGTTCGCCGTTAGATGGCGCTAAGATTTGCAATAGTGATTCCTAGATTGGAATTAATAAGATAACTTGAGCTACTCTTAATTATTTTGTATCTCTGAGCATATCAATAAGAAATGTAACAGATATATTGTTACAACTATTATAAAATTGTAATATTGTCTAAATCAACTTCTCAGACTAGAAACTCAAGTTTTATTTGATCAAAAACCTGCAACAAAAACAAAATACAGGGAAAGAATATGGATTATATATTTATTACTGCAAACTGTATTTTCAGATGTGCACATTGATATACTGTGGTGGGTTACATTAAAACCACACCAATATAAATACGAAAAGTAACTGTCTGTTACCTTCTCACAACTAAACCTCTGATCCAATTGTAATGAAATTTGGCAAAGAGGTAACCTGGGACCTGGAGAAGGATATAGGCTTTTCATCCTGAATATTATTGAGGAAAGAGAATGGAGAAAGGTTTTTGTCAATTTAGTTGAAAAAAATAAGCTTCTACGCATGCTCTGGCTAAACTGTTTGATATATGTGAAAACAATGCAAAAATAACGGCCTTAAATAGTTCTACAAAAAAGTCCACGATAATATATATATATATATATACATATATATATATATATATATATTTGATTTTATAACCGCTTTTATGTTAAAAATAAAACGAAAATGATAAGGTGTTGTTTAGGTGGATTTATTGTAACGAAATATTTATCCTAATGAAAAATAAATCATTTCTTCGTTACAAAAATCCTCCTAATGCGTAACCTTGATGCACCTCAACTGTGTCAAGGGTTCAACTTAATCACCGTTTATCAAAGCAAAAATGTAAACAAAAACCAGTTTAAAATCGATTTAATAGTGCAGTTTTCGATAATTTGTATAACAAATTGATTCAAAATAATTAGATATATTCAAATGGTAAAAAGTAGATTTTTATTGTAATAGTAAAATACTGTTTTTTTGGACCAGTAGACAATATTCCAGGCCGTAAGCGAGTTCTGGAGGTCTGCGTGTCCAAAAAAAAAACAGTTTCCGGGCGTGTTGCTTATACTATTTCTTCGGCAACCGAGTGGAATAACAAATCAATAAAGCATGTTTCTTTATAATATTTATTTGTTTAATAAAATTGGGAACATTCTAATTTTTGTTCATATTGAAATTCGAACAATTGCTAATATTAAAGGGATTCAGGAAATTTCGTCAGGTACATTTTCAAACTCAGTCCGGGAAATACTTACTTCCCGGACTAGGCCGGAAAAGTGCTAATTTTTTCAATTAAAGCAGCCGGGAAGTGGATACTTTGCGGACGATTCCGAAATAGTTTTTTTTTACATTCAGTTCTGAAAATAGTAACCCGCATTTCTATTTTATATAAAGCGTAGACTGCAATGAAATCGGAGTTTTAATGATTTTTAACTGGAAATAAATCCAAAAAATTTGCAGCGTCCATCTTGAATTTTAAGCACTATTTTCTCCTGAATATACCTTCTTCTTGAAAAAAGTGCATATTCATCCATTTTTTAACATATCAATATATCCTTTGCCCTTCTATTTTCCGGAATTAAAAAAGCGGTTCATTCCATTTTATTTCCACAAATATTCATAATTGAGATATGTCACAAAGAATGAACCCTCAGGCCCAATTTGAGTATTTTTTCTGAAAATAATATTAAAATGTTTTTATGGGACTAATTATCTGGCTCCTGAAATTGGCCATATCATATCTTCAATAAAATTGTGAATTTTTAATTTCATTTTTCGTTCAAAATATTATATATACCTATAAAGGGTACGTTGTCACCTCGAAAATAGATATACGGTTCACACTGTGACCTCTTATACGACGCTGTGACCTCAGATGAGTGAGGTGACAACGTTTTGCCTTGATTTCGATATAAAATCAACCTAGATGTCACCCTAAGTTAATAAACGAAATATTATTCTGAGGTCACTTCGTAAAGTTTTTTCCTACAATTTGTCTGTTTAGTTCGAGCATATATCACCAGCGCTAGTGTCGCCGCACCAAGAAGTGACGGGCAGTCCGTTGTGACCTCAGGCTAATATAACAGTCAGAATAGAGATTACAAATACGTTGTCACCTCTGGCTGTTGGAACGTTGCGTCAATTGATCGTTAATATATTTGCGCACTTTAAATAAATATTATATGTGTGATAAGTAATAAATAATGGCTCATAGGGGCCTATTGATGTTGAATATGTTGAAGCTAAGTAGCTGAATTGAAAACAATCGATCTCTGATTACTGGAATACAAATTATGTTGGGTGGATGGCCTCTTTACTTGTTGAATGTTTTTAATTTTTTTAAGTGGAATTTTCATAGTAGATATGCGGTGTCCAATTTTATTGATTTTTTTTTTTATTCAACCTGTGATGATTTTAGAAGTCTTTATTTACTTTCACCAGATCCGATATGTGTAATCAAATCTTAAAAATTAAATTGATCGAATAACGTGGAATTTGGCACGTGTTTATAGCTCCCGTGACAATGTATTATGAAATTTTTGGTATAGGGGGATTTTCGAGGTCGAAGATTGTGAATTTTTTCACAAAATTAATAAAATTGCAGCTCCGACAAACTATGTGATTATGGTCCGATTTTATTCAAAATTGGTAGTGGGGGTTTTTGGGGCGGAGATTATGAATTTTTTCAAAATCATAAAATTCAAGATGGCGGACGTTTTGTAATTATGGAATTCAATTCAAAATTGGTATGAGGGGATTTTCGGAGTCGGAGTTAATGAATTATTTGTCGAAATTCATAAAATCAAAATGGCGGCTCCAGACGATCTCTGTGATTATGGTCCGATTATATTCAAAATTGGTATGTGGTGGTTTTTGGGGACGGAGATTATGAATTGTTTATCAAAAAATCATAAATTCAAGATGGCGGACGTTTTTTGTAATTATGGTACGATTCTATTCAAAATTGGTATGTGGGGGTATTTGGGGTAGGAGATTATGAATTTAATGTCAAAATTCATAGATTCAAGACGGCGGCTCCAATATGGTGGACGAGTTTTGTGATTATGGACCATTTCTATTCAAAATTGGTATGTCGAGGTTTTTGGGTTCGGAGAATATGAATTCAGTCAAAGATTGTTGATTTTCAAGTCAAAATTCATGAGTTGAAAATGGCAGCTAAAGGATGGCAGACGAGTTAATCTTTAGATGGTCTTCCCATGGAAGAACTCGATAGCTCAGATTTTACAGGAAAGAGGCCTCATAATGACGACGCTTAAAAAAATGCATTGATTAAGATATAAAAAACCTTCGTGAAGACAGGCTTTTATTCAAATTCGCCAAAAAGTAAAAAATAATTGCTTTGGATGTATGACGTAGGTCATTCAGTGAGTTATAGATTCGAAAGCTTTTCGCTTTTGTATTCGAACTGAAAACTTTGAGCGACAAGCTCTTGAATCTATAAGTAACGAATAGGAATACTTTTAGAAAAAAAAATTTTTTTTTTTTTAAAACTAAAACGCAAATGGAAATTCATAAAATTTAATACAATATTAATCTAGTTTCAATGATTTATTCCAAAACCCATGAAAAATATAGAAAACTTCAAGCTTTACTGAAGGGCTGTAAATAGATTAGACTGTAAAATTCAAAATATACATAATTTCTGAAACATTTAGCAATATTTAAAAAAATACCAATTCAGGTGATTGTTTTTCTGCACGCCAGTTGGCATTCACTAATGAATAATTTGCATTATGATGCGGATTTTACATGTGACTGTAGAGGGTGGACCACCGAAAATATTTTACGTAGGTTTATTTTCTCCAAAATTAATAAATCAAAGTACGCTTGAACACATGAGCATAAGTTTTTGGGGGGAAATATTTCATTGGTATTCTTCTACCCTCTGCACCTCAAATAGAAACGGAGAGTAATGCCTCATTTCAAAGGAAATTGAATTGTCTTTTCAACAGGATATCGTTCGTTGATGTCGGGTGAGTAGTTTGGAAGAGATAAGGCATTAAATTTAACAAAATTTCTTACCACTCGTTTCAATCAAATAAATGTTGAAAGTTTTTATCCCAAACCTCCAAAATATAATTTCAAAGGCACTGTTAGAAATATTCGCGAACATTGTGGAGCATTTCAGGAGTTATTTGTCGACACTCGTACACTATTTGTTGTCGCAAGTATTCTGAAGAATTGGGCTGGGTTGCATATATTTTAGATTTAAAATGTTTCCACTACAAGAAAATGACAGGTGGCAATGAATCAGCAGGTCTTGCAGGCTATTAAAAAGTAACCTTTCGTTTCAATCCATCTGCCAGAAAAATTTTCATCCAGAAACTGTTTTGCAGAACTTGCATAGTATGCGGATGCTCTACCCTGCTGAAAAACTAGATTTGCTGGCCGATGAAAGTTATATTATTCCATGGCATTCGTTAAAGTAGGGTCAAGAGTGGTTTACAGCAACTCTAGGTATATTTCACCAGTCGAATATCCAGATAGCTAAAATGGGCCCAAAAAATGTGGTCCCCAAATGTAACAGCCCACACATTTAGTTTTTAGCGATTTTGGGTATGTATTGTTCAATTCTATGATATATTGTTTGGAATATTGCCTTCAATTATATCGATTGATAGTATCAATAATATAATACTAGCATTTATCTGAAAACAAAATGTTAAATAAGAATTGTGGATCGCGTATCAATCTTTCACTATTTAACTCACAAAATTTCAAACGTCGTTCTTTATCGTCTTCATGTTCATGAACCAGTTTTATAGGGGTGAAATTTATAAATTTCGAAAATTCTTTTGGGTGTGTCACATACCAAATTCAACGAGCAATATTCCGTTGAAAAGGTATTCAATTCACATTCAAATAAGTCATCACTCATTCACATTTCAGATTTCAAGGGTTTGAACAGAGGGGCTAAAAGACAAAAAATTGTCCCGTTTTAAAAACTAACGTTCATATGTTCAAGCGTATTTTTCTTTTTTTTTTTAGGAGAAATGAAAAGGTTTCGGTGGGCCACTCTGTATTTTAAATGCATGAACATTTAAGAAGTACTTTCAAATCACATTTGACAAAAGTTGCAGGTAATAAATGGTATCTTTCAGAAAACCTGCAGAGAATATACGAATGTCCCATAGAATAAAGACAAACTGATCTTGCATATCTTTAAATGAAACATCCATCCAAATTTTGTCTCCTTCAATCTGCGTAGGTTTGTCTCTGATTTCTTTTGTTTAAATTCGACATTTCAATGTCAAAGGAATGATACAAACGTAGAACATGTATGCAGGTGTACCACTTGATGCTTTAAAAAAATTAACTAATGAACAACATTTTTAAAGACGAACTTTTATTTAAGCCGCGAACTAAAACGTATAAAATAAGTTTTAGTCATCGCTGACAATGATTTAATTATTTTTTGATGGATCATAAGCTTTCAAAAAGCTTGTCGCGCGAAGTGTTCATAAAAGTAGGTACCAATTAATTTTATGACAATTCGCGCGACAAGCTCAAATAAAAGCTTGTCTTCAAAAATGTTTTATTGGTTATTCAATTTTTTGCTTTTTAGTAAGTTCGCTTTGATCTGTTCATTTCTAATAGAGCACCGTTATTACGAAGTCTCTTCCCTGTAAGTTTTGAGCTGATCTCCGACCCCAAAAATTCCCACACACCAATTTTGAATAGAACCATAATCACAAAACTCGTCCGCCATCCTGGAGTCCCAATCTTGAATTTATAGATTTTGACAAAAAATTCCTAATCTCTGAACCTGAAAACACATACATACCAATTTTGAATGAAATATGTCCATAATCAGAAAAATTGTCCTCCATCTGTGGAGTCGTCATCTTCAATTTATAAATTATACGAAAAATTCAAAATCCCCGACTGCGAAAACCGCTGATATCAATTTGAATTAAATCGGACCATAATCACAAAACTCGTCCTCTATATTGGGGCCGCCATGTTGAATTTATGGATTTCAACAACAAAATTATAATCTCCGACCCCGAATTTTGAATCGAATTGGACCATAATCACAAAACTCGTCCTCCATCTTGGGGCCGCCATCCTGAATTTATGAACTTTGACAAAAATTTCATAATCTCCGACCCCAAAATACCCCTCACACCAATTTTGAATCGAATCGGACCATAATCACAAAACTCGCCCACCATTTTGGAGCCGCCATCCTAAATTTATAAATTTTGACAAAAAAAATCATACTCTCCGACCCCGAAAACCCCCACATACCAATTTTGAATCGAATTGCACTACACACACTCCTCGAATACGCGGCAACACTGTATGAGGCGGGAAGGAATTGCAAATATCGCGCGGCCTTATATATAATGAGGTCACTTCGTATTTGAAGTATCTATACATTTATATACATATACATATATTTAAAAAAAAGGAAATAATTTCCCCTCTTTTGAGAACCCTGTTTCGAAGGCTCCCCTCAGAAGATATATGCATAAATGAATAAAATATTACAACCAGGAAGGGGTGAGGTCAGGTCGTCCAGTCAACGACACTGAGGTGACAACGTATTGTCTATACACATATATATATATATATATATATATATATATATAATAATATATATATAATATATATATATATATATATATATATATATATGTATAAATAAACTAAGGAAAATTAACGAAGATGTACTTTAGTCCTGAAAAAGTTTATTTAAAAATTTATTAATAATATTACATACAATTAACTTTTATTAGATAATAAATATGAGTATCAAATTATGTTTTAATTACATCATTTGTAATGTTTTAATTACATGATTTGTAAGAGATACCTACACCAATTTCCAGTTTTCAGAATAGAACAAAATAAAGTTTCCAAATCTTCTAATTAATATTTTTTTGTGATAGGCAAAATTCAGAATACAAGTTACTGACTAATTGAATATTTTTTCCATTCATGAAAAATAATTTGGTATAGGAGATAATGTATTGGGATATCAAATTACATGCCTTTCTACACTTGTATAGATTCCATGATTCATAATTTTTATTCAGATCCTTGAAGGTTATTATTCTTATAAAACATGACAAGAATGAGTATACAGTGCTAGTCAAAAGTCCCCTCCCCCCCTCGTATCTTTTGAACGGGTATACTTATAATAATGAAATTTGGAGGGTGGAAATAAACGGATGTAGGCTTCTCAACTGGTCATAACAGGTGACGCAATAGTCATAAATGACGTCACAAGGCCACTGTGACCAATAATTTTAAATGGGACCCTATGGCAAGTGACAGCTCGTTTGAAAGGTATTGAAAATACCTATTCAGTCATACCAATTTTGTTTGGGTTTCGGCTGATTTTGATTGATAAATTGAAGAAATACGAAAATTATAGTTTCGCATTTAATTAATAAAGATTTTAAAGTACGCCTCTGGTTAATTGTCAAAAAGGTTGACGTTTTTGAATTCTCTACTTGTCAATTTACCTAAGCTATTGTTTAACGAGACGTTTAAGTGTTTACATAGGCAAAATGGTACGTACTGTAGCCGACAAAGTAGCAGCTATCTTAATAATTGGTGAATGTAGAAACAATTTCCATGCAGCGAACGACTGTTTAATGAGAGGTACCCGATCGCCCTATATCGAGGGTTTATTTGAGGAGCTTCTTCGGAAGTTTGAAGCATCAGGTAGTGTTGAAATGCCAAACGATCTGGTCGACCAACAATTAGTGATGACAAAAAAATTGACATAATTGGAGAAATGGTAGTAAACCCTACTTCTTCCACAGCCCAAGTTGCGTCTATCTGTGAAGTCAGTCAAAGGGACAGTACATAGGGTGTAGGCTAAATACAAATTTCATCCATACAAATTAAAAATGGTGCACCAACATTCAGATGATGACCCCGCACGAAGACTAGAATTCTGTGAAACTATGTCCAATAAAATGTAACCCAACAACCAGGCTACATACAGACAATTTGTTTTAGTGACGAAAGTACTTTCTTTCTCAAGGGAAAATGTTAACACTCAAAATGTGAGGTATTGGAGTGACACAAATCCTCACATCTTTCGTGAAAAACATACTCAATTTCCAGAAAAAGTAAATGTTTGGGCAGGTATTTTGGGAAACCACATAGTTGGGCCTCTTTTTCTCAATGCTAACTTAACCGGTGAATTGTATCTGGAGATGTTACAAAATGATATTGAGGCGTTAATTCTTGAAATTCTAGAAGATAATCCAGATGAATTCGACAACTTGGAAATAACGTTTCAACAAGATGGTGCTCCTGCACACTATTACGGTGCAGTAAGACGTTACCTAGATGAAGAATATCGTGGTAGATGGATTGGACGACGAGGTTCGATCGAATGGCCAGCTCGGTCACCGGACCTTACACCATTAGATTTTTTTCTATGGGGGTACTTGAAATCTGAGGTTACGCTACAGCACCTGACAGTATTGCCATTCTGAAACAACGAATTGTTGAAGAATGTAGGGCAATTCGCTGACACACTGGGACGAAGTCGACAAGAGTTTAGCAATAGGATGCATTACTGCCAGGAAGTAGATGGAGCACATTTTGAACACTTATTATAAGAACTGGTTCTTAAATCTTTATTAATTAAATGCGAAACTATAATTTTCGTATTTCTTCAATTTATCAATCAAAATCAGCCGAAACCCAAACAAAATTGGTATGACTGAATAGGTATTTTCAATACCTTTCAAACGAGCTGTCACTTGCCATAGGGTCCCATTTAAAATTATTGGTCACAGTGGCCTTGTGACGTCATTTATGACTATTGCGTCACCTGTTATGACCAGTTGAGAAGCCTACATCCGTTTATTTCCACCCTCCAAATTTCATTATTATAAGTATACCCGTTCAAAAGATACGAGGGGGGGAGGGGACTTTTGACTAGCACTGTATATTTCTTGACAAAAAATAGACTTTAAACAATGGATCTATGAATTTTTTTAAATTTGTTTCACATTACTTAGCTGGTTTGAATTTTATTCTTATATAATTAAGGACAACCATTTTCTCCACTCGAAAAGAAATATACTGATTTTGAGTTGAAATCAGAAATGACCAAATTTGTAGTTTTATTGAATTTACAAATGTATGTCTGGGTCTATAATTTCAAAAGTTTTCGAAATATTTTACCTAACTGATTTTCCACTACCTTAGAAAAAGTTATTCCTTATAATTTTTGTTATCCCATTTGAATCGTTTTTAAAAAACTTTTCAGCTCTTGCTCTCAAAAAATTCTATGTGGCCAATGATGCAAGGAGGTCTCCTGCACCATCCCCCCAAAATTGTTTTGGATGACCATAAGAGACTTCTGGACAATATCGAGCTGTGTGTTCACTCGGAAAATGAGAAAGATAGATTCGAACTAAGTGATGTAATATTACAAGATCTGAAAATAATCTTGCACAAATATTTTCATAACTTGTTATAATAAAATGTAAGTTCGTTCCTGTTGCCTTCAGATAGTTGTAACTATTTTAATTTTTATTTCCAATTCGTAAATAAAATGATCCATATACATATATATATATATATATATATATATATATATATATATATATATATATATATATATATATATTGTGTGTTTAATTTGTAGATATAGTTTGAATTTTTTATATATTGTGAACGTATCTTTCCCAAAGTAAATCCACTTCAGCAATCTTTCTATAACTAAATGATAAAATCGTAATTTGAGTTATATAAGCTAACTTTTAATGAATTCTACAGAATTTCCAGTTCACAACTGAACAATTGTACAGTTATCAGCTAGTAACAATATATTTAAAATAATTCATTCAGAATTTTTCAGAAATTTCAGAAAAAATAGTAATTTCTGTTGAGTTCAAGATTGAAATATATAATTAAAGGAAATTAATGCATTTCACTATATTATATTTACTATATTGGGTTTGAAAGGCCACGGCATGTTGATATGAATTTAGGGTAGTTGGATGACAAGCAGTTTTGTGGATAGATTATTGAAAAGTTCTATTGAAAATATTTACTGAAAACAAAATTTTAAATCATTACAGATGTTTTCCTGTCATAGAACAAGGTTTATATTTTATGAAACGTTTGTTATTTTTTGTGAACTGGGTTATCTTGTCGTTAAATAAATAAATTAGAAAAAAAAACAAATTTAGAGAAATCTTAAAAAACCCTATATTGTTGTGGATGTGATGAAGCAATAAATACATTTCGATTGAATATCAAAAGTTCATCTTCCAACATTGTTTATTGACTTTTTTAAATAATCAAATTGATTGTGAGTAGTAGTTTTACATGTATTTGTTTTCACTGCCTTTAATGGAAATATTCCAACATTATATATTACATGTGAATTATCTACAAATTGATGATAATTGAACATGTCTCTTTAAGCAAAGTATCATCGGCAAGGATTTCAAACTAGTTTTTCTTTCGTGCTAAAATCGATCTTTAGAAACTAATCTTATTAAAATTAATCTCATATGTGGGAGGAAAGCGAATCTAATGGAATTACAGAAACCTTAGGAATAAAACTATAAAAGTCCTTCTGAAGGACAGCTTCGAGCCAGTTATTCCAGTGAAACAGGGGAAGCTAATAACTTTTCAAAATGGTATTCAATTTCCGTGTGTTCAAAAAGCAATCTCCAAATGGACAACTCACCATGTATTTGGGAAAAAGAGACTTTGTGGACCACATTTCTGGAGTTGAACCCATAGGTAAGTAATATTATTTGTCTTAAATTTATCACCCTTTGTAGTGGTGAGTTTTACTACAGAAATAATTTATAAAATGTTGGAATTCATCTTTTAAAAGTACTATGATAATTGTTTGTATCTCATTCAGTTTAATAACGTTTCTATTAAAAAAATATTCTGAGAAGATATTATCTCTGGGTTGTCCTTAGCCCATATGTGATATGTGAGAAATCAATAGCTCCAAATATCAATACTCATACAGTTGCTAACAAAACAGTCAAGTCAGTCAAAAGTAATTTATTCAATCTTTCTTTGTATACATTTTCTTATTTTATTCTAAAAATGTTTCCCTATGTCCCCGCTATAGAGCTCTGCGCTCTTTTCAGGGACAGACAAAACAGTGACAAAATATATATTTTCAAATAAATCATTCCTGTAAAACTTATTTCTTTTTTGCAAATATGAAAACTAATCTTAATTCCCAAGAAACTCTTGTTGAGTCCGGCCTATACAGGGTGTTATGAATTAACAGAACACCCCTGTACCACCAAACTTATTATTAGATTGAGAAAATAAGTATCAAGAGCATCGACTGTCTGAGTATGGTCGAACCGAGATTATCTCACTAGTGCGGTCTATAGGAAATATCTCTTTCTCTGCATACTGGAGCGTTGAGTTGTTTATCTAGGAAGTACGTACCGGATTTCAGAAAGATTCGAAAAATATAATAAAGCTCTCAAAAAAATGTTAAGAATATACATGTATATTTAATAAAAGTTGACAAAAGTATTTCATCCGTTCTACATACGGATGAGATGATACAATATTCAGTAAAAAAAAATATAGAGTGTAGTTTACTTGAAGTTATTTTTTTATCATTCTACAATTGATTGACGAAAAGCGATAGTGACATCAGTTGTTACAAACGACTGTGGATAATTATCTTTTGAAAACTTTAGTAACATGAAATTATGGAGATTCATTTAAAGACACATTCGCATTATAAAGGATTCAATTTGCCCATCACATAAATACAAAAAAACACATATGAACTTACTCTAAGTCAGCAGAAATCAACACTTACTCACTGAAGACGGCTTTTAAACGACAATTGGTTTAATTGTATTATTATTTTGATTAATCCCGCTGAAAAAGGTTTTTATTTTTTACTCCGCACTGTATATTAGATTATCGATGTATGGATACGGTTTTATATGAGGTCATGAACTATTGATTTGAGGTTTTTCACTTCTTATTCTCGTTCTTGAAGCGTTGATACAAAATAGATAATTTTTGGAAAAATACTGTTACTCGTGCATTCACTTTGAGCGATCATTACTCGGTATAACTGAATCTAATTATATATTCTTAAGTTCACTGCCTGACTACTATATTATTACTCTTCTCATCTTTAATTCACTATGTTGTGACCGAATGAATTCTAACCTCATGTAACAAGTACATGTTCTTTGATTCACTGTTGAACACCGAGAGCGTTTGTTCGAAAAGTCTCGCCCTTTTTATATCAATCTGTCCCTCCACGATGCATCCGCGGATTTAATTCCCACACTAGCTATCTTCATATTTATGACTTATGTGTAAAAGGGGTGATTTTTTATAGGAATTCTTAACTGCATTTAATTGTCTTCAGATAACGACATATTTTTAACTGGCATGTGCTTATTAGCTTTGGTCGCCTATGTGAATTCAGAATTTATGTTCATTCCTATGGAATTTGTTTTCTGGTTATAAAGTTCATATTAAGTAATATCGTGTTGTTTCTTATGAATGAAAGTTTTTCTGTAATTATGGGGCATCACATTCTGGAGTTCATACAGGGAATGTAGCAACACATCTCTGTAGTCTTTTTTAACATAAACTCACCCTTGCAAATCACAATATCAGTACTTCTACAATTACATCCCTCTCTTTTACATTATTTCATACTTTTTCATTCTCATTGACTGTTGATTTTCGACAGATGGGGTGGTGGTGATAGACAGTGAATATCAGGACCGGAAAATATTTGGACAGGTGGTATGCAGTTTCCGATACGGACGCGAAGAAGACGAGGTTATGGGTTTGAACTTCCAAAAGGACCTGTTCCTCGCATCCGAACAGATCTACCCTCCTCCAGAGAAGTCGGTTACTACGAAGTTGCAGGATAGGCTGACAAAAAAGTTGGGGGAGAATTGTTATCCATTCACATTCACCCTGCCTCCTAGTGCACCAGCATCAGTTACTTTGCAACCAGGTATTTTGGAAGTTTTATGTTGTAGAAAAAAAATATATATATATATATATATATATATATATATATATATATATATATATATGTATATATATATATATATATATACATTATACAGTAAAAACCGAATATAATGACATTGTTTATAACGACAGATCGGTTATAACAACCGAATGGCAAGGTCCTGGCCGAATCTATATAAACTAATAAGTACGCATACCCCCCTATAACGGATCGGATACAGCCACATATCGCTTAAAACGACGAAACTTTATCGATATTCATCGGCTATAACGACCAACCGCTTACCTATTCCAGCAAAACAATTCATTATTTAACAATTTTCACCTTCATACTAATAATATGAAGGAATATTTTGCTATAGGCTTATTATTAAGCCTAAGAAGGATTATTATTCTCCTACCTTATCCAACTAACTCTTTCCCGCTTTGCCATTTGACCTTGCATGTTTTATCAACTTATTCAGTTCGATAATTGACCGCGTGAATTACAGGTTGATTTGAACACTTTTGGTTTAGATCGTGTGTTTACGCGTTACTATGTCGTTTTTATTTCTTTTATTTACATTTTATTTGAAAACAAGTTCATATGCATAACCTATCCCCATACTACAAACAGACATAATATATACATACATACTTGTGCTTATGTGTATATTGCTTATAACAACTATCGGACATACGGTCCCTTCAATGTCGTTATATCCGGTTTTTACTGTATATATATATATATATATATATATATACACATACAGGGTGGAATCTACCCTTTGCACACCCGTGAAACTTCATGAATTGCCGAATGTAATAAACATTTAACTCTACATTTGAATAAGGTAGAGGAAGAAGAAGGTGTGGTAAATTTATACATTGCAGCCTGTCTGAGATAGATATTCAATTTCAAAATGAAGAAAGCATCTAACCTTGTTATATCCAAACTGGTGATAAAGTCAGAACTAGTTGACTTCATACTCTGCTTTGAGGCACTTATCATAATTATCACTGGTAAGAAACAAAACGACACAAACACTATTGAAAAGGGAAACATTCATTCGCAATAGCATTTTGTTTTGAAAAATCTCGGCCTTGAAATATGATTTAGACATCGAGTGAACTGAACACTGTTGCCAAGCAAGATTCTCGCATGCACGTTTTACGAACAAAGGTTTGTTACATTCTATTAGTGTTTTCTGATTGGCTGGTGCATAAAAGAACGTAATTAGCAACCAATCAGAAAACAGTATGCGATGTGCAGGAGAATTTCAACATTATTGCTTGTCTTTGTTTAAAATTAAACATCGAGCAGTTAGTGTATTTAAAGAGAAGACAAGATGAATCACTCCTAGCATTTATGAATAGAATAATAAATTTCAATTCTGGTTGGATTCCGGAATCGCCAATCACTGTGCGGGCGTTTTCGTACTAGATATAGTGAACACCCGCACAGTGACTGGCGACTCCGGAATCCAACCAGAATTGAAATTTACTACTTCATTCATAAATGCGACGAGTGATTCATCTTGTCTTCTATTCTTCAAAATATGCACGGAACAGCTCTGTGTTTAGTTTTAAGAGACAGCAAAAGACAAAGACAATAATGTTCAAAATAATTATTCTGCACATCTCGTACTGTTTTCGGATTGGTTGCTGATTAGGATTTTTCATTCACCAGCCAATCAGAAAACACTAGTAGAATTTATTTATTTATTTATACTGATTACAAACAGACTATGTCTAATAACATGTATCAGTTGGAAAATTACAAACATACAGAAGCGAAGTATAACAATTATACAGATACAAACATATATATATATATATAAACAATATTAAAATATTTAAAATTAATGTACAAACATCACAAGGCATTTATACTATCCTGGTTGTATCTCAAATGGGAGAGTAGTGAGGTCTTAGAGATATTAGAACAATTTCTCCTGTTCTCAAGAGGTTGTTAACACTGACTAAGCATTTGTTAATGGGGCTTAAATTGAATTTGAAGGGCTATTTCTGATTCTCAGTCTTATGTCTGGTACGTTGAAGTGAATGTTCATCAGTATATCAGGTACATTGATCAAGTTGTGTAAGATATCAAAGACAAAAGAATCTGGATCCTTTCACGCCGCTCCCAAAGTTATAATTTCAAAATCTCCTTTGGTTTTCGAGGATATAAGAATGGGTATATTCCATATTTTGAAGTGCATGGATCTTGGAATTTTTTTTTTTTTTTTTCAAGCATTCAGAATATGTTATGGTCTCAGGGTTCCAAATAATACAGCAGTACTCTAACTTAGATCTAACATAGGAATTAAAAGTATTATAGATGTTTGGTATTTAAAATCATGTTGATCTCAAGATGAAGCCGAAATTTTCTGTAGCACTCAAAGCTAATTCTACTAATATGTTCATTGAACAACAATGTTTTAGTAAAACAACACCCAGATCCTTGATTCTATCTAGAGATTCCAGCTCGACATCATTGATGGTATAGTTCCGACTATTTCTATTTTTTTTTTTAGTGTATGATACTATTTTACATTTTGACTCATTTAGTGATAGGTCATTATCATCGAGTACCTACAGATTGCATCAATTATATCTTGGAACTTTTTTGTGTCTTCTACTGATGTTAATTTGAGAAACACTTTCAAGTCATCTGCATATAGAAGAAATTTTGAATCTTCAAGATAGTCATTGATATCATTAATGAACATGACAAAAAGCAACGGTCCCAGTATCGAGCCTTGGGGTACACCCGAGGTACTAGTAAAACTCTCGGACTGACAGTTATTATAAACTCAATCTGCGAAAACCAATGAAAGGTACCCACAAAAGATGTTTCACTGAGGAAGCCATAAAAAAATTTGTCGAAAAACTAAACAATGAGGATTGGGCAGAGGTCTATGAAATAAAACTTGAACAAGTAAACGAACAATGGGTGATGTTCATCAATAACTTTATGAATATTTTCAACGAATGTTTTCCAATCAAATACATACATTTTCGTAAAACAAAAAATTATTACTCAATTCTCAAATTAAGGAATGCAAAAGTAGGTTAGATACATTATTATGTCTATCCAAAACGAATGAAAATATCAAATATGAATACTTGAAAACAAAAACTGAGTATGATAAGTTGTTAATATCGCAAAACAGGAAAGTAAAGAGGCAAAGCAGTGACATACAGGGTGATCCAATCGATATATTGCAACGAAATTACCGGCAAAGTAAAGAGGCAAAGCTGTGACATACAGGGTGATCCAATCGATATATCGAATAAATTCAATAATTATTTCAGCGAAATATCTACAACATTAGTTAATATCTACAACATTAGTAATAATGAACATTTTACTTGTGAAATAGTAGAAAATCCTCAGTTTATGTGCATACAACCACTAACTCCAAATGAAGTGGTTGCAATGTCAAATAAATTGAAGAACAAATACTCAAGCGGAGAAGATGAAATCCCAACTTGTTTGATAAGAAAATGTACAGTAGTAATAAAAGATGTTTTAACACACATAATTAACAATTCCTTGAATTTTGGCATTTTCCCCTCGCAACTCAAGCTATCAGTTATACAACCATTATACAAAAAAGGGGATACAGATTGTATTGAAAATTATAGACTCATAAGCTTACTCCCAAGTTTCTCCAAATTGTTTGAAACCGCAATGTGTAATAACGTTATACAGTTTTTTAATGAGTGCAATATCTTCAGTGATAATCAACATGGCTACTTACAAAAAAAATCAACACAAACGGCAATCTTCCAATATACACAGAACATAATTGGTCTGATGGAAAAACGGCATCTAGCTCTGGGTATGTTTCTTGACCTGTCAAAAGCATACGACTGTCTGGATCATAATATCTTGTTAATTAAATTAGAGAAATATGGAATAAGAGGAAATGCTCTGAAATGGTTTCATTCATATTTAGCAAACAGACAACAGAGAGTCAGTATCACTAAAGATTCGAAAAACTTCAAATCTGATATTATAACAACATCAGTGGGTATACCTCAAGGAAGTGTAGCGGCCCACTGTTGTTCGTTATATTTATGAATGATTTATGCAAATCTAAATTAGCAGAGAATCAATTTATAACTACATATGCTGATGATACAAACCTTCTGGCAGGGGGTGACACATATCCGGAGATGATGGTAAACTGTTATGACATTTTTCAGAAAACAAAAAACTGGTTGAAAACAAATAAGTTAGTTTTGAACGAGTCTAAAACTAAAGTGATAATGTTTGCAAACTATCTAACAACATATGAAAAACCAAATGATATATAATTTACCAATATTACTTTTCAGTTATCGATAACACCAAGTTTTTGGGTGTTTACATTGATGAATGGCTGAACTGGTCACAACATATAGAGGAAATCTCTCAAGCTTGGAAAAGTGTCCTATGGACTAAGAATAATCACTAAACATCTAGAAAAGCAAGCAGCATTATCTCTTTATTTTGCAAATTTTGAATCTGTCATGAGATACTGAATAATTTTTTGGGGATCCAATAAGAACACAAATAGAATATTTGTTATTCAAAAAAGAGTAATGAGAATAAGCAATTGCAAACATTATAATGACTCTTGTCGAACAGTTTTTAAGGATAATAACATCATGACTGTTTATGCTCTGTACATTTTTGAATGTTTGATGTATTTGTTTAAAATAGAGAACTTTTTAATCTAAATGCCACAGAACACTAATATTACACTAGGAGGCGACTTCATTTATCCATATCATACATTAAGACTTACTGAAAAATCTCCTATTATATAGCAATTAAATTTTACAATAAGTTACCAGTACTTGTAAGACGTTTGCTAGTATCAATCAATTTAAGAAAAACATCAAAAAGATACTTGTAGATCTAGAACCCTATTGTGTTGAGTATTTTTTAAAACATCAGTTTTGAAATATCATTGTGTGTGACGTCATTTTATTACATGTTGTAATTGTTTTTTATACAAATAATTGTAGCATTTTTTAAAATAAACATTATTATTATTATTATTATTATTATTATATTTAACAAAGTTAGGACGATTTGTCAGATACGATTTTATAAATGCGACTAATTTTTCATCGAATGAAAATGATGTTAACTTATTCAGCAAAACATTGTGATTTACCCTATCAAATGCTTTTGCTAGGTCCGTGTAAATGGTATCAATTTGATAGTTGGATATTTCTTTGGAGACATACTCGCTAAAGACGCAAAGGTTTGTTGTGGTTGATTTTTTATTTATGAACCCATGTTGTTCCTCTAAGAGTACTGAAGATATGTGACAATTTATTTTTTTATGCATTGTCTTCTCAAATATTTTTGAGGGTGATGGTAAAATAGTGATGGGCCTATAGTTTGTTATTTCATTGGTTTTGCCAGATTTATGAATTGCAATTATACTGCCCACTTTGAATCTTTCAGGAAACACATTAGACTCCAAGATCTATTGAAAATAATTTGTAGTGGTGATGATAATAGGTCAGCGAATGCTTTGAAAAAGTAGGCTGGTATTCCATCTACCCCTATTGCCGCCTTGGGTTTCAATGATTGAATGGCCTCTAAAATATCAGATATTTCAATGTTTTTAATTTGTAGGTTAGTAAGACCATAATCTTTATGTTGGGTTTCCCTAGAGATGAGTGTACTTTCACTATATACTGACTTGAAGTATTGTGCATAGGCATTGGAGATATCTTTATCTGATTCTAAGATTTTATTATTATAAATAAATCTACTCGATATAGATGAATTACTTCTTTTATTTTTCATAAAGTCCCAAAAGTATTTTGGATCCGAATGAATTTGTTCCTCAATATTTTTCATATGATTTTCATAACTCGCTTTGATAAGATTTTGGTTTCACTTCTCAGTTTCCTGTATGTAACAAACCTATGTTCGTAAACCTTGCATGCGAGAATCTTGGTTGGCAACAGTGTTCAGTTCACCCGATGTCTGAATCATATTTACAATGGTCGAGATTTTTCAAAACAAAATGCTATTGCGAATGAATGTTTCCCTTTTTAATAGTGTTTGTGTCGTTTGTTCCTTACCAGGGATAATTATGATAAGTATCTCAAAGCAGAGTATGAAGTCAACTAGTTCTGACTTTATCATCAGTTTGGGTATAACAAGGTTAGATGGTTTCTTCACTTTGAAATTGAATATCTATCTCAGGCAGGCTGCAATGTATACATTTACCACACCTTCTTCATCTTCTACCTTATTCAAATGGCGAGTTAAATGTTTATTGCATTCGGCAATTGCTGAAGTTTTCCTCTGAGCAGGTCACCAGAAATTAGGCGAGTGGCTCTACCCAAAATTTTGTCGAATTTTACAAAAAACAAAACATGTTTTACATTTTTTTTCCAGATTTTTAACCAGTGTAATTTGTTAGAAAATGACATTATACACTGGTCATTCACGGGTATGCAAGAGGGTAGATTACATCCTGTATATATTATTTGTTTGGTTTTTCTTAGGTTTTAGATTCCGACTGGGACAGGTTTCAATTAGACATTTTTCTTTTCTACATTTAATTTACTATAATTCACAAAACGTTTCGCCCCTGGCTTGGGGCTTTATCAATTGTTTCCTTGTATCAGTATTGGGCCCAGTTCTGTTTTTGTTGTATATTAATGATTTGTCGAATATAAGCATATCTGGAAAGTTTACACTATTCGCTGATGACACCACAATAATTTGGCGCGCCAAGAATAGTAGTGAACTCAAAGAGGTGATATATAATGATGTCAACAGTATTAAAGTTTGGTGTGACTCTTGTACTCAATATTTCAAAAACCAACTTAATAACCTTCCCATGCTTACTTGATGACTTACCCCTTGGGTCAAATGTTATTGAAAATAAATTGAACACAAAATTCCTAGGATTGGTTATTGATACGAAGTTGAGATTCGAGGATCACATTCTGGCCTTGAGGAAAAAAATATCGTCTGGGTGTTTCAGAGTCAAGATTGTCTCTAATGAGTTGGGATCAGTAGCGCTAGAGTCGTTTATTATTCCCTAATTGAGTCTCATCTCAGGTACGCATCCCATTCTGGGTGCATGTAATGATAACTGCATGAACAGTATTCTTGTTCTTCAAAAGAGGGCTTAGGTTTATGTACAAAGCTAAATTTCGTGACTCCTGTAAGCCTTTATTCATTAAATTAAAAATACTTACGGTAATAGCAATCTTTATATTGGGAAAACCGTTTATTTGATTAGGAAACATCTGAACACGTTTAACAAACTTCCTTCACATTATGTCACTTTCGACAAGCTATAAACGTAAGTCTGCCACTTCCTAAATCATCACTGATAAAAAAAATTATATTATTTACAATGGCTGCAAGATGTACAACCATCTACCTACCTATATCAAAAACACAGCCAATTTGAACATTTTTAAAAAGTCCGTACAAAACTTGCTGTTAAATAAACCTTACTATAATTTATAGGAATTTTATTCGGACACATTCTAACACTTTACAATATCCTATTTATTTGTTATCGGCTAGTCTATACAATGTCTGTTTGTTTGTGTAATTATATTGTATTTGCTGTCTATTTTATATTGTATTTGCTGTCTATTTTATATTGTATATGCTGTCTATTTTATTTATACATGGTTTTACATATTAACTAGTAGGAAACTGACATATATTATCTTATTACTCTATATTAATCATTGACCAGTATGTACTAAACATATCTTAAAACTTTTAGATGTAAGCAAACTTTGTCAACAAGAATTTGGTTTCTTATGATAATAAAGTATATTCTCTCTTTCTCTCTCTCTCTTACATTCTACACATTTACTACTGAAAAAGGAGTTTAGGTTGGTTTTGTTTATACTAACTTGCAAGTACGTACCATAACTAAAGATGGCAATCCGAGCATAGGAGATTGATTTATGTTCCGCTTCATTCTCCTATGCTCGGATTGATTAGTTATGGTACGCACTTGCAAGTTAGTATAAACAAAACCAACCTAAACTCCTTTTTCAGTAGTACATGTGTAGGATGTAAGGAAACAATTGATAAAGCCCCAAGCCAGGGGAGAAATGTTTTGTGAATGATAGTTAATTAAATGTAGAAAAAAAATTTTAAAAATTTTTAAATTCTTAGTTATCTCAGCAACCGACATCAAAACGTTAAAATAAATAGCACAAAATAATGCCCTCAATTTCAAAGAATTACCTCAGTGCTTGCCAATTATCTCAATATCAATAAAACATATTACCTAGTATTATCTATTACAAACATGAACAGACCCAACTTCACCTCATTGCATTTCAGTGGAACTGAAATAAAAGAATAATGGAGGTGTAACAGGTAAAATACCTGGGAATTATTATAGATCAAAATTTTAAGTGGAAAAAACATGTAAGTATACCTATTGACAAAAAATAAAAAACTGATTTACAAACGCAGGGGCGTAATATACTTACTGTCGTAACAATATTCGCATTCTCTTCTTCAACCCTTGAATTAATGCCCTTTTTTATTACCACGTTTTTATTAGCTCGCTTATGTGTCTGTCCTTACAAATCTCGCAATCGATTTTAAACTAACTTCCCGATGAGCTAGATACATGAAACTTCGGAAATGCCTCAGACCTGAGAGACAATACAATATTAACTAGTTTTCTTGTCTATCTGTTTGTTTTTACTTGATCAGCCTCCCTAGAGGTCAAGTAATGTAATGGTGCAAAAAAAATATCGAGATATCCACGGAAATATCCGTTTTGAGGTCCCCCGAGACGATTGAGAACATTTCCAGAGTCCACGATAACTGCTGAACCGTTTGACCAATCGAGCTGAAATTTGGTATGAGGATACAGTCATTTAACTGTTTAAAACTTTGCCATTCAATTATTCAAAATGTATCTGATGGATTAGAATTAAATTTGACAGGGAGCAACACAACAAAAAAATCAAATAAAGTCTGCAGTTGGAGCTTTTCACCGTTTCCCAGTTTGGCGCTAAGAATGTTTAATTTTTTTCGAGACGGTCGCTTACCCGGGCACTGACTAGGACGACCCGCGTTTAGTTCAGGACTGCTCAATTGACTGGGGTCAAATATCTCACTTGCTCAATTGACTGGTAAATTGACTGTTGAATTGACCGATCAAATTGACTTTGTACAGCCCTAAAAATGTTTTATTTCAAAATAACCCCATTCTCCCAAGGCTCGTGCCGGTTAAGTTCTGGGGTGTCCCACAGCTGATTTTTTTTACGAACCACAAAAAGTGAGGTTAGGATCACACAATCTCTCCATACCGAGATTCTGATTCTGTTAATTGTGTTACTACATTATACAATGTTTACATCGTCAAAAGGTAAATTAAAGGTAAAGATAAAAGTATGTAATAACTATGAAATAAAATATAAAACTATGGACATAAGATGTGTACACTCAAAAAACATGCATATAAATAAATAAAACCTATTTCAAAATTTTTTAAACTTTTTTGCAGGACTCTAAAATATGTGTTGAAATGTTTGTAAATTCTTGAATGGAGAAGACACATTTTTTAATAAAATACTGTTTCAATTTGCACTTTTTTATGTTTTAACATTTTTATATCATCAGGTAATTTGTTGAATGAATTTGGGCCATGAAAGTTGACAGCTTACTGTGATTTTTGGAGTCAATTTGCAGGAATCGCATTTTCCTTCATTTTCGAAAGCATTATACCTTATTTGATCTTGAATTGTTGCAAATTTTTATATTGCAATTAAACATTATATTCATTATGCAAATATAATTTTAGAAAATAAGATGCATTGTGTATATTTTTGGATTGGAATCATGAAGATGTTTGGTTTTATAGGATCTGAAGATGAAGGTCAGCCTTGTGGTGTCCACTATTATATCAAGTTATTTGTCGGTGATAGTGAAACCGATCGTGCACACAAGAGAGGAACTGTAACAATGGCTATAAGGAAAATACAATATGCCCCTTCGAAGCAGGGAAGACAACCGTGTACGGTGGTGCGTAAAGACTTCATGATGAGCCCTGGAGAACTTGAGCTTGAAGTCACATTAGACAAACAGGTAATGGATTTCAACCCAAAAAAAATATTCAGATTTCGGGAATTAGAATATTTTTCATTTAGTGTAATGATGGATATTACTCATAGGAATGAAGATTGTGATGCATGAGCATTGTAAATTATTATTAAGCATTACCCCTTGTAATCAGTTCTCAAGTTTTTATAATGGAAATAAATGACTTATACAAATATGAAATGAATTAAATTAAACGAATATTAAATAAGAAGACAAAACTGAATGAATGTAAAAAAGTTTTCATGGTTATGAATATTTTTTAATTTTCGAATTCATTCTTCTGGTATTTTTTTTTTAGAATGATGAAGTGATATTGATAAAATACCCTTTAGGCTTGACATCATTAAAACATCGTGATTATTGCCCATTAGTACATTTTCATTATTGATTTGTTTGAAAATATGAACAGGATGTTCATAAAATCATTTGGAATCATCTGCGACTGAAAGATAACTTTTCAACATTTTCATTATCCTTGGATAATTTAATTATGTGGTTGAATATTTGTGTTTTGTTAATTTTGAAATTGAATGTTTTATCTTATATCTGACCAGGTGAAAAATATAAAATATTTGAATAGCAAAGGAATTTAAAAATATAATTAGAAGGTAGACTACTTTTTTTTTATTATTTGACTCGGTGAAAATAATCTGCTTATGTCTGCTAATATTAATTTAAAATTGAAATTTTCTAAATTCATAAATATTTTTCAGTTATATCACCACGATGAAAAGATTTCTGTCAATATTTGTGTGAGGAACAACAGCAATAAAGTGGTGAAGAAAATCAAAGCAATGGTACAGCAGGGTGTAGATGTTGTCTTGTTCCAAAATGGACAGTACCGTACTTCTGTTGCTAGTATGGAAACTCAGTAAGTGAAATTTGAATTTTATTTGTCCTACAGTGAGGAATCAAGTTCAGACTAAACTGAATGGAAATTGAATATTTTGTTGTAGATTTATTAATCAAATATCCTTTCTTCCATAGCTTCAGTTTGAAAACCCCAATCCAGGTTTTTTTATTTTCGAACAAATCAATAGGGATTTGTCAAAAAGTTTCTTTGATATTTACGATAACAGATATCTAGAGGAAGTTTTATAAGAATCATCATTTTATTTATTTAATAATCTCATCTGCTCAAACTTTTATTATTGACAAAAGTAAAACAAAAATATTTTTCAATTAATTTTTAGTTGAATCCTAAATATAAAAAGCTATTGACTAATATAACTCTTGGCGGGGTAATAGTTTTTCAGTTTGGAAGATTATCAATTCAGAAAAAATGTCGAGACATTAATCCCCAAAAGAAATAATGTGAAACTCATTTAACATTAAAAACAAAATCTGAATACTAGAATCTATGAATAGGCATAGATTAATATCGAATTACCAATTCGGATTTCAGAAATCCAAAAGCACCAATGATGCTATGTTTTCCCTTCTAGAACAACTACACAAGTCTGAATACTGATGAGGCTGTTGTAGCGGTGTTCTGCGATTTCTCCAAAGCTTTCGATTGTGTAAATCGCAGAACCCTTCTGCCAAAGTTAAACTTATATGGATTTAACGGCGTCTCTCTGAAATGGTTCAATTCTTACCTCTCCAATAGATATCAAATGGTAAAAGTAAATGATCAGACATCTAATATATTAGAGATCACAAACGGGGTTCCACAAGGATCGATCCTTGGTCCACTACTATTTCTGCTGTATTTAAATGATCTGACAAGTATCGACATTCAAGGAACTTTCACACTCTTTGCGGATGACACTGCCCTTCTTTGGCGAGGTAAAGATATTGAAATTTTTTAAAAATCGTGTATACCACGACTTAGGCTTAGTGTGATTCAAACTCATTGTGCTTCAATATACCAAAAACAAATATTGTCACCTTCAAATTTAATCATTATGACTTGTATCTTGAAACATCACATCCAAAACAAAATTTCCTATAAGTACCGCGGACTATTCGTTGATAATAAATAAAAACTTTTTACAAGAAAATTAAACCGACGAAATACGGAACTGAAAAGTAAAAAATAAAATAAACCTTCTTAGTCTCAGTAACTAAGCCTAATGTAAGTAACTAATTTTGAGTCAGCGCCAAACAAACAAGCAAGTTGTATTTTATTATTTACATTACATTACCATTCTGATAATTTTTTTGAAGTAATTTAATGATGTTCGTTGATTGTTTGTTTGGCGCCGACTCAAAATTAGTTACATACATTAGTTTAGGAGCTTAGTATTTTATTTTTTACTTTTCAGTTCCGTATTTCGTCGCTTTAATTTTTTGGTAAAAAGTTTTTATTTTTCAATTTTTTATGGCTAAAATATACTAATTACTACCTACTTGTTTTTTTATCACTTCCAAAATACTTACTTACCCACCTTACTTCAACTATTACCAGTTAAATAATATGATTATCTACTTTTACTATTTGTTGTAATATAAATTATTTTTGTTGTTCTGGTTAGTTTATTTCATTACTTTGTATATCATTCCATCCTCTCATAGAATATACTGGTTTTGACGGATGTGGAACAGAAATAATGTCAGTAGCGATCTGTCATTGTCAACTACGTATGTGTGTGCCAATGTTCATAAGTGAAAATTCAATTATCCCCTATTTTACTACCCGTAAGGGTGGATTTGATCTTTTAAATTCAAATGGGACCACCTTCGAAGTACACCCTATCCACTGAAAAAATAATTATCGGAATCGGACGCCTCAGTAAAAAGTTATGCGTGATCATACATAACAAAAAAATATGGAAAAAAAAATATACGGGTCGAGTAGAGAACCTCCTCCTTTTCGTCGGTTAATTAAGGTTTCAAGAGCATGTGACTGCCTTAAAAAGAAAACTTGCATCTGAATGCTATGTGATTAGAACTATAGCTAGAGAACTTAATTTTTAGATAGCAAGGTCAGCTTACTTCTCTTTAATAGAATCTCATCTAAGATATGGAATAGCTTTTTGGGGATTTTCTAGTCAGTTGCTTTTAAATATGGTTTTATCCTTAAAATAAATAATAGTTTAAAAAAACTAAAAAAACACGCTTTTTATAAAAAACCGAACTAAAAAATAAATAAATAATAGTTTAAAAAAACTAAAAAACACGGTTTTATAGAAAACCAAACTAAGAAAATAGAAAATAAATTTTAATAAATTTGAATTAAGAATAGTGTAAAAAAAATTAATAAATATAAATTAATGTAAATAAGAAAAAATTTATTTAATTTGAAAAAAAGCGTGGGGTGCTTTTTAAGATAAAGATTGAGCACCCCACGCTTTTTTTTAAATAAAATATTTTTTTTTCTTATTTACATTATTATTAATTTATTTTTATTAAATTTTTTTACACTATTCTTAATTCAAATTTATTTTATATTTTTTTAGTTTTGTTTTCTATAAAAGCGTGTTTTTTAGTTTTTTTAAACTATTGTTTATTTATTTTTTAGTTCGGTTTTTAATAAAAAGCGTGTTTTTTAGTTTTTTCAAACTATCATTTATTTTCTACTTTTTAGTTTGGTTTATTTATAAAAGCATGTTTTTTTAAACTATTATTTGTTCTAATTTACTATTAATTCTGAGGTTACTATTGGTAATTGTAATTATTTTCCAAATCATTAATGTGTACAGCTGTATTAATAGTCAAATCTCGATTTTAGAAGTCATTCAAAGATTTTAACGTTGTCAATATATACAGTGAGCCGCCATCTTGAATTTTCCAATTTACACGAAAGAATCATAATATTCGACTCCAAAAACCCCCACATACCAATTTTGAATAGAATCGGACCATAATCACAAAACTCGTCCACCATTTTGTAGCCGCCATCTTGTTTTTTTTTCACACAAAAATTTCTTAAGGCATTGTCACCGGAATTATGTACACCTGCCAAATTTCAAATCATTCGGACGTCTGGAAGTGGGTCAGAATCGCGCCAAAAGGAGTCGGTTACAAACATACAAGTGAAGCTAATATAAAGCGTGTAAAAAGAGCAATGAGGTACATGTGCAATACAAAGTCAAGGGAACATTGCAAACCCCTGTTTATTCAGCATAAAATATTAACATTGGCAAGCTTATTCATCTTGGAGACAGTATGTCTTATGTCAACTTAATCCCGAACCTGGCTATTATACAAGACAAAATAGGAACATTCCTCTACCAATCCCCAAGTTATCTTTAACAAAATATTCAGTTATTTACGAGAGCAGAAAAATATATAATCATCTACCTTCATGAACAAAAACGGTTAGACTCTTATCTGCCTTTCGGAAGGAAGTTAAAATCATGCTGCTTGAGAAGGCCTACTATAACATTCAAGAATAATATGGTGATCAATTATTGTAAGCAGATATACTATTGATTTGTTGAAAATATAAACAGGATGTTCATAAAATCAGATATGGAATCATCTGCGACTGAAAGATAAACTTTAGTCACTATCTTCCATCGTCAAGATAACCTCTTGTGGGGTATTCATGTTGAAAAGGGAAACATTCTCAATTGAATATTGATAGAAATATTCATTGAGAATGTTTCCCTTCAACATGAATACCCAAAAGTTATCTTAACGATGAAAGAATGACTAAAGTTATCTTTCGATCGCAGATGATTCACATTTTTATGAACATCCTGTTTATATTTTCAACAAATCAATCTATCATACCCATGACAGGTTTTAATGTCAGAAAACACTAATTTCAAAGTGTCTCTCCAAGAAATGATTCTAACTTTTTCCATCTTTTGCAAAGTGAGATTGCTTCTTGAAAATATGTTTCCCATTTCTTCCGGGCTTCCTGATGATCAGGTAGGCGTGAATGATTTTCGTCGACAAAAAATGTATTGAAGACCTAGTGAATGCGATGTCCCTCCTCGTCAATGTCGAATGATTTCTGGTGAGTACTCTCTTTTGGAAAACATTCTTCTTTGCCTCATTTCATCTTTATGGGGTTCTTAATTAAGACTGGAATAAAATCAAATAACTATCTGAATGAAAATGCAAATTTTCAATTTCAGATTTTTCTTTGAGTTAGGGCCTTTTCAGAATATCTATCAGATGTAGTTCAATGTCCAGGTGCTTTATGGGAAGTAGTTGTTTTACTTTATAATTACACTTTTTCTTTTTACTCTTAAAAATTTTTAATTATCATTAAAAAATTTAATTCAATTAAATGTTTCCCTTTTCAATATACTATTGGTTGTATGACATATACTCTGTTGATGACTAATTTAAATTCACACTTTTTAATCTCATTTTAGTATTTATCAACCTGTGGCTGTAATTTATGTTATTTTACTCGTTTTATGATTACTTCTTGTGATTTTTTTTTATTACACGCTTTATATTAGCTTCGCTTGTATGTTTGTAACCGACTCCTTTGGACTTGATTTTCACCCACTTCCAGACTTCCGAATGATTTGAAATTTGGCAGGTGTACATAATTCCGGTGACAATGCATTAAGAAATTTTTGTGTGAAAAAAAAAAACAAAATGGCGGCTCCAATATGGCGGGCGAGTTTTGTGATTATGGTCCGATTCGCTTCAAAATTGGTATCTGAGGGTTTTCGTGGTCGGAGATTAAGATTCTTTTGTCAAAATTGAAAAATTTAAGATGGCGGCTCCAAAATGGTGGACAAGTTTTGTGATTATGGCCCGATTCTATTCAAAATTGGTATGTGGGGGGTTTTTAGAGTCGAATATTATGATTCTTTCGTGAAAATTGAAAAATTCAAGATGGCGGCTCCAAAATGGTGGACGAGTTTTGTGATTATGGACCGATTCTATTCAAAATTGGTATAAGGGGGTTTTTGGAGTCGACTATTATGATTCTTTCATAAAAATGAAAATTCAAGATGGCGGCTCCAAAATGGTGGACGAGTTTTGGATTATGTTCAGATTCTATTCAAAATTGGTATGTGGGGTTTTGGAGTCAAAATATTATGACTTTCTTGATTGAAAATTCAAGATGGCGGCTCACTGTATATTTAACAACGTTAAAATCTTTGAATGACTTCAAAAATCGAGATTGACTATTAATACAGGTACACATTAATGATTTGGAAAATAAATTTCAGTTATAATAGTAATCACGGAATTAATAGTAGATTAGAACAAATAATAATTTGAAAAAAATTAAAACACGCTTATAAATAAACCAAACTAAAAGTAGAAAATAAATAATAGTTTGAAAAACAAAAACACAGCTTTTATAAAAACAGCTTTTATAGAAAACCAGACTAAATAATTTGATTAAGAATGGTAAATTTTTTTAATAAATATAAAATTAAATTTAATGTAAATAAGAAAAAATTATTTGATAAAAAAAAGCGTGGGGTGCTTAATCTGAATCTTAAAAAGCACCCCACGCTTTTTTTTAATTTTTTTTCTTATTTACATTATTATTAATTTATATTTATTTAAAAAAATTACACTATTTTAATTCAAATTTATTATTATTTTTTTAGTTTGGTTTTCTATAAAAGTGTGTTTTTTTAGTTTTTTTAAACTATTATTTTTTTTTTTTTTTAGTTTATATACCTACTATTCTACCATGCTTCTTCTATGAGATTTTATCTTTTGTGACAATAAAGTATACTTGATTGATGGTTTGTGAGACTAGGATGTTTTTTTCTTCAGATATTTGCATAATTAATAAATTTTCAGTTCTTTTACAGCCCATTTTACATTACTTTATGGATTGTCATAAAATTAATTCATTGATTGTAATTTCCAGAGAAGGGTGTCCAATTCAACCTGGATCCAGTCTACAGAAAGTAGTTTATCTCCTGCCGTTATTATCATCCAACAAGGATAGGAGGGGAATAGCATTAGATGGCCAACTCAAGAAACAAGACACCCATTTGGCATCCACCACACTGTAAGTATCATGGCTGTTATCTCTAAATGCATCGATAATTTCGTATAGATATTAATTTTCTCAAAGCTACAAAGAAAAATGTGAATATAATGCTCAGATAATTTTATGCAAACAAATGATTTTCACTATACTGGGTTCACAAAACCACGACACATGTTTGGCTATACAATTGCTTCTTCAGGGGGAGATAATACTAACTCAACAATCACAATGTATCATGTTAAATAATCAAGGCAGAAGAGGTAGTTAATGAATCCAATCAAGGATAATCCAAGGAATTAATAGAACGAGGACTGAGTAGAATAGGAATTATATCCATTACCTGTTCAATCTTCAGTAAAACAAATTCAACAAAGTTGATATGGTCACTGAGCAAATATTGTGACTTTTTGCATTGATTGATTACCAAGCTTTCTCGTGAAGTGTGTTTTTGTTTGCTTTAATATGGATTTTTCATCTTCCACGAGACAAATCTAAATGAGCTCATGGAAACAATTAAACATATGAAAAACAAAACATCCAGTGGAGTTGACGATATCTCTATAAAAATCTTTGAAAATTTGTCGATTTTCGTTTTAGAATTGTTGGTCTACCTCATGAATAACTCCTTTGCCAAGGGAATATATCCTTCTTTTCTGAAAACCAGCATCGTGATTCCTCTTTATAAGGGTGGTGACACATCTAACCCAACAAATTTTAGACCTATCTCACTTATTCCAACCCTTGGAAAAATTTTGAAAAACTGGTTAAAACTAGAATGATGGAATTTCTGATATTCAAAAATTTTAAATGTTCATCAGTTTGGCTATCAAACTAATAAAAGTACAGGAGATGCAATCTTTCACTTTCTGAAAAATTTATATTTCAGTCTGAACTTGAAGGAAGTGAGCGCTGCAGTGTTTTGTGATCTGTCTAAAGCTTTTGACTGTGTCAATCATGAAATACTGTTGCGTAAGCTTCAGAGGAGGAAGCTTCAATTGATTCCAGTCCTATCTAAGTAAAATAACCCAAATTGTTAAAACTGATAATATTCTCTCGGATATTGGGCACATTGAGCATGTTCCGTTTTTGGGCCTATCCTGTACCTGTTGTATTTCAACGATCTCATGAATTTGAAAATAGAAGATATGTTTACTGTTTTTGCAGACGACACTACTATCTTATGGTATGACAAGAACTCAACTGACCTTCATAGTAAAATGGCTCGTGATATCTCGACTGTGAAATAATGGTGTAACTCAAATATGCTTTCCTTCAATATAACCAAAACAAACTTATTGTCATTCCATTGTAGTATACCAGACATTCCTTTGGGGAATAAGGTAATCTCATCCTTCACCTCAAATAAGTTTTTAGGTATTCATATTGACAGTGATCTCAACTTTCAAAACCATGTTGTTATGCTCAGTAAAAGGCTGTCTTCGGGATGCTATGCTCTGCGCGTAGTATCGAATAAACTGGGTATGCAACTGTAAAAAACTTTTTAACAAAAAATTTAACCGACGAAATACGGAACTGAAAAGTAAAAAATAAAATAAACCTTTTTAGTCTCAATAACTAAGCTCCTAAACTAATGTAAGTAACTAATTTTGAGTCGGCGCCAAACAAACAAGCAAATGAATTAGGGAAGGCGTAAAATGATGGCATCGAGTTAGGTGACATTCTGATAATTTTTGAAGTAATTTAATGATCTTCGTTGATTGTTCGTTTGGCGCTGACTCAAAATTAGTTACTTACATTAGTTTAGGAGCTTAGTTATTGAGACTAAGAAGGTTTATTTTATTTTTTACTTTCAGTTCCGTATTTTTTCGGTTTAATTTTTTGTTAAAAAGTTTTTATTTTTAAATTTTTTGTGGCTGAAATCTACTAATTACTACCTACTTGTTTTTTGATTTCTTCCAAAATACTTACTTACCCACCTTACTACAACGATTACCAGTTAAATAATATGATTATCTACTTTTACTATTTGTTGTAATATGAATTATTTTAGTTGTTCTGGTTAGTTTATTTCATTACTTTGTATATCATTCCATCCTCTCATAGAATATAATGATTGTGACGGATGTGGAACAAAAATAATGACAGTAGCGATCTGTCATTGTCAACTACATATGTGTGTGCCAATGTTCACAAGTGAAAAGTCAATAATCCCCTATTTTTCTACCCGTAAGGGTGGATAATTTCATTCGAAATCTACATATAAGGCATACCCTATCTATTGAAAAAAGAATCATCCAAATCGAAGAACCCAGTACAAAGTTATGCTTGATAGAATCGGTTAACGGACCAGAATTCAGAGGGTGAGTGATCAATATCCTTCATTTCGCTACCCTTAGGGGTGGATTTCATCTTTTAAATTCAAATGGGACCAACTTCGAAGTACACCCTATCCACTGAAAAAAGAATTATCGGAATCGGACGTCTCAGTAAAAAGTTATGCGTCGTCATACATAAAAAAATATATATATGCGTCGACTAGAGAACCTCCTCCTTTTTGGTTTCGTCGGTTAAAAATAGTATACCATGCCCTATTCGAGTCACGTGCCAGGTATGGCATAGCTTTTTTTAAATTATCTTCAATCTGAAAAAACGTGCTGTGCAATATCTTTGCAAAATTGGGCCTAGAGTCTCTTGCAAATAACTTTTCGAAGAACAGAAAATCCTAACACTTCCTTCGCTTTTCATTCTCGAAACAGCATGTTTAATACATAAAAACAAATCATTTTATGACATAATTGATGGATTCCACCCGCCAAAATAAGAACTTGAGATTTCTTATTCCCTCTTGAAATTTAATTAGAAAAATAGGGGAAAATTGGTTTTTCACTTGTGAACATTGGCACACATATGTAGTTGACAATGACAGATCGCTAGTGTCATTATCACAATCATTATATTCTATGAGAGGATGGAATGATATACAAAGTAATGAAATAAACTAACCAGAACAACAAAAATAATTTATATTACAACAAATAGTAAAAGTAGATAATCATAGTATTTAACTGGTAATAGTTGAAGTAAGGTGGGTAAGTATTTTGGAAGTAACCAAAAAACAAGCAGTTAGTAATTAGTAGATTTCAGCCACAAAAAATTGAAAAATAAAAACTTTTTACAAAAAATTAAACCACGAAATCTGAACTGAAAAGTAAAAATAAAATAAACCTTTTAGTCTCAATAACTAAGCTCCTAAATTAATGTAAGTAGCTAATTTGAGTTGGCCAAACAAACAATCAACGAAGATCATTAAATTACTTCAAAAAGGTTTATTTTATTTTTTACTTTTCAGTTCCGTATAAATTAGTTACTTCATTAGTTAGGAGCTTAGTTATTGAGACTAAGAAGGTTTATTTTATTTTTTACTTTTCAGTTCCGTATTTTTTGTCGTTTAATTTTTTGTTATTAAAAATTTAGTTTCAAGTGAATTTTTAATGTGTTTGCATGTATATACACAATTATTTTCAAAACATGTTAAAAGGTATACCTAGGATACTAAGTTTTTAATGTTTTTTTAATTAAATTATTTCAAGTGTTTTTTTAAACTTCGAAATTTCATCCACTTTTTATTTAGCTATTTTAACACTTTGTCAATGAGATTTATTTTCTTCAGGCAATAAAGTATATTTTGATTTGATTCATCAAGTATTCGGCCGCATAAATTCAAAATTTGAAACCATGCTCATTTAAATGGTATGGCGTGATGTCACTAGACTCGGACAAGTTTGATTTTCGAGTGGCAAGCTCTCTTTGTAGCACTCATCAGTATATCAGTCTACTAATCTTCTACGAGTTTCTAGAAAAAAAAGTTAAAAAACTCGCTTTATTAGGGAATGAGTAGGGGATAGAATGCAATATTTTCAAGTCCACCTCAAAATGATTTAAATTTTATTAAGGTATCGAGGAAACTTCATGAAACCCTTCAAAATAAGTCAATTCCAACAAATAGTTTTTAAGTATTGTAACAAGGTTTTTTCAAATTGGTTTTCAAATCATAATTTTTGTGTTATTTCATTGGTCATTATTTAATACCAAATATCATATTGACTTTGGTTTGGGCTAAACCCTATCAATTATTTTTCTTCCAGATTGGCATCACCTGAAGAACGTGATGCATTTGGCATCATAGTCTCCTATGCAGTGAAGGTGAAACTCTACCTAGGAGCGCTAGGTGGGGAACTTGCTGCAGAATTACCTTTTGTTTTGATGCATCCTAAGGTATGTAGAAAAGAGATTGGAGTTAATCCCCAAAATGTTTACTTTTGCTTCAATTGGAACTAGAGCCCTGTTTGCAATTTTTGGGTGTCATTAGGTTTGGAAAAATGCATAAACATTTAAATGCCAATTTCTATAAACTTAATATTACTTAAGTAATATTAATTTCTCAAGAAGAAAATCATATCATTAATAGACCACAGTCTTATCTGACAGACAATTCTCGATTACACAATAATTTTCAACATAATAATACTAAGTAAAAAAAAAACAAGTTATTATTTAAAGACACTGAATTTTTGTGGTATGACAAAACTCATTCGGTTTTTTCAACACTAAATATAAAAAAAAAACTAATCTTCGACCTCCTTGATCTCAATCTTGGAAGATTCTGACCATAAATCAATTTCATAATCTCTGAACTCAAAAACCCCTGGAATTATAGATTCAGAATATATATCACAAAACTCATCCGTCATCAAGGAATCAGCATTTCAAGTTGTTGAATTTTACAAAAAAAAAAACATAATCTCTGACCCCAGAAACTCCTAAACCAATTCTGGCCACAAATCACTAAACCAGTTTTCAACTAAGTTGGATGAGTGGAGGTGGGTCAAATTTCACTTATAAGGTTTGACCCATGTTAGTTGGAGGTGCGAAACTTGATAAAAGCTTGTTAATACAGATAACATCTTTTAGTTTCCTTCATTTTTTTAACATTCCGACAATTTAAAATTGTAACTTTTATCGACCACTGTAAAAATAATGATCTGAGGATCATATAAACCCCAAATCTACGGGTATATTTTGTAACATTCAATCAATAATCGATAATTACCATTGTAGTGTATGTCACGTGACATCGTCACTGTTAAATGAATGAATATTTTAGGCATATTACAAAAACTTTGAATTTCCATTTACATGTAATTTTTTGAAGGCCCAACACACATTGTGCATTGTCTTTCTTAAATATATTTTTTTAATACTTTTAGGCCTTGTTTTCGGGAGACTTAGAATCCTAAGACAATAAAGTTTTGATTGATGCCTTATGACCATGATTGAATCATAAACCATATGCTTATATTTATACAGGATTAGTTAAATGTATTTTATTATATACCATTAACTCTTAATTTTATTTTACAAGATTTTGTTGATTCGATTTATATCTTCGGACAATAAAGTATATTTTGATTGTTTGATTGAACTATAAAAATGTTGACAGATGTACTGATGACATAATTCAATATAGTATATTGTGTCACAAGAGCAGGAAATGAGCTTTAGCATCCCGCAGCTATTAGCTGCACGAGCGAGCGAAGTGAGGGCAGCTAATAGCTAAGGGCTGCTAAAGCTTTTTCTGCATGTGTGACACACAACTGTTTTTCGCCTACCAAAAACAAAAAATAGGAAAATATAACAAAAATCTTTAATTTTATAAATACAGACATAATTTAATAAGAAACTTTAGTAGTAAAAATGTACGAATTTATTTATTATAGTAATTAATGTTAATTATCCCTCGAGCACAATTATGGACTCTTAATACCCGAATTTATAGGCATTTGGTAGGATTTTGAAGTGCTAGCAGTATGGTGACTTATTTCTATGGATGAAGTTGATGGTGCATTGGAATTATCTAGAATAACTGGCAATTCATTTATTTGGTCGTAATTATTTAACACTTCAGTTGTGTTTTTTCTGCGACTATTAGGCTGCTATTCTTGGTTTGTCAGGATTTTTTGAGAAATGTTGATCTTATTTGATAAGCAGACGTCGATATACCTTTCTGCAACTGCAGAAGAACGCTTTTTAAGTGTTACCAAATCACTCCCAGAGCTAGAAGGATTGCAGAGCTACAGCGGAAGCAATGTCCTGTGTATGTACTAGGTTCAGGTAGTTTCAAAAAAGTTGCTATTTATCCTGGAATTTTGCTGAATGCGTTTTTCTCGATCGGTTGTACTGTACATTTATTATTCTTGTAATAAATGAATAGGCAGTTATGAGGAGTGTGGGTGGGTCTAAGGGAAATATATTTGTTGTATATTTTAAGTAGATTCAATCCATCAACTGTTTTGTTTGTGATTGTATATCTCCTCTATGTGGCTTCATATTTAACAATTCATTTCTGCGACAATCTCCGTTTAGCCCCATCATAAGAAAAATCTACAATTCAACGTTAATAAAAAAACGAAATTAGTTTATCTTAATTTATTTGTTTACCTTCATCATAAGATGTTCAGAATCATCTGCTTTTTTTGTATATTAAGGAAACCTACTTAATAAATATTTCTTCTTCTTACTTAAAAAAACATAATGCATCGTTCTTGAGTCAAAGTTTTGGACTTTTTGGGCAGGTAATTTACAGAATTCCGTTTAAAAAATGCTCGAACTTTACGAAAATCATCAAAATTAATATTTTCCTTGACTTTAAAAGTGCTTCTCAACATTGAAAATTCAGACCATAGTGTACTTGCATTTACAATCTTTGATCTTTCCGGTAGATAAGCAAGTAATACATTTTCTGATAGGTTTTTTTACTCTTTTTCCAGTTGTTAAACAATTCATAGTACATTTCGTACTGTTCTCTTGACTTTGTAGGAAACAAACTTAAGAAATTTAGCTTCTTCTTGCAAGTCTGGTGGAGTATTTGAAATTCTTCATCGCTGTCTGAATTACTATTAATTTTCACTAATTCACACAATCACAATCTTTCAGAATCAGAACGTATTATTATTTTACAGTTTTGTTCTCTTGATTCCAGACTTTTATTTACACTGTCGTTTAATGAAAATTTATGTGAAATGTTAAAGTACGCAAAGGTGTCTAGATAGTGAAAAACTACAAAATCGTGTTGTTATGACTTTAGCAGCCCAAGGGACGATAAACATTACTTTCGGTCATATTTTTAGGGTTGATATGATTCATTTTCACATATGGTAGGCGAAAAACCCATAATGGTTCATGATTCATCAGTTTCTAGGCAACAAATGCAGTATGCAATATGATATTCTGTGACAATGTAGCTATGGATTGAATTGAATTTACGATTGTTCCATAGACATATTTCGATGTTGTTTTGGAAAAATATCATTTTATCTCTTCCAGCAGTTAACTCAGCATCATATTTCAGAGTCCATTGTAAGTTTTACATAAAGCACTAATACAAGATACTTTTCTGAGAAATCAATGAATTTTTTTCATTTGTTGCATACTTTCTGGAACACACTGTATTGTCCTACGAATTTCTGACCAAAATCAGAATGTGTGTTCTGATTTATGGTCAACTGCAAATTAAACAACCAGTCAAATGAACGTCAGATCTATTCAAAGTTATTATATATTCTGACTTTTGTTTTTCCAGCCCAATGGTAAAGGAAAATTCATACATGCTGATAGCCAAGCTGATGTTGAAATGTTTCGACAAGACACTGTTGATCAGGAACTGGATGAAGATAAGTTTGACTAGATCCTTTTTAGATATGATTGTGATATACTAACCATATTTATTTTACCCACATTAATGTAGATGTATATATCTTTAGTCATATTCTGAAGAAAAATTAATTTTATATAACTACTCCAAATATATATTTTATAACTCCTATGGTAATTTATTTCCATGATGTAGACTAGACTCGACACTGGTCATAGTTCTGTATTTTGTATGAAATAAAACTTGAAATTTCACTATAAGTTATATTGAGAAATATCCACATACTGTTTGACATACAGTTTGATGTATAATATACAATTCTTTTAGATTTTTAAGGACAGAATTTTTGCAAAGCGTCCATAAGCCTAAATTCACTAGGTCACTAACCATGTCACTATTATCTAATATGGCTAAAAATCGTGTCACAGGACACAAAATAAAATGAAGGAAGAGTTGAAAGAGTCTTCAGATATTCAGTAAATAATAATGAAAGTTGATCTAGCAATTCTTCAAAGTTTATGGAAATCTGTGAAACCAACAAACATATTCACCAGGTAGATTCACATTGTAAATGTAATTTTCTGAATTAAAGTGATTTTAGTGAAGTATGAATTGGAGAAATTGCTTCAAAGTGGAAGACATACTTAGTTTCCGAGTCCAATAATATTGGAAAAACCAGTTTTCTGTTCTTGCCGACACTATCCCCACTGAAATTGAACTGGAATACTAAGCCTTACAATTTTTCGATTTACACAAAATTGTTATCATAATCAAAAAGAGTAAAGTAATTGATTGCTAAAAGTAGAAAATGAACGGACCTCAATATTATACAGGGTGTAATCTAACCTCTTGCACACCCGTGAATGACGCGTGTATAATGCCATTTTATAACAAATTACAGCGGTTAAAAATCTTAACAAAAATTTTGGAAACATGTTTTGTTCTTGGTAAAATTTTGGGTAGACCCACCTGCCTAATTTCAGGTGACCTGCTCAGAGGAAAACTTCGGCAATTGACCGAATGCAATAAACATTTAATTCGACATTAGTTCTGAGATAAATATTCAATTTCAAATTGAAGAAAACATCTAACCTTGTTATATCCAAACTGGTGATAAAGTCAGAACTAGTTGATTTTATACTCTGCTTTGAGGCACTTATCATAATCATCACTGGTAAGAAACAAAGACGCAAACAGATTGAAAAGGGAAACATTCATTCATAATTGCATATTGTTTTGAAAAATCACGGCCATTGTTATGATTCAGACATTGAGTGAACTGAACACTGTTGTCAAGCAAGATACTCGCATGCACGGTTTACGAACAAAAGTTTGTTAGATTCTACTAGTGTTTTCTGATTGGCTGGTGAATAAAAGATTTTAATAGTGTTTGTGTCATTTGTTTCTTACCAGTGATCATTATGATAAGTGTCTCAAAGCAGAGTATGGAGTCAACTAGTTCTGACTTTATCATCAGTTTGGATATAACAAGGTTAGATGGTTTCTTCACTTTGAAGTTGAATATTTATCTCAGGCAGGCTGCAATGTATACATTTACCACACTTTTTTCTTCTTCTACCTTATTCAAATGTCGAGTTAAATGTTTATTGCATTCGGCAATTGCTGAATTTTTCCTCTGAGCAGGTCACCTGAAATTAGGCGAGTGGCTCTACCCAAAATTTTGTCGAATTTTACAAAGAGCAAAATATGTTGATTTGTTGAAAATATGAACAGGATGTTCATAAAATCAGATGTGGAATCATCTGCGACTGAAAGATAAACTTTAGTCACTATCTTCCATCGTCAAGATAACCTCTTGTGGGGTATTCATGTTGAAAAGGGAAACATTCTCAATTGAATATTGATAGAAAGATTTTTCTGTGAATTGAAAATCCATAAAATGAAGTTATTTTTGTGAATGTCTAACACAAAACAACTACTTCCGCTAAAGCCACGCTGGAATTGAAAATTTGCATTTTCATTCGATATTATTTGATTTTCTATTCCAGTCTTATTGAATCATGAAGATGAATGAGGCAAAGAAGAATGTTTTCAAAAGTATCACCAGAAATAATGTAAATCGACGAAGAGAGACATCGCATTCTAGTCCTATAATTTGACGAAAATTCATTTCACGCTTCACGATCATCGAAGACGAAGAAATGGGAACACATTTCCAAGAAGCTAATCTCACTTTGCAAAGATGGAAAAATGAGATTGCTTCTTGAAAACGTGTTTCCCATTTCTTCCGGTCTCCTGATGATCGTGGAAGCGTGAAATAGATTTTCGTCGACAAAAATGTATTGAAGACCTAGTAAAGGCGATGTCTCTCTTGCGTCAATGTTAGGAATGATTTCTGGTGAGTACTCTTTTTTTGGAAAACATTCTTCTTTGCCTCATTCATCTTCATGAGTTCTTAATTAAGACTGGAATAGAAAATCAAATAACTATCTGAATGAAAATGCAAATTTAAATTTCAGATTTTTTCTTTTGAGTTAGGGTCTTTTCAGAAATCTATAGATGTAGTTCAATGTCCAGCGTGGCTTAGCCGGGAAGTAGTTGTTTTCTGTTAGATATTCACAAAAAATAACTTCATTTTTATCGTGGATTTTTCAATTCACAGAAAAATCTTTCTATCAATATTCAATTGAGAATGTTTCCCTTTTCAGCAAAATATGTTTTCAATATTTTTTTTTTCAGATTTTTTACCACTGTAATTCGTTAGAAAATGGCATTCTACACTCGTCATTCAGGGTATATTGAAAAATATCACTTTCATCTCTTCATTAAATGTTGAATTATGTTTGTTAATTTCAGTGATTATTTTCTAAATTGTACTTTTTGGGGTTAAAATAAAAATAATCATGCAGCATAAGAATATTGATATTTTGTCTAAAATCACTCAAATCCTTGGAATAAAAAGATACCATCAAGTAATATTAGTTAGGTCTAGAGATGAAACTTAAGATTGCAATTTCTTAGTTTGTCCAATAATTTATTAACTTAAGCTAAAATGTATTCATAAAAAACTTTTATCATTATTATCCATGATTTGAATATTAATAAAAAAGAGGTTACCAAAAGATATTCACACAAAAACGTGTTGTGTTAGTTAAACTCCACCTGCACAAGAGAACAAGTTGAACATATTTTTTTTTAAATTTCATTCCAAGGATTTTTCAATAATTTATGATCAAGATAATATTTATTTGCAAACTAAAAAATATTTAGAATCACAGTTGTAAAGTTTCCAAAATGAATGAAACTGCAATGAAATTTTACAAAAATAAATGCCTCGCTTGTTATCAGTTGGAACCATTGATAAATGTATAATCTATATAAGAAACTCCAACCTTAACGAGAATTCAGCTAAAAATCTTAAAACCTTACGTTAGAGGTATATATTTATTCAACATTTACAAAAATCGTAAAAAACATTTTCTTAACTCTTACTGCCGCCTTTACTTACTAGAATCAGTCACTTCACTCCAATCCAAAAATCAATTATACAACTCAACTGAAGAGCCTGGTAAATGATATGGTTAAATATATAGGGTGTCCCAAAATTGAGTTCTCATTTATAACCTGAGATTCTCGAGTTGATTCAAACAATATAACCACACATCTCTAAAATGGACCGACATATCTATTTGCAAAATGGTCACTTTACTGTGCCACAAATCTTGAATGCTTGCATGATAAACTCGGTTGAAGGCAAGTTCCCAAAAGATGAAAACTTGTCTTGTGCTTTTATTCAACAATGATTTTGAAAAACGTAATTTTTGAATCATTTATCCATAGTCGTTTATTATTAATACCGGATGAATAATTTTTACTTTTTAACGATATATGGAATTATCACTTTCATATATTTTCCACAATTTCTATTGTATATCGTGCAATATCTGGAATACCAAATAATTGTTTTATACCATGTGCCCAAATTTAATTCCAACTATTATGATCTATTTCTCATGCAAGTTATGGTAACAATGAACCATGCACCAGAATTTCAGGCTAGCAAATAATCCTCACATTTAAATAAATTAACTCAATATTCTATATGACTAGCATAATTTACTGTTTGTAAACTCCTTCCCAATTCTACATGTACAAAAATACAGTCAAAACAGTGGACTGCGAAAGGGGAATTGGCTACGAAAAAAGCAAAAACTGTTTTTTCGTCTGAGAAAGTGACTATTTTTGGTATAGTTATGGAGTTATCTCAATCAATTATCTTCAAAAAGGTAAAACCATTATAGGAGCATACTAAGCATCATTACTTAACAAGCTGAAGGCAAAAATTGCGGAAAAACGGCCACATTTGCAGAAAAAAAACGTTTCATGAAGACAATGCGCCGTCTCACACCTCAGACTTGCTGGATCTAGCCCCAAGCGACTTTTTTCTGTTCCCTAAGTTAAAAGTTGCGCTCAGAGGACAGAGATTTTTGTCAAGTGAGGTGGCCATCACCTTCGTAAACAATTATTTTCCAGAGAATGACGCCGAGTACTACTTGGACGGGTTAAAGAGATGGGAGCATTTCTGGGAGAAGTGTGTAGACATACAAATCAAAATGAATTTGAAAAAAAGATGTCTGTATCTTTGTTGGGTCAAATTTTTTTCAGTCCACCCTTGTAGTTATATTACAAAAAATAAAAATGAACTCAATATTCTATATGACTACCATAATTTACTTTTGTAAATTCTATCCCAATTCTACATGTACTCTTTCTGTTTTTAAATTAGGCTCAAGGTTTGGATTGATGAAACGTTTTGTATTTTTATCTATTATATTAAGGTTTTCCATGAATGAATAAATAATAAAATCGATCTTCTCAATCAATCATACAGATTTTTTATTATTTGATATTTTTTATCCCTATTTTGAGCATCGTTTCTGGGGGTAAAAAAGAAAATTAACTACTCATTTTGACATAAGCTGCAAATTCTAGAAGTATAAAGTATTCTCGAAGTCAGAGAATTAAAAGTGAAAACAAATCCACACATTCAATGTACAAAAAGGAAAAGGAGTTATTTTGCAGTCAATCGTCAATATCCGAAGTTCAATCTAACTGTACTTTTACAAAGAAAATGAGAGTGACACTGCACATGGTGAAAATAGTACTCAAGACAACTTTTTTTAGAAACAATTAAAAAAATACAATAAACTTCGATTGGTTCATGTTTGTTTTTATTTTGGATTGTTTGAGATAAGACAGTGAGAAAATTGTTCAATCCATTGGCACAGAAGGCTAAAGAAGGGTATTATGTGCCAATAACTCGCCTATATATTTATGTGTGACCAATATTTCCAAATCATTTCCATTACAAAATTTCGATGTTAGCCTTGTAACGATATATCTGTTACATTTCTTATTGGTATGCTCAGAGATTTCATAATTGAAAATCTTAGCGACATCTAACCGTGGTCAATGGAACAGTCATTATGGCTGAGAAGAAGAACGGTGGCGAGGGATCTGACAGAACGGAGATATTAAAAAAGAGGCGTGATGCCATTCTCGCCCCTTTTCCGATCTGGTTGTAATTGAGATATCTCGTGTTCTGAAGCTCGTCAGCCATTGATTGACAGAGTAGATTATGTTCATGTTGAAATAACTAATTAATAAGAGCATTTTCCTTTCTCCGCGAAAGTGATTTCGAATCAGTGAATTTCGAGTGATATCAAGGTATGTATTGGGAATTCAATTATGAATTTTTTGAATAAAATTCGAGTCCACTAGGCTGCAAGAATGACATAACTCGTTTCAATTTCCAAATTAGCATTTTGGGAAGCGTGTTCAAAAAATAATCAAACAGATTTAATTTGATTAATATCTATCATACATCCGAGAATGCTCTAGATATTTTTAAAATATCTGGTTTAAACTTGCAAACTCAATTTCCGGACACCATATAGAGTGGTATACATCATGCCTAACAGGAAGTTTATTTTTTTTTTGTATATTGTGTTCCAGTTATTCTGAATTTGATCAATACTAATTCTTACATGAAGTGTGAAAACCCATTTCGGTGATCCAAAATAGAGTATAATTTGGGCAAAATGAGTGATAAACGTAATCACTGAAATGGCTGTTTCAGCAATTTGATATTGAAAAATGTATCGTTGACCCAGAATTTAGAAAAGATATAGGCTTTGATTAATTAGTGAAATATCTAGTTGTGGTTTTCATTACAACTGAAAAACATGTTTAGCGATTTTATTTCTAATATTTGCACACAGACTGCAGATTTTTTATTTTATTCAAAAAACAAAGCCTATTGGCTTCGTTTGGTCAAAAAATTATTTAAATTAGTTTAGACACTTTCTTTTTTTTTCCAAATTCAAGTGTATGCAGCAACTTCGGTTACAAAATGAAAATACCATTTTCTATAATGTACTGAGTATTCACGAGTTACATAAAGCATTATTCAATAAATCACTTTGTCCATTTTCGTTACCTCAGGGTGGCCCTTATTCCGAACATGCCTTTCATTTCAACTGACAAATACGAGCTTTTGACTAGTAACAAGAACATACCTTCATCATTCCCACTTTACATCTGAAACAGCACTTTTTCACAAAACAAAAAAGGTACAGGTGACATGACCACCCTGTATATCAAACAAATAACTTTGTGCCTCTGTAGGAATTACCGCTAAAAATCAATAACTTAGACAAAAAATATATGTACATAATAAACAAAAAATATATATATATAATATGACCAGATATACATGTTTGTCATCAAATAATTGTCAAACGATTGAAAAGAAAAACAAAACAAAAACACTCACACAAATAGTACTTTTTTAATCCTAAACAGTTCTTGCAAAGGTAGGTTTATCCGTTATTTAGTTTTTGGAAGCGGGCGTACCAGATAGAGCTTCTCACCCTGTTTGTTGGTGTAGATGGGCGCTCTCTGGTAATGATCCACCAGCTGATCGAGTGTGTGGAATTTTCGTTGTCCTATGCAGTAAAGAGCCCCCTCTACGTGGACACGGAAATGTTTGTTCCTTCCAGGAGCTTTCAGAGACACAGAGTAGTCGCCCATCTATAGCAGAAAAAAAATTGTAGTTTTCCACAAACACTGTTATATACACATTATTTCAAAAATCCACAAAATATAGTTATTTTCTTTAGATGTGTAAATGGGAATCTGCTTTTTTTGTACAATTTCACTTTTTGCAATTCATGAAACTTAAATTATTCCCTTCATTATAAATAGCGCCAATTGACACATATCTGTAGGTTGTTTTTAAAATAGTTTATTGCTTGAACTTCATTCCGAAATCCTCAAAATCAAACTGTAGCTGTTTTTGACCAACTTGATATATAATAATTATTTATGATACAACGAAAAGTGTCATTTTATTTTGTGAGTGGAAAATCCCACGAACAAAATAAAAACACTTCTAACAAATGTATCATACAATATTTTTTGTACAACTGTTACTGGTAGTAAAAAAAACACATCTTTATTAACTTCTGTAGGATTCGAACCTACGATCTCTGGACTACGAGTCAGATGCTCCAGCCACTTGAGCTAACAAAGCACTTAGTAATAAATTCTGGTACTCTGTATTTAAAATAATATTTACAAGAAATTGAAAAAGAAACTAAAAAAAAAAAGGTTTCTAGAGGGTTTGAAGATTTCTCAATAAATATTATATGTCATAATTGTAATGGTATGGCAAGTAAAAACAATTGAAAATTGTTATTAGTGACCACAAATTAATAATAGTGCCTAGCTTCTTTGTGATCGTACCTATAACTGCTGCAAATAAAATATAATGGAAATTGAATTTAAAATTGATGATTCAGATTGCACTCTTCCACCAGAAATTCAAGAAGCTGCAAACAGAGCAACTTTGAATTTGTTGCCTGAAAAATCATTGGATTCAACGAATCGAGTCAAATGAAGAAAGTTAAAGGCAAGTTCACTGAAAACGTATTTTTAATTTATGTCAATAAAAAATCGAAGTATAGAAGTCATCCAACGTTGTGGTCTAAATTCTCTATGATAAAAACTGGATTGAAAATCAAAGAAAACGTAGATATAAGCAGTTACCATAAACTGATAGCATTTTAGAAACAAGAGTGTCGGATACCATCCTGAAAAACCGAAAACTCTGATATGAGAACAATTTGCCAGATTTTCGAATGAAGCTCCTATAATACCAAATATCTTATGATAAAAGTGGCAACCATTTTTGGATTATTCGGAGCGTGCAAATTGAGCGTGGATGACATCGAAGAAACAACAAACTCATTACTTATTCATATTTCGTACACCAAAATCAACATTTAAGTTTTTGCATTGTTGAAATCTGCATGAATCTTTACCGTGAATATGCTGCTTTACGCCCAACTTCGATAACTCATTGTCGGTTTTTCCTGAATTATTCTAACAACAAATGCACTGTCCAACCAGTTGGAATGAATACTTTTGGAAAGATGCCTACCACGTTTGCAGAATTTCTGAAATTACCAGATCTGCAGCACTTTACCGGCTATTGTTTTCGAAGATTTTCAGCAACTTTGTTATCAAAGTCAGGAGCAAATTTGAATACAATAAAACGACATGGAGGATGGAAGTCCTCGACCGTAGCTGAGGGTCACATCGAGGATTCCATTGAAAATAAAAATAACATTGTTGACAAAACTTTTCCTGGTACAAGTACTAGTTCTAAAGCGAAACCCAGAGATTCATGCAAACCCTTGTTTATTACTCAAAAAATATTAACATTGACATGTATCTTTATTCTGGAAAGTGTATTTAATCCACAAAAAATTTTACAATAATATCCAATCTCTGTCAACTTACAAGACGAGGAGTGATAACTTTACAGTATCCCTACCAATTCCCAGAAGCTCCTTGGTTAAGGGGTCAATAATTTATAATGCTAAAAAAATGTTTAACCACCTGCCTTCACATATTCGTTCTTTGGTGGCACATAATAGATTCAGGAGCCGTCAAGGAGTTACTGCTAGATAGAGCATATTATAATTTGAAAGAATTTTATGACAATGTATTTTAAGTATTTGATTTCGAATTGTAATTTTAATTTAGCTTCAAATATGTGTCTGTTTATATACGTGTACATGTTATATACAAAAATTTTCTAGTATGCGATTAGGATTATTTATTGATCCTGGCGTTATTGTGACTTTTCACATATATGTATGTATATATGTATATATGTGTATATATGTGTGTTTATATTCATACAGTTTGTACTCTTTTTGTATTTTAAATGTTTTTACTCTTTTATATTTTAAATGCTTATAACTATTTTATAATTACCTTCTAGCTTTGTCAATGAGAATTTAATTCTTTCGATATTAAAGCATATTTGATTTGATTTGATTTATATCTCTGCACCTGCATTATTTGGGTATCCCTCTTCAATAGCATCGTCATTAGTTAGTGATGACGAACGTTCTGCAGTTGAATTGAATACTTCTGCAGTTATTTCTCAGGGAATTAATATCACCAATTGTTCAAACTGCCAAATACATGTTAATGTTTCTATATCATTCCTCATAAGTAGGTAACTGTGTTCTGATTATTATTATAATATTTTATTAAAATGTTTCTATTGAACAGATTTATATTACTAAGTATCTACCATCACCATGAGTGTTAAAAGTGAATTTGACACATTATGTGAAAACGTCAGTTTTTAATTCACATATCTATGAACTAAAAATGTAATTTTTAATGGCAGTTGTACAAAAATATATTTTACTCTTCACGTACATTCATGTAAATTTTACATATCATTTCACTCGAAAAACTGTGGTACTAACTTTCCACAGGACAGATAATTGAGAACAAATAATGAATTTCCCTCATTTGAAAGATGTTCTAACTCTGATTATAACTCTTTAATTTTTTTAAATCGGTTTGGGGTTATTAGTTTTCTAGATATTTAACCTCAAGTTTTCAAAAGTACTCCAACTTACCCAAAAATTATAAGGCAGCTCGATTTTAATTTTAAGAGTAACAACTTTTCATATAAAAAATGCACCTACTGCCTTTGTGACACAAAATGTTAAATGTAACAAATCTGAAACAATTTTATACATCAAGAGATCATTGCCTGAGAAGTGATTTATTTATTTTTTAGTTAGTTATCAACATGTTAACCCCCAATTCAGTTTGAAAAAAATACACACTAGTAGTGACGTTCGAAAACACAAATGTAGCTGTTTCAGCTAAATATATAAATAAAGTTTACAACATATATTTCTTGAGCAACAAAATAGACACTTGTTTTTTGGAACTATGTGGATTATCACAGATAAAATAAATTTAATCACAATACATTTTTCCCAATCTCAACATTTTTGATTTAGGTAAAATATATATTTTGTTGATATTGGTAAATCGATCGTAAATAATGTAAATCCACAAACAGCATCACCTGCTGTTTTGAGGAAATCAATAATCACTGTACAATGCACCTATACAAAACAAATACCCAAGAAGGTCAATAAGCATTAAATGAATTGATTAAAATGCAGCACTTGATTTTCTGAAATTTATTTTGCACATATTCTATATCCTCAAGATACTGAACTCTACAATAGATCAGAATAGAGAACACAATAAATCTTTAAAATGTTTAGATTCTTAGCAAAAAGAGAAAAAATTATTGATAGATTTTTGAATTGATAAAGAGGCAGAAAATTAAAGGACCACAATTGGATCCTTGTGGTACTACTGATTTTACTTCAGAAGGTTCTGATATAGACTCTCTGAGATATACTCTCTATCAACACTCAAAGGCTCAAAGGCTCACTAATCTCCTAGATTATTTCAATCTGGTCATGCATGTTGACACTCCTACAAGAGTATCACAATTTTCGTCAACCACAATTGATTATTTCTGTACAAATCTCAATCAGGATTGCATCACCTGCTCAGTAATACCATCTAATCTATCAGATCATGATGCCATATACACCAAAGCTAATTTCAGTCTAGACATAACCAACAAACAACACCGCTATGGCCGTCTTTACAGTTCCAAAAATTATAGTAGGTTCCATCGATTTTGTGTCAACACTGACTGGGAGATATTGTTGGACTCAGAAAAACCCTTTGAATCATTTTACAATGGCCTAGTCATTAACTTCAAAAGGGCATTTCCAAAACAAAAAATCAATCAAAAAAAACTAAAACCCTGGATCACAAATGGCATAAAAATCTCCTCCAAAAACATGAGGTCTCTTCACTATATAAGAAAATTCGTAAGTAATTCCAACTTTGACAATCACTACAACTCTTACAGGAAAATATATAGACAAGTTATCAGGGCAGCAAAAGATAGGTTCTACAATAGTAGGATGGAGAATGCAAATAACAAAGTGAAAGAATGCTGGACCATAGTAAATGAGCTCAGGGGGAAAGGAAAAACCTCAAAACGCACAGAAACGTCACTAGAACCTAACATAATCAATCATTATTATTGTACAGTAGCAGAAAAGCTAACTAGTAAAATATCTCCTATGCAAAATCCCTTAAACTATATCAGAGACATCCAAGTTGATAACAATCTCATACTCTATGACACCAACTTATATGAACTGAAAGAAGTTATTTCCACTATAAAAAATAAAAATTCGCTGGTTTAGATGATATCTCTATAAACATTTTGTTAACCTCCCTGATAGTGTACTCAGTATTCTTGCCCAACTCATAAATAGTTCCTTTGCACAAGGCTATTTTCCTTCATTCCTGAAAACCTCGGTTGTTATCCCTCTCCATAAAGGGTGATAGAGAAGATCCAGCCAATTTTAGGCCTATTTCATTAATACCCACCTTAGCGAAGATTATCGAAAAACTGGTGAAAAAAGAGTTATGGAATTTTTGATACATAACAGAATACTGAGTGCACAGCAGTCACGGTTTTCAGAAATCGAAGAATACAACTGACGCAATACATTCAGTTATGTCAATGATTTACAGAGATATCAATGATAAAGAAGCTGTCGAGCAGTGCTGTGTGACCTATCGAAGCATTGATTGTGTCAACCACAGGTATTGCTGTGCAAACTTCAATTGTATGGATTCAGAGGAAATACTTTTAAATGGTTCACTTCGTATCTTTCTGATAGAAAGCAGTATGTGAGACTAACAACATCTTCAAATACTGCAGAAATTAAAAGTGGAGTACCACAAGGCTCGGTGCTGGGTCCTGTTTTGTTCCTTTTATATATAAATGATCTGACCATGTTACCAATTTCCGAAGGTTCACGTTATTTGCTGACGACACCACCATACTATGGCACCATAAAGATAAAAAGTAAATTGAACGAAATGATATCTTCCGACATGGTTACAATCCAGAATTGGTTCGACTCTAATTTACTCACTCTGAATTCAAAAAAAACAAGTGTTATTACATTCAAATGTTGTATATCAAATGTGCATTTAGGAAGCCAACTCGTGGTAAACAAGAACTCTGCAAAATTTTTGGGATTACTTTTGGACAGTAATCTGAAATTTGAAGAGCATATAACTCATTTAAATAAAAAACTGGCTTCTGGTTGTTATGTTATGAGGACAGTATCAAACGAATTAGGATCTACTGCTGCCAAATCTGTTTATTATGCACTTATAGACTCCCATTTACACTATGGCATATCTTTCTGGGGGGTATGTAACAATCAACTCTTCCAGTCAGTGTTTGTGCTTCAAAAACGGGCAATTAGATACCTTTGCAAAGCCAAATGGAGAGATTCTTGTAAACCTCTTTTTAAAGATAAAAAAATCCTAACTCTTGTCTCAATTTTCATATTGGAGACAGTGTCTGTAATTCATAAGAATAGATTGGAATATGAAATCAACAACATCCCCTATAATACTCGCCAGAACGAAAATAGCCTAAAGCTCCCCATACCCACTTCCAACCTAGTAAAAGATTCTCTGATATATAATGGAGTGAAAATGTATAATAAAATACCAAGTGATATCAAAGAGAGAAATCTCCAGGTTTTTAGATACAAACTAAAAACTTTACTTAGTGATAAGGCCTACTACAGCTTGAATGAATTCTATGATGATACACTTAGTTAATGTTTACATTTGTTCATATTGTTAATTTTGTTCAAACTTTTTAATTTTTTTGTGAAAGTATTTAATTAAGTCTCACCATTTGTTTTTATATTTGTTTTTATCCTGTGACGTGGTTATCAATTTTTGACAGTGACTTATGTTCATTCGATACTGTGAATTTTTATTTATGTGTTTGTCAACAATATTTTTTCTTATGTACAATAAACATATATTCTCTCTCTCTCTCTCTCTCTCTCTCTCTCTATTGTACCATTTAAGGTAACTGACTGAGAACAACCTATTAGATAATTAACTGTTCCTCTCAAGTCCAGCATACATTCAGTAATACTAATAGAAAACATTTTTGTTTATCAATAAATTATAAGAAACCCAATTAAAAGCCTTGGAGAAGTTTGTAGCATCTACCTGTACAGACCTTTCCAATGCTTGTGTTATGTAATTACTGTAGATGGCCCATGCTGTTCTGGTATTATAAATGGCCGCAAACATTAATTAATGTTTTGTTGACTGGTCTATCTAAATGTTTTAGAATTTCTGATTACTAATTATGTTGAAAACGGAAATAATTAAAATCTTTGTAGACATGTACGAAAGCATAGCTGATTTTCAAAGTAATGTACCTAAGAAATTTATTTTGTAGTCTTGATGCTGAATATATGAATGTTTTAATAAGGAGACCAAACTCGAAATGCATATTCCCATATAGATCATGTGTAAGCCAAATAAATTGATATGAGAATACATTTTCAATAACAATTTTAATATGTGGGCAGTAATTTGATATCTTCTGTCAACTTTGATTTTCTGTACGCAAATAAGTTTGATGTTATATATTGCGCATGGATTTTATAAATTTATAATATTACTTATGTTATTTGTGTTTGTCATAAATTGTATTTTACTTATATTGCTTTTATCCTTATTGTATTTTATCCAATTCATATTTTATCTATACTTCATTTTTATCGTTCACAAACTTTATTAGTTAGTTAGTTTTCATATGCCTTTTACATATTTTTGTTGAATAAAGTTGTTATCAATACCACTTATTACACATTAGTTATAACTATTTAAATGATTTTACTGTAATATTTTTCACAATTTCATTTTATTGTTTTGTGATTTCTGTCGTATTCAGCATTTATATTTTTTCTGTGCTCAGTATTTCCTCTCTTCATTACAATATTTTTTCTCATTATTCTATATTTTTGTATATAACTGATTTTATTCATTTCCTATTGTATTGTAAAGAAGTTAATCATTCAAATTCATTTTACTCATATAGCATTTGTATGTTCTCTTATATTTAGTATTGCATCGTTTATTGTGTTTTCATGAACCTTTTCAAATGTTTTTTTTTTGTATATTTAACCATATATTTTTGGTTTTACTTTTTTACTGCCTATTTTATGTAATAAAATCTTAGGAACCAACCTGTAAGAATATATCGCCGGTCCAATATCAGATTTTCATACTCGGGTCCTAAAAGCTTTAATTTTCAAGGGTCATAAACAGTTGGGTTTAAGCGAGTTAAACAATCACAGTTATCAGAAACCTTGTCATCTGGAACGCAGGTTTGCTGTGCAAAAAGTCGAAAACAAAAATTATCATTTTCGTAGAATTTCTACATCTGCTAGCCGGTTGTTCGTCAACAATTTCGAAAGATAAAGTAAAATTACAAGCGGGCTCAAATGGGCCTAGCGGGTGGCCCATCTGCAGAGCTATGGATATCTGGTATTGTTTCCGTCACGTTCGGAATAAACCCTTCGAGATATGGGAAATATAGGTTCACTAGCCGAAGCGGGAAATAGTAACCAATTTTTATGCAACGGGAGAATTTCTTGGTTTTTGTTGGCGAAATTAATTAGCACCCACATGGAAAATTATTTGTATTTAGATTAACGGCTTAATAGGCTGCAACGGGTTTTTTTCCCCCAAATGAAAACCAGAAAACTCTAGGATGATCACTATTAGCAGTCTAAAGGAGAGAGATAATTGTGTAAATATTGTATATTTCCTGGGAAAACTCCACGCTTACGGACATAAAATAGTATCAACTCTGCTCAGTAGGAAACGCTAGCTTACGGGAGAGTCAATCGTAAACAAAATCTTGCTCTGCCCATTTACCCTTATTGGCTAAGTCAAAAGTGGTGGAATTTGGCTTAAGACACTAGGAGTCGACCCATTGGAGATTTCGCGAGGGTTGTAAGGGTGAATCTCCAAATTCGAAAGAGGGAAAAATTGAATCTGCGAGTGTTGAACTAATGAAACTTCAGTCACCTCAAGTTGGAATCGTGTCTCCGGTCCGGTTGTGTTTTCAGGAAGTGAAATCAAGTGAGTAATTTGTGGGGTTGAGCAACACTGGTCAATCTTCCTAAAAGACGAACGATCGAGATGTCCCCGTGGAATCAGTACCGCAATATAGTAAACCACTCACATGAGAAGACAGTCACACAAAATTATATTTATATATATATATATATATAAATATATATATATATATATATATATATATATAATTCCTTTATTCAGTTATATGAACTAATAGAAATGATCATTTAAAGAATACACATTAAATTTGGTCATATAAAATAAAACTAATAATAGACATGTCACTCATAAAACTACACATTAAAATTAGGTCATATAAAATAAAGCAAAACCAATACAGACATTCCACTCATAAAAACTACACATTAAAATCAGTTGAAGAGAAGGGAGAAACATAAGTATACCTGTGCAGAATATTGAAATAGAATTATGGGGAAAAATACTTTTTTCAGGCTCCAGCACTAGGAGAGTGAAGAAAAATTTTTAAGTTCTGTTTGAACTTGTTCAAGGAATCTGAGGATTTGATTTCTAGGGGCAGCTGATTGAATCTCTTCAGGCCTTTGAAAAATACAGATGTTTGTGTATGACTCTTTGCCACCAGTGGAATGTGGAAATCATTTTGTGATCTTGTATTGTGGGTATGCACATCAGAATTGTAATTAACAATATTTCTCAAATAACTTGGAGCAGTACCTGATTTGATCTTGAATATAAATATTAGAGTATTATACTCAAAGAAGTCATCTATTGACAACCACTGCATTTCCTTTAACATATGCCCAATGTGGGTTATCTTTGAGCATGTGAGTATGATTCTCATAGCTCGATTTTGAAGTTTCCTAAATCTGGACATTTCATTTTGATTGAGTAGGTAAAGTATTGTGGAACAGTAGGTAAAATGAGGTAATATTAGGGTGTTGAACAGAATAATTTTGGTCCATCTTGTCAGAAAAGTGGAACATCTTTGTAAGTAGTTGATTTTATATGAAATGATTTTGATTAAATTGTTTGCATGTTCTTTAAATTTGAGCTGTCTATCTATAATTACTCCTGAATATTTAAATTTCTGTACCATTTCAATTGACTCGTCACTTACAGTAATAGCTGACTCTCGCAAAACAATCTGTAATTATTTTCGTTGCTGATTATCATAAATTTGTTTTTTTGTGTGTTTATCTTCAATTGGTTAGAGGAACACCACTTATTGATATTTTCCAAAGTAGTGTTAAGTGTTGTTACCAACTCTTCATTATCTAAACATGTAAAATATATGAGGGTATCATCGGCGAATAGATGTATGGAACAATGTCCAGCTGCACTCACTATGTCGTCAACATCTATATAGTCTCGGAAAATTTCATTTAGTTATTGTCGGGAAAAACCATTAAGAGTAACGCGTGAAGTTTTCCACCCCAGTATTTCCGATCTAGTTCTTCACGTTTAATTGTTTTTTGAGAAATTTTTTATAACTTAGGTGATTTGTTCCAGAATTGTATTTTCCCAGATATTTTATCTTTTGTTATTTGATCACGAATTTCTTCACTTTAATTTGTCTAGTCATTTTTCATTTCAAAGCTTTCTATTTTATTGTACAAAAATAGCATAATTTTCTCCAATAAAAGCCATTGATAGAATCCGTGTATTTTTCTTATAAATACTTGGGGAATTGGGCAGTGTTATTCAAAGTTACTGGCGACTATTGGTTAGAAGTGAATGCCGAACACACCACAAGTATCCGTAGACGCCGAGGGACGACCTGGCCCTTTGGAGAGATTAACTAGAGGTAAGTACCCCATATGTGATATCACACGGTTCCTAGTATACGCTGAGATAACCACCTATCGTCCTCTCGAAGCAAAGTGGCATATTTCGAATAAACTCTGGAAGTTCCTAGTCTATGTCGCCAGGTATCTTTCAAATAAACTCACCAGGCCAACCGAGTTCTGTATATGTATTGTGTGAATTGATGAAAACGGGCCCCAGCAAGCATAGTTAAAAAGGTGGTCTGTTATACAAGTGCTTTGCACTTATCGCCAAACTACTTTATTCAATGCATTCTCCATAACTGTGTATTTGTATTTATTGTGAATAAAGTTATATTATTATTATTAATTGTATGGGATACTTCTTGGGCTGTATATTACTGGACTATTTGGCAGGCAGAAACTACTTTTTGCAAAATCATCTCCCTGAGCTATCTGTATTTATAGTGATGTAAAAATTACAGTGGTAATTGTTTATTAGAAAAAATTTCAAAGCTTTGCTCAAAACTGAATACTCACATTGGTTTCACTATCCCTTATGAGAAAATCGCCATCGTGACCGTGCTGATTGAGCAGGTTATCACATACATATCGAGTTATGGTACCGTAATACCACGGTTTGTCGATTAGATGAGGTTTTTCCGCCATCGACACCTGAGATCTTTCCATGGACGACTCCATGGTGGGCTGGGGCAATCGGCTCCTCTCTTGGATTGGACGGTCCATGTAATCAGACAACTCTTGCAGGTAGTTCCTTGGAACCAAACCCACCTGACCTTGAGAATTCCTCGCTTTGTACCTGGAAATGAATAGTACAATTCTGAATAATAGACATGTTTATTCATAAATAGGAATAATATATGGGTATAGCAGTTTACTTTCTTCTTACTTTGATAATTTTCCAATTCTATTGAGTAAATAACTAGTAATTCAAATCATTCTCACAAAATTAATCAACAAACAATAAATCCTCTCATATCCATCCAACAAGACCAATTGGAAGACATTTCCAGTGGGTGAAAAATTTTCTATTTCCAATAACTCACCATTCTGGATCGCTAGCAGGCCTATCGAGTATTTCCAACCGATCGCCTTTCTCAAAAGACAGCTCCTGCTCATTGGACGAAGAGAAAGAATATAACGCTACTACTATATCTAGCACATTTTCTGCCATGGCATAAGTGTGTAGGGTGTCATCGATATCCCCTTCCTCCTGGGTATAGTTTGAAGGAAACCAACCAGATATGTTGCTGCTCTGGCCCCGCCACCAACCTTCAAAAAAAAATTTATTATTCTCAAGTTCCCAACATTACAATTAAAATATCTATTGCAAAAAATTCAAATAACCCAAATAGCTCAATCTTTAGTTTATTGTAAAATATCTCACAAGGGTTATTTATAAATGTTTTTTGAGTACAACCTACAAGGTATGATGCCCTCAGTTTGGTCATATTTTGGAGAGTAATTTTGTTTTCAAGCAATGTATGACTGAACAATACATAAAATTGATTCCAAAACTCACCATCATTACTTTTTTCCAAAATGAGAATTCTTGACCCTTTTATGAGCGACAGCTCATCAGGTTGTTGAGCTTGATAGTTGTATTTGACGACGGCGATGCCAATTGCCTCCGAAGGATCAGCAGGTAGGCGTCTCGCCATACTGGGAGATTCTACTGTACGAGATGGGGAATTGTTCGAGGGCAGTGTCTTCGATCCAGATCCTTTTTTCACCTGAATCGTTAAATGAAAAAAGGTTTATGAAACCTATGAAATAATATTCTTTCCATGAAATAACAAAAACATGAAACAAAAATACTCATGTATTTGAATGAAACAACAGAGTAAATACAATAGATTTTCAATTTCGGAGTAGAGAAAATTTTATCCAGCTAATGCTAATAGGGTTTACAAAGACAAAAATTAAATTTTTAAAATTCAGATCCATAGACGTAATTTATAGATTAACTAAAAAGTAAATATATCTAAAATAATTATTAAAAATATTATTTGTACGTGTTTTTCGGTTGTTAGTTTTTACCAAAAGAGCTCTTAGAAGACAAAAATAGTTGTAGTTTGATTACTAATACCAATATTTTCAATAAATATTACATCACAATTCATTGACCAACCTTCTTTTTGATGCTATCAAACAAAGAAGGCTTTTCCTTTTTCACGTAATTGCTTGGCACGTATCCTGCTTGACCACGGGAATTCTGTACCTTCCACCAATGTTTGGTGTCGTCTAGTAGAACATATCGTTCGTTTTTCTTGAGGTCCAACTCCTGGGGTCCCTGGTGTTCGTAGTCGTACTTAGCCACAACATAACAGACGTCGTCTTGACCACTTTTGCCTGAAAAAAAAATATCTTCAATACACTGAAGAGGATGTTTTAGTTGGGGACTATTAAAGTATTATCTAGACACTCAAATAGAGATGGGTTTTACCCTTTTCTTTCGATGGATGGATTCTGAATACAATACAAATAAAAAGCAGTAAATTATCTGCTTTTGAAATGAAAATCTTACCTATTGGATTGGAATCAATTTGTGTTAGTGCGAATTTACACGATCCAATAAAATTGATCAATAAATTGAACAATAAAATTGACCAATATGGGTTACACCTGACAATTTATTGGTCAATTTTGGCAACAGTTTTTACTCAGGAATACCAACATACTGACAAGAAATGGTTCAACTATAGGAAAAGTTCCGAATATTATTCAATAGCTTATTGAATTGACTCTGATCCATGCTTAAATATCGTTTGAACTTATTAGGATCTGCACTCAGGAATTTGTCGTGAACTAAAGTTTCCTTTCCCTCTTTTCTCAATCCAAGATCTAATCCACCATCTTCTACATCTCTGTCTTTTATATTCAGCAATGTACATTGCTGCGATGTAATGCAACGTAAATTATGTTTTTTTTTTCGCACATCATTTTTCTCGCGGTTAGGGTAGGGTATGTGAAATCGCGTAAATAATAACATATAACCTGAAAATCTCTGTTCTATCAGGCATCCAATTCATGGCCGAAAGTTACTGCAAATTGTCACTAAAAATTGATGAAAAATTAGAACCGATTCTAAACTCATCAATTTATTGGTCAAGTTCAAATTGTCGACAATTTTCTGTTTATACCTATCAATAAAATTCAAGGTCACAAAATTGACCAATTTATGGGATCGTGTAAATTCCACTTATACAAGAAAAAGTTAAAAAAATTCAGGCCCACCTTATTATTTGTAATGTTCATCAAAGATTTAGGTAATCATATAAAATCATAGAAATTATGTAGTATGCATCATAATAATAACATTGCAACTAAATATTTAATAAGCAAGAATGTGTAATGAAATTGGTAATATATGAAATGGATAACTTATTTTATATTGTTTAACATGTACAAATGAAATGGTGTTACTATATATGTACCTTTGTATATTGTGACCTATTCTGTAAATAGCTTTCAAACCAGCTGTAACCTCTACCTTAAGTCCATTATAATTGTAGATTCACCAGCACAGTAGAAATATATATGGTCTTAAAGGTTCTATTAAAATGGAGAAATGCTGCTATTACATATTTTTTTGCAACAATATTGACTATTGATTTGACAATGTTACTTGTAGCTCAGTTTCATGAGAGTGATCAGATCTGAATCCAGACTGATATTCCATAAGGAGTTTGTTTTAATTCAAATTTGCTTTGTTTTAATGTTGAGAAAACAAGTATTATTACCTTCAGATTTGAGTTTGAAAATCTGACCTTGGGTTCCCATCAAGTATATAACAGAACAGTTGATAAATTCCTGGGTATTCATATTGACAGAAAATTAGGGTTTGAAGAGCATATAACGTTGCTAAAAAAGAAACTAGCGTCGGGTTGCTATGCTATTAGAGTTGTATCAAATGAGCTTGGTCCTGCTATCGCTAGAAACGCATATTTTTCCCTAATAGAATCTCATATCAGGTACGGCATAGCCTTCTGGGGTTTTTGTAGCCAATATCTGATAAATTCGGTATTCATTTTACAGAAAAGAGCAATTCGCTATTTATGTAAGGCTAAAGCAAGGGACCATTACAGACCACTGTATATAAGTCAACAAATTATTACTCTCACTAGCCTCTTTATCTTGGAAACAGTATGTTTGATTCACACCAGACATCATTCATCGAATAAAAATCCTGTGAATTATATATGTATCATTTAGCTCTAGGTTTTCAACTTATATGTTAGGTTTAGTTGGTGTTAATGTGATATATTGTTTTGTGGCATACTGTTACTTTTATTTTGTATTTGTTTTTATATTCTTGTAAGTGTATTCTTATTATTTTTTAATATTTATATTTTTATTTTACAAATGGACATAGTGAACCCACTTGTTATGTATCACACTTTGTCAATAGGATAAATGATTCTTAGACAATAAAGCTCAGTTTTGATTGATTGATTTTCATTCATAGTTAAGAACTTGATTCTATACGTCACTCTTTTTTACTCTTACAATAACATTAATATTTCATATTTACAATACATAGAAAACATAGATATAACAAATAACAGTCAACAATACAGAATAAAATATAATGAAATAAAAGTAAAAGGGGAAAGCACTTAGGTTTACTACAAGGACAGGAACATCATAGCAAAACAGTTTGAAGAATCTAGTCAATGCTGTTCTTTTTAAAATCATTCAAATCCTTACATTCCTTTAGATGGTGTGGCAAAATAAATAATATCAATCCCGCCCTGAATATAGAATCCGTTTCTAGGTAATCTGGCCTTATATAAAAATTAAGTAAACTATTTCTTATATTATAAGTATGCACCTGGGATAAATATGTCAACTGTTCATTCATATAACTAGGCAACTTGTCGTTTTTAAGTTTAATGAACACCAACATATTTAATGTGAGTTTTTGTTTAACAGGCATAAGGGAGAGTGAGTCTAACATGTGTTTGATTGGAGTTTGCCTACCACATTTTAATATTGGTCTGTTTTGAAGTTTTTGTAATTTGTTGATATTGCAAGTATGTATTAGCAAAATAAAGCAGTGTACTGCAGAATTCAAAATGTGGTAGTATAATTGACTTATATATGGTTAATTTTGCAAATCTGGATATATAAGAAATTAATTTTAGCTGCGACTTTCTTTTTGATGTGCATACAATGATCATTTAATTCAAGTTCGGGGTCCAGCCAAATTCCCAAGTATTTGAATTTAAAAAACTTCAATAATTTCGTGGTTAATTTTAATATCAAAGGATTTAGTGACATTATTAACATCGTGTTTATTTCCAACTAACATAAATTTAGTTTGGTTCGCATTTAATTTCAAGTCATCATCACATAATCATTTTCAGAACTTAATTTGAACATTGTTGAATTTCATCTATATTTACTCAGATCAATACAACATATCATCTGCAAATTTTACACTTTTTAACATGTATTGCAATAACATTAATATATAACAAAAATAAGTTCCCAACATTGAACCTTGTAGCACTCCAGTATTTATATTTTGTACTTCTGAAAAGGAATTCCCATAATTGTGAGAAAAGTGGCAATTAACATTCAATGAAAGTTATATGACCACAGAAAAAAGACAACAATAAGGATTTAATGAAATTAAGTGCCTGTAACTTTAAACAAATGTTCATTGACCATGAGAATGAAAGATTACTGAGAAGAATTATTCAAGGTCATAGCAAACATTTTGGTGCAATAAACTGTTTAGTTCCTTTTTGAATTTATTCATCGATAATTTTTTTGTTAAATTCGGGAAATGATTATAGATTTTTATTCCCATATACAAGGCTCTATTTCGAGTTCGGTTATATTTATAGTTTGGTAAGATGAATAATTGTGATCTTGTTGGATAATTATGTCTCTCTGCGATCATTCAAGAGAGTTTTTATTTTTATGAACTACATAATTGGGATATTTTATAGATATTAACCATTTGAGTGAGGTCTACTCTTATTTATTGTCTTTAGATATCAATCAAAATTGACAACAATGTAATATAAAATAATAGTTCTTTTTAACATTACCGTCCCCTGGTAACATCAGTTAGTTCTAATCTAACAGTTGGCACCACTGTAACTAATTCCAAGTGACACCAGTCAGGTATCGTTGGCTTAAATATAATTGCGAGATTCATTCCTAACTTGTCAGTTTCACTTGTCACACCACATAGAGTACACATTTATATTTATATAATTTTCAACAACGCTAATGTGGTTGTAGTAACTTTAAACTTTGTTTTATTCCTTGATCTACGTTTTTTTTTCTTTTGTATCACTATGTTAGATGAATATGTTTAACATCATTGAATCCAACCACAACAAAGTTGTAAGTAGCATATTGTTTCGCACTTGAATATGTATTACTATTGTTTTTTTTTCATCTCTTGTAGTCTCCCTGATGATGGAAATAAACATTTCCGAAAGCTTGGATAAACCTTAAATATATATATATATATATATATCAAATTATATATATATATCAATAACAACTTATCTAATTACCCGATTACACCCAGAATTAGTAAACAGCACTAGAGTCAAGCACATTTCCCAATGACATGAAAACTTCAACCATCATCCCAATACCAACAATGGGCGAGGACACGAAATTTTCGAAATATTTTTAATGGGTTCTTCAGCTTGTAAAGTCTGTTGGTCTTTCTTTTTTAAATTTTCTAAAAAAGTCGGCAAAATTCAAATGATCTTTCTACATTGCAAATGTAAAATAAATAATATATTGTTTTATGACAGATCGAATATTTTTACACCCTTCAAATCCTCCATCGTCGCTTGACATTGCCAATAGTGTTCTAGTTTCTGACATTTATAGTTTAAGAAACTTGGCAACATTGCCGTTTAACGTCACAATCAACCCGATTACGCATATTGGCATTCGGTCGTTTACAACACAAAGAGCGCCAATATTAGTAGCTTCAAAATTTGGTGATTATCAAAAACGAATAAGAACTGCTGTAATTGAAATTTGACTCAAAAAATGTTGTCTAGGTACATTTATATATGCGTTATGTATTTTAAAACATATTTAAAGCGATAATAATTTCTCGTATCCTCGCCTATTGCAAACCCAAACAATGCTTCTGATTTAAGGAAAAAATAATTCTTGACCTTCAGAGAACTTTCAAAACTGTGGATTGAGATAGATTGATCCAAAAATTAAGATGTGTTGGTATCGAGGGTACAGAAAACAAAAACTAAGAGTTAACAACTTACTCTCTGAGGAAATCGAAAATTATTATGGGGTTCCACAAGGAAATGTTCTCGGGCCTTTATTGTTCTAAATCTACATTGATGATATAGTTGAAGCAGCAGGAAACTGTAAAATTCATTTGTTTGCTTATTACACTCTTATTTATTTCTTACCATCTGACCCAGTGCTTTTGCTACAAGCTGTTAACAACTCTGTGTATAGAATACATGAATGGTGCTCTGGTAATCTACTGAAAATTAATACTAATAAAACAAAATTCATGCTTATTACGAATTAAAAAAAAAACATTTTGTCACAAAAAAAAGAAAATAAAAATTAATAATGAATACTAAAGGAAACAGTATTTTTGTAGGTCTGAATAAGTAGTTTATGGTATTTTGTAGTCGAGTTATTGCTTGCGTTTCATTTGAAATGTAATTAAGAAAATATACAGTAGATTCATAAGGTGTGGAAACGCTCCATTATCTCACTAGTTAATTATTTTCGGAGGTAAAACTCGGATAGGTCGCTTTTTAACTTTAGTTTTCTACTTTTCTTAACAAAAAAATTATGTTTACCCCCACTACCTTACAATGACGTCATCGATAATTTTTTTATATCAAAAATTAAAAGCCCATATTTTTCTGAGTTCAAACATAACACATACGTCATATGTAGCATTTTAAGTTACAGTACACAGAGTATAGAGAAAACAGGTGGTCATATTTCTTATTTATTTCATTATTCATTTAGCAACGAAAATATTAAATACTAGTCTGTACATGGTAAAAATAAACAAAGAACACATTCTCAACAAATGCTCGATTTGAGCTCCTTCGGTTGGGGATATTGTCAACTAATATCTCATAAATTCTTGGGTTACGTTTGACATCGACAATTCGTTGAATTTCAGTTCGAATTCTCTCTTTAAGGTCTTTCAAATTGGTAGGTCGGTTTATGTATACTTCACTTTTCAAGTAACACCAGACAAAAAATCCATTGGAGTTAAATCTGGGGATCTAGCAGGCCATTCAATGTGACCGCATCGTCCATCCAGCGATTGGTAAAGGTTTCATTCAGAAATTCTCTAACCACTAGAGCATAATGTGGACCAAATAGTAGAATAAATTTGACCAGGACATCAGTTTGCAACATTTTTAAATACTTTTCACTTGTAACAGTACCATAAAAAAAAATGTGGTCCTACAATGGTATCCCAGCCCACACAGTTTGCCAGTAATGACAAATTTGCTTATTGAAGTTGATTCGTCGGAAAATAAGACATAAAATTCAAAACCATTATTGTGATTACATACTTCTTGCATATTTTTACAAAACTTCATTGAAGTCGTCTTCATTAAGTTCATGTATAAATTTAACTTTATATGGATATAATTTGACTTTTCGTATAATTTTCTGCTCACCATCACGACACATCTCATTGTTGACAGATAAAGTTGTAATTGAACGATGATGATTTTTTTCAATTCCAAGTAATACATTTAATTGAGTGTCATCGGTAACGGTAGGTCACTCTTAGGTTTATTCTCAACATTGCATACTTCTTTTATTAAGATCGCCGTAACCTAAGATCATCAAAACTTCTATTCGGTGATTTTCTGACAGTACCTATACCGTAATTTCAAAAGATTTCTTTTAGGGTAATATTTTTCTGAAAGATATTGAAAACTTATAAATCGATATGCTACACAGCAATCAATAGGCTTTTTCATTTAGATGACAAATGACTAACTTTGTTTATCTGTCAGACCCAACGGCATTGACGGCGATTTTTTTTTTAAAGGAAATAAAATATTTCCGAGTTTTTTATGGATAGTTGACTTGAATTTACAAGGAGAAGAAAACTCACCATTAGAAAATATTCGTGTACATTATTTTATCTACGAATAAAAGGTTTTTGACGGTATAAAATAGGTAATAAGTACTTAACCTACAAAGAAAGTTACGAACGCCAATGTATGCAGGTGCATTTGTCATGAAGTTGAATGTTGACATAATGTGAAAATACCGCTAATTTTGAACTAAGCCAATCTCAAATTGTTATTTCAAAACTAACCAATGGCTATTTACTTTCCCAATAGCCAATCAGACTTTGGGTCTCAAAACAAGCGCATGCGCCTTAAAAAATTATCTAAATGAAAAGGCCTATTTAATAGAGAGAGAATATGTTTATTGTTGCTAAGAGTTATCTCTTGTTAACAAACACAATGTTATACAGTAAGATTATCGATAATCAGTCAATTTACAAATTTTGTACAGCTAATTTTAAAATTATAACAGACATTGGCTTATTGTAAATAGTTGAGTTTTCACAATAACATTAATAAAATGTAATATAATACAATAAAAGAACATAAATAATATAGATTAAACAGATAATATAAAAAGATTGGTATACTTAATAAACTAGGATATCACAGTGTGTCATTAAAGTAATCTTGTAGATTATAATAGGCTTTATCACTCAATATGCTTTTTGTTTTTTTTTTAAATAGTTTTAGTGATGTTGTTTCTTTAATTTCTAGCAGGAGTTTATTGTACATCTTAATACCATTATATATATAAGTGAGTTATGTGTCAAAGTTGAATTGGGTATTGGAAGCCTGATTTGGTTAGCTTGACGGGTTGAATATGCAGTGTTTGTGACTTCATAATTAGCTCTGTTCTTGTGGATTATGGTCACTGTTTCCATTATATATATTGAAATGACTGTTAATATTTTATGATCAAGAAAGAGGGGTTTACATGAATCTTGCCTCTTGGCCTTACAAAGATATCTGATGGCTCTTTTCTGTAAGACAAAGACTGACTGCATAAGTGTGTTACAGCAACCTCCCCAGAAGGCTATACCATACCGCAGTTGGGAATCTATCAAGGCGTAGTACACAGCCTTAGCATTGGGAAAACCTAGCTCTTTCACAACATTTCTTAGCGCGTAACATCCAGATGCAATTTTTTTATTGAGATGTCTGATGTGTTCGTCAAATTTTAGATTTTTATCTAGATGGACTCCTAGAAATTTCGATGTGGTGCTATTTTCGATAGTGTTTGTTCCTAAAGAGATATCTGAAAATGTACATTTGAATGCTATTACATTGGTTTTTTTGGTGTTAAGTGTTAGGAAATTGGAATCACACCAATCTTTTACTTTAATCATATCTGCACTCATTCTGGTATGCAGCCTGTCTTTGTCATGCCATATTAATGTAGTATCGTCGGCAAAGATAGTGAGTTTTCCTGTAATTGGGATGTTAGTCAGATCGTTGATGTATAATAATGACATATGCAATGGTAACTAAGAACTTATTGTCTGGTTGCTAAGGGCTTTTAGATGTTTTCATAGCCTACTTGAGGTTTGGAAATATACTCGAACTAACCACTGAGTAATTTTCAGGTATTCATTGCAAAATAAATGATGAAATAAATATTAAGAACTATGAGCACCTGTTTCCTTTACACTCAGTATACTGTAACTTAAAATGTTACATATGACGTATGTGGTAATAATAATAATAAATTTATTGCACTATGTAAAAAAAGAAACATTACGAGGCAGTCACATTTTACAGAAAATACATAAAAAGGTATAAAATTGAAATACATAGGTATAAATAAAATTAGCTAAAAGGCATGATTTATATAATTGTCAGGTTCATATGGCTCCAGGTTGACGAGTATGTCTAGGAAAGATTTTTTGATTTTATTGAAATTTTCTTTCTTTTAATTTTTTCTGGTAGGTGGTTGTAGAAACGAATTTAGAGTATAGTGCACCTCGTTGCATCTTAGAGAGGTGATTGCTTATGTGTTTCAAAGTAGCTTCTATTTTTGAAGACAAATTTTATACATTCATAGATATACAATGCGTAGTCAGTAAGCCCATTTTTTTAAAATGATTCCTTCAAGATTCAAAGTATCCCAGTTGGTTCATAATGCGGATGGCTCACTTCTGAATTTTAAAGATTCTTTGTATTTCTTCGCTGCCGCCCCATAATATTATAGCACACCTAGCACGGGAGTAAAAATTTGCAAAGTAGAAGGTTCTTGTGATAGTTAAATTGCAGCTATTTGGTAGGTCTCTCAGTCTGTAGCAGGCTGTGCGGAGTTTTTTTGATAAGCAATCTGTGTGATAGTCAAATTTAAGGTTTCATCTATTATAATGCCTAAGCATTTCAAGGAGTTGGAGAAGGGGATATTATGCCCGTTGAAGCTGGCCTTCTTTGGGGTTTCCAAACTCTGATTAGTTTTGAACAATATTGCGTTTGTTTTTTCTGGATTTAACACCAATCTACTATTACAGAACCACTTGATGCTGAGTCTATGATGGAGTTTCCCATTTCACAAATTTTTGGTTAAGTTTACTGCCCTGAGGAACTCCCAAAGATAATTCCATTGCTGTTGATAGAACATTTTGGCCTGTGGTTTCGTATCTGATTTTTACTGTTTGACTTCTGTCTTTTAGATAAGATTTGATCCAATCCAGAGCTATTCCACGAATGCCATAATGTTCAAGATTGATAAGTAAGATTGTGTGGTCAATGCAGTCAAAGGCTCTGGACAGATCCAAGAAGATTCCGCAGGCAATATCTCCTTACTCAAAAGCATTGTATATTCCGCTCTTAAGTTCAAAAAGGTTTCTCAATACTTTTGCCACATGTGAATCCATGTTGATTGGAGTTAAGTATATTTTGACCGGTGAGAAAGGTCAGTATTCTAGAGAACATAATTATTTCAAAAACAATTTGGGCTTTTAATTTTTGAAATAAAAATATATCCTTTCCATTTAAAAAAATTATCGATTACGTATTATCTTGTGAGGTAGTGGGTGGTAAAAATAATTTTTTTGTTAAAAAATATAGAAAACTAAAATTAAAAATTGCCTGTCTGAGCTTTACCTCCGAAAATAATTAACTCGTGAGATAATCGAGCGTTTCACACTTTGTGAAAGCCTTTATAACTTGTAGTGTACATGAACAGCTTTGGTAACCAATCTCAGATTTAATCTTTAATTTATTTTCAAAATTATGCTACCAAGCAATTCTAAACAAAAAGTACCTACATATGAGTAGTAATTATTGCTTACTTACACAATAATCCTGGTTTCATATTAACTGAATCACTGACATCGTCAATTTTTGGCTTTTGTCTTGGCCAAGTTGCCATTGCACCAAAAACCACCAAACTGATTTTGCATAAAATTATTATTTATTAAATTAAGTATTAATGAGAACTGAAGTTATTTCTTTTGAATTCTAAATCCAATCAAAAACAAATATTAAACAATATTGAGATGAAATAAAATTAATTTATTTTAAAGTGAGCAATGACAAAATATATGTTATTATAAATAATCAATTTTGTTAATTGATTGAACTCAATGACAAATTGAAAAATATTGTTTTAAACAGATGCAACCAGCAACTAACCAATGGATTGTTATAAACAACTAAGACTCTAGCTCCACCCATGTTATTGAATCATAAAAAAAACTGAAATATCTTATCATTCCACCTGTACAAATACAGAAAGTTTATATATTCAGATTATCAACAAAAAAACATGTTCGCAATATATCCTATTTACAAATAAACTTAAAAAAGTGCATATGTGTGTTAGTGACTAGAGTTATTTGCAAATATTGTCAAAGGGTTTCTTAGTATGTTCCATTTTATTTACATGAAAACGAAAAAAGGAGTGTATTGTTTTGAAGGTTCATATAAATAAAGGATAAAGGTCAGAACACATATTTTGAAAAATACATAATCTTTTGCAATAATCATCATATTCAATTTTCATTCGACTTCAAAAAAAAAGGAGATTTCATATCCAACCTGTATGATTGTATGTATGAATTTTTGTCCAGGATTTTTTCAAAAACTATCCAACCAATTTTAATACAACTTTTTGCATACTGATTCTACAGACCCAGAGAAGGATATTAATGTAACTTTCTGTATAGTAATCCTAAAAACCCAGAAAATATTTTATAATTGACATTATATGTATATACAGGGTGAGCTAGAAGTGGGTACATGTAAGATTTTATATTTAAAATTAATTTTTTCCTCTTAGCTTATTTTTTTGTCTTTTTATATACAAAGTGAGTAAAAAGTATGCAATTGTTATTAATCGACATAAAAAAATTAAAATTCTATATTTGACTTATACGTTTATGTATGTATGTTCGCACATGTCAAGTCTTTTATCTCTTTGAGAATTTCACTCTAAACTGTGCACTTTCCTTCTGTGAGATGCAAAAGTTGAAAAATATCAAAATAAAATAATCTTCAAGATAATATGGTTTGGCGCAACCACTAACGACAAGACGTATGTTGATTCGAAAGTACCACTTCCTTTCCATCATTGACTAAAGTGTTTTTTCAATTAGGTACGTGAATTACTTCTGCAAGTATTCAAATTCTTAGATGCATAAACACGGGCCTCTAATATTAGTATGTAGATTTATTTTTATTATACACAAATGTAGGTAATTTGTTTAATATCATCATTGTTAAAAGGCTCTGGCAGTATAAAACTCTTGCGGGACGATCTTGTGGTCGTAATGCTTGTATTCTTTGGAAATGTTTTGGTTTAGATGCAACTGGTTGTAGTCAACTCTTGCGGAACCATTTTGACGTTACAATACAATCAATAATGTTATGGGTAATTTTTTTTTAATATATTGTCCATAATTATCAGGATACATTATTTTTAGGTATTCACATGGGGGCCGTGTTGGGGTTAGGTTAACATTGTATGTATATCTATAAAAAGTTTACGTACCTTGGCACCCATTGCAAGTAATTATAAGGGGTATCATTTACATGTTTTTTTCCAACTGTTGATATATTGAGAGATAAGTGCCATGTGAAGTGGAATGAATAGAAAAATCGAATTTAAACGGTTTTCTTCACATAAAGGATTCAATATAAAATTGAACCAGAGAAAGGTAGATCTCAGGTGAAAAACAACTACTTTCCTGGCAAATACCACGCAGAACGTTGAATGCTTTGATATATTGTCTTTTTAATTGTTGAAACAATATGTGTATTTCCCAAAACCGTTTAAATTCGATTTTTCTGTTGATATATTGTCTTTTTAATTGTTGAAACAATATGTGTAATCGACGAAAAATGCGTTTTATATAATTTCTTCAACGACTCTCTTGGCTTTTTTGTGTTCATGGGCTAATATTTTAGTTTTTGTAAAGTCTGGGTTATGTTTATTGACGTTAATATGTTGGTTTAAGGCAAAGCTATAATTTTTCTTTTTTTTGCGATTGTTAATTCTATTGTCTGAGAGTGGTGCTGTCACTTTATAGAAATACAATGTTAACTTAACCCCAACACTGCCCCCATATGAATATCTAAATAATAATGTATCCTAATAATTACGCTTCTTTTCAGTACCAAATGTTATACAAACCACTAGGTATTTATAAACTAAGATTAAAAACATACTAAAGAAGCCCAGGGGCGATTCGTCTAATCCTAATTTCTCCAAATTAATTTTATGAATCCAAACCCCAAAAACCTCCGATCCAAAAATAATACACAAGAGGATTCAATAACTCACACAAAAATAAAACTACTATAAATATATATATATATATATATATATATATATATATATATATATATATATATATATATATCAGGGTGGCCCACCACATTCGCCTCGGTATTTCTACGAGAAATGAAGAGAGTTAGGGAAAAACATTTGGCACAGTCATATGTGGGTCCATGAGGAGCATATTCCAAAATTATTTTGAAATATATAGGGTGATCCCCAAAAAAATTACATACCAAAGTTATATTTTTTCTTATGGAACACCCTATATTTTTTTATATTTTTAGATACTATAGACAAAATAAAGGTGAGTTACTATTATATTTCCCATACTTAAAACTGACCGTTTCTGAGAAATTTTGAGAAATTTAAAAATACAGACCATAATTTGAAAATTGTTTTCACCCTGTAACGTGTAACGAGCTGCTCGTGATTAAATGTACTGCTTAGCTCAAAGGTTAAAGTTAACTACTACATGAAATTTTTAATGCAATATTATACAGAGTGGCGAAAAAAATTGCCTCAAAATTTGGACACACATTTAATTAAATAACTTCTTAAAGTTGAATGGAACACCCCGTATTTAGTGGCGTAATTTGACGCAGAATTAGATTCCCTTCAAAACTATATTAGGGTTCCCTATACCTATCTCTTCTGCTTTTTACACAAAAGGCGTTTTTATATTTTACTTATGAGTAATTTTTTTATTTTAAAAATGAAACACACTGTACTGTAATGAAAAGCTTGAAAAGCATTTTTGAAGTCATTTTATCGAAAAATTAAGATCCTTAAATAGTTTATTATTTTAATAAATGCTCAAAAAGACAATAATTTTAAACTAGTTAAAACAATGATAATGGTTTGATTAACAAGTTGTGTCACTGTCAAATACTTTTTTTGTTTCATAATAATAATTAACGTCATCTAGGCCAGAGCCTACTATTATTAAAAAAATAGTATAATAGGTTTTATAGGAAATCGTAAATGTATGTTTTTATTGACCCCATATTGTAATTTTGGTATTTATTTCAATATGAAGTCTAATTTGCTAAGAAACAAGCAAATTTAACATATTTCGCCTCAATAATTAAGACACGTGCATCTTCTTCTTTTGAAGAATGCTTTAATATTTCAGAAATGGCAATAAATTTGAGTTTTTACATTTGCCTGCATTTTACTTTAGATACACCGTATTTTAAAAATTTAAACTTCTGCTTCTAGCAATCTACGTATTCCTTAATAAAAGGTTTTTAAAACGCTTTTTAAGCTTTTCATTACAATACAGTGTGTTTCATTTTTAAGATAAAAAAATTACTCATAAGTAAATATAAAAACGCCTTTTGTGTAAAAAGCAGAAGAGATAGGTATAGGGAACCCTAATATAGTTTTGAAGGGAATCTAATTCTGCATCAAATTACGCCACTAAATACGGGGTGCATTAAAAATTTCATGTAGTAGTTAACTTTAACCTTTGAGGGTGAAAACAATTTTCAAATTATGGTCTGTATTTTTAAATTTTCTCAAAATTGCTCAGAAACGGTCAGTTTTAAGTATGGAAAATATAATAGTAACTCACCTTTATTTTGTCTATAGTATCTAAAAATATAAAAAAATATAGGGTGTTCCATAAGAAAAAATATAACTTTGGTATGTAAATTTTTTGGGGATCACCCTATATATTTCAAAATAATTTTGGAATATGCTCCTCATGGACCCACATATAACTGCGCTAAAAGTTTTTCCCTAACTCTTCATTTCTCGAAATCGAGAATGTGTGCCACCTGTATATATATATATATATATATATATATATATATATATATATATATATATATATATATATATATATATATATATATATATATATATATATATATATATATATATATATATATATATATATATAATTATATTTCCTGACTGATAGACAGGCGGGTGAGGAGGGAGAGTTTGTATAGGTGTACCATTAGTTTTGAAGTTAGAGTCATAAAAATTGGTATTTAGGCTTTTCTTTTCAAATAAAGAAAGATATTTGAGGGTTTTTGAAAATGTAACCCCATTTTTATTTTTATGTATGCCCCATTTATATTTTTATGTATATTCAGAATCAACTGTCATAATCAGTCTTTCTAAGTATATTAATATTTTCCTAGAAAATATTCAAATTATTGATTAGCCATCACTTGAAATATTAGAGGTGTGTCTCGAAATGCCGGTGATGTCATCTTAGATCATATATGGTACACTAGATACAGTGCTCAGGTTATTGTTGTAGGTCTGCGGGGGGCAGCTTACTAAGCGGTCCGTCTGGAAGCTACGTCAGTGAGTACGCTAGAGACCCATTCACCCCCTCCCAGAGTTACCCCTCGAATACCAAACAATTACTACACGATGCCGTATCTGGCTTAGCATATATGATCTAAGGAGGTCATTGATGTGGTGCAAGGTTTGGTTGCTCACAACTCACAACCTCACTGACATTACCACAGGGCAGTTTTTGCAATTATTTTTGTTACCAGGATCCCATAAAGATGACCAGATGTTAGCAGTTTTCTGAGTTCTGATGGATAAGGCTAACTAACTATACTCTCTTAGCAATCTTAAAGACTAAATTTGGATTTTACTAAAAGACACTCTTGTTTCCTTCTTTTTACAATTTGTCATGGAACTAAAGAGACGTCACATGTGTATGACTTTCATAGATCACCATTTCATTTTGGAAACCTTTTGGTGTTCAGAGATTATGTATACATAAGGATTAACTGTTGATGAAATATTCTAATAATTAATTTTGATTATCTTATTGCAGCTACAACTGATATCTCGAATACTTACCATGTCTGATAGGTGCCGCCATTTGGTGTGGAGAAATTTTGGCTCCGTAGTTATTCCAAGAGTGTTCCGGCATTCCACGAATAGATCTCGTTTCCAACATGACAACAAGCACAACTAACTAGTGCTAGCTGACATACATGCTTCTAGTCTACAATATTTTGCAGAGCTGTAATGCTTGAAATGAAAGTAAAATAGTGTTAGCATGCTAATAAAGCCATTGAAACGAAAATAATAAAATCACTTTTTCAATTGACTAAGCAAAGGCAAGTGCCAATAATGAAGATAATTGACAATCAATTAATACCTGGATTCATATAATTGAGTGTTTGTGTCCTAGTAAACAATTGGAATTGACGAGTGTATGTATTTGTGAGTCATAAGGGTTGCAAATGATAACAATAATTCCGGTACCGATCAAGGGAAAAGCATTCTTATTTTACCCACAGGCAGATTCGTTGGGGGTGGGACCAAAACAAAATATCGAACCAGTCTGAAGGCTACTCACCGATTTTCAGACTGGACATATTCCTTTGTCACTCATAGGTAAATCGCACGAAGCACCATTTGAAACAATATGAATTTTTAGGCCCTCGTATTTATTTTTCGACATAACAATCATGGGGAGAATGGAGAACAGCACGGAACAGAAAACGTCTAAAAAATCATAGAATTGATGGACAGATGTCGCTTTTTACCAAGGCCATTAAATAACCTAATGGCGCTAAATTTGAATAATTATCGCTAAATATTGTGTTTCCATTCGTATGTCTATATTTGAAATCCAAATACAAGTATAAAGACCTCACAGATTAAGGCCTATTCATGAATACTTTATACACGTATTATTGAAAATTACTCAATAAACTAAATAATTGTAATGCTCAACTCAATATATAATACTTTTTTCCGGTGACCTCGTATTAACGAGTCTGTTTAATCTACACGAAATCGATCGTTAATGACCCCTATTAACCTTCAATTGATCTTTTAATAGATAATGTGATGTATGCAACTAAACATACACCGAAATCGACCATTAAAAACCTGTAAATGGTCGATTTGGTCCATTAATGTCAGGGTTATTATTATATAATAACCCTGCCCAAAATATTGTTTGTGCCAACAACACAGAACCTAAACACAGAAGTTCTGTGGCCAACAACTGTTCACATATTTAGACAGAAAATCTCTATGAATGACACATTTTATACTAGAAATTTATAAGCGCTCCATGACCAAAAATAATTGAATTGGTATATCAAATTGGCGATTTTCTATTCAACCAAAGTCAAACAATTTTGCCATTGGAAAGGCAGAACTTTTGAAGGTTTTTTTTTTAATTGGCAACTTGTGCGGCATTCCCCATTGTTACTGAAACATCACATTGAAAGTGAGGTTGAATCATAGACAAATTAAAAATTATTTTTAGTTTCTCTATGGGTTGAATTTATGTTAAGTTATTCAAGTGAAAGTCAAATCGAATTTGAATTGAAAAGTACCTTTAAATTTAATTTTTCGACAAAATTTTGTGATTTAAGAAATTATTTTCACAAAATGTGATTTTTGAGGACAGAACTGTTGCAAAGAAAAATAAAATTAAATCATGAATAATTAAAAAAAAAACACGCTTTTATAGAAAACCAAACTAAAAAAATAGAAAATAAATTTTAATAAATTTAATTAGGAAAAAAAAAAATAAATTAATAATAATGCAAATAAGAAAAACATTTATTGTATTTTAAAAAAAGCGTGGAGTGCTTAATCTGAATCTTAAAATAGTAATAGTTTAAAAAAAACACGCTTTTATAGAAAACCAAACTAAAAAAATAGAAAATAAATTCAATAAATTTAAATTAGGAATAGTGTAAAAAAATTTAAGAAATATAAATTAATAATAATGCAAATAAGAAAAACATTTATTGTATTTTAAAAAAAGCGTGGGGTGCCTAATCTGAATCTTAAAAAGCACCCCACGCTTTTTTTTAAAGAAAATAATTTATTTTCTTATTTACATTATTATTAATTTATATTTATTAAATTTTTTTACACTATTTCTAATTCTAATTTATTTTCTATTTTTTAGTTTGGTTTTCTATAAAAGCGTGTTTTTTATTTTTTTTAACTAATATTTATTTATTTTTTAGTTCGATTTTTCATGAAAAGCGTGTTTTCCCTATTGATCGATAAGTCGGTTTCGAAATCGTATGTTTGGCTTGAGTTTTGAGTTGTATTATGTAGAATAATATAATTTATTCCTTCGAATTTCCTGGTTAACACACACACGCCATTTTATAAAAAGTTATTTAATGCTTTTTGGTGGGCACTTTTTGAGTTAAACAACCATACGAGATTGTCCTCCTCACCTTTACCCTCCATAGCTTGAACGAAGTACAAATAACAGATGCTGGCGATGGAGATGGTTGTTCACTACTTGGCGGACATCTTGCGAGCGCCATCTCCTGGTAGCTTCATACGTAGAGTACATTGAAGAGGAATTATTAAGAAACGAAGAAGAACTGTAATAATTTGCCGGTCTTTTCATTATCAATCTTTAAAGAGAAGCCCTAAGACATTTTTTCAATTAATTTCGCATTCGCGAGTGTAATAATAGTTGGAGCCAAAATTCTCGGAAAAATTGATAAACCACGCCAGGAAATGGGAGATAAGGGGGACGCCGAAACTTTCGATGATGCGGTGGAAGAAAGAGTCATCAATGAAGAATACAAGATATGGAAGAAAAATACACCTTTCCTCTACGACCTGGTTATGACACACGCCTTGGAATGGCCCTCTCTCACTGCCCAGTGGCTTCCAGACGTCACTCGTCCAGATGGCAAAGATCATTCCATACACCGATTGATCCTGGGTACTCACACATCTGATGAACAGAACCACCTTCTGATTGCTAGTGTTCAGCTGCCTAATGAAGACGCTCAATTTGACGCTTCGCACTATGATAATGAAAAGGGGGAGTTTGGAGGATTCGGATCAGTATCTGGTAAGACGATGTTTTGTTAACAATGATTGTATTAATTTAAAATTCCCAAATGTCTATGAGACTTCTTTCTCAACAAATTTGAGTGTAGAGGGGGCTAGCGCAGTGGGTTAGCGCTCGACACGTGATCGAAAGATCCAGGGTTCTATTCTCAGCTAGGGCAGATATTTTTTATTTAATAAGTGAGTTTAACTCTTTCAGGACTACTGGTTATTGAAAACCACACTACTAATATCCACCTTATTATTTTCCCACGGGTTTTACGTGGTAACGACGGTGTTTAATTGTTGCCTATGAATAATTTTTACTCTACTTGTCGATTGCAACGATTTTTGGTCGTCTTTGGTGACATTTATGATGCCGACTTGATAGTGTTTCGACCATTTATTTCCTAGTGGTTAGCATTAGTAACCACGTCCTTCAGGATAATCCTGTATATCCTGTATATTTTTTGTTAATCAAGTCTCATTTTCATATTTTTTGTTTATTCAAGTCTCATTCCAACTAAAGCTTATGTTAATAAACACATTTCTATAAAAAAACTCATTATTTTTTACTTTCACCATTTTTGAATTAATTTTGGCCTCAAAGGGTTACATTATAAATCTTGTAGCTGAGGGTGTTCCTTGACGATTCACTGTTGCCTTCAAATCAACAGTGCTGCTCCTAAGGTGGTGTATGGAGCTAGTAACAAAACCTACTCTGAACACTGCTTGAATGGTACATTCTATGTATGGGATGCAGTATTGCTTAGAGAGAGAAGTTTGACAGTATTATTTAGGGATATTCATTTTTCCATCATGAAACTTTGAGCTCATTATAAATTTGACTTTCACATTGGTCTCAAAAATTTCTAGAGATGTTAGAATCGTACCTACATTCACAAGTATTAATTTCATAAAATATATCTTTCACGACAAGAGAAACCTTACATACATTTATTTCAACTCAAATTGATATGATAAGGGCACAAGTTTCATGAAAGCACTATGCTTGGTAACAGATATATCGCCTCGATAAAGATCTGCTCTATTCAAGAAATTATCAACAATTAGCTTCTACCTATGGACATCATTTTGAATTACTACAGATGAATCTCTAGTTTATTTATGTACTAGGGAACCGAAAGACGATCCTAAGTTATATCCTGTTATGTTTCCGACTCGTAACTATCATTGCTTAATTTGTTACAAACATTTAAGGCAAAAAATCGTGTTTTTGTAGTTTTTCGCTTGGAACAGGAAAACTATTAAAGCAATTTAGATGCTCTCAATGGCACAACTCGATCTTATCATTATTAACTGAGAAAAACCAGAAAAATCTGCGTTTTTTTAAATTGCCACCATTGATATGAACTTTATGATAAAAAGTTCAGGCTCTGTGCAATCGTTTTTGCATAATTGCAATTTGAATTTTTGCGTCATAGTTGATACGATTTCAAATTTTCAAAATAATATTGCAAGTAGAAGTATAGTACTGCAAAACGTCTATTCTCATTTTGCCTTGAAATGCTGCGAAATTTTTATTTATTTTAATTTAATTATTTAGCCATTTTGCTATACATTCCAACAATACAAATCAATTATAATACTGACAATAATTAGAAAAAAGTTCAAATCACATGTTTTTTCCCCCCCACACTGAGTGAGTACACACTTGTATTGTGTAGTGAGAAAAAAGAAAAAAACCAAACAGCATAACATGAATACATAGACAATTTAGAGTCAGAAATAGGAAGAAGGAACGGAACAGTATAAACAATATAAAAATGGAGAGTTAATAGGAACAGAGTAAAAACATATTACAATAGGCAGTAATCAAAATTCAACAGTGCAGTTAACATGGCTGTAAGTTGGTGAATAATAATAAATATACAATTTTTATGTTTCTTTAATTCTCAAGAAGTCCCTATAATTATTATAGATATAAAGTTTAAGGCTGAAGGAAATTTCTTGATGTTAGAATATTTTCGAATGGCGAGAGGTAATAGATTATATGCTTTAGATTGAATAGGTCAGAATACTTGCAAACATGACCAAAAACGGGCGAGTGCGTGAGCTGAGTAGTGGGGGTAGAACTGCAGATTCATAACTTATGCGCAGCGCGCTTGTATTACTATACATACGCTTCCCGCATCAGCTGCCTTACCCCACTACTCTGCTGCTTTCGCGCGCTCGCCTTTTTGCAAGTATATCTCACCTACTTCCCAGCATTTTAATGCAAAAGGAAATTGAAATCTGATGCATCCAGACTTGCTCCAATAAAGTGCATTAAAAAATTCAATTTGCTATTATGCAAAAATTTATGGTACGACAGCGCTTGAGTCTTCTACACATGAAGTACATATCAACCACTACTATTTTATTAATTTACGGATAAACCATTAGATTCTATGATTACAATTGAATAAGTGATTTAGTATACCAATGAATAAGTAATTTTGTATACCTAGATTATTTGTTTCAACTTTTTCCTTACCTGGTACTAGATTTTTTCTTCTTTTCTGTCATACTGAACCAAACGAATACTATGTGATTAATTTCATTTATTTGTTAGTTATGTCAGGTCCAACAGATAATTACTGTGTTGGCAAACCTGACATTTCCCCCTTGATTCAGGGGGAAAAATGGAACCAGTCCAATTTATTTTCATGCCTGAAACAATGTACAAAATAGTCTCCCGTGCATGCATATTTGTTTTAAATTTCAGCCACTGGCAGTCAGGCAGACAAATAGGCACGAAAAAGGTTTTTTCTTTCATCACTCGAGTAACTATGGTCAACACTAACCAATTGAACGAACATTAAAGGTTATTAATGATATTGGTTTTGCCAAATCACTAACTACCTTTGAAGTCAAGAAATATGTACTATAAGTCACTATTAGAAGTAAAATTCCATTTGTTTACAATTACAAGCTTTTATTAAGTTTCATCTGTCTCGGTGTCTGTAATCAAATCTTGCAAGTTAAATTTGACCCACTTCCAGTTGCCCGATTAACGTGAAATTTGACAGGTGTTCATAGTTCTCGTGACAATGCACTATGGAATTTTTGTCAAAATTCATAAATTGAAATTGGCAGCACCAGGATGGCGGACGAGGGTTGCCTCATTGAAAAACTAGATAGCTAAATTACAGAAAAAAGGCCTCATAATAATGATGCATTAACAAAAATGCATAGATTAAGGTGTACTTCCTGAAAAAAAAAAAAAATCATAATAAAAAAAACCTTTCTAAAGACAGTTTTTATTCAAATGTGCTAAAAAGTAAAAAATAATTGCTTTGGATGTGCGACATAGGTTATTCCGGTGAGTTATTGAATCAAAAGCTTGTCGCTTTTGTATTCGAACTGAAAACTTTGCGCGACAAGCTCTTGAATCTATAACTCACGGAATAACTGACTTCACACATCTAAAGCAATTATTTTTTACTTTTCAGCCCATTTGAATAAAAGCTTGTCTTTAAAAAATTGTTTTTTATTAATTAATTTTTTGTCAGTTATATGTGCACTTTTCTTTTTAACATTATTATTATTGAATGAATGTGTTTTTTGTGGAGGAACAACGTTTCTTGACATGTTTTTTGGGTAACCTTCCACAGTCTGAAAATTAAAATATAATCAGGAAAATCTATACAAGTGTAGAAAGGGAAAACTAATTAGTTCACCCCAATAAGTTACTGCGTTCACCAAATTATATTTCCTATAGAAAAATGATTCGATTTGTCAGTAACTTCTCGTTCCCTGAATATGCCTATAAAAAAATAGTAAACATTCAAAAGATACTTCTATATAGTTTTTGATTGACGTTTCGGGGACTATATCTATATCTCAAAATCTTCTGAATCTCCTTTAATTGTTTTAATAATTTGGATTTTTTTTTCTTGCATAGGCTTTTTCAACTGACAGATGTTAATTGAGATCTGCGAAAAAAGTTTGAGAGTGACGTATTGCTCATTTGATATATGGGGTGTTGTTCAGATCAGTTTATTGGCATTCTACCATATCTCACTTCCTCTGTGAGCAGAGGTAACCATGTATGAATGATCCATTTCAACAGAATTTGTTGAAAAGCAGTTGTTATTGGAAAGAAGAATACAGGCCGTTTCTTTCAATTTTCTCCTCTCTTGATGTGGTTCTTTCATCAAGATTTTTGTCCTATTCCATTCAATCGTATGATCGCCATTGCATGTGAGGATATGTATAGATTTTCCTGATTATATTTTCATTTTCAGACTGTGGAAGGTTACCCAAAAAACATGTCAAGAAACATTATTATTGTTATATTAGTTGATTTTAGAGTTTATCTTGTATTAATACTGTAGTGGGTTTTCCCCTGTATTAATATAAATAAAATAATTTCTATACTTCAAATTCCCCCCCGTAGTCTAATAAAATTAATCGAGTACTGTATCACTCTTTCAAATCTGTCAATGCGTTCCGACGAAATAATAGGGTGTCATGGTCTTAAATTGAACACACTGTGTGTATAGCTTTATCAGTAATTAAGATAGAACTTATGGTTGTAAGCTCATAATACCCATGTTCTTTCAGGTAAAATTGAAATTGAGATAAAAATTAACCATGAAGGCGAAGTTAACCGAGCAAGATACATGCCACAAAATCCCTGTGTGATCGCTACCAAAACTCCATCCAGCGATGTACTAGTATTTGATTACACAAAACATCCCAGCAAACCTGATCCCAACGGAGAATGCCACCCTGACCTGCGCTTACGTGGTCATCAGAAGGAAGGCTATGGTCTCTCCTGGAATCCAAATCTAAATGGTTATCTTTTATCTGCCAGTGATGACCACACGATCTGTCTCTGGGATATCAATGCTACCCCCAAAGAAAACCGTGTGATTGATGCCAAGACTGTTTTTACTGGTCATACCGCAGTGGTTGAAGATGTGGCGTGGCACCTATTACATGAGAGCCTGTTTGGGTCTGTTGCTGATGACCAGAAGCTCATGATTTGGGATACCCGTTGCAACAATACTAGTAAACCGTCACACACCGTTGATGCTCATACAGCAGAAGTAAATTGTCTCAGTTTCAACCCGTACTCAGAATTCATTCTAGCCACCGGAAGTGCAGATAAAACAGTAGCTTTGTGGGACCTGAGGAACTTGAAGCTGAAGCTGCACAGTTTCGAGTCGCACAAGGACGAGATATTCCAAGTACAGTGGTCGCCACATAATGAAACTATCCTAGCTTCATCTGGTACCGACAGGCGATTACACGTGTGGGATTTGAGTAAGATTGGAGAAGAGCAGAGCCCTGAGGATGCAGAAGATGGCCCCCCTGAACTGTTGTTCATCCACGGAGGACATACTGCCAAGATATCAGATTTCAGTTGGAATCCTAATGAGCCCTGGGTTATTTGCTCTGTGTCTGAGGATAATATTATGCAGGTGTGGCAGATGGCGGAGAATATTTATAATGATGAAGAGCCTGAGCAGCAAGCTTCTGATATTGAAGCAGCGGCGAGTTAGGAGTTTGTTTATTGATGTTTGTATAAGTTTGATTTAATTATTTCGGAAATAAGATTATTTGTATTTTAAAAATAAGTTTTTAATAAATCTATTTATAAGGTTTGTTCAGTTACTCGGAGGAGACAGGTTTCAGATCAGTCGAAAATAGTTATTTATGCAACAAGTGCAAAAATAAGTGTTTATTGCACTCGACGTTTATTAGACAACACGTCGAGTGCAATAAACACTTTTTGCACGAGTTGCATACAATATTTTTTCTAAGTTCATGCAAAAACCAAAAAAATGTTTTAATCAGATGGCACTAAGTGTATAAAAATAAAAAACGTACTAAAAATTGCGTTGATTTGATGTTTATGTTTGTCATGATCACAAATGATCAAATCAAAATATACTTTATTGTCTAAGATAGTTTCTTGCTGACAAAGCTTTGTGAAAGGGACATAACAATTATTAATAATAAAAATGATGATAGATGTAAAATGACATATGAGTGCAATAAACATTTTATTGCACAGTGCAATAAAGAACCTTTTTTTCACTCAATAAAGTTTTGTTTTTTGTGTAGAAAAAATATATTGTGTATAAGTGCTCCTTGCACAACTAGTAATTTTTAGAGGAAAGAATCAAGTTTTGAATTGCTAAATTGGATGGTCTTGGGTCAAATTGTGAGATATTACCCAAAGAACTCAGTGACTCCTGTTATGTGTGTACCATCATCACTTGAAACAGAAATTGACCCACTGTTAAAACTTCTGTAATACTTAAGTCAATCACTAATAGACCAAACTGCAATCAAGAAAGACTGTTGTAACATAGAATTCTTGTATAATTTGTGCTCAGCTGTGTTAAGAGCCATGAGCCACTTCAAATAAATGATAATTCTTGTGAAAATAATGAAAATCAAACTAGTTTCTTCAAAACTCTTCAGTATTTTTCATAGCTGGTAAAGTGCAACTATAGCGTATATCACTTCACGTACATTGTTTGATTCATATGCCTTAGCGAGGCTTCAAAAAACTAGGTAGACTATATTCTTACTTCCTGTGTAAAGTATATAATTTTTTTCACTATAGTCTTTTTATATTCATTATTAATATCTTGTTCATTTCAAAAGTTCATTGGTATTCTGAAATAAATCTCATTGCAATGTTATCAAAATGGAATAGTGGTCTTTGCATTCCTACCATAGTTACGTTTGTTGACAAGCATAAACAATTGAAGCATGCTGTTGAATAATTCAGAGAATTTGTAATTATTGTGATTAATAAATAAGGCAGCAAAAAAGTTGAATCCTTGCAGTTTTATCCATGTACCAAGCATTAACAGTGGTGTGAGGAGAATAAACTTAGTTTTCTTGATGCAGAAAAAGGGTCGTTGCCAGCCAAAACACTGAATGTTTTCACATAGGAAGGGATAACTGCTACCGGAAGAGATTAACCTGTTTTAACTGATGCCTCTAATGAATTTATTAACTGAGGTAAGTCAGCAGCCGTTTTGGCATGAAAATTATATCAATAATTCAAAGGTGAGTTTTTCGTTGACTTCAATCAACAGTTTTTTGTTGTTAAGTAGATTTTCGGTAAATATAAAGTTACTCTACACATGCACTCTGAATATAAGGAAAATGCGGCAATCTCACACCGTTCCCGAGTTAGAGAACTTTAAAAAAAAATTGACCTCATTTTCAAGCACCGTTTTCTTGCACAAAACTCACTCAAAATGCCTCCTTCTTTTTACCAGCATAAACAATACACCCTAAATTACTTATTTTCGGCAACTTTGCACAAAATATCGTCGTTTTTATCGAAAAAATCCTCCTTTCACAGTTCCAAATAAATAAATTTCACACTTTGACACATGGAATTTAGTAACTTTGCCTTATTTTTCATGTTGGTAATAAATGAATCACTGCCCACAACAATTGCACACATAAATGAAGGGGAAACTATTGCTCACATTTGAATTCGAAAAGTTGGCGGTGATTCATTTATCACAACATGAAAAATAAGGCAAAGTTACTAAATTCCATGTGTCAAAGTGTGATATTTGCTTATTTGGAACTGTGTAAGAAGGAAGATTTTTTCGATAGAAACGCGATATTTTGTTCAAAGTTGTGCCGAAAATAAGTGATTTATGGTGTATTGTTTATGCTGGTAAAAAGAAGGAGGCATTTTGAGTGAGTTTTGTGCGAGAAAACGGTGCTTAAAAATGAGGTTGAATTTTTTCTCTAACTCGGGAACGGTATGGGACCGCCACATTTTTCTTCCGGATTCGTGTTCACGAGGCAAAAATACGCAAGAAAAGTTTTTTCCCTATATTCAGTCATGTGTAGAGTAACTTTATATTTACCGGAAATTTATTTTCAAAAGAATTTTTGCCTATCGAGAAATACTGTGAGGCATTTATTTGAAGGCCCATTTTACAGCACGGTCAACAAAGTAATGCGATGTCTATTGAAATTAAAGTGAGCGGAGTTTAAATTTGTGTCAGGTACCTAATTATGAACCGACTAATTTATGAAAATTGCAGATTTTGAGTACACACTGGCACTTTTTGCTACTGGATGTAACCAGAAAAGTATAGGCCATCATTACACAAAAACAACGACAAGCCAGGTTGATAGACGAAAATATCTGAATTTCTTAAACTGCATCCCGACATATTTACCATTGTGGGATTTTCAATTTAGCGGCCACGATACGTCCTATTCACTAGGGTATAGTGAACGGCAAAACGGTATCCGTTAAAATGCAGATACAGCATATGGGCTTTACCGATGTTCGTTACGGTAGCCGTTATGCACGACTATTAAGTTGGGATAATTAATGTCTTACCGTTTAACATAACGAAAGTGATACAACATAGGGTAGATTTTCGCGCACCTCCGCCCCCTCCCCACTTTCGGATTAAAACCAGTGGCAAGGGTCGGGATTACGATTCCTCCGAATTAATAAGCTACAGGGGCATAGTCAAGAGAGTTCGCGTTTTTATGTTGTGCGTTGACTGTGAGTTTAAGTGTGTTTTTGAGTTTTCTGATTTTTTTTTAAGTCGTTTGTGCATTGACATTTCTGTAGTGTATATTCTATTTGAAACATGGGAGTGACCTGTGCTGCCAGACTTTGTAAAAACAAAAGTTATAACTGTAACAAAAAATTCTTCAGATTTCCCACTGATGTTGCAAGGTGAGTAAAATTGAACTTAGTCAGCCAAAACAGAAAACTGTCAGGAAGGTAAATTATGCATCTTTAAAAAATACTTTTTGGGAGAGTGTGGTGAACTTTCTTTCATTTTCGTGCTCTTGAGTTTTAAACTTTTCTTTTCCAAATTTGTTGTGATATTGGAAAGTAATGCAGTGAACTAGACTATCATATAATGAATAGTAGTAAAAACAGATTAAGTTGAAATCAGTATAATTTTATCTTGATTGGGGGTGTAACAGTTCATCTGCGTTGAAGTGTTTTTCGGAATATTCGGTAAATGTATAGGCATCGTACTCATGCTCCCTGAAAATAGCTGAAAGACGTTTCTTACGTGTTTTTGTCTCCTGAACACGAATCCGGAAAATGCGGCGGTCTCATACCGTTTCCAAGTTGTAATCATTTTCTCCTTCTTTTAAGCACCGTTTTCCCTCACAAAAACCCTTTTTCAGCCTGAACTACAAACACTAAATCACCCATTTTCGGCACAACTTTTCACAAAATATAGCTGGTTCTATCAATAAAATCCTCCTTTTCTTTAACACGTACATCCATTAGGATGTATGTGTTGAAGAAGGAGGATTTTCTCGATAGAACCGGCAATGCCTTAGTGAGACCACATCTGGAATATGCAGCACAAATCTGGATGCCTTCATCCAAAACACATATAGACCGCATTGAGAAAGTACATTTGTGACAGGAAAAATACCACATACCCATATATGGTCTCATATAGGTGCATGCTAGATAGCTTCGATTTCAAGAGTTTGTTGGATAGAAGAAATAAACAGGCGGAGTTATTTGTATACCATCTTTTTAATTACAAAATACAAAGACTGACCTAATCAAGTACATATACATAAACGTCCCTAAAATCAATTTAAGAATTTTAAATTTAGATGTATTCAAAACAGATCCAGGCAGTATATCACCAATAAACCAAATGTTATTGATATGCATCAATCACTCAAGCAAGCACACAGATTTATCCAAACCTGAAATAACTACAAAAAATCTGACTGTGTTTGCTTTACTTAGTTTAGGTATAGTCTGTATTGTTGTTTGTTATTTTTGTTTTGCTATATTTGTTATTTTTTGTTTTGATATATATATATATATATATTTATATTATTTCTTTCCCCACTACCATTACTTGTGATTACAATTGGTGTTCGTAATGAGAACAATAAATAAATATTTTGTGCAAAGTTGTGCCGAAAATGGGTGATTTGGTGTTTGTAGTTTTTGCTGTTTGAAAGAAGGAGGCATTTTAAGTGATTTTTGTTCGAGAAAACAGTGCTTAATAATCACCTCTTAGAGAAGGTAAAAATGATTATAACTCGGAAACAGTATGAGACCGCCGCGTTTTTCTTCCGGATTCGTATTCAGGATGCACATAAGAAAAGTCTTAATTCAGATATTTTCAGGGAGCATGAGCATATATATATATATATATATATATATATACAGTGTGACCCATTTAAAATGGAACCACCCCTGTAGAATACGCATTTTTCAGTCATTCTAAAAAAAAAAACATATTGAATATTAAGCATCAAAAACTGTATCTTGACATAAATTTTCATAATTTTAGTTTCATTTCCAAGGCACTTTTTGGTTTTTTTTCTTTGTCAAAAACGGCAAAAGTTTATTAGGCAATTTTTGTTTTCAAATTTGACTACACCACTGGATTCGTAGTCGTTATAAATGGAAACCATCAAAATTTCATAAAAAAATATTGGTTAACAACGAAGTTACAACAAACAACAAAGTATTTTATTATAATTTTTATTTAGATTATAGACATATTTAAAATCTGGCAACACTGCCAATACAAAGTAGAACACCAGTTAATTTATACAGCGAAAATCCGAAGTCAATAGCTCATTCCGTTCTACAGTTATAACTCCTGAAAGTATGGTAATGTGAGCGATTTGTGGTGGAAGCGATTTTGTAATAAAAATCTGACTACGCCACTGGATTTGTGAATTATATTCCCTTAAAATCATTTATTTAAGTTTAGGTTATAAGTGTATTCGAAAATAACAGAAAATTAAAAATTCAATTTCAAGATATGCAGTCTTCCATAGCCGATAAAAACGAAATGAACCGAATCAAGTTTTAAAGTATCAACATTATTTATTGGATAATAAAACAGAAAGCAGGACAAAAAATGTTCCTTTTAAATTCTGCAAAACTCAAAACTAAAACAAGCTTTTAGAGAAGGTATCAATAATTTGAGGAAAGCTGAACTAATACATTAGGCATAGGTATTGTACTAAATCAATAGTAGGCTGTGATTTAGTACACCACAAATCGCTCACATTACCATACTTTCAGGAGTTATAGCTGTAGAACGGAATGAGCTATTGACTTCGGATTTTGCTGTACAAATTCACTAGTGTTCTACTTTGTACCGGCAGTGTTGCCAGATTTTAAATATGTCTATAATCTAAATAAAAATTATAATAAAATACATTGTTTCCAAAATTAAAGTTGTTGTAACTTCGTTATTAACCAATATTTTTTTATGAAATTTTGATGGTTTTAATTTATAACGACTACGAATCCAGTGGTGTAGTCAAATTTGAAAACAAAAATTGCCTAATAAACTTTTGCTATTTTTGACAAAGAAAAAAAACCATAGAGTGCCTTGGAAATGAAACTAAAGTTATGAAAATTTGTGTCAAGATACAGTTTTTGATGCTCAATATTAAAAAAAAATTTTTTTGAGATTGACTGAAAAATGCGTATTCTACAGAGGTGGTTCCATTTTAAATGGGTCACACTGTATATATATATATATATATATATATATATAAATGAATTTAGAAATAACGACTGAAAATTGGTATGAACAGTGGGGAATAACGGGGATCTTCAGTCAGCACAAGTGTTGAACTATGAAAAACTCTTTAATACGTTGGACCGAGCTTTCGTTTCAATTTTGAAACTTCTTCAGGGTCCTAAAATATGTAAATTACATTATTGAGAAAAAAAATACTTAAAATGAAGGAAGTACTTACAGTAATCTGAGTGGTTGATTAATGAACATTAACTATAAAAAAAAACGATTACTGTAAGTACTTCCTTCATTTTAAGTATTTTTTTTTCTCAATAATGTAATTTACATATTTTAGGACCCTGAAGAAGTTTCAAAATTGAAACGAAAGCTCGGTCCAACGTATTAAAGAGTTTTTCATAGTTCAACACTTGTGCTGACTGAAGATCCCCGTTATTCCCCACTGTATATATATATATATATATATATATATATATATATATATATTATAATTGAGACTGTTGAGTTGAACAAAGATTATATGACGGGAAAATGTTCTCAGAGTATTTTGTTTCATTGGATTTTTTGCAGACATTTAGTTATTTATCAGTAAAAAATTATCATCCTTCAATGAATACTCTTGTTTATATTTCACATTTGATAAAAGTGGTACTATACAGTTTTATTCCACTGACGTTTCAGTAATTTATATTTATTTACCCAAGGAAACATTTCTACATTTTGGCAGCAAAACCTACGTTGAAAGAAATCTGCCACTCGCTGACCTTGAAATAAAAAGATCCGACAAAAACAATTTTTTTAAAGTACCGAAGTGACTTATGTTCATAATTTTAGATTATCAGTTTGCCCTAAATTATTCAAGGTATACTGTTATACCACCGAATATATCTAGGGTCGGCAGACTAAAGAACATAAGTCGCAAAACATCAAATTCGCTTTTTCTCGTCAACATCAATTATTTTGACTAACTCGTCTGCTGGCTAAAGTACATAAGTCACGTAGTCTATTTCATGTTGCAACAAGGTTGTTTGCTTTTTCAGCCTTCATTTATTTTAAATTTAGGAGCATACTAAAGCACATAACTTGACTTATGTTTAAAGAGACATAGCAAGTCTGTGCATATCGTTGACGATTAATGTGACTTATGTTATAAGGAACATAACTTTGTTTGGCGGTAAAAGTAAAGCAGTCCGAGTGTACATCACTTCTTTTCTTTTTCATGGTATCAAAGCGAAATAATGAAATACTACTGGTGCTGCACTAGTTCCTAATACAAGACGGAAATTATCAGCATAGTTTAGTGCATAATCGTCTTTGATGCCTTGTGTTTATTACTTACATATGAAAAGCAAGTTTACGAAGGATCGGGTTAATCTTCTTTATTTCCTATGCATAACATTCCTATTAGGTGCTTGATACCGTATATTTGTTTTGAATGTGTTATATTGGTGCTCAACTAAAGTGTAAATTATTTGTTTGAAATGAATTATTTCAGAGGAAGTTTTTTTTAAATTTTAGACCATTGAAACGATGTTCAGAAAATAGCACAGTTGCCATCCACATTGCGACATGCGGCTGCGAGTTTAGAAGATTAAAATTTTCTCAGTCATGACTCAGATAATCTAATTAAATTATTTCCAGTAACAAAAGATGACATGCTTCTTGAATGTAAGTGAAGCAATGAATTGAGATTGTTCCAAATCTTATCAACACTCTTGTAGGTTGGTTGGTTGAAAGCTGACGAGCCAGAGACAGGGTTGGCACTTAGCTTCCCTTGACACTGCGACCAGCTGGGGTCTATTGTATCACTCTGTCGTCAGTGGTTCCTCATTCAAACAGGTTTGTGCCTTCAATTAGGTTTAGAAGCCTGTTGATAAGGTTCTTCGGATTCATGCCAGTTTCCGGGCTGATCTCTCCAAAGGTTCTGTGTCGCCTACTACTTAGGGCATCACAGTCGAAGATAATATGAGAGGCTGTTTCCTCCTCTTCATCACATAGCCTACACTCCACGGTTTCCCTGCTACTCCAATGGTGTTTAGGTGTTTTCTTAGGCCCAGTGTCCAGTCAACAGACCTATTATTATCAGAGCCTTCGTTCTGTTCAGGTTCAGAAGGTCAGCCGTCAGGGACCGGTTTGGATGCCCTACCATGACTTTGCTGTGTATTTGCCCGACAGTTTGATCCCAATATTGTTGGTGTCTTCTTTTTTTCTACTCGTCGATCAGGGTCCTGCATCGGTTTTTGCTAATCCCATGTACAGGTTCTGGCCCTGTGAATAGCGTTTCAGATGCTTGTCTAGCTAGCTGGTCCGCTTTGACGTTGCCTTCAATGCCTCTATGACCTGGCACCCACATCAAGGTGACCTTGTTGTGTTTTGCCAGCTCGATGAGGTTCTGGAGGCAGTCCCAGACCAGTTTGGACTTTATCTGTATAGAGTTGAGTGCTTTGATAGCACTTTGACAGTCAGATAGAATGTAGATGTGTTTTTTCCTATAACCACTTTCTAGATTCTTCTGAATGCATACTAAATAGCATGTGTTTCAGCTTGGAATATCGTGGAGCATTTGCCAAGTGGTATTATGCAAACCCTTCTTGGCCTTACCTCATGTATTGCTGCTCCCGTTCCCTCAACTGTCTTTGAACCGTCTGTATACCAGACTATGTCCGCAGTTGATTGTGATTCTATACTCGGGGCCCATCCAGATCCGTCAATTCGTCTTTCGAATGAGTATAGGGGTTGCATGTAGTCTGAAATCATTTCGAGTTCTTCGATATTGATTACATGAGTGATTCTGGTATGTCCAGTTGTTCGGATTCTCCAGTTTTTTGTTTGTTTCAGTCTGTATGCACTCATCCTGGCCTCTCCAATGACATGTAAGTCAAGGGTTCGAGGTTTAGGATGATTTCCATTGCAGCTGTTGGAGTGCTATTCATTGCACCCGTGATACAGAGACAGGCAAGCCTCTGGATTTTCCCAAGGTTGTTTTTTGCCTGTCTTTGATTTGTTTTTGGCCACCATAAAAGTGAGCCATAAGTTATTCTTGGTCTTATTACCGCTGTGTAAAGCCAGTGCATGGCTTTCGGTTTGAGCCCCCAGGTTTTTCCAAAAGCTCTCCTGCACATCATGAAGGTTATCTTGCTTTTATTGGTTACATGTTGAAGATGCGGGTTCCAGGTTAGTTTCTTGTCAAGAATCAGTCCTAGGTATTTCACCTGCTCTACTACTTGTAATGTTTCACCGAATAGTCTGGGAGGTATGAGATCTCCCATATTTCTTCTCCGGGTGAAGGGAATTAGTGTTGTTTTGTTCGGATTTGCCCTTAGGCTCTCTCTGTTACACCATTCCTCTACTGTCCTCAGTGCATTTTGCATTAGCTCTGTGTATTCTTTCCCTTGATGAGGATGACCAAGTCATCTGCATACCCTTGAGAGTAATACCCTTGGTTATTCAGAGAAATTAGCAGTTCATCTACAACCATGTCACACAGAAGGGGGGAGAGTATGCCTCCCTGTGGGGTACCTCTGGAAATTTCAACCTGCTCTGTTTCCTCGAACATGTTGGCTTGGACCAGTCTATTGTGAAGCGTTGAGTGTATCCACCTGCAGGTGGTTTCGTCAATGCCTCTTCGAGTGGCCGCAGAGACCATATTTTCAAAGGAGGTGTTGTCGAAGGCTCCTTCGATGTCTAGAAAAGTGCATAGTCCAATTTCTTTGTTTGCTATAGACCCTTCAAGCCTTGAAACAAGCTGATGAAGTGCTGTCTCGCATGATTTTCCTGTTAGATAGGCTTGTTGGTTTTGATGTAAAGGCCGTTCTACAAGAGCGGTTTCCCTTATGTCTCTATCTATCAGTTTTTCTAAGCCTTTCAGAAAAAATGACGATAGGCTTATTGGTCTGTATGCCTTTGCCTGGTCGTATGAGTCCCGTCCAGGTTTTGGAATAAAGACCACGTTTGCAGTTTTCCAGGTTTGAGGTAGCCATCCCAATGCTAGGCTCAGCCTGTACAGTCTGCACAGTTCTGGTGCTAGATATTCAACTCCGCTCTGAAGTAGTATGGGAAATACTCCATCTGGGCCCGGAGACTTGTAAGGCTTGAAGGAGTTCATTGCCCACACTACTTTTGAATGAGTTACCGTTCGTTTAGCCACTTCCCAGTCTGCCCTTTTTGCCCTCAAATGAAGGTTTGCAGGGATTTCATATCTGGGGTTTTGATTTGTGGTGACAGTGGATCCTGGGAAGTGTGTATGGAGCAAGAGTTCTATAGTTTCCTTCCCAGTGTTGGTGTGATTGCCGTTGGGTATTTTGAGAGTCCCCAACGGATTGATGGGGTCTTTGGAAAGGATTCGGTGGAGTCTTGCTCTTTCTGAGGTTTGTTCTATGTCCTCACAGAACTTCCTCCATGACTTTCTTTGTTCCCCTCTGATTTTTTTGTTGTATTCTGTGAGAGTTTTGGAATAATCCTCCCAGTCACCAGTTTTTTTCGCACGATTAAATAGTTTGCGCGTTTTATTTCTAAGATATGTGAGTTCGGTGTTCCACCAGCTCACTTTACCTTTAGTGTTGCTGCGCTTCAAAGGGCAGTTGTTATGATATGAAGTTATTATGGCCTCCATTAGGGAGGTTTGCTCTATTTCATGAATCGTATTTGAGTTAGGTTTGACATTTTTGAAATTTGTGAGATTTGCCCTGAGCTCCTCCCGGTACCCCGGCCAGTTGGTTTTTCTGGGATTCCGACACATTACTGCAGGTTCATTGGCATAGCCAATCTCCACATGTATGGATCTGAGTTTGAAGGTTCCTCAGATACTGCCCATTTGCCGACGTGCCGAACCACCAAAGAAGAGCCCAAAGTGATGTCAATGATTTCCCGTCTGTTACGGGTTACGAAGGTTGGCTCATTGCCTCTATTAAGTACTTTCAGGTTACTGGAGACAATAAATTCAAGCAATGACTCACCTCTTGTGTTCGTATCGGTGCTCCCCCACACTGTGTTATGGGCGTTTGCATCGGCTCCGATGATAAGCTGGAGTTTGTGGTCCTCACAGTATCCTATACTCTTGTAGGACATGCATTCGTATAGTTGTTATTGTTTTAGATGTTAAAGAAATAGTTTCAAAAGTAGCCGCGAAACGAAAAACTGCAGAGGATCCCATGTCATCCACATCAACAGCACACCTCACAACATCTGCAGATCTAGAAGAGACATATTTTTCCAGTGATGTCTCAGTCGACGATCCACTTTGTACTCCCAATAATGAGGAACATTCCACGTCTAGTTCAGGAGTCGAAGAAATGTCTGTACCTGTACCTCCTCTGATACCTACCAACATCGTGCCAAAAATCAGCCTATGTGTTTTGAAGAAAGAAAAGAAAACAAAAAGTAATATGGGCCAGTGTTACAAGACGTTGAAAGGAAAACCTGAATGAGCAATGAAGGAACTGTGGACATATAGAAATGTAAAGAACCTATATCAGTAAACGATAGACAAGCTATATTCGCGGAATATTGGAAAGTGGGATCATAAGTCAAAAGATCAGCTTCTTTAATGGAAATTGAGGATAAAGCTTCTGAAAGAATATGTGCATTGGATCTGGAAAAAAAAAATTTGGGATGAAAACTTATAAATATTTTTTACCTATTCATGGTAAAAGAGAATCTGTTTGCCGTGGCTGCTTACTTAAAGTATTGGATGAAAGTGACAATTTTATCAAAACAGTGTCTCTAAAGAAAAGAGCGTCCATAGGAGGCACAGAAACCGATGACATGCGTGGGAAAGTCGTACCAAAAAATAAAGTATCTGACTTGAAACATGCAAGAAATCGCAGCACAGATTGTGTCATTTCCGGCTTATGAAAGCCATTACACTAGAAAGACACCTTCGAAAAAGTATTTACCTTCTCATTTAACCATGCAAAAAGTGTATAGTTTGTTCTGTGAGAATACCGAATATAAAAGAGTTCCCAAGTTGAAATTATCTTTTAAAAAGCCAAGCGTTCACACTTGTTTCACATGTGACAAATTCCTAATGAAAATACAACTTGCCCAGGACGAGATTGTTGAAGTCGAGTTAGTTACTAAGCATGATCAACATAAGGTAGTAGCCGATCAGGCCTATGAAGAAAAACGATTAAAATTATTATTTATATGCTGATGATGAGACCATACAAGTGTACACTTTTGACTTGCAGCAATGTTTAAGTTCCTCGGTTGCTTTTTATAAATGTCAGCTATAGACAATATTAGTTCTATAATCATGTGAATTCTTCTTGATTTTTAATTTTTAAATACTTTATGATGTAATTCTTCTATATATACTTACATACATTAATAGTAATGTTAATTTTATAGTCATATAAGGATTGTAAAAATCTTAAGTGAATGTACTTTGAATGATTAAATGTTTTTACTAGTGTATATTAGGGATTCCTATTTAAAAATAAGCTACTTACATTTAGTTTAACCATCTAGAAGTAGAAGTAGAAGTTAATACCGATCACGGTATAATAGAGAAGAAAAAAAACAGAATTGCAGATATATCATCCACATGATAGGATACTGTTGATAAAATCCAGCAGCAATAAAAGTTTTTGAAATTAAGTCTACAGATTTTTTCGAATTTTCTTCTCTTTTGAAGTGTTTTATAATATTAAAGGATGGTTGTGCTATGAAAAGGAGTTTGGCCACATTGCCTACAAAGATACTTTAGATAGAGAGAGAGAGTCGATTTAAATCTATTAACATGAAAAGAAGAGGATCTTAATATTAATATACCTGTTATATCAATACAGCCATTACCTATTTCAAAACAGAAAAAAGATGATTTATCCTTACTCTCTTTGATACCAGATGTTTTTCATGCTTTTTATTCAACACGAACCCTGATATCATAGAAAACGAGGTAGAGCCAGAATTTTAAAAATAATGTTTTAGTTAAAGTTTTTATCTAGATATAGTATTAACATGTATTTTTGTAGTTATGTAAGTACTATAATGAAATAGTTGAGTTTTTCTTCTTCTCATTAGGTTTTTTGGTTTTCTGACTCCATAAGGTATCAATTTCTCCAGATCAGGTATTGTATAACTTCACAAACATTAAATAGTATTCATCAAATTTATAAATATTAATGATCATATACTATGACAGACAAAAAACTTGGAATCTCTTCCAGATCAGGTATTCTCTCTTTCCGACAAATCCGTTGTCATCTGGCCTGGTTACCAGCATAGAGAAATAGATACTTGTAGAACTTCACACACATTTAATTTGCTTAACAAATATATAAATAGTTAGGACCATAAAGATGGCCTATGGACTTTCACAAACATGAAACTGACTCCTATTTCCGACATGACATCCACGTGCCCTCCATGAAAGCAGCTCTCTATCAGACGTCTACTCTCTGTCACATAGAAAGGAAGTCCTGTTGAGTTTTTGTTTACGACTTCTACAAATTTATGAGTTTATATAATGTCCACCAATACTTTATTATGAGAAATTACCTTTTATACATTCAAATATTCAGTTTAATACATTTGAGAGGAAGGTACCTATGCACATAAGTCCGATAAAATTGACGATACTTATAAGTTTTACAAATACTACTTTGAGGGTTTTTAAGATTAGTTACTAGAATATAATGTAATAATAACAGTTGAAGTTCTATTTTGTGAACTAAAATGCCTTTATTAATCAGTCATTATCAGTTTATTCGATTTATTGTTCTTCCTGTAAAGTACCCATTTTGGACTTATGTGCTTTAGTTCGCCGACCCGAGATATACTTTTTGACAGTATATATTTCTGTTGCTCGACAGTGTATATTACTATATTATTTAAGGTATACTGTTATATAACCGAATATATACTGTTTGACAGTTTTTGTCTGCAACTGTGAGTCGAGGATTAAGTGATTTTCGTTCAATTGAATTATTCCTAACCTAACTTTATTTTATTGTAACTTACTTTATAATATTTATTTCTACTTTGAACTATATTTTTACACTTTACATTATATACTCACATATTGTTTACATCTAACTTATATATATATATATATATTATATATATATATATATATATATATATATATATATATATATATATATATATATATATATATATATATATATATATATATATATATATATATGACACTATGATCTCACCACAAGTTATTACTCTCATCGCTTTGTCAATAAGGACTGTTTCTTGGACAATAAAGCACAGTTTTGATTGATATTCGAAGAGTTATTAGAATTCTGCAAGTACGGTCCTGTCTCTTTCCCTGAAAATATTTCTAATCCTACTCTGGCGTCTTCCTACTAAATGCCGAGGTGTGATTATTCTTGGGTCAATATTGCAGCGCCACCACTGCGGTGGAATGGCGCAAAATTTATTGACGCCTAATAAAAAATAACGTGGTTGGAATTCGGTAAAAATGGATAAATTTATATATTTCGGATTTGTTCCCGCAAATGAGATTTCTTTACAAGGTGTTGAAAGTAACCATGTATACAATGTTTTGGATAGGCAAAGTCCAAATGAATCGTGTTTTGTGACCGAGGCCAAAGGGATTCCGCCAATGAACTTTACCAAACCGCCATATGTCGTCTCATTAGAACTAAGTGCAAGGTCAAATTATACGGCAATTGGCAGCATTGCTTATACATGTATTTCAATTATGGGGGGTAAAGGTAAGGAGGACAATCTCATATGGTTGTTTAACTCAAAAAATAGTCACCAAAGAGCATTAAATAACGCGTCAGAAAGTAGTCAGAATGGCGCTCGTGTACTAGAGTGTGCGGCAGCGCTGGACTGGCCTTAGTGAGATTGTAAGAAATCTATGGAATGAGAATGCGCCCGGCTCATTGGGGGCCCCAGTTTTTCAAAATTTCACTTGGATCAGTTCGGCACTGAGTGTGTATGAATTTTGTTGTTTATTTTTTCAAAAACGGTATTCTTGTACAGTAACGACATCTTCATTTAATACGTAACAGAGATAGTTCCAACGATTATACACAATAATCATTGAGATTGTTGTTACCTCTTCCTTCCATAATTTCAATGCTACCAGGGTTATATATATATATATATATATATATATATATATATATATACTGACAGGGTTACGGCGAAACCTCCATTTTGATGACGTCTGACTTATTTTCAAATTTCGAAGAGTAACAAGGATGAACATTCAAGATGAACAAGGATGAATACAATAAAAACCTAAATGATTAGTATATGTTGGCAGAAGTGGCACGCTTGCCTCACCTTACGTCTGGTCACCCGAACTCTCCTAAAAGCTGTTTTATGCCGTAACCCTGTCAGTATATATATATATATATATATATATATATATATATATATATATATATATATATATATATATATATATATATATATATATATATATATATATATAGTAACCCTGAATGCTACTACATTTGCTCAGTCAAAAAGTTTGCAACATTCCGTCGTTGTGGTGGCGCTGGAGTCTATACGCTAGAGGCCTATCACGGATCATGATATCGAAATCATCTGACCTACTTGTCACATTTTAGCCAACCTGACGGATTAACAAATGTAGTTACAAATGATTTATCATGGTCAGAGGGGGGCAGGTGCGCATATTGACAAAAACAAAATTCCCTATTTATAAATGATTATTAATTATAATCAGTTATTTTGTAAAGTTACCAATAATACTTTGACATTAATCAAAAAATAACACCTCGTAAAAGTGCATTAACGCCTCATTTATTCAATTCACGAACTATCTATGTTTGTTCAAAAAGAATTCAGCTAATCGGAAAGAAAGATTTGCCCGGCTTTTTCCCTCGTGTTTGGCATTGTCAAATTTCGTAAAAAATGGCGGACCCAGGTTACAAGAGCCGTATCCAAAACTTCAAGAACAAAGGCAAAGATCAAGATGTGAGTATTATTTTATGTAGAAATTGAACAGTTCATTTTTATTCCTCCTTTGGGACATAAATCTTTCATTTCCCGATGACTAAATTTTTGGAAGTGAACTTTTAAGGTCATCTTGAAATCGCTTGAAAATTCGTCTACTAATTGATTGCAGGAAATGCGAAGGAGGAGAAATGAGGTCACTATCGAGCTTAGAAAAAATAAACGCGAAGAAACTCTTCAAAAACGACGTAATGTTCCAATTGTTGACACTACAGATGAGGATGATGTCGAAAAATCTTTATCGAACACCAATTTGGGGCAGCTACTGGCCGAAGCAGCTGCAGTTGATAATCCTCCGATGCAACTGATGGCCGTACAATCTGCAAGGAAATTACTCTCATCCGATAGAAATCCCCCTATAGATGCGCTTATAGAAAGTGGTATTCTTCCTATTCTAGTGAAATGTTTAGAAAGGCAGGACAATCCGTCGTTACAGTTCGAGGCAGCCTGGGCGTTGACGAACATAGCTTCAGGTACCTCAGCGCAAACTAATAAAGTTGTAGCAGCAGGAGCTGTGCCTCTGTTTTTAATGCTTCTACATTCACCACATCAGAATGTTTGTGAACAGGCTGTATGGGCACTAGGAAACATAATAGGCGATGGACCCATCCTCAGAGACTATGTTATCGAATTGGGTGTTGTCGATCCGTTATTATCCTTTATCAAGCCTGAAATACCTATTCCGTTCTTGAGAAATGTAACTTGGGTCATCGTTAATCTCTGCAGGAACAAGGACCCCCCTCCACCAATACATACCATAGAAGAGTTGTTGCCCGCTCTTAATGCACTCATTCATCATACTGATATCAATGTAAGTATTATTACAATAATGAAAATTGCATATTATATATGAATATTTTGGCATGAGCTATAGTATAGTCCAATCAATAGAGATATTGACCTAACAAAAACTTCAAAACAGCTGAAATTCTGGATTCAGGCATTCAAAAGTATGAAGTATCCATTAAGTAATTCTTTACTATGCCATTCCAAATTTTCATATTTGGTGCACATAAATTTTGCCAAAAATCATGTTAGAGAGATATACGCGAATTTCCACTTGTAGTCTAACGCCCTGTTGAAATTGTGAGTGAACGAAAAATGGCCCCACATTTTATATAACCGGACTAGTCGGTCGATGTACCTTGCTACTAAGAGCTGCTTAAAAAAAGCCAAACCACATGAAATGTAGAAAAAACTCCCATCTCACATGAGACCAGTTTCGAAGTTCATACAAAATTCAATCATAAAAGATTTATAGATTTATTGGTGCTTGTATACATTTGAGTACTTACACAAGTCAGTAAAATTTCAGTACACTTATACTTTACATATAACTGGACTACATACTTTCTAAATCACACTCGATCAAGAAAGAAAGAAATGTATCCATCTATGAGACTAATACATTACATAAGATAAAATATACAGTGTACAAACCTATTTATGGTTTTAAGATATGTAGCCACCTCTATATCCACTGTGTTATTGAACTTGTTGAAGCACTTGATTCCAATATGTTATGGTGCATGTTGACCTATTTCTAGGCGTGAAAATGGCTGACGAATATTTGTTAAATTTCTTGTATTGTACCAATGTATATCTTCATTCTTTTTAGTGTATAAAATTAATTGGTAGATAAAAAGACTAGGTAATGTTAGTATCTCTGCTTTTTTATAAAGTGTCTTACATGATGTTGCTGGTGGCACATTGTACATAGCCCTCATAATTTTTGTTGTTGCATTTAATGCTTTCATAATTTTCTTTACAGTAATGGTCAAACTCGTAGGATGCCCTGTTACTATTTTTTATAAGTCATTCGATTTGATTATTTGCCATAAGAATATTGGTATCATCAGCGTATTGTATAATTTGATTTGGGGTTGAACAGAATTTGTTTATATCAGTGACAAAGATGATGAAGAATAGAGGGCCAAGTATTGTTGTTTATGATGACTTGAGTACTATTTGATAGATATGATTCTATCAATCATAAGGTTTTCCACGTATTCCCAGGCCATACATTTCCTGCAATAAGATTGTGATCCACTGTGACAAATGTACGGCTAAGATCATAGAAAAGTCTCAGAGTGTTTTCCTTGTTATTGAGTGCTTTATAAATGAATTCCAGACAGACTTCAATGGTGGTGATTGTGGTTTTTTCCTAAATCTATTCTGAACACCGGGTAACATATTAAAATGCTCAGGTATACAGTAAGTGTGAAGAGTAAGCTAACTCAAATATTTTTGTGATTTGGCTTGGTATACAAATTAACGATAGTTTTTGAAATACCTTACTGACCTTTATGTTTATAAATATGAATTCCTTTGGATTCTTTCATATCAGGACACAAGCCTGATGTAAAATATTCGGTTATTAGGTGGGATAGGGGCTCGGCAATGTATGTAGCAACTAATTTTAGAATTTTGCCATTTATTTCATCAATACCTTCTGCTGTTTTAGATGTGGTTTTATATATGATGGAGACAATTTCTTCAGAAGTGGTTGGAAAAAGAAAGAACTTTTGTGAGATGAATCAACTTCCATATCATAATTGGGAGAAATATGATTTTAGTTTACTTTTATAAAATAGTTGTTGATGAAATTTGCTTTCTCTTAAGGTGTCAAATTTTTCTCCTCTTCAATTATAATTGAATTACTTAATGAATTATGTTTCAGCTATTTTGAATTCTATCTTTGTTAATTTTTTTCAAGTAGTTTTGTGGCATTATTTTGTATTGCTTTTCAGTTTTTATAACTTTCAGTGTAATTTTGGTTATCTATGTCTTTGATTTCTGGTGAAAACTGATATTTGTGTTTACTTGGTTTTAATTTTTGTTTTTGTTTTGGTGAAGACTATGTTGTAATGGTATAAGGAAGATGTATAAAACTGAGAACTTTTCATGAAAGTCTTTAGGTGCATATATTTGAGTCATTTAGGTATTTTGTGTAAATGTATTTATCCTTGTCTCTTGAAAACGCTGTATTTAAAGAGCACACCTGATATGTATGGTCAGACAGAAAAGTATAACATACTTAAATGTTATCTATGACAAAATTGTTGAAAAAGTTATCTATGTACCTTGTTATTCTGGTTGGAACATTTGTGTTTTCTGATATGGAACTCCTTCAATACATTGATCAGACAATTTTTTTGGTCACTTTGTTTCAAAAAGTTTATATTGAAGTCACCACAGATAAAATATTGATCATTATTAGTGTAGAGGTTATGCATTAATAGCTCTAGTTGATTGATGAATGCGTTAGAGTTGGTGGAGTCTGGAGGTCTGTCAAACATGTTAAAATCCATTAAACATCTTCAGTATGACATATTAAGTCTGTTACTAGTGGATCGAATCGTTAAAATTAGTTTTGAGGTATTCATCAATAGAGAGCTTCCTAAGGAGATATTTCTTTACACTCCTGATGAAACAATTTACCTTCAGATTTTTAATTGTAACTGCAAGTATGTTGTACAGTTTGGGGCCATAGTAACTATTACCATCTCTGGTCTTGGCAAGGCGATGATATTTTGGTAACAGTTTGCCTCTATGTCGTGTGCCATAGCCATAGGAATCTCCAGTTGTACTATAGGCAGTCAGATTGTTCTTGACGTAGGTTACACTTTTGAGGATATAGGCACAAGGAACTGTGAGTATACCCATTTCTTTGAATTTTGTTTTGCAACATTCTCTGTAAGATTGTCCAGTGATGACTCTCACACAGCATCTTTGTACTCCAAAAACTTTTCATAGGTGGCACGAGTGACTCCAGCTTAATAGAGCATAAAAATACGAATTTTTATATTGTTGGAATGTATTGTCTATAACTCCGAAATAAATATATATCAAAATTTTTGGTAGATACCATTTTTGTAGAGAACATCACAAACTTCAACTTTTGTTTCGTACATTTTTCGGGATCTCCATTATTTTTGCAGTTACAGCTAAAAATAAGAAAATTCCAAAAGTTTTTGGATTTTTAGGGCATGGTAATGTATTGTTTGATGGATACTTCTTACATATAACTACCTGAATCCAGAATTTTAGCAGTTTTGTAATTTTTGTCAGATTTTGGTAGAATTTTGTTTCTATTTATTGGATTAGTATGATTTGGTAGAAGTTGAAAGTTTTGAACAATGAATAACTTAGGAATCTATGGATTTTATTTTTATGAATCAAGGAATTCTGGCAACTATTCAATAAACGGATTTTATTTACTAGAAAATGCTTCAAAACTTTAAAAAATGTGCAAATGTTTAGAACATACATCGTTAGAATGTTAAATATATCCTTCAGTGTTGTAAAGAAGTATTATTCCATAAGCAGCGTTTTTTCTTCTTTTTGATGGTCTCACAATATGATTTGGGATGATGTTCAACCTTTGTAAAGAGTTGGTGTAAGACCGCCCCATACTAGTATTCCTTATAATTTATGGAATTTATATTGCAATGATACTAAATACACGACATGTTTCTACTCTTGTGATTTTGTTTAATGATTGTACCTATATATTTAACCTCAGTAGTGTCTTTGATTCCAGCAATTATTAGAATGGTGAAAGTTTTGTCCATTGATAGTAATAAAGAAAGCTATATAATGTGTTTTGTTTGAGTTTAAAGATAAAAGATATACAACCAATTTTTTATTGTTGGCATGCTGTTTCCTATACAGGTGGAATAATAACACTGGCCAAGCACAGTGCCTTGCGCTACTCCAAGTCAGTGTTACTTGGCCAGTTGATAATTTTAACCTAATGTTGTCACAGAAGACATCCAACACATTCAATTTGGTGCCTCAAATTTTATTTATGAATATTGTTGGCCATTTCCTATCAATATTATTATTTCAGGTCACCTCATTTCGAACAGCTTACATAGAATGAGCTGAAGATATTATTTTTCTTTGTGATTGGTTTATACATTAGTATCTCTACCTGTATATGAAATTTTTAATCATTCATTTATGTATCAAGGGTATCAGAGTTGATAGTGTAAAATCTATGCACCCTACTCTCTGTAACATTTTTGTCTAGAAAAAGGAATAGTGCTCAAGTTACGGAAAACCAACATTGAAATTGTTTATTCAAATAGGAAACATGATACAATTCAGAACTAAAAGTTCTAATACTTGTAACACTAGCAAATCATATCAGTCATAATAAGTATTATATATAAACCAATTTTGATTGAACTTTTTTATTATTAAACTTTTTGAACCATACAACTTTTTTATATCCTTCTTAAAATCATGGCTAATAATATCTCGCATAAACATTGGTTTTAAATTTTCAACTAGTAGGTGTTTGAACTTATTAACCCTTTCGCTGCGGAGCGACATAGTGAGTAACTCGTCCGGAGCTGCACTTGTTTTTTCAATAAAAATTGTTTTTTTATTTTTAATATTTTAGTATTTGCTAATGTTTAACTAATAGTAACACGATTTTAGGGTTTTGTTTCCTCGACATACATGCGAGCCAGCAGCACCCAGCACACAATTTGTTGCCCAGTGCGCCCTGGCACGCATGTATGTCGTAAACATTTGTTTGTTTTTTTGTGTAAAAAATAACAAAATAATCAAAACATAATTATTTATTTTCGATAAAACAGAAAATAAAATCAGAAATTTAAAATAAACGAACATAACAAAAAAATACAATTCTAAGTGAAACAAACGAGAGCAACTTTCTCACGGAAAAATATTAATGAAATTTGTGTATTTTTCATGCGGCATGAAAAACCGGAAAACACTCAACACAAAGACCGGGCTCTCCAGGACATCTAGTGCAGTGATACAGGGTCATCTGACGTTTATTACCCTGGGAACAAACCCGACATCTTTTTCTATTTGTCCGTCCTTGCTCATTTTTGGACATAATTTTTGAAATATTGAGTTCTACCTCTCTGACTCTGGGGGTTTTTGTTTTCGTTATGTTTAGCAATCCCTCCAATATTGCAAACAAAATCAAAATCCAGAACGGCACAAAATTGTATGTCTTATCTGGTCTTCACAACACGCTATCAACGATAACACACCTCTCTGTAAGGCAGCTAGCGACATCTGGCCATTTGTTTACACGTAGACTCGCGGCATACATGAGTGCCAGTTGCACCGTGCGAGGAATCGCTGCGTCGTGCACTGAAAGGGTTAAGTGTTGTTTGGTTGCCTCTGAAAGCTAGTATTCTACTAAGCCTCTATGAAACAATTATCTAAAACTAATAAGGTATTGAAAATTCTTGTTGCTCATAATTGGAGTCTGTGAAACACAAATTGACTGTTTGTAGATAAATGTTTGTGCCAGCTTGTCCTTTATATACTTGCAACACATGAAAATATGTGTTGCAGTTACATTTTGTAAAAATGCATGTTGTAACTACTTGCATTGTTGATGACATAAAATCATTATTATTAAACATTATGTTGATTATGTACCTTGGTAAATATAGAAATTATCTTATTTTTTATTTTTATTTTTTTTCAAGGTGTTGTTTTTTGTACACAACTTTTTTTTAGACAAAAGCACGATTTTTCTTCCAGATTTTAGTTGACACCGTTTGGGCATTGAGCTATCTCACCGATGGTGGCAACGAACAGATCCAGATGGTGATCGACAGCGGAGTTGTGCCGAAATTGATCCCCTTACTCAGCCACAAGGAGGTGAAGGTTCAGACAGCAGCTTTGCGCGCCGTTGGCAACATAGTGACAGGCACTGATGAGCAGACGCAGGTTGTTTTGAATTGCGATGCACTTTCTCATTTCCCGCCCTTCTCACACATCCTAAAGACAAGATTTGTAAGGAGGCAGTGTGGTTCCTTTCGAACATAACAGCCGGTAATCAGTCGCAGGTGCAAGCAGTGATTGATGCTGGTGAGTTGTTTATTACTTTTTATTTTATTTCATCAACTAATTACAATGTTTACCCGTTTGTAATTCAGAAGGTGAGCATTTTTTTACTTGACCGGTTCCCCCAGTGATCAAGTAATGAAATCCTGTGAAAAAACAAAAAACGATATGTTGACGGAAATATCCGCTTTGAGATTCCCTGAGACGATTGCGACCATTTCCAGAGTGAAGTCTGTCTGTATGTGTGTCTGTCTGTAATCTTCCACAATAACTGCCGAACCGTTTGACCAATCGAGCTGAAATTTGGTATGAAGATACAGTTTCTGCCCGAATACGACCTTTAGTTTTTGGCTGTCAAACAGAAGTGTCACTATTAAAAAATGATAAAAACTATAGCGCACAGAACTTTACTTGCAATATGTTCTTTGAAAGTCTTTGAAAAACTGTATCCAGAACAGTCAAAATTATTTCTCCAACTGACGTCTGTCAAAAATAAAAAAATGGCAAAGTTCAAAACAGTAATGTCACCTCACAAAATGCTAATGAGAAGAGAATCATAAACAAAAACAACCCAAGACTCAAGTCCACTCCTTGACTGGATTTGTACAAGCATTAAGGTCAAATATTTTAATATTGTGTTATAATCTATTTATGGAGTTGTGATAAATATGGAATGCCTAGAAAACTATGACTATATTACCTATTTGGAGATTTCAACCTGCCTGAAATAGATAGCACATCATTTGATCGTGATAACGGCTCATCTCATCAAGCTAAAATAATAGACTATCTAATGTCGCATTACTATCTCTTTGCAATAAACAACATTAGGAATATAAATAATATAACTCTAGATCTGAACTAACCAATATGGTTGATGCTACAGTAGATGTAAGCAAACTGAGTCTAACCGATATCACAGATAAGAACCAACTTCCCTTGGACATAACTTTTTCATTTGAAAATTCTCATGTAAGTATAAATAAAAGTGAAGTTGGCAACCCAACCTATAATTTTTAAAAAAGTGTTTTTTATCCGGTTGCATCACTTGCTTAGTCAGTGTGAATGTAGTGACATGTTTGACCTGGATGAGGCAGTAGATATGTTCTATAATACTCTCAACAATGTCTTTGAAAAATGTCTACCAAAAAAAATCACCTAGTTATAAAGAAAAAGAAAAATATCAGTAAACAACTAAATCTGGAAATAAGAGAAAAAAATAAATATTTCAAAAAATCGAAATGCCTAGGTACTCACCAAGATGAATACAGATCAAAATATAAGTCTCTTATCTGTTAAAGTCCACATTACAACTTTTTAAAAATGAATATTTGCTGAACATAGAAAACAAACTTCTTGACAACCCAAAAGAATTTTGGTCATATATAAATGAAAAAAAAAGAAGGTATATCACAAAGTTACAGATACAATAATGAATGCTTCGAGGATGCTAAATCGCTAGCTAATGCATTTGCAAGCTTGTTCAAGTCTGTGTACAATTTCAACAATGAAGCATCAGATATAGAATATGCTAGTGATCCTCATCTGGAGAACCTAAGTATTGTTAACATAGAAGAACATGAAGTACTGGAAGCAATAACGGTATTCTATCATACTTTCTAAAGGGATATGCAGAATTATTAGTGAAACCACTCTATCATAATCAAAACTAATACATTTCCAAAACTCTTCAAATTAGGACGAATTACACCAATTCATAAATCTGGACATCCCAGAGAGATTACCAATCATAGGCCTGTTACAATACTTCCGCTCCCTCAAACGTACTGGAAAAAGTGATCTACAACAGACTCTATAGACATGTAAAACACCTTATTGCACCAAAGCAACGTAGTTTTATAGAGCATAAATCAACTGTCACTAATCTAATGATCTTTAGTCAAGATATACCAAGAATAGACCAGGGCAAACAGGTAGATGCCATCTACACTGATTTAGGGAAGGCCTTCGAAAAGTCCACCACAAAACATTACTACACAAACTGAAGAAATTCTCAATCAATGCAAATCTAATATCATTTGTGGAATCATATCTGTCAGACAGATCTCAATTTGTTCAATTCAATAAACATAGATCAGAGAACTTCACTGCATTATCAGGAGTACCCCAGGGATCTATATTGGGCCTATTGCTTTTCATCCTTTTTGTGAATGGCATTGGAGACTTCATAAAAACATTTAAGTTCTTACTGTATGCTGATGACTATAAAATAATCAATGATGATAATGACAAAATCTTAATACAACAAGACCTTGACAGATTAATCTTGTTCTCCAAGTCAAATAATCTCTTACTGAATGAGAATTAATGCAAATTTCTATCATTTACTCGTAAAATTAATCCCATCGATACAGAGTACTGGGTAAATGAAACTAGACTAGAAAGGGTACATGACTTCAAAGAACTGGTGTAGTTTTTGAAAAAAAAATAGTTTCACCTCTCACATATTGTAAAGGAAAGCTATAGAAAGTTGAGTTTTGTGCTTAGAAATTCATATCTTTTCAACTGGAAAACCGGAATACTTCTATACAACGCTTTTGTAGACCTAAATTAGAATATGCCTCGGTCATATAGATGAAATGATGGAAAAAATGCAAAGGAAATTCCTGAGAAGTACCTACAGGAAACATATTTTTTATCCATTAGTAATGTTAAATCCGAAATTGGAAAGAAATGTATTTACCATAATGAAATAATCATTTATAATTCAATTCCTAACAACATAAAAAAAATTAAAATAATGGCGAAATTCAAAATCGAAATGAAATATACACTTCAATCAACTGGATAAAAATTTATAAATATGTTTTTTTTTTATTTACAAATCAAAATAATTAAAAATATTTATTTGGTTACACCTTAGTATATATACTTTCTTGAACTATTCGTTTTTGACTACTTCCATGTTGTATATGTATTTTTTTTAAATCTTATAACTAGTTTAGTCCCTAACCATAAACATGTAATGTTTCTTGGGACAATAAAGTTATTATTATTATTAGCTTTTATGATCTCATACAGAACTCAACTGCCGGAATTTGATCAAATAACACTAGAGTCCTGAAGAGATACAAGTGATGTGCTATTTGTATCAGAAATAATCAGTGATAAACTGAATGTACCTGATTTACTTAATGCAATAAACATTAATGTACCTGAAGTAAGACTACGTAGGAGAAATCATAATATTTTCTATGTTGACATCACATCTTGCTCACCTTTTGAGAGATGCCAAAGAGCTGTAAATGAATATACAAACCACTGTTATATTGATATTTTCATTTCCAGTACTAGTGAAATTAAAGGGTGTTCTCCATCTCCTTATTACTCTAAGACTCAATAGCTATAGGCTAGCACGATTATTAAGATTTCAAAGGTTGTTATGAATGTCTTGATTTTATCTTTTGACTCAACTGTATTTTTTAAGAATTTGAGTGTATTATATCTGCTGTGTAGTGTGTAATGTATTTACTGTATAGAAACTGTCTGTCTGTAATTGGGCCTAGGCCTGTTGATTTGTCAGAATAAATAAATAAATAAAATGAGATTTAAATTCCCAATACATTTGAGTTCATGATATAATTTTAAAGTTGAAAAATTAAATTCTGTTGACAGAGATAGTATCAACATCGTTATTGATAAAAATAAATATACCCACACCTAATAATAATAAAAAAAATATCTTGGAAAGTCACTGTTCTAAAAAATAAAGTTAATGTTCTTGATAAAATTCATCAAGAGTATAATGGGTTATAATTATATACATATTTCAAGAAATTTATTTTGAGGGAACCTGTTTATACAAATTGAACTACATATGAATTTCTCAAAATTACAAAAAAACTTAAAAAATAAATTTGTCAGGTCTCCTTCCCAAAATCATCCACAACCTCAGCAAGGGAGATTTCCAGACTCAGAAAGAGGCAGCCTGGGCCATCAGTAATCTTACGATAGGTGGCAACAAAGAACAGGTGGCTAGGCTGATACTTGAAGGGGTCATTCCTCCTTTCTGCGATCTGCTCAACTGCAAAGACGCAATGGTCATTCAGGTAAGGGGCATGTGTTCTGTATTTATTACATCCCATTAAAAATAAAATCTGCACCAAAGAATGTTTACCGAAATAATTTTCAATTTCACTACAGATCTATTCAATAAAAACAACAGTCAATTTAGGTTGATATATATAATTATACAAAAGTTCAATGTTTAAAAATCTCCACTAAGCGGCCTTTTTAATTAATTAATATTATTTATTGAAATGGGGTACTTTGACCTCCTGGTTTTGTTATTATTAAAGTGAATCTGATGTTGGCCAAGCAGATTCGAACCTAAATTCAACTCTAGAATTCATAATTTGCATGGGTTCAGAAGATTTTGCCGAAAAATGTCAAACTACTTTTACTCGCTGTTTCTATCTAACTTTGAAGTCCCTAGAGTCATCTCTGGCGGAGATCTCAAATCTGAAATCCTGTGACAGTTACTCTGAGTTTAGACTTTCTAATTTTCTGATAAACATCTAACTCTTTTCAGTAATCAAAATGTATTCTTAGTTTCCTTTTCAGAGAGGTGTGTCCAAAATATTAAAGAAATAAAACAAACATTGAGCTTGTTAACAAAAGTGACTTTATTAAGTTCTTATTCTGAATGAGAATACTCTGTGAATTGAAATTCTGACTAACGTGACTTTACAATATTCAAAATTAGGACTTCAAAAGGTTTCTTAGCTATACAATATTCAATCAGTTAAAATTGTGGTTTAAAACTACTAAAACAATTCAAGAGATAATATTCAACAAGTACCACTCTCATTGCTCTCTCTGACAGAAGACTAGAAGGAACTATCTTTTTCTGAAACCTCTTGAAACCATCTTACAGTGGTGGTTTTCCTGCTCAAATTTGGAAACTGATAATATCTGATGAGGTTTATAGATAGACGGATAGATCTGCTTCTCGAATTTGACAAATGTATTTTTATCAATCGTAGGCTTGCTCGAAACTCTTCACAGATTTTATTGCCTCCAAAAAATAATAGTTGGTTTATTTAAAATAATTATCAAAGGGGTTGCTTTTGATTTTGTCTGAATATTTTAGTTGATAAAGGGCATAAACGATTACCTATTCCTATAATCCTTTGCTAGAAGAAAAATTATAATTGAATAAATTTTTTCGTACTTATTATAAATTATTTTAAATATTATTATGGGCACCGGCGGCTGGTCAGGTTGACGAGAGTTTTATCGATATCTGATCCAAGTAATGTAGTACTTGGATCGGGGGATGTTTTCCTAGTTCTCTTTTGAAGATATTTGAGAAAAACACTGCTTCAACAAAAAATCGTTGATATAACTTTTTGAGGTCAAAAAATATTTAGGTTGACTTTTTTTCCATTTTTCATATTCTCAACACATACGCTCATTCCTGGACAATTCATCTAGTCTATTTATAAATATGTTTACTTTCATAGAGATAATATAATTTTGTAGGTGGTGCTGGACGGCATTAACAATATGCTCAAGATGGCCGGTCCACAAGTTGAACAACTTTGCACTATGATTGAGGAGTGCAATGGTTTGGATAAGATCGAGGCACTGCAGAACCATGACAACATCGACATCTATAAATTGGCCTACGAGATAATTGAACAATACTTCAGTGGAGACGTGAGTATACAATTGACTCAGATATTTGGTTGCACAGTGAAGAAACATGGCGTTCAATAAGGTTTTATATGGTGTTCGTAAACTATTTTTCCTCTTCACTTTGGGTTTGCAGATATAACAAACATTACTTATTAACAGTATAAATGAAGGAAGAGGGTAGGCTGCATTGATAGAAGCTAAGCCCAATTTATATACCGGACAAGTTCGCAACTCACAGGATTTGTGAAAGGTTTCAAATTTTATTTTCCACTTATAGCTTTAACATTGACTACAGCAAGAAAAATTAAAGAAGCACTACTTGTTCGAATTATAGAAATCATAGGTAAAGACAGTATAATAAAAATACACAGTGCATATAGAAGGAAGATCAAATGAGCATTGTCAACTGACTGCACAACATGGCATCAGCTGATCATAGGACAAACAAAGCATTTAAGGATGGGAAGATCATTGTTTTTTTGTGGTTGTAAGTGGTTTCTTATATTTTTTATAAACTTTGCAGACTTCTAGTGAACTTATTATCTGATAATAATTGTAAGACTCGTTATTTCATTGAATAAAAACACAAGGGCATAGTGTTTTGTGGCTCCTCCCTTGATGGACAAATAATAAAACATTTCAGTCTTTGGAAAAATCTAGAGTAATGAAAAAAAATCTGGAAATTGTATTTTTATTGCAATATTCTGAAATGAAATAATCATATTCATTATCATAGACAGATTAAATAGAGCAAAATATATCATTCATCAACGGCCCATATAATCAAATAAGTCTTGTATACTATAGTATTGTTTTTCCACTAGATAATTATAAAGTAATATTCGAAATATTTCTAAAATCAACTGGAAACTTGTTTTGAATATTTATAATGCTGTAATTTACAATTCTTTGGGGAATGAGACATTTTTATGGTTTATGAAATCCTCCCTCTTTAGATGTCTGTCACTTTTCTTTTGTCTTGATATTCAACATTTCCTAATACTGTTGTTGCAATAGTTGCAAAGTAACCTTGTATGACTTTATCCATCAGATGTAATCCAATGTTCGTCGAGGCATTAGCCAGGAGAGTGGTTGTTTTCTGATGGATATTCGACTCCACAGTTGCTGAATAATTCTGTTTTGTTTTCTGTAATGTGTAAAGGTTTACTAGGGTTGATATATGGATTGATAGAGCTGATCACCCGCGTTAAATGCATCTAAGAATAGGCTTGTGTCCACTAAGAATAAATCGGATGGATTGGAGTTCTAATGATTAATCATGATATAGAGATAAAAAACAAAATTATTTATTATAAAAAATAAAGATTATTATTATTTTTAGAAAATAAATTCTCCAAAATTGGGCATTCTGTCACGTAACAGTGAACACCAATCAGAAAGTGTTACGTCACTTTGTGGTATCGCCATTGTTGTTGTTAACATTTTCGTAGAACAGTTTACTTGATAAATTTTTAGTCTTTAGCAATTTTTGTCAAGTTGATACAGTTGTTCCCAATTATATCTTGTAAAACAAGAATAATCCACTATGGAATCATGATTTAGCAAAGCAAACAGTAGTAATTTGCCTAAAATTGGCGACTTTATGCTTGGCAGATTTTTCGCATCAAACAGTGACTTTTGCTCATCCGAATTCCGCAATGTTAAAACTTCGATGTAAGTATACACAAGTGTAAAATATATATTTTAAGCTTAAGTATTAATATTTCAGTTTTGTAGACAATAACCTATTTATTGTTTTGACATTAGTGATTGGCAGAATCGAATACAACTCAGAATCGAAATAATAATCAATACAATTTTTGAGCCAATCATAACTCACCATCGAATCTTTAAAATGTTATGATTGGCTCAAGCAATTGAATTTAACATTTCCGTACTCTGCGTTTTGCTTAACCTCAACTGATACATTATTGGTTTCGTGCACATTTGACAGATGGTCCACATTGGAGGTAAAACAACTTCACATTTATGCTTGTTAAAGAACGTTTATCCGAAATGTTTACTGTTTTTATTGTGTTTCGAGTTTCCAGTTTAGATGATGTTCACCAGGAATGGTATAAAGAGAAAACATTTTCTTGCATTTCGCAACAGCACAATACGAAGGCATGATCATCTATGAATTGAACAATAACATATGTAATCCAACTACTGAATTCTTTTTGTAATCGGTAAAAATGTTCAACTCTCCAACATAATAGGAAAAGTGAGATTGTTTTACCTCCAATGTCGACTATCTGTCAAATGTGCACGAAACCAATTATATAAGCTTTATAACCTTTCATTGAAATCAGGAGTAGTTCCAAACACCTGGAAAAAAGTTTCATAATACCAATTTATAAATCGGCGGATAGAGATGATTCAAAAATTCAAAGGGTTTGCAATCAATCTTCAATTCCAAAAATTCTAGATAGCTTGATATAAGACAGTTAAAAGGGTCCTATAAAAACTGATTATGAACCAACAGCATGGCTTTAGTCAAGGTAAATCAACGATTACTAATCTCCTTCAATATGAAACAGAAATTATTGGCAAGCTTGGAAAATCGGTTTCAGATAGATTCAATATACACTGATTTCTCTAAGGCCTTTGACAGAGTGGATCACGAGATACTAATAAATAAGCTGACATCTCTAGGATTTGACAATCAATTCTAACTGGGATAAGATACTTTTTAACCGGTCGAAAATAATGCGTGAAAATCGGAATCCATTTCACTCATCAAATAGATGTTTTGTCTGGGGTTCCACAAGGTTCACACTGCTCCCCTCTTCTTTTCAACCTATTCATTAATGATATTCAACAATGTTTGATACACTCCAACTACCTCTTATTTGCAGATGGTTTGAAGCTTTTTAAAAGAATCTCTTCCATCACGGACAAGCGGTTATAGCTTATAGCAAGATGATTTGAATGTTCTCTCTAATTGGTGCCATACGAATCAATTATTTCAAAATACAAAAAATGCTGTTTTATTAGTTTTTTCAAAAGAAATAAAAAATTCAATACTATAGTTTTCCCAATATCAATTGCAGAAGCATACACACATATAACGCGTGATTTATGACTTCCCATCGTATAGACACACCCCCAAGCATTCGATTCGATTGGCCCAGACGAATCGGTGACAGCTGTCACTCAGGTCCACGTTGACTATCTTCAACCTAGCTGAATGTTTACAGTAGTACACATATTTTTTCAGTTCTGTTTCTTACAGACTATCGAGCTGTGTTAGCGAAGTGAGTTTTTATTTGCTCCCTATAGAAACAGCTTCTGCAATTGATATTGGATGGACTATACCTACAAGATAAATAATGAACCCTTTCACCAGGTAACCTCTATCAAAGACCTGTAATATTTTATAAACAATTGAACTTCACTGAACACATCAACCATATATCAGATAATTCGTCAAAAATGTTGGGATTCGTATTACGAAACTGTCATGAACTCGCAATTAATTCTATTAAATCAGTATATCTTCTTTAGTTAGATCGAAACTCGAATATGGATCATTGATATGGTCCCTGTTTTATGAAGTGCATAGTAGAACCTTAGAAAGGGTCCAAAATCGATTTTTAAGAGTATGTTAATTCCAAGCCAATATAACCCACCTACATTAGGAATATATGAATATATTACAACATCTGGAGTTAGATACCCTAGAAAAAAAAGAATATACGGTGATATTATTTTTATATTCAAGCTTTTGTTGTCAGATATTCTGAAACTCATTAACTTAAAATGTTCCAGCCGAACTCAAGACATTCTTGCAGTTTCACATACCACACCATTCAAATAATTATTGTAATAATTATCCGCTAGACAGAACATCAAAAAGAATTAATGAATTGAATAATATTTGGCGGTTCTGTCCAGAAGCTAAAGAATTCACTGAAACTAGCGTTAATGTAAATATGTCTTCTACAAATCTTGATTATTGTGGCACAATACAGAAATTGGCAACAATGTGCCGAATAACAAACAAGAAAATGGAAATCGAAAGGGACCTAACCAAAAAATTCTCCAGCACCGACACCACCCGAATCGGATGATAAACAAACTTGGCAAACGCAAAAGCGCCAAAGAATTAATAAAAATAAAATTTCAGTGGGGCGACCAGGGGAAAATGAAGCTATGTCCAAATTACAACCCATAGTTAGAAGAAGTTGGATTTACTTGTCAAATCTAAACAATGAAACAACACCAAAGGACATTTTGGATTGTTTGGATCAACTATACTCAAACCAGTATGTCTGCGAGAAAATAAATAAAAAGGATGAGTCTCGGGTGGCATCTTTTAGGCTGGGAGTACCCAAGCACTTCTGGCTGGCTGGAACATTTGTCGACATCTATAGATTTCCAAGGAGAAGAGTCAGCTCAGAAAATACAAATTTTCACCAGGCCCAACAACAGCAATTGCAGGAGTCTGCAATATAGTCCAGACCAAAAGTGCTGTGGAAGAAGAGGTGTTGTGCAGTATCATACACCATAATATACAATCCATTGGCAATTGTTTGGATGAACTACAAGAATTAGTAAATGAGCATGAAGAATGTATAGCCATTTGTCTCAGTGAGCATTGGAAGTCAGTTTCACAATTAAAAAATTACAACATAGTTGGATTCGATTTAACTTCTACCTTCTGTAGGGAAGAAGGTTCCCATGGAGGAGTAGCAATATATGTTAGAGAAAATCTGAAGTGGAAAACTAATACGAATATTGTTAGCCTATCAGAAAAGGGTTTGTTTGAATGTTCCGCGGTTGAATTGACATTACAGAAGAGCAAAGTAATTATATTATGCATATATCGAACACCAAGCTTGTCCCTAAAAGAATTTTTGGACAAATTAGAGAAGGTTTTGGTTGATAATTTTAACGAAAAGTATTTGTTTTTTATACCAGGTGATTTTAACATAGATACAAAATCAGTTGACAAAAGTTCAGTTAATCTTTTGTCTCTTCTAAGCTCATTTCAAATATTTCCCACTATCTCAGACTATACTCGAGTTTGTGGGAGCTCTCGAAGCTGTATAGATAACATATTTAGCAATAGTATATCCTATACAGCAGAAATTCTAAACCACATATATCTGATCACACAGGTCAAAAAGTTTCTTTAATTCAAAAAGTTTTTAAAAGGAAATGTCTTATGTCCATCCTATTACCCATTTTCAATCAATGTTTCCCTTTCAAGTCCAGTACTCCAAAAGGCAAAACAAAGTATCCTTCAACTTCCGAACTTCAAAGATTGCAAAAACACTCTTGACATTCTGCTGGTCATGACTAGAACAGCGGAAGGGTATAATGAAGTATACAGAGAGGTGAAAAAAAGGTGTAACCGTCTTCTAGTAGATGTGCGTAAAGAACACTATAAGAAATGCATTGATGAAAGCGACAATAAAACAAAATGTGTATGGCAAATAGTCAGCGAAATAAAAGGAAATCCCAACAGAAAAAAGGAACTAAAAATACCGGGATTCCCAAACGCCATGAGTAATAATTTCAATAACTTTATATTAAATGCAGCTCCAAATCTCTTGAAAGACTTGCCTTCTTTTGAATTTTCTTGCAAAATAACATACAATGAAAAATATTTCTTCTTAATTCCCTTGACCCTTGATGAAACTATAAATACAATTAGAAACTCAAAAACAAGACGAGTGCAGGATTTGACGAAATATCAAATAAGGTCATGAAACGTTATGCTTACGAGCTAGCCATTCCCCTTTTTCACATGATCAATAACTCATTTCAATAAGGCATATTTCCTGAAGATCTCAAACTTGCAATGGTCAAACCACTTTTTAAGAAAGGGGACCCGTCCCATTAGCATTTTACCATCTTTCTCAAAGGTATTTGAAATAGCAATGTGCACAAGGCTTCTTTCTTTTTTCTATTCAGAAAATTTGCTTAGTCACTCCCAACATGGTTATTTGAAAGGAAAATCAATAGAAACTGCGGTATACAGTTTCATTGAAAAAGTAATTACAGAATATGAGGACAAGGATTTATCCAAAGCTTTTAACAGCCTAAAAAACCATACAATATTGTTGGAAAAATTAGAGTGATATGGGATACACTCTTACTTGGCGAATAGAAAACAAATTACAGTAATAGAAAAAAATGAAAAACAGCACCTCTCTGAAGTGGTAACTCTTTCAGTGGGCATTCCGCAGGGGAGTGTGATAGGACCCTTACTTTTTGTGTTTTATGTTGATGATCTTGCATCTGAATTTATTAATAAAAAAGCACATCTTATTAACTACACCGATGATACAAACATATTAATACTGGGTTCTTCCATTAACGAACTACTAGATATTGCGAACAACACAATGAGCAAGGCACAGGAATGGTTTACAAAAAATCAATTAATTTTGAACACGGAAAAAACAAATCACATTTGCTTTAGAACAAAATAAAAAATTCTAGTATTGCTGAAGATATTACTCTCCAGTCCAAATAGGTAACTATAGCAGAGAACACTGAATTCTTAGGGGTCCACATCGATCAAAACTTAGATTGGGGAACACATATTTTAGAAATGTGTAAAAACTCAACTCAGCCTGCTACTCATTCAGAATCACTGCCAAATATTTAGATAATGATAGCTTAAGAACTATTTACTACGTAAGCATATACTCAGTGATGCGTTTTGGTATTGCTTTCTGGGGCGGAAGCAGTGATGCTGAAAAAGTTTTTATTATTCAGAAAAGAGCCATTAGAATATTACTTGGCCTTAAACATAATGAATCTTGTAGAGGAAATTTCAGAAAATTGAATGTATTAACACTACCTGGGGTATATGTGTATGAGTGCTTGGTGTTTCTGTTTAAAAATAGAGAAAAATTCGAACAATTCTAAATAAAACATGAGATCAACACGAAGAGTCTACATTTAAACTTTCCAGCACATCGATTGGCACAGACAGAAAGAGCTCCTACATTCTCGTGTATTAAATTCTTCAACTCATTACCGAAAGAAATACAGCAAGAATCCTGTTTTAAAATTTTTAAAAAACTTGTTTTTAATAACATTTTAAAGATAGAACCTTACACTCTCGGAGAATTTACGGAGTATCGATAGTTTTATATAAATATGCCTCTTTTACTTTCACTTGTAATTTGTAATGTCATTATTGATGTTGATGTTATCAAAAACACATGTCGGTTAATCCATTAAAAGTGAAGTTAAAACCTATTAAAAGTGAAGTTGAAATCGTGAAATTTTCACAGTGCAACCCTCTACATGTGATATATGTTCTCATAAAATTGGTTTTTCATTTATGGTCACCAAAGTATGTAACTTTGATCAAGACTAATCAACACATTTCTTGCCACAAAAAACTCCATCCTACAAAAAACTCCAGTGCCGAATACCTATGCTTGGCAAAAACAAGCCATATAAATAGTCCAGCAAAATTGAGATATAAATAGTCCAGCAAAACTAAGAACTTTATGAAGTCTTTATAAGTATTCAAAAGATGGCAACGACCTTTAGGTGTTGTAAAAATAAGGAATTCCAATTTATATGCTGCATACAATGCTATAGTGTGTTTCATAACAGTTGCCTGGAAAGAAAAAAGAATTTCGAGAAACTAGAAGGGCATAAAATTCTGTGCTCCAAGGAATGTATTATAAAGAGGAAGAACGATGAAAACAATTTGGTGGAACTTGAAACAAACCACAAGAGAGTGATTGAAGAGCTCCAACTAAAGCATAAAGATCTAGACGACAAGGAGAAAGAAAAAGAGGACTACTTGACCAATATCAAGCATGAGTTTACCAAATTACAGGATGAAATAAGAGAAAAGGACAACTTTATCAAGAGATTGAAAAGATCATCAATAGATTTTCAAAACGAAATAGAAAATGTGGAACAAAGTTATATAATAGAAATAAATAAACAAAAAACATGTGTGTCTGAACTCAAAAAGGAAAATTCAAGATTAGTGGATAAGTGTCAACTATTGCTAGAAGAAAACCTGAACCGTGGTGAAGACGTGGTGTTGGAAGCTGAACATGACTTAAATGATAAAATAAATGAACAAAGTATTACAATAACTAAATTAGAAAAAGATTCCAAAACAATGAAGCAGCAGTACATAGATCTGGAAAACAAGCTAAGAGAAACAGAAGAATTCAATAAAAAACTTAACGATGACCTCCAGGAAATAGACACATTGAATAGAAATATGGTAACTGCCATACGTGTACTTGAGCTAGAAAACGCCAATTTAATGAAGGAAGTGAACATGTTGAAGAATGCCAATAACCACTTCAGCGATGCAAGTGGTACTCTTTACAAGTCAATTGATTCCAGTATACTATCACAAACCCATAATCAACAGAAAGAAATTCGAAAATTTGATAAAACATTGGACAATCAGGAGATCAGAAATCTTACTCCTCGTCTCTGGCTCCAGCGTCAAAATCTATTTCAGCCCATGCTGAACCTAAAGGAGAAAAATTGTTCAATCTTATCAATTTGCAAGTCAAACTGTCCAGATAATATTTTGCTAGAAAATACACTAGAAATAGGTAAAAACTTGACAAAAAATGATGTACTGATATTTTGGCCAAACAATACAAATTGTAAATCAATTGACACCTTAGCGACTAACCTGAAAAATACAAATATCTTATTGATATCACAGCCATACTCTTTCAATTCCAAGATATTGAACCAAGTGGTATACTGAAAACAACCTAAACATCCGAAGCACCTTCATTACAAAAGCTGTCAAATATAACATTCTTTGACTGTAACAATATACTGAGAAGCTATGAGTCCAACACAATAGGATTGCCTCTAAATCACAAGCAAAAGGTCTTTAGCGAAATCTATCCTGAATTCATACAGAATCATTATGACAATAATTCATCACGCTAAATTTAGCTGTCGGAGGAACCAGTAGGGACCAAAATTCAGACCAAGCCGAAAATTCCAATATAACTAAAGCAATGGAAGAACATCAAAAGTCTTTTTTAGAAAACCAACAAACGACCTCTTGGTCATGCTATTAAATGTCCAGTCTATTAGAAATAAAACGGATGAACTGACCTTACTACTTGAGAGCCTTGAGTTCCCAGACATTCTTCTCATAACTGAGCACTGGTTGAAACCAGACGAACCATTTGTCCTACCGAATTACATTATTATTTCTAAATATTGTGGAACTGATTATATACATGGAGGTACTTTAATACTTATCCAGGAAGAGTTTTTAACACACAATCACTTTTATTATTTTGATAAACACAATGATCTTTTAACTGAAAAAGAATTTGAATTTTCTATAGCATTCAGTCAGGATGTCAACCTCTACATCATTTGTATTTATAGGCCCCCCTCCACTAACTTCGACATTTTTTTACTTAAATTAGAAACACTTTTATCCCGCTTTCCTCTCAATGCTTCAGTTTTATTAACAGGGGATTTCAACATCAATTACTTAGATAACTCATTGGTTTATAAAAGATCGTTAGATGATTTACTTGATTCCTTCAACATAACTATGCATGTTAAATTGCCTACTCGAAATTGTAAATACTCATCAAGCCTTTTAGATTATGTCTGCTCCAATCTTCAGGCCAAGGCAGTGAGTTGGAGGTGGTCAATGGGTATTTCTGACCACCACGCAGTTTTATGTAAATACTCTTAGATTCTATAAAGAGAACAGCTACTAATAAGTATGGCAGGATCTACAGTAAAAACAACTTCAAGAAGTTTTCAGAAATTTGTTTTGTTTCGACTTGGGACCATTTACCAAAATGACTTTCACCAACAATTGATGTCTTTGTTTAATGAGGCTTTTCCTATACAGAACATTAGATTAAAAAAAAAGAAACCTTGGGTTACCAAAGGCATAAAAATCGCTTCTAAAAATATGAGATGTCTCCATTACATCCGAAAATATTTCATGGAAAATGCTTTTCATTAATTACTTTAACTGTTACAAAAAAAATTTATAGGATATAATTAAAGTTGAAAAAAAAGACATTTTAGTGAAAGATTGACTAACTAAGAATATGCAAAAGGAATTTGGAGAATTGTTAATGAAATCAGAGGAGAAACAAAAATCTGCTCCGTCAAAAGCAGTCCTATTTTCTGAAGAACTGAATACTTTTACTCCCTCTATGGCTGGTAATCTAACTGACAATATACGGAAACAAATCCTACAACTTATCTTAATCATATTGCTATATCAAATTCATTTAGTTACCCACCAATTTCGGGAAATGAAATAAAAGAGATTTTAGCGAAAATTAAAAAAATTTTCAGGATGGGATGATATTCATTGAAAATATTTTTCCATTTACGCAAGGTTTTGGATATTTTGGCAGAAACTATTAAAAAAACTATATTAAATGATATTTTTCCATCGTGTTTGAAAATTGCTACAGTCATACCATTATTCAAAGGTGGTGATCCTGACATTCCAACAAACTTCAGACCCATTTCTTACTTCCCCATTAGCAAAAAATTATTGAAAACTAATAAAAAAAAGAATGTTTTATTTGAAAAAAATAATATTCTGCATCCCAAACAGTTTGGATTTTAAAAAGCACTAATGATGCAATTTTTTCTCTTCTGGATGACCTCTATCTCCAGATGAATAATGGAGAGTTTGCTGCAACAGTGTTCTGTGATTTGTGAAGGCATTAGCAGTAAATATGAGATTTTGTTAAAAAACTTGAATTGTATGGTTTTAGAGGGAACATATCCCGTGGTTTAAATGTATTTATCAGGCCAGCTAAAAGGTAACTTTCAATGGTATAACATCTAATGAAATGGAAATCCCCCGGAGTGCCACAAGGGTCTGTTCTCGGCCCACTGCTCTTTTACTGTATATCAACGATTTGGCAAATATATCTATTGGTGGAAAGTTCACAATCTTAAGATGACACATCCATTCTTTGGCATAACAAGAATCTAAATACACTGCAGAACAATATCGAACATGATCTGAAAGAAGTTGAAAAAATGGTGTGATGCAAACCTATTAACATTTAATGTCTCCAAAACTAACATTTTAACTTTCAAATGCAACATAGAACCCATTTTTCTTGATAACCAAATCATTGAGTCCAAACAAGTGAACAAATTTTTAGGTCTACATATAGATAAAAATTTGAAATTTGATAATTACATCAATTATTTGTGCAAATATTATCATCAAACTGCTATGCCATTAGAACCATCTCTGTCTCTAGACCTCAATTCAGCGAAACGCCTATTTTGCACTATGTGAATCCCACTTACGTTATGGTATATGTTACTGCGGTACAGGCTCCCAAAATATTATCAAACCTATCTTCACTCTCCAAAAGAGAGCTCTCAGATATATTTGTCAAGCTGGAGTCAGAGATTCCTGTAGAGCTTTTTTCAAAACACAAGGAATTCTGCCTCTGGCATGCCTATTCATCTTGGAAACGGTCTGTTTGATCCGTAAAAACACTTAAATAACATTATGTCTCAGTCAGTCTATGCACCCCTCTTACTACTAACATCAGTCTTCCTATCCCATCAACAACACTAATTAAGAATTCAATTATCTATAATGGAAAAAACTATTTAACCATCTTCCACCTACTATAAGAAAATTGGAAGGAGAAAATAAATTTCGAAAGAAGTGAAAAAACTGCTGCTCCAAAAAGTATATTATAATTTGAATGAATACTTCACGGACAACCTCACAGCTCACTCCTAAATATACAGTAAACTTTATTTTATATTATAAACTATTTTATGTATCTTAGATTTAGGCAAGCTTTGTCAACATAATTGATTTAATTAATTTTTTTATGCTTTGTGACAAACTGTACTGTGATATTTTATATATAACTTTAACATTACGTATGTACTGCATTAAATTTTATCCTATTTTTATGTATCTTAGATTTAGGCAAGCTTTGTCAACATAATTGATATTATATGACAATAAAGCATTTCTGATTCTGATATTGTATTGTATTATATTGTAGTTGTTTCAACTTTTCTAACCTGTTTGACGTCACATTCATTTAATTGTTAATATTCATGTAACTGTAATTTACAATTCTTTGAAATTAAAAATTATCTTATCTTATATCATCCTTTAAATTTGGTATGTATATCAGGCCTATCTCACTGATAACCAATTCAGCTTCATAGCTAAAACATTGTTTACTTTATTATTGCTATATTGATTTATGTAAATACTGTCTTATATTTAGTTAATCCATAATTTAAGTCTCTGTGTATACCAACTTTGATACTTTGTTGTGAACAATGTCTATTGTAATAATGGGGCTTTCCATATTTGCATAAATTAAAAAATAAAAGCCAATCATAATAAATATCAGCTTCAAAAAGGAGCCAAAATAAACAATAAAACATGGAAGAGAAACAAATTCTTTATTTTTTTTTATCGAACAACCTATTTATTATATAGCTAGTAGTCTTGACATTTTTCATTTTCTTATTTTGTTTCTCTTTCAGGCTGATGATGATCCTAACATAGCCCCGACGGCCGGCGAGAGTGGATTCACATTCGATCCAAACACAAATCTGCCCAACGAGGGTTTCAAGTTCTGATCCTTCTATTTGGATAATTACTCAATGTAATTATAACAGTTTGTTGGCGAAGAGAGCTGCTTCCTTACTTATATCAAACGACTACATGTATGTACGTTCATTTTAAGTTCATGTATATATTATATTTTTTTATACAGATAAGACGGTTACAAACTCACCTTGCACACAGGCTGAATCGAAAATCAGAAGGAGCGGATAATGGAAAAAAAGACTCTACCTTTGTGATTCATTCTGTGTCTGTAGGATATTTATTTAATTTGAATCGACGTTTTTTTTTTTCTTTTTTGTTTGTACGTAAGGGGTTATGAAATTTTACCGGAAATTGGTATTGTTTCACTATTTTGTTTTTCATTTACCGATCAGTTGAGAAAGAATGATTTTTTTAATGGTGGACAAGATTAGACAATCGATTTTTGGCAATAATAAAAAACTTTAGTTTGAAATGTCTAGAATTATTTTAGAATGGATTTTGCAAATAAAACTTCCATGCAATACCCCCACTTCAAATCAGAGTGATCATTGGAAATTTGAGTGTTGAAAATATTTAGAAGAAAAAATCGAAAGTGTTATTATGAGAAGTAATTATTAAGTGGCTGAAAAATGTATGATGTAACACTCAAATTTAAGTGTATGGAAAAAATTAAACAGTATTAATTAATACATTCTCGTATAACCATTACATTGAAAGGATAAAAATACTTCAGAAAACAATTAATACTTTTCAGAAAACTTTGGAGCAAATTTAGTCAGGTGTACTTGAAGTCCTGAAAAGTTTTTAGAACTTTATAAATGAACTCCAAGGCAACAACAGAGGTAGAGGGTAATAAACAAGAAAGTTGGAAATAAACACTTCAAGTATCTTGGTAAACCTGAATTATGGACACTTAGGGGTTGGGTGGTTAATTAATTATATTGGACTTCCAAAGATTGAAAACACAGGTAATTGTTCATTTGATTATAATATGAAACGTGAAGTTTGATTACCTACCAAACAGTGCCCCCCCAACTTTCGTATTATAGGCACGTTATTCGACATTTAATCTTTAGAAACTTGCCAAAAATTATCCTTGGTTGATTTTTTCCACCATATTCTTGTTTGGTTGGAGTATTTGAATTAGGTAAATATTCGGGTATTTTTCGAGCTGAAAGAAAAAATTAAATTGTGATGTATAGAGTCAGATAGTTTTTAAAATGACCGTACATAGTAAAAAAAGATCTGAGCATGATGTTGAAGACTTAAACTTTTCAAAGAATTTGTGATTTGATATTTAATTTATTATATTTAATATAGACTTGATGCAATAATATGTCATGCGCAGATTTTGTTAGATTTTACCTTGTATTTATATTATTCGAGTCAAAAATTCGACAAATGCATATTCGAACTAATGCATTTGTGGAAACGTCATTTCGAATCAGAAAAAGGTAAGTATTTGACGGTTTCCATTGTTTATAATTGTTTTTATTTTATTTATATGATAGGAACAGCAAAATTCTTGCATTGTTTTTACCATCTGACTAATGGTAGCATTGGACTATTTTCTTTTTATATAGGTAATCAAAAAAGCCGTTGAAATTGTCACTTTATGTAAGTATTTAAATTATAAGTAAAATCATTTTAGATTTTATTTATCTCCATGTTTTACTAATTAGAAGACTCTTTTCAGTTGTAAATTTATATAGAATAAATATTGAGAGAAAAAACATTACCCTTTTTTACAAGCTTTTATTTAATTTCACCCGTCCCGATGTGTGTAATGAATTTACAAGTTAAATTTGCCCCCCTTCTAGTTGTACGATTATGGTGAAATTTGGCAGGTGTTCATAGTTCCCGTGACAATTCATTATGGAATTTTCGTTAGAGAAAAAAACAAAATAGCTGCTCCAAGTTGGCGGACGAGGTTTGTGTTTATGGTCCGATTCGATTCAAAATTGGTAAGTGGGGTTTTTCGTGGTCAAAGATTATGAATTCACAAAATTATAATGACGGCTCCAAGATGGCCGATAATCTCTGTGATTATGGTCCGATTATTCAAAATTTGGTATGGAGGTTTTTAAGCTCGAAGATTATTTAATTTTTTTCAAGATTCTAGAAATTCAAGATGGCGGACAAGTTTTGTAATTATGGTCCGATTCGATTCAAAATTGGTATGGGGAGGTTTTCGGGGTCGAAGATTATGAATTTTTGTTGAAATTCATAAATTCAAGATGGTGGATGAGTTTTGTGATTACGGTTGGTTTTTATTCAAAATTGGTATGTCGGGATTTTTGGGGTCTGGGATTATGATTATTAATTTTTTGTCAAAATTCATAAATTGAAGAGGGGTGGCGGACGAGTTAATCTTTAGATGGTCTCGTTGAAAAACTAGATAGCTCAGAACTTACAGAAAAAAGGTCTCATAATAAAATACTTAATAAAAAACCTTTTTAACAGGTTCAGCTCCTCCACGGGGGATTCGCTCCAACTTTTCTCCCGGACCAAGGTGTTTTTTTGCCAATTTCTTTATATTCACTTCATGTGGGCCACAGCGACATGCTACCACGTTGAATCCCGAAAGAATGTGTCCGCTTAGCCAGGAATAATAAACAAATATTCAAAAATTGGTCGGCACTGGTGTCCGCCGTGGCCTCGTCGGCAAGGAAGCGTGTAGGACACCGGTGTCCTCCATGGCACTGAACCTGTTAAAGAGGAGCTTTTATTCAAATGTGCTAAAATGCAAAAAATAATTGCATTGGGGATGTGTGACATAGGTTATTCCGTGCGTTATAGATTCAAAAGCTTGTCCCTTTTGTATTCGAACTGAAAACTTTGCGCAACAAGCTCTTGAATCTATAACTCATCTATAACCTAACCTAACCTACGTCACACATCCAAAGCAATTACTTTTTAGATCATTTGAATAAACGCTAGTCTTTAAAAAATTTTTTATTAATTATTTTATTTTTAAATTACATTTCCATCCAAAGTACTAGATTATTATGAAATAATGAAAACTTAACATCAACTCTCATGAATATAAGGTTGTAACAGGATAATGCTGAGGATAAAAACAAATGAAAGGAGTTTGAACTGTGAAGAAGACATGGTATAGAGTTGCTCAAAGTCTAGAACAGCTGGAGCAAAAGTAGATTTTTACTCGTTCGCCATTTTGTATTTCTTCGATATAATTATGCTTTCACATTACGCAGTAATATATTAATTAATGTAAAAACATTAATTTGTATCTGCATATTATTAATGTTTTCCGAAGTATTTATTGTGATGAAGATCAATATATTAGGGAATGAAATATCAAGAGTCCAGTGTCCATTTTTCATATAAACTCCACTATCCTCAAAAAACAAATTTATTTTAAGTATCTATGAATTTTTAGGACTCATTCGGCAAATCCTTTGAATTTTTTCTCTGGCAATAATCAAAACCTTTGTAAACATGGACTCATTTACTTGTGGTTTCATTCACACTTATTGGTTAATAACGGACAACAGCATATTGTGATGGGATATAGCTGCGTTGAATTTGCTAGCAATTTATTCAAAAGCATAAAATGGCATTTAATATTTGGATGAACACTTTAATCTGAGTAGTATCCTATATGTCGGTTATACCAAATGAAATTTTGTTCTATACTCTCTTCAATCTACAAATACCCATGATGTAAACAAAATGATTACTTGCTGGTTGTTTCCAAAGCCCGTGTTGATGATCGCCGATTAAATGTCCAACAAATATCTTGCAGGTCTGTATTCGGTAGCTACACATTGTAGCTATGATTATCAATTTCAATGAGATATTTCAGTAACAATAGGTTACCAAAAATTACATTTTGTGAAAATATTTTCACAAATCCCATTGTTTTCGAAATTTTAAAGTTGCTCCTCAATAGGCTTTTTCATTTAGATGACAAATGACTAACTTTGTTTACCTGTCAGACCCAACGGCATTGACGCCGATTTTTTTTTTTTTTAAAGGAAATAAAATATTTCCGAGTTTTTCTATGGATAGTTGACTTGAATTTACATGGAGAAGAAAACTCACCATTATAAAATATTCGTGTACAATATTTTATCTAAGAATGAAAGGTTTTTGGCGGTATAAAATAGGTAATAAGTACTTAACCTACAAAGAAAGTTACGAACGCCAGTGTATGCAGGTGCATTTGTCATGAAGTTGACATAATGTGAAAATACCGCTAATTTTGAACTAAGCCAATCTCAAATTGTTATTTCAAATCTAACCAATGGCTATTCACTTTCCCAATAGTCAATCTGACTTTGGGTCTCAAAACGAGCGCATGCGCCTTAAAAAATCATCTGAATGAAAAGGCCTGTTATTTTCTTAATAACTTTCAAATGATATTTCTCGCCAATAAAAAAGGAAACCTTTTAGTCTTTTCAAATTTATTGACACTGACAAATCAATCTTATTTCAACACACTTTTTTTTTCAATATGTACAATTCCAAGGTAATGCATTTGTTTATTATAATCTAACATCAACTATATCTAACGTTCTCCCCCCGCTAGAAGAGTTAAATCAATCTTCTAGTTCTAGTTTACATATCTTCGTTATCGGGCGGCGATATTCTGAGTTTGCCGTTTTTACGTCAACCACCCTGATACGTCCGTCTGGCCCTGGATATAAGGCGATTATTCTTCCCAGTTTCCATTTATACCTGGGTGCTTTATCTTCTACCAATACTACCACATCATCCACTTTGACAGGTTGATTGTCCTTCGTCCACTTACATCTTTTTGTCAGTGTGGGTAGATATTCTTTTACCCATCTATCCCAGAAGGAATTTACCAGCATCAGATTTTTCCATTCCCTCCAGTAATCCATTTGCATCTGGATTTATTGAAGTAATGCCCAATCGTCAGTAATTTGAATATCCCATTAAAAAATGGTTTGGAGTAAGTGCTTCCATCCAATGGATCTGCAGAAACTTTGGTCAGTGGTCTACAATTTACTATGGACTCTGCTTCGCAAACAGTGTATGCAAGGTTTCTTCCGCAGCTTACTGGTCGTGAATAATCTTCCCAATTACTCGTTTTACACTCCCAATCATCCTTTCCCATACCTGCCATGTGCGGGGCTGCCGTGGTAAGAATTTAAATTTTATACCTCTGGAAGACATCGAATTGACCAAGGAATTTTTTGTTCATATATTTCATAGCTTCTCGATTCATTAGCTGCTCCTCTCAGGTTTGTCCGTTGTCACAATATATTGTTTTGGACATCCTCTTGTGCCGACATTCTCATTATTGCCATTATAGTAGAATCGCTGTTAAAGTGTTTGCTATTTCAAGATGGATTGCCCTGATAGAAAGGCAGGTGAATATTAGCCCAGCGTTTCTCTCGTCTTCTACCAATTTTAACAAGGATCGCCAAAATAGTCCATGCCCACATTCACGAATGGTTTGATTTCTCTTATAGCCTCACCTCAGGAAGTTGGCCATTAATGTTGGTTGTGGCTTGCTTCGATTAATTTTACACATCAAACATTTTTCAAAACAGATTTCACAGCAGCTCTCCATTAATAATCCAATATTTTTGCCTGATTTCATTCAGCACCGCTCTCAACACCAGTATGATGGAACTTCGTGAAAATATTCAATCAGTAATCGCGAATATCGATGTTTGGGGCTCAGAATTATCGGGTGTTTGGTTCTTTCATCCATGCAAGTTGCCAAATCGGTTCTTCCTCCAATTACCAGAAAGCCATCCTTCATTTCTGGAAATAGAGTTCTCAATTTGCTGTGTTGCTGAGAGGTTTCCTACTTCAAATTTTGAATTTCCTCCGGGAAGCAAATACGTTGTAATTTTTATCAGGATGTTTTCCATCCATGAAGTTCCCCAGTGATAGTTCTCCAGATTTTTCTCTTTCCTCAGGATACCTATAAATCTCAAACACCAAGCTGTGACTCGAATTAATTTTTGCAATTTTGAAAATCTATTTATATCAGGAGGGACTTTTCATAGGTCAAAACCAAAAGACAAATTTTTGCAGATTGATTTCCTTCTTGAATTCTTCATTTCCTTCTACCCTTTTTTGACATAATTGTATCCTCCACGGGCCAGAGAGATTGGGGTTGTTTCAGGAAATCAGGGCCTTCCGACCAATCTTCGGAATAACACTTCCTCCAGAGGTTCTAGTAGCATTGTCAGCTCAGTTGTTCTTACCAGGTACCCATCGCCAATCTTCGACTCTACTCCTTTCTTGAATTTCACCAATACATGAGAGCAGAATGGTTTGAAAAATTTCCCTTCTGCCCTTATCCATCCTAGAACACATTTTGAGTCGGTCCAGAAATACATTTTGTCTATTTGTATCTCGAGCTCAATCTTAATAGTTTCCGCTAACCTGCTTCCCATAACCGCTGCTTGGGTTCAACCTGGGAATCGAGAGTGGTTTCAGAGGAGCGACTCTTGTTTTTGCAGCTATTATCGATGTTTCGATTTTTTCATTTTTCAGGACTCTCAAATAACATACAGTTGCAAATGCTCTTTCACTACTGTCACAGAAAGTATGGATTTGAATTTCATCTGCTTTGGGGATCAGAAAACTATAACATCGAGGAATTTTGTAGTTTACTATTTTCTCGATGTCACTCAGCCATTTTTTCCAAAAATTTCAATATGTTTTCCGGTAATATTTCATCCCAGGAAATTTTCAACCGCCAAATTTCTTTGCATCATAATTTTACCCTTACAGTAAATGTTACAATAAACCCAGTGGATCAAAACAGACATAATACATTTTAAAAGCGATTCTTTTGTCGGAATCCTTGTTGAAATTGTCTATGTCCAGTTTGAAGGAAAATAATCTTCATCGGTATTCCACCAGAGTCCTAGCACACGATGAAAGGAAGCCTCTCCAATCCCCTTCGACTTAGCCAACACCGATTCAGAAGCAAGTTTCTCTTGTACAGTCTGGGAGTTTGTCATCCAGTTAACTACTTCGAAACCGCCTTTCTTCTGTAGTTTGCAGACTTCTGTAATCGTATACATTACTTCAGATTCTTTTATCCTTGGAGTCTAGGTAGTCATCAACATAGAATTTCTCGATTACTGCTTTTTTAATTTCAGGATCCAATCCAAATTTTCAAGCATTAAAATTTTTCACAAATTGTGCGCAACCAGGAGAGCAGGTGGCACCGAATGTCATCACATTCATCTCATATACATCAGGTTCCCTTTTAGTATTCAAATCTCGCCAAAGGAAGCGTTGAGATATTCTGTCTTGCTGTCGTATCTGGACCTGATGAAACATTTCCTTCACATCGCCGCAGAACCCAAACTTTCGTTGTCGGAATTTCCAAATAATAACAACCAAAGATTGTAATAAATCTGGACCAGGAAGAAGTTTGCTATTTAAGCTGATTCCTCTCGAAGTTGCAGCTGCATCAAAAACAAGGCGAATTTTATTTGGTTTATTGGGATTTTCTACGGCAAAATGAGGTAGATACCAAAGGTGCTGGTCGTTTGTTTCAATTTCTTCATTCTCTAGTTTTCTAATGTAGCCCTTTTCGATGTAACTTTCAATTTTTTCCTGATAGGATCTGCCAAATTTCTCGTTGTTGTTGCATTTTTTTTCTATACATTTTAATCGCTGTAGTGCTCGGTATTTACTTTCTGGTAGAACATCACCGTCGTTTTTCCACAGCAATCCTATTTCATATCTTTCCCCTGTATATTTGATCGTATTTTCCATAATCTTCAACGCTCTTTCATTTTCATATCCCATTTTATCCGGTGTTACCAACACTCCAAAATTTTCAGTAGAAAAGCTTTTTCTAACAAGTTCTTGAAGATCTTCATCAGTATTATTCTTCTCGAGATGTGTAGTGTGGGCTCGAAACAATATTTCAGAATTAATTGGACTTGGACCATGCAGGACCAACCTAATTTACATTTAGTTGCTACAGGTAAGTTTGATGGACCACACCGTATTTGTCGCGGCACTATAAGATGCACATTGTCTTGTCCAATAAGAAGAGCTGGTTTCACATTGTCGGAATCCTGGACTGGAATACCCTTCAAATGAGAATACTTTCTCCACTCAGACATTTTGATTTGTTGTTCCGGGAGCGATAAATTTCTGATAGTGCGAACTCCATTCAAGGTGAAAATATTGCTTTCATCGTTCACTTTGGAGATATTCAAATTGATTCTCATCGAATCCTCCTGTATTGCATGCTGTTCGTTTGTCCATTGAGGCAAAGTGACTCTGATACTCCAACTAACCCCAATTTATCTGTTATCTCCTGGTCTATAAGTGTCACCGTTGAAGCTTCATCGCATAATGCCAAAACTGACAAGCGTCCATTTGGTCCATATAACTTCACAGGAATCGTTCTCAATAAAATTCTGTTGTTATTATTTACTGTACAAACTATTTCTGAATCATTTCCTGTTGATGTTTCGCCGATGTTGTATTCATTTTGTCCCGAAGGTAGGTCCTTATGTAATAATTCATGGTGAAGTAATTTACAACCATTTCTGCCGCATGCCTTTCTGTATCTACACTTGTATTTTTGGTGTTTCTTTCCCAAACAAGAGAAGCAAAGTTTTTTTCTTGTCACAACTTTCCACCTTTCATCTATATCATCAGCTTGCATCTGCGGACATTTATTTTCATGTTGTTTTCTGTCACAATAATTGCATTTCTTGTCGTCATCTCAGAGGTGCTGAAGAGTCTTTCGGCTTTCTATGTTCAAAGGGCTTCAGTTCATATTTGGGGTATTTATTCGTGTGCTAACATAACAAGCAGCATTTGAGAGTTTCTCCAACCACAAGGCAAAATCTTCCAAACTCACGCCCCTTCTTTAGTCAACACAATTTCGCCAACTCAATTTCAGTAATTCAGGAAGTTTCATTAAGAGTTCTTTATTAACTGCGGATTTTGAGGTGTCCTTTGATTCCAGTGTTTTCATTATGGACACCATATTACTAACTTCAGCTGAGTAATGAATCAGTCTCTAAGTTGTTATCTTTGACTGAATGGAATGGACCTCACTTTCGAAATTATCGTGTCTATACGAGTTCAGGTGCCCAAATCTTGTTTGTAAGGTTTTTATCACCAGATCAATGTTATCAGCAGTTAATAACATACCGGCTACCAATGACTTAGCTTCACCTTTAAGATGTTTCTGGAGCTTCAAAACCATATCTTCATTGGAATAACCGCAAAGTTTTCGCAAATTCGTGAGTTGTTTGTGGAATAAAGGCCATTCTTGCGGATTCCCGTTTTTAGAACATCGGAGATAGTTTCACATAGTAATTTTATATCTTTATTTCCAATGGAGTTATGTTCTTCAATAACGGAATCCTGGAACAAATTACTGGGAATTGCACTAACACATTTTCTAACAGATTCGTGTTTGGAAATTTCGCTACAGGCTTCACGGGAATCTTCAGAATTGGATTCATTGGTATTCTCCTCTGCAGCAAACTGAAGTTCTTCTTGCATTCTTAACATTTTAAGTCATCTTCCAGTTGCCGTTTCTTCTTCCAATCGTATTGAACGTCTACTTTCTTTTCTAATTCTTGTGCCTCTTTTCGATTTCTAAGGCTTGTTTCCTTTTTTCCAAGCTAACAGAACTCTGCTTTGAACGTTTTGTTTCTCCTTTAGTACTGGATAGTTCTTCCGAATATTTCGTCGATTTCCTGGAAAGTATCTCACTCTCTAATACTACTGGAGGATTTTCGGTTGGTAAAGTGAGTTCTGATTTGCTCATTTTTTCTTGATCGCACACTGCTTGCATTGAACTCCTCTGTACACCAAATCTCTGAGGCCATAGGAATTCTACGGCGAGGCTCTTGTTCAATCCAGCAGTTGTTCTTTTAGACTTTCTCTTTCTCCATTTCGTGTATCACGTCGGGGTCACCAATGTTATTTTCTTAATAACTTTCAAATGATATTTCTCGCCAATAAAAAAGGAAACCTTTTAGTCTTTTCAAATTTATTGACACTGACAAATCAATCTTATTTCAACACACTTTTTTTTTCAATATGTACAATTCCAAGGTAATGCATTTGTTTATTATAATCTAACATCAACTATATCTAACAAGGCCTATTCAAATTCGATTTGACCTTCCTTGAATAACTTTCCCCAAACACTAGCGCCAATTGTGGTTGTTTCAGGAATGTTGGTAGACAATATATTTCTTACAATCCAAGCATAAATTCAACCTCACTTTCAGTGTGTTGTTTTATTGAAGATATCATGACAATACAAATTTTAGTACAACATATAAACGAAGACGGATGAAATTATTTGGAGTTGTTTACAAAGTCCGAGTGACAGAAGTTTCTGACATCAGAAATATAGGTTAAGCTGGATTTATAGTTAGACGGACTGTAACGTAGACGCACTGTATACGTAACAAACGGACTGTAAAATATTATTGAATTTATAAATCGACGGAACGGATTTTTTGCGCATGGGTAGAAGTGATAGTGATATTCAACATAACCTACACATTTTACGAATCATAAACAGCTTGTGTTAGTTTGGATTTGTATTATATTCTAAATATTTATCTATGCTTCGTTTTCTGTGTCACAATGGATTATGAAATACATGAAGGTATGCTTCTTGGTCGTGGGACTGTTGTGGTGAGTAGCATTGGAAAGTGTCGATAAACTCGAAGAACAATATTTATGCGACTAAGACGTTACAAAACAAGACCCATAAACCGGTAATGAAAAGTAGAGAATGCCTGCATAATTTTTTAAAGATGAAGACTGCTGATTCAGATCAATTTTTTAAGAATACGTGAATGACTGTTCCAGTATTTAATGAATAATTACGTCTTGTAAAAACATAACACATAATTCCTTTTTTGATTGGCGGACGCAAGAAACGTAGTGTAAAGATGAAAGTTGGCCAACTCTTCCGTTCCAGTCCGTTTCACTTACGTTACGTCATGCGTTTACGTTCATTTATAAACAAGAGTACATAAAATCTATAGTTGATCTTTTTGCAGTGCGTCTACGTTTACAGTCCGTCTAACTATAAATCCAGCTTTAAGCTGGATTTATAGTTAGACGTACTGTAAATGTAGACGCACTGCAAAAAGATCAACCATACAAGTGAAACGGACTGGAACGGAAGAGTTGGCCAACTTTCATCTTTTACACTACGTTTCTTGCGTCCGGCCAATCAAAATAAAGAATTATGTGTGATGTTTTTTACAAGACCTGATTATTCATTAAATACTGGAACAGTCATTCACGTATACTTCAAAAATTAATCTAGATCAGCAGTCTTCATCTTTAAAAAATTATTGTAGGCATTCTCTACTTTTCTATTACGGTTAATGGGTCTTGTTTTGTAACGTCGGTCGCATAATTATTGTTCTTCGAGTTCGTCGACACTTTTCCAATGCTACTGCACACAACAACCGTCCCACGGCATCAAGAAGCATACCTTCATGTATTTCATAATCCATTGTGATACAGAAAACGGAGCATAGATAAATATTTAGAATATTATACAAATCCAAGCCAACACACGCTGTTTATGACTCGTATAATGTGTAGGTTATGTTGGATGTCACTATCACTTCTACACATGCGCAAAAATTCCGTTCCGTCGATTTATAAATTGAATAATATTTTACAGTCCGTTTGTTACGTATACAGTGCGTCTACGTTTACAGTCCGTCTAACTATAAATCCAGCTTTATTGTTAAAAAAACGAAAAATGGCAAGAACAATGAAAGTTGATGAAAACCGGAGAAGAATATTTTCGACAAAAGCAGATAACTTTTCTAGAATATTGTTCGACACGTCCTAAGTTAAGAATTCGAGTGACACAGTATGAAATTTGTAGACCATATGTTTCTCCAAGATTACAACTATTATCAGTGAACAGTATCAAACACATACACATAAATCTCAATCTTGGGTTGGCTGTGAGAATGTGACAGCATAAAGAAATTTTCCGTCCCCCAGAGCTGTGTCAATTTTCTGGAGTTAAATAAACCTAGCTATTTTGTAGAGTTACGAGAGTTAACTCGGTAGCGAATACTCGGGTATTTTCGAACGACAGTCTTATAGTAAAATATACACAACTTTCCAATTTTCGAACGATTTTTAGTAAATTCTACTCGATGGAGTTAATAATCGAACGCACCTCAGAGTAGTTACCATAGACAAATTAAAAATAAAGAGACTGTTTGAAACATTGGCGATCTTGACAACCAAGTTTTTGGTACGGCCAGTCGCGCATGGAGGCGCTGCCCGCAATAAGCAGACGACTGACATGATAATTTTCCAATTTCGACATTTGTCAGAAAATTACAAACCACGTAATGATTTCAGAATAATTCTACTGTTAATTTTCATCGAAAAATTAATTATAGAAATTATACTATGGACTTGAATTATGAACCCAACGTCGAAAATGGAATTTTTTGTTATTCGAGTTGACGCTGAAATTGCTCGAAATATTCTTTCACAAGGTAAAATATAAGCTGCTTTTCACAAACTGATACTTATTTCCATCCATCAGTTGCAGAAATTTGTTTACAAACTGATACTTATTTCCGTCCATCAGTTTCCATTTCCTATCACCATTTGAGGAAGTACACAAGATTATCATCAAACTGGAGTATTTGTTAAGTATACCTACTCGTTCTCCTTTGTGCTAATAAATGAACAAAATTATTGAAGGTTTGTTGTAGATGTAATTTGTTTTTATTTTGGTTGATTTGATGAAGACTGAAGAATATTTTTAATTTTGTTGTATTTCGGAGTTTTATTATTGTTTTGTCTGTAGTTGTACCTTGTCCTAGATACAATAAAATGTGTTTTTATAGTGTTCAACTTATTATTCTTGTTTTATAAGATCTTTAATTTTGTTCTTGATATCATGAAATAAAGATTTACTTTGAAACTTTATTTTAACCACGAATGAACTAACAGATTCTACGATTCGATTACTGTATATATTTTATTAGTGATCGATTTGTCATTCCTGTATTTCATATGATACAACCATTCATATGGAATACAAGAATGGCAAATCGATCGCTTATAAAATATATACCATATCAATTCAAACTGGAGTATTTGTTATACCTACTCGTTCTCCTTTGTGCTAATAAATTAACAAAATTATTGAAGGTATGTTGTAAATGTAATTTGTTTTCATTTTGGTTAATTTCATGATAAGACTGAAGAATATTTTTAATTTTGCTGTTTTTCAGAGTTTCATTATTTTGTCTGTAGTTGTACCTTGCCCTAGATAAAATAAAATGTTTTTTATGGTGTTAAACTTATTATTCTTATTTTATAAGAACTTTTATTTTGTTCTTGATATCATGAATCAAAGATTTATTTTGAAACTTTATTTCAACCACGAACAGTCTGTATATATTTTATTAGTGATCGATTTGCCATCCCTGTATTTCATATGATACAACCATTCATATAAAATACAGGAATGGCAAATCGATCACTTATGAAATATATACCATATAAAAGTAATAAAATTAAAAAACCCGCCTGTACTAACTTAGTTCAGCCAGTTGCGAGTTATGTCGCCACTGTCTAAATGTGGTGCCAACTTTTTCTGCAGGTTTGACAACTCTATTTTTAGTTTCTCTATGGCTCCAAGTGTTCTCCCTACTGCTATTCTCTTATCAATTCCTTTTTCTTCTTGCCTTTGCTCATTAGTAGTTCATCTGATGACATTTATTTTATTTAGTTGGAAGGTCCAAAAAAGTCAATACAAAATTTGTTTTTTTTTGCAGTTTATTTATTAGTTGATCATATAAAATTTAACATCTCCATTTTGATAGTTAGCAAAGTTAATGTAAGATTTTTTTCCGTTGATTGGTACCATGTACAATGGTTTATTTTTGACATTTGACATGTTTCATTTATTATTATATAGTCCTCATACTTAATTTTTCAATATTATTTGGTAATGAATTTTTTCTGATTTCATGTATTCTCGCCACAATTAATTCACATCGACTGACAAGTAACTTCCAATTCACAGAACTGATGAACGAAAAATCAGCAATGCCTTCGCACAATATAGATTGCAGTGATATTTATTCAATATATTATTTTACACAAAATCCACCTATATAAAAATTGAAAATCAATGAAGATACAAAACTTACCTAAAGAAATTGCCCCTACCAGGGACCTGATATATATATATATATATCACTACAATTCATCAACTTCTTGGAAAATTCATTTTTGAATACTTTGTCCTCTTTCCTAGGCATTTATTGTTTTGGGGAATTTACCCATTAGAGCTATTTCTTCAAAAATTGGTAATATGCATAAAAAATCAAATTTAAATAGACTTGGCATATATTATTTTGGATATATGAATTTGATTAATATTCAAGAGGGTGTTCTATCTCCTTAGAGAAAGTTGTAAATATTGTATTATATCAACCATTTAGTTAGTACCTTACTTTCCAGATTGATAGGGCTTCTGCTCGGGGAGAGTTTGCAATTGAAATAAAATAAAGTTCATATTCAGCATATCTCAAAATACCAACCCTTTTTGAGATTTCTATACTAATATTACGAAGAGGTAAATTAATTTGTATGTCGGGGGTAATCTCTGGAACTACTGAACCGATTTCAATTTTTTTTTCACTAATAAAAAGTTAAACTATCCCTGAGTAATATAAGCTATGATTCAATTTGATAAAAATTAATTCGAAATCTCAATATTTGTAAATTAAGTCGGAAGAAAAAGCACTGCTTGGCTGCTTTATCGGCATGCGCTGAACAAATGGTTGAATATCTGTGAAAATACCAGCAATGGTGCAAGATTTCCAGCTTTCATTTAAAATAAAGAAACAGGTATTTCAGTGTTTTTTGAAATTCAACCTCTAAGGGGGTGAAAGTTTGTATAGGGATTTCATTAGTCATGGAAATTGGTATTTGGGCTCTTATTACCAAATAAACACATATTTCAGGTTTTAAAAAATGCAATCCTTAGTTTTAAAGTTAGGGTCATAAAAATTGGTATTGGGGGGTTTTGTTACAAATAAAGAGATACATGTTTAAGTGCTTTTGGAAATTCAAACCCTAAAGGGGTGAAATGGGGGATGAAAGTTTGTTAGGAAGATTCCGTTAGTTTTCATGTTGGGCTCTTCTTTTCAAATGAAGAACACATATGAAGAATATGAAGAACACACTTTTATAGAAAATCAGACTAAAAAAATAGAAAATAAGAAAAAAAATTATTTTATTTTAAAAAAAAGCTTGGGGTGCATGGTTTCGCCTCTGAGACATTTCTTACTTTACTGCCCTAGATGTGTGTAATGTACTATATAATTATTGATTACCATGCATCCCACGCTTTTTTTTAAAATAAAATAAATTTTTTTATTTTCTATTTTTTAGTATGGTTTTCTATAAAAGCGCGTTTTTTAGTTTTTTTAAACTATTATTTATTTTCAACTTTTTAGTTTAGGTTAGGTTAACGCGTGTTTTTAGTTTTTCAAACTGTTATTATTAAATTTTTTTAACTATTATTCTCCAATATTGAATAGAATCGGACCATAATTACAAAACTCACGGCCATTTTGGAGCCGCCATCTTGAATCCTTCAATTTTGACAAAATAATCATAGTCTCCGACCCCAAAAACCCCCACATACCAATTTTGAATAGAATCAGACCATAATCACAAAACTCGGCCGCCATTTTGAAGCCACCATCTTGAATTTTTCAATTTTTACAAAAGAATAATAATATTCGACCCCAAAAACCCCACATAGCAATTTTGAATAGAATCAGAACATAATCACAAAACTCGTCCACCATTTTAGAGCCGCCATCTTAAATTTTCCAATTTTCACGAATCATAATATTCGACTCCAAAAACCCCCACATACCAATTTTGAATAGAATCGGGCCATAATCACAAAACTCTTCCACCATTTTGAAGACGCCATCTTGACTTTTTCAATTTTGACAAAAGAATCATAATCTCCGACCACGAAAACCTTCAGATACCAATTTGAAGCAAATCGGACCATAATCACAAAACTCGTCCGCCATATTGGGGCCGCGCCATTTTGTTTTTTTTCACACAAAAATTTCTTAATGCATTGTCACCGGAATTATGTATACCTGCCAAATTTCAAATGATTCGGACGTCTGGAAGTGGGTGAAAATCAAGTCCAAAGGAGTCTGTTACAAACAAACATACAAGTGAAGCTAATATAAAACGTGTAAAAATAAAAATATTTTACTGAAATTGGAACTGTGAGAAAAAGTTCACATTTCTTTTCAAACTCCATATTTTTATTCCTTACCTGATTTTAGGTAATGAATCTATTGAAAGACAATTTTACTTATTTATGCCTTTAACCTTTTGTTTCCAATACTAGTGAATCTGGCATAGATATGACATAAAATTAACGTTCACTAAATTCAGCGTCAACCTCTTGAAAGGAAACAAAACATTACATGACAAAAAAAAATACAGTTTCAAAGATATAAATTATTCAAATATTCAGGGGATAGTTTATTGGGAAAATGCTTTCTTAATATACACATAATCATGGAATGTAAACCTTATGCAAAATTTATTCTCTTATTAACGCTACTCTTTGAGATATAACTGGTTTTTCAACATGTTAAGCCCTGCATAGCATTTAACTAATGCCTCACTTCAACGTACCTTCGGGACTGAGAGTTATCAGGGTAAAGACACGCAGAAACATTTAGTTTCAGGCCAGGCCGGGTGAGTGCTTTGTTAACGTTATGGCAAATAACATTGTTGTTTGCGGGTTGGAAAAATTTCAATATATAAAAAAGTTACATCAACTTTTGCATTTAATTGCATTATTTTAGCAAATAATCATTTATCATCGGAAATTACAATCATAGATTGAATAATCGATCATTGTGACAACTAAATATTTGTGTAGCATTGCGAGTTTTAGAAAAAAATAAGAAACATTACATTAGAGATACGCAGTCCAAATGGTCGTATTTTTTTTTGTCCAGACTGGGTGTCATCCGTGTAATGCCTCATTTTTTTTCACAAACCAGCTGTCCAAATTGGTTTTTTTCTCAAATTCAATAGTAATTACATTTTAATTGACAAACTCTGAGATAAAAAAAAAACTCTGGTCCCAACAGAACTATTTTTTCTAGTCGTACCCGGCCTATAAATAGATTAACTTTTTACTGCAAAAATGAAAAAAAAAAGCAAAAAGATGCCATTTTTGTATTAATTTATTGATAAACAATTTTCAAATATTGAGAGTAATTTCAACCCCTTTAGGATTCGAATTCTGGAAAATTATTTCATAGTACACACCTACCTAGGGAGTGTACCTAACCCTCATGACAACCTTGAAGTTTTAAGTTGATACGTTTGTCCTGAAGGTTCAGTTGACTTCTTTTATATTTTGAATTGATGGCAGCCGATACTTGATGAAAATCCCTATTGAAGCAAACAAATTTGAACGTTTAATTTTTAAAAACACTGAAACACATACCAATTTTTACGACTCTAACTTCAAGACTAACTATACAAACTTTGAATCCCCATTTTACGTCCTTTAGGGTTGAATTATCAAAAAAACCCTGAGGCACGTGGCGTTCCTTTATTTGGAAAAGACAGCCCAGATACCAATTTTCATGGCTACTTCCACCCCCCTTTTGGAATGGAATATCAGCAAAATCCTCCTTTGTCTATGTCATTATAGAAATACGCTGTCAAAATTTCAGCTATTTTTTTTAAGTATGACCAGAGTAGTCCGATTTTAATGAACCTTTTTTTATTTAACAGGGTATACGTTAAAGTTGGTTCCATTTAAATTTGAAAAAAAAACCAAAGGAGAAAAAAAAAGATTTTTAGTTTCTTCTAAATAGCATTTTCCCATTCGAGCAGCATTTTTTGCAGGCCTACCATTTTACCACTGAACCCTCGATGCTTGTTATCATTTATGTAGCTGACAGTGAGAAATCAAATAGATTACCTTCCATTGTAGAACAAATGGGTTTAAAATGAACCTAGTTGAAAAAATTTCTCGTGAGTGAAAAAAAGGTTTTTCTTTGCGTCCATAATATCATTTAATCGCCTATATGAACATTATAACAAACAATAAATCAGAGAGCTACCATACTATGATACGGGTACACGTTGTATATGATGACAACAGATCTAGTAGGGCTTGGCATTTCTTCTAGATTTGCAAAGGCAGACAAACTCAAAAAAAATATGTCCAGAATCAGAAACTAAAATAAATATTCATCACTTGTAAATACCAAATATTTGACATTGACTAAAAAAAGGAAATTAAAAAACACTATAGTTTATTTACACTCTTCACACCGCATTTAGAAGAAGGGACTCGTTATAATGCCTAACATATATACAAACTGTAGAAAATGAAGTCCTAAGTATCATATACGTCTGAACAAAGGGACGCTCCAAGTAATGATCCCAAAAAAACAATAATCACAAACCGGACACAAATTTACAAAAACAACTCAATTTTTATGGTCGCGTTCCCTTTGCAGCATTCGAGACTGTGATAGGCCAATCAAATCACTAGGCCAGCATTCCCAAGGAATTACATACTTTCTTCAAACAACCCAAAAAAGTTCAATATGCTGCCCCAATCTACTCTTTTGAAAAATTCCAAAAAGCAGTTTAGAAATGTTATCCATTTTAGGGCAGAATGAGATCAGTCAATGGTATATTGAAAATATGCAGACAAGGATTATTCAATACCAAAAATATAATTTTTAATTCTTGCTTAAATTGTTTCAAATCAAAACAATTTGTCTCATTTCCAATCTCATTAGATCTTGGATGTTTCTGATGAACTAGATTGATTGGCCAGGCACGCAAATCTAATTCAATAATCAATCAGTTACGTAACAATAATCATTCTCATTAAATCTACGAAATGTCGGTAATTATACGTTAATTGTTATCAATAAAATTGGGGGAATACATGTGTGTCAAGCGTAATATTAATTTTTCAGTTCCCTTACAATAAACACCACATCACTTTCAAGTGTTTCGGAGAGTTGTATCACAGTTCACCAAATACCCACAGAAATGTTCCTTGAAAACAAATCGACAAAAATGCAACTTCAACCACCATCAAGAATAAACATCTGCCCTTATTTCTCATTTGAAATAAGTTACGACGCACTATGCTCACTTTCGCGTTGAGCATTTTCAGCTTCCAACTTTTGTCTGGCGGCAGCTGCGGCGGCAGATCGACTAGCACTTGAACGCAAGTTTTTCTTGGCAATTACAGACTCGTGGTCGATAAGGATTTCTCCGATTTGCGTTTGCCTCTCGTTCTTTTTGTATTTTTCTTTGGAGGTGTTTCTGTTTCATCAGCAGACGCCCCAGTTTTGCTCTGTTCCTCTAAGGGAGCTGCTTCTTCTACAACCTTGGAAATAATAAACACCTGAATTGAAATATCTACATGCAATTGAAGAGAACGGACAGGGCATTCGAAGGCAAGAATTACCATTTATCAGAGAGAAGGAAAATGTCTTCACTACTTCTAACCTATACTTGTAGATGTATGATCGCCCAACAGATATAATCCAATAGCCAGGAAAATAGTTGTTTTCTGATGGATATTCGAACCGCCATACACCAATTGGATAAGGTTAGTAGTAGTAAGCAAGACATTCATTTTTCTTGTTTATGAAGTAGAGCTTATTCATTTCTGGACGGAGAAAATTTGGAAGGTAAATTAGGTATTAATTTGTTTCCCAACCATTTTTTCGTGATTTTCCGAGTTCAGGATCGAAGAGCGGCATTTATCACGATGATTTATTTCACCAATTGAAAAGTACAAAAATTAAAAAAAACGTATTTTGTACAATAATTGTTACAAACTAATCACAAACTATTACTCTACCTTGTCCTCAACACTTTCGGGCTCAGCCTCCAAAGGCATTTCCATTGGCGGCTCAGGAGACTTCTCCTTTGCATCCATCACCTCCGGACTCAAACCGGTAGATCTCACGACAGTCGATGGCGGAAGCAAAGTTTCAATATCAACTCCCTCCTGCTCGTTGATGGCAGGGGGCACCATTAGGAACTGGGGTCGGAGTGGGCGTGGTGGCTACTGGAGTCATCATGGCAACTGGAGTTGGTGTTCGAGACTTATCCACAGACTCTTTCATTCTCTTAGCGGGTTGCTGCCGAAATTCATCCTCCAAATGCATAGGCTTTTCCAAGAACTCTGCCGACTCCCTAGGCCTCTTCTGAGCAGCCATAAACTTGCTCTGCTCTTCTGCCATAGCTTTGGCCATGAGATCTGCATTAGTTCGGGTCAACTGCTCAAGTGCCTCTTTCATTTGCTGTTCTTGAGACTTTTTACCAGCAGACTGGATGACCTGAGCTTCTAACAGCTTCGTGAAATCTGCCAAGCCTGGCAAACCAGTCTTTTTCTCTTCACTGGGCCGGAGAAATCAGTGGGCAGCATGCCCCTTAAATTCTCCAGAGCCTTGCGTTTGTCTTCCTTCTTGTCGCTCTTGCTTTGCTTCAATGAAATATCTAAGCTACTAGCTGCCTTCGAAATATTCTCTAAAATCTGGGTGTCAGGCGGTAAGAGCAATTGCTGTAATTGCGTGTCACGACTAGATGATCTTGGGGCCTTGCCCTGACTCGAGGATGACATACTAGCAGCTGATGGTGGCCTCGATGAAGATGATGACGATGATTTTCCCATCTTGGAGCTGCTATTTGGAGATTGTGCAGGGTTGAGCCCACCATTCAACAATCCACACTGCTGAGCTAAGGAGTCATATGCCGATGACATACCTGGCTGTAAGGTGAACGGATTCAATCCTCCTAAGCCCAGTGGAGTGTACAGTAAGCTTGGATTTGGAAAGAAGAATGGGAATGGATTGGTTGTTGGTACGTTCGAACTACTCTGGCTTTTACTAGAACTGTGCGCTTCTTGAGGTTTGGTAGCCTTGCTGGTACTCGTACTGGATTTTGACATGTTCTTGGTCATATCAGGCGTTGCACCTGCGAGAGCTGCTGGGTCCATTCCTCCTAAGCCAGGTATACCTAAACCCGCCAGATTGGCAAACAGATTCATGTTACTGAGATTACCTAGCCCAGCCATCGAACCAAGAGCACCCATATTGGGTAATCCGGCAAAAGGCATGAGTAAAGGATTGGTTTTTGGGTCAAACTGTCCTAGCCCAGATAAACCTGTGAGGAGATTCGAATTCAAACCCGCTAAGCTTGAGCTACTTAGGGATGGGAAAGACATGCTCGAGGGCATGGAAGTGGTCAAGTTGGCAGAACTAACGCTTGATGTTGAACCGGTTGGACTTGATAGAAGCGGTGGTCGACCGGAGGCCCCACTGTTTTTGTTTTTGCTGCTACTGCCCCCACTACTGCCAGGTTGACCTGCAAATAGTGATGGTAAAAATAACTATGTCAGGAGAGTTCAATTAAAATTACACAAAATTACAATATTGCTCGAACTGCATTTTGAAGTCAATTTCTATACATGTAACGGAATGATGAATGATAGGGAAAAATATTTCACACAAATTTCTCTCCACAAGCCTATTTTCACCATTGTTACTTTTTTATAATAATCAATTCAAAATGAATTTCCTACCAATGTTGAAATTTTTTTTCATAAGATTATAATAGAAATTATATTAAATTGGATTTTTTTCAATACTCTCAACATCTTAATCATAAAAAAAGAAAACGAGTTACATATCCCCCAACATCACATATACGAAAGTATGACTCACCAGGAAGTCTTGTTTTTTGTAAATCGTGACTAAGATTTCCACGTTCTTTAACGAGTTCCGACCACTTGGGATCAATATCGTACATGGGATTTTCCATCAGCCATTGCCCCAGCCTTTTCAGAGTCGGAGCTTTAGGCCCCGTGAGTTTCTTTCCGGTTCCTCTATGGATAACCGCTACGTTTTCCTCGCCTGTGAGTTTCTTCCAATCCAGCAGAGTGGGATCTACCCGGGGTCTCCTTCTTCTTGGAGATAAGTAGTCGGGATTCATTGGTTGTTCAGCTAAAGCTGCATTCTGTTCAGCAAGCCATTTGTTCACCTTGAAAATATATCGAGGATATATAAATGAGAGAAGTCATTAAAATATTTCAATTTTTGGAAGAAATACAAGTATTGAAATAATTAGGGACCAAATTTACACACTTCAAGCTTGCTGAACTACTAATAATAATGCATTTATTTTTTGGAATCAAAACCATATATAATGCAATAATAAAATAAACCGTAAAAAAGTGTAAAGATTTAGTTGAAAAAAGTTCACGAGATTAATATACTTTATATTCAAAAAGACTAAAATATTCATCCAAAGTGAAGTTATTTGATAGTAGTAGTAAGTTTACTCGCTGTTTGAAAATAAAAATATTTGGAGATGGACTTTGCAACCCATATATTGCAGGTTTCATTAATAAAATGAAGATCGATGAACATCTGGTATCAAGAAATGATTGGATCTAGTTTCATATTCATGAACATTTGGATTTCATAAAAATTGTGATCTATGTCTGTACACATATATAAATTTCATAAATTATATTCCTGATGTATTTTCAGATTTTTGAATGCTAGTTTACATGATTCTCGATACGCAAGCTTAGCTATAATCCTAACTTCTTATTTTTTTTAGTAGTAGTGGTTGCACATCGAGTATATAATAAATTGTCTGAGTATTTTTTACTACACTTTACAGAGCTTTTTACAGAGGTCATCTAATGGTTTCGTAAATTGACTCCAGTAATATATTACAATACCCAATAATTTAGTATGTTCCAAAACAGAAATTTCACGATAATCAGTTTGTAGAGGTTTATGTTGTTTCGACCATTCAGCAATATGGTGATAGAGATTACAAGTAGAAGCCCTAACTCATTCTATACTGGTGTCCGCATAACACACTATTTGACCAAATGTTGGAATTTTCAGAAGATATATTAAATCATTTGTATAGATAATGGAAAAATATGGTCTCAAAACCGAACCTTGTGGACGCCTCTATTAATGCATTTCTCAGTACTCAAAAGGTTCCCTATTTTTACAAGCTTTCATTTTCTTTCACATGTACCGATGTGTGTAATCAAATCTTGCAAGTTAAATTTTACCCACTTCTAGTTGTCTGATTAACGTGAAATTTCGCAGGTGTTCATAGCTCCCGTGGCATTGCATTATGGAATTTTTGTTAGAGAAAAAAATAAAATGGCGGCTTTAATATGGCCGTCGATCTGTGATTATGGTCCGATTCTATTAAAAATTGGTATGTGGGTGTTTTCGCAGTCAAAGATTATGAATTTTTAGAAATTCAAGATGGCAGCTCCAAGATGATGGACGAGTTTTGTATTGGTAAGTGGAGATTTTCAAGGTCGAAGATTATGAACTTTTTGTCAAAATTTATAAAATCAAAATGGCGGACGATCTCTGTGATTATGGTCCGATTCTATTAAAAATTGGTATAAGGGGGTTTTTGGGGTCGAATATTATGATTCTTTTGTAAAAATTAAAAAATTCAAGATGGCGGCTTTAAAATGGCGGCTGAGTTTTGTGATTATGGTCTAATTCTATTCAAAATTGGTATGTGGGGGTTTTTGGGGTCGAATATTATGAAATTGAAAAATTCAAGATGGCGGCTGAGTTTTGTGATTATGGTCGGATTCTATTCAAAATTGGTATGTGGGGGTTTATGGGGTCGAAAATTATGATTCTTTTGTAAAAATAAAAAAATTCAAGATGGCGGCTGAGTTTTGTGATTATGGTCTGGATTCTATTCAAAATTGGTATGTGGGGGTTTTTGGGGTCGAATATTATGATTCTTTTGTAAAAATAAAAAAATTCAAGATGGCGGCTGAGTTTTGTGATTATGGTCTGATTCTATTCAAACTTGGTATGTGGGGGTTTTTGGGGTCGAATATTATGATTCTATTGTAAAAATTGAAAAATTCAAGATGGCGGCTGAGTTTTGTGATTATGGTCCGATTCTATTCAAAATTGGTATGTGGGGGTTTTTGGGGACGAATATTATGATTCTTTTGTAAAAATTGAAAAATTCAAGATGGCGGCCGAGTTTTGTGATTATGGTCGGATTCTATTCAAAATTGGTATGTGGGGGTTTTTGGGGTCGAATATTATGATTACCTAATTTATAAAATTATTCCATTTGCAAAAAAATAATAGTTTAAAAAAACTAAAAAACACGCTTTTATAGAAAACCAGACTAAAAAAATAGAAAATAAAAAAAATGTATTTTATTTTAAAAAAAGTGTGGGGTGCATGGTATCAATAATTATTTAGTACATTACACCCCTAGGGCAGTAAAGTAAGAAATGTCTCAGATCACAGGTAATTGTTGGCCAAGGCAATACCATGCCTCCCCCGTTTTTTTTTTTAAATAAAACACATTTTTTTCTTATTCTTTATTTTTTTAGTCTGGTTTTCTATAAAAGCGTGTTTTTTAAAACTATTATTTATTAATTGACACCAATGACGACATCGACTTATATATGTGAAAAATGTGTTTTTTATGAAATTGAATTCGTATTTGATTTGTAAAGTTTGTTTCAAACAATGATCTTTTATTTTGATATCCAGATTGATATATTATTATTACAGAAAAGAGGTTAGTTACTACCTAACCATTTCTAGTCATTTCGCTACTTTTCTCGGGTATTCGTTGCTAAATAAATTTTTAATCAATATACCTACTAGAAAGCATTTTAAGCAGCAAATTAAAAACACGTAGGAAGTAAAATTAATCGTAATTCAAAAGAAAAAAAACCTGCTATGGTTGCAAACATAAAAAATATAAAAAAGAAATAAGAAGTTTCTTAAAAAAATTAGATAATAAATGCATTTCCTCACAGGTGGGATTTTGAGAACCAAATATTGTCTTTTAATATTCGGAGACTTTATCGAGATAACCCTTCTGCCATTTTCCAGATTCACAATATCTTCGTTAGAGGAAACATCAAGTTATATTTAAAAAACGAAAAAGTGATATATGTTTTGGTAGAAAAAAAAATTTTGTTTCTTTCATCCAGACAGCAAAAAAATCTGATGCCATATTTCAGTTGTTTTCGGAAATATTCTGAAGACTATTTATAGGGGTTGTTTTTACCCTTGGAGGCTAGATCGCTGTGCCAACGTGAAGGCCTATCAAGGTTAAGGTTTACAACACTAGGGGATAAAAAAGCGCAAACCCTCAAATATATGGAAGACCTGAAGTGTGTGAGTCTACTGACAAGAACGGGACTAGACAAGGAACTCTAACAACACGACGGCACACACAATAGATCTGAAAAGATCTCAGTGAAGAGGCTTCTAGCCTACAACCCCCCAAACAGCAAATCTGGGTCCCTCAAATAAGCACTTTTCAATATTACCTATTTTTTTGGAAATATTGCAATTTAATTTTTTTACAGGGGCGGTTTTACCCAGAGTATTAGAAAAAATCAACCAATGTTTTGTATGTAATTAATTGAAATAAAAATAGATGATTCAAAATATTTTCAAAAACTAATTATTTATGAAATATTGGATAACTGCATGTGCTTCACACCCCTTAAGGTTGAATTTTCCAAAATTCTCATCAAGCAACTATACCTGTATGCCAAATTTCAGATATACAGGTCTTACTGTTTTGGAGGTACAGTAATGAGTTAATGATATTTTGCCTTTGTATATCAAAATCACTATAAAACATCTATTCTATGTTCAAATTAAATCTAAAGTGTAACGATATATCTGTTACATTCCTTATTGATATGCTCAGAGATACAAAATAATCAAGAGTAGCTCAAGTTATCTTATTAACTCCAATCTAAGAATCACTGTTGAAAATCTTAGCACCATCTAACGGCGAACAGTCATTAGAGTTGAGAAGAAGATGAGCGAATGCGAAGCATTTGACAGGACGATCGTATTAAAAGAATGCAGCGTGCAATTCTTGGCCCCCGAGCGATCTATCTTGGATCGAGAGATCGTATGTTCTGAAGCTTGTCAGCCATTGAGTAAAGAAATTGAATTTTGTTCATGTTGAAATAACTAATAAATTAGAGCATCTTCCTTTCTTCTGCGAAAGTGATTTCAAAGCAGTGAGTTATTGTGTGATATCGAGGTATGTAGAAATATTTTGGGCCACATTTAATATCTGTGATGGAATATATTTTAACAAGAACGTGGATATTTCTTCATGAAGTCCCGTTATCTGAATTCATCTATATATGTTGCTCAGTAAACAGCGATTAGATTTATTTAGGTCAAGCAGATAATTGATTCCAGTGCAGTACCATATTTATTTTTCAAGTGAGTTCAGATGGAATTACAAATATCACATGTAATATATCTATTGAATCAAGATATCGGTGTCCAGTCTCATCTGTTTTGATTGCTTTCTCTGACAAGGGTTCATTGGGGTTTAAGAGGGTTTCTCAAATATGATGGTATCACTTACACTGTATTTGGATATATTTTTGGTGTCAATCGCGAGAAGTATGTGATATAGTTGAATAATATATATGTTTCATGGTCTTGGGGATGTATTTTGGTACAGTTTCTAATTTGGTGATAATTATAGAGCTGTGATTTTTGCTTCTGACCTAGGTGAAGCGATCATATATATATATATATATATATATATATTTAATCCTTGGAATTTGGAATATTCTTTCATTTTATGGAAAACTTTTTGAAGAACTATTTGATGCTTGTATGTTCCACCTGATCGGTCGCCCAGCAGCCATAGGTACCCCCTGATTGCGAGCCACACAACTACGTGAAGTCTAGTTACGAGCTACACAATATTCAATCAGAGGTACATCGTCGCCGATAAAACCGACAGGTTCAGCAATACTCTTTGAAAACTCAGAATTGTAAATATTTGTTATACTGCAAAAAAACTCTTGTACATTTGTTAATAGACTAATATAAGTTTGGTATTTGTTTTATTGTTGTAGTGATTTACAGAAGGAAACAGTATTCGATTTGCAATTATGATCGGCTAGAAAGTTTGAATTTTTATCCTAATTTAACAAAAAATTCTGGGGTCCATTTAAATTTACAATTTCTTAAAAAACCTTTGCTTGAAACATAAATAAATTTGAAACCAGCAAGGCGGTCCAAAGAACACCACACCGCTCTTCACTGAATAGTCTGGGCATTCTATTACAACAATTAACTTGTTTCAAAAGTAAGTTCTTAAATATTCATTATTAATTTCAATCACATTTTGAGTCACTCAGTTTCAAATTTCTGATCTGCAGTTCCTCAAATAAAAAGGACATTTGCTACATTAAATTCACAAGCAAGCAATGTTTTGTTTATAACTCAATTATGTCAAATTTGATTAAAAAATTGTAGTGATTGAAATTGTCTAAAAAAAAAAAAAAATAAGTAACAAATTAATCATACCTTAGCTTCATGGGAATACGAATTGATTTTAGAACTGAAATCTGAAACTTTCCCTATATCAGCTATCATAGCCTCATAACTCTTCCTTTGCTGATGTTCCCGCTGCTGCTGCTGTTGGTGTTGCTGCTGTTGCTTCTTCAACATCAAATTCTGCTGCTCGGCCTGAGCCAAGAAAGTCGAAAAACTATCTTTGCCGCTAGTAGTTAAAGTTGGCAGCATGTTAGGAATGGAACTAGGACGGCTCGAAGGAACTGAAGAAGGAACAGAGGTAACGGTTATGGTGAACGGTTTTTGAGAGGGATTATGAGATGTGCTTACAGGCGCCGAGGTGGGAGTGACCGTTACACTCGGTGCAACGGTGGTTTTTTTGGAGGGTTCAGGTGGGAAGAGGGATTGTTCTTTGGCCGCGGAAAGGCCGAGGACGATTTCGTCGAGTTTTTTGCGCTTCTTTTCTTTTCCAACTAGAGGTTCCGGCTCTGGCTGCAAGGTGAAATGATGATTAAGACAATTGAATGAGAGATGAATTTGTGTGAAGCATTTAACAATTTAAAAAAAAACGATAAATAAAAAAATATGAATTTGTGAGAAGTATTTAATAATCCAACTTCATAAAAATGTGACTATTAAAATAATAGACACTTTATTTTTCTGTTATGAAGAAAATAACTTATCTCAAAAAATGTAATAGAAACAAACTCTGGGTATCAAAATTAATATTTTTTTTTACCATAGCTCTGTGAAAAATTACAAAGTGAAGGAAAAAAGTAAAAACATACGCAATTCTTTCTTTTCATCAGCTTGGACAGGGTGTTATCCAACTTGTTTCCAGTCTTGATTGAAGGCGTAGGTGTGGAAGGTTTTTTCACTGAGAAATCTTGTACTTCATTTTGCAGATCTATATTAGGAGATTTCTCAGGAGGCTTTGGAATGCTGAAAATAATTTAAGAAATATTATTAGAAAAGAAGAGGAGATAAGTTCTAGTTTTGAAAATGAATAGATGTTCAGTTTTTATATGCATATCGATATTTAAATAGGACGAGTGAAATAGGAAGATTACTGGTTTTGTTTGATAAATAAATGAAACGCAACAAGTAAACTAAAAATAAATGCAATAAATAATAGTTTAAAAAAACTAAAAAACACGCTTTTATAGAAAACCAGACTAAAAATTTTTTTTTAAAAGCGTGGGGTCCATGGTATTGCCTCGTCCAACAATTACCTTTGATCTGAAACATTTCTTACTTTACTGCCCTAGGTGCGTAATGATCTATATAATTATTGATACCATGCACCCCACGCTTTTTTTAAAACAATAAATTTTTTTCTATAAAAACGTGTTTTTTAGTTTTTTTGAACTATTATTTATTTTCAACTTTTTAGTTTAGTTTTCTATTAACACGTGTTTTTAGTTTTTCAAACTATTATTATTATTATTAAATTTTTTCAACTATTATTCCCCAATATTGAATAGAATCGGACCATAATCACAAAACTCGCGGCCATTTTGGAGCCGCCATCTTGAATCCTTCAATTTTGACAAAATAATCATAAACTCCGACCCCAAAAACCCCCACATACCAATTTTGAATAGAATCAGACCATAATCACAAAACTCGGCTGCCATTTTAAAGCCGCCATCTTGAATTATTCAATTTTTACAAAAGAATCATAATATTCGACCCCAAAAACCCCCACATACCAATTTTGAATAGAATCAGACCATAATCACAAAACTCGGCCGTCATTTTAAAGCCGCCATCTTGAATTTTTCAATTTTTACAAAAGAATCATAATCTCCGACCACAAAAACCCTCAGATACCAATTTTGAAGCGAATCGGACCATAATCACAAAACTCGTACGCCATATTGAAGCCGCCATTTTGTTTTTCTTCACACAAAAATTTCTTAATGCATTGTCACCGGAATTATGTACACCTGCCAAATTTCAAATCATTCGGACGTCTGGAAGTGGGTCAAAATCGCGCCCAAAGGAGTCGGTTACAAACAAACATACAAGTGAAGCTAATATAAAGCGTGTAAAAAACTAAAATGACACGAAAACTAGAGCAGTGTAAACGAATGTTACTTTCATATAAAGTACATATTGCAATATTTTCTACTTTTATTGAACTCATTATCCAACTTTTTCTATCAAACACTCATCTGAATAAGATGCCATTCCGAATTTTCTTGTTAAGTACTGGTTAAACAACTTATTTTCTAATCTTGCTTTAAACTTTCCAGACAAGTGGAAAATTTCCAAAATATGCTATAAAAATAAAAAATATATGCAACCCATACAAATCAGGAGCAATCCCTATATTATGTAACGTATTTGTATATTAGGATTTCCTTCCTATTTAAATAAAGATTTTCATTTTCAAAAAACATTGTAAATTATTGAACAATTATACTTATGTCCAATTTGAGATGTTTCTATAGCTCAATATTTCTAAAAGTAAAAATAGTTCAAATGATCAACAAATTTCTGAATAAACTCAAAGTGTCTGAATTGATATGCAACTAATAAATTTGCAAAATTTCATACTCTTTGTTGAATTCAGAAGAGATAAATTTTATCAGTTCATTGCTACAAATTTTCCATTTTCAAAAATTCAAATTTAATACTAATTCTTTGAAAAAAATCACTATTGATTTTTCTCACTCTACTTGATGATATTCTACATGCGTTTCGCTTTACAATACTTCTTCAGGGAGGTCTGGTGGAATATCAGCCGCGTCATTAAGAAAACTTATAGAGTAATGGAGACCATATGTAAGGGCAATATGCATTGTGTAGCAGTCCTTACACAATGCATATTGCCCTTACATATGGTCTCCATTTTAAAAATGATCAGTTGGAGTAAGAACAAAGGGTATTCATGGCAAATGGCATGCAACACCCACAAGGTTACAATAACAACTTTCTGCTTAATAAATATACATTATTATCTCTGAAGAATCTCAGTCATGCTTATTCCTCTAATTCATCTACTGACTGTCCAGAACTATTAGCACAATTAAACTTTTAAGTTCAATGTATCAACTGTAGGTATGATTCAAGTTTCCTAACAAAATCTGAATCTAACCTCAAAATCTCACTTATATTCAACAAAAAATTTTTTTTTTAAATCAGTTAATTTTTTTTCTTTTCTAATGCAATTTTCCTGAAAGAATGTGTATTACTTTCAACAATAAATTTTAAATATGCATAGAAAATTAAGGAAACAGTTGTAACAATAATAGAGGTAGTAGTACAGTATTGATAATAACAATAATATTTAATATAAAAAGCCAGTATCTTTGAGAGCTAACCAGTACTTATAGTAATGATTTGGAAAAAAAAAAATGGCGGCTCCAATATGGCGGACGAGTTTTGTGATTATGGTCCGATTCTTCAAAATTGGTATTGGGGTTTTTGGGTCGAGATTATGATTTTTTGTCAAAATGAAATTCAAGATGGCGGCTCCAAAAGGGACGAGTTTTGTGATTATGGTCCATTCTATTCAAAATTGGTATGTGGGGGTTTTTGGGGTCGGAGATTATGATTATTTTGTCAAATTTGAAGGATTCAAGATGGCGGCTCCAAAATGCGGACGAGTTTTGTGATTATGGTCCAATTCTATTCAAAATTGGTATGTGGGGGTTTTTGGGGTGGAGATTATGATTTTTTGTCAAAATTGAAGGATTCAAGATGGCGGCTCCAAAATGGCGGACGAGTTTTGTGATTATGGTCCAATTCTATTCAAAATTGGTATGTGGGGGTTTTTGGGGTCGGAGATTATGATTATTTTGTCAAAATTGAAGGATTCAAGATGGCGGCTCCAAAATGGCGGACGAGTTTTGTGATTATGGTCCGATTCTATTCAAAATTGGTATGTGGGGGTTTTTGAGGTCCAATATTATGATTCTTTTGTAAAAATTGAAAAATTCTAGATGGCGGCTCCAAAATGGCGGACGAGTTGTGATTATGGTGCAATTCTATTCAAAATTGATATGTGGGGGTTTTTGGGGTCGGAGATTATGATTATTTAGTCAAAATTGAAGGATTCAAGATGGCGGCTCCAAAATGGCGGACGAGTTTTGTGATTATGGTCCGATTCTATTCAAAATTGGAGAATAATAGTTAAAAAAATTAAATAATAATAATAATAGTTTAAAAAACTAAAAAACACGCTTTGATAGAGAACAAAACTAAAAAGTTGAAAATAAATAATAGTTTAAAAACTAAAGAACACGCTTTAATAGAAAACTAAACTAAAAAGTGGAAAATAATTTTAAATGAGTTTGAAATAAGAATACAGTGAATAACAACAAATGTATTTCATCATAAAAAAGCGTGGGGTGCTTTTGAAGATATTTTCATAATGATTCTACTGTTACCAATATCTGTCCATGAAATATTAACATTTGACATCAAGCACCCCACGCTTTTTTACGATGAAATAAATTTGTTGTTAATCACTGTATTCTTATTTCAAACTCATTTAAAAGTATTTTCTACTTTTTAGTTTAGTTTTCTATTAAAGCGTGTTCTTTAGTTTTCAAACTATTATTTATTATCATTATTATACTTATATGGTAGATTTTTAAATTGTGAGGGTATGATATTGAATACTTTAGGGGCCTTCTAACTCTCATTTGTAAATGAATATCACTTCATTTCATGATTCAAACTGTCTTGTAATTCGAATTTATCCTGTTAGGCAATGGATGATTTTATTGAAAAAAAAAGGATAAAATGCTGTCACTTCATAGACATTTTTTTCTTTCTGTCTGAAAATATTGAAAATGAAAAGAGCCATATTTCTGTTCAATGGAGGTCATCTAAAGATTTATGATGCATTGTTTGAGACCTTAACACGTTCGCAGACAGTTGAGAAAAATGGTGGTTCCAAAAACGCAGTATTGTATCTTTTGTGAATAAATAGCAGAATAAAGGATGTTTGTCAGAGATGAATACCGCAAAATGATTAACATGTACATAAAGTGGCAAAAATGTGAAATAACCAGTAGTAAGTGTACAAACTTGATTCTTGATATTAAAGCATTGTTAAAGACAATATCTCAATTAGGATATTTTCATTCCCGACTTTTGGTTGAAATTGCAACACAAAACTTAATAAAACTTACCTTGAACTCAGGTCGATTGGAGTTAAAGTACTGGTAGTACCCGGAATGACTGTCGTTTGTCCGATGGTCTTTGTAGAAGGAGGATGGTAGGGTATATTATCGTACGTCATCTTCATGCCTGCCATATTCATCCTCGAAGTTTGCTGATGCGCCGGAGGGGGCTGAAGGTTACTTTGCACCGGAGTGGATCTCCTCGAGTCTTCGGAATCGTCATTTTCCCAAGACATGCTGTGTTTGGCCATAGGAGTGGTCATGTGACTGCTGTTCAGCAATGCGTGCAGCTTGGCCCTCTCTGTTTCCACGTCTATGGCGATGTGGCGTTTCCGCTTCTTGTTCATGCCGTATCTTGAAGTTGAATAATCGTTTCTATTTTCTAACTGTAACCTTTTTTCAATTCATATTCAATTATGTACAAGGTGCCCCAGAAGTATGTTTATATATTTCAAGAATGTTCAGAATGGATGAAAATAAATGACTAAAATCATCGATATATAAAACATGTTTTGAATATCTCTATTTCGGAGAAATTTGTGTTTGAAAGATAGATTCTGTGGAAGGTTTTTGTCAATAATAGATAATTACACTATTAATTGGTACCCAGAGATTATGAAGATACCATCAAAACTTTGTTATTTATTATGTGATTCTATTAAAAATCGGTTTATTCGGGATCTATTCATGATTGGTATCTGGTGGTTTTAGGGTCGGAGATTATAGAAGTTTTGATCAAAATTTCAATTCAAGATGGTGAGAATGTTTTGCGGTTAACGGCAGAATCTATTCAAAATTAGCTTTTTTTACTGACCACTGAAGTGAGTTCAATATATACCTACAAAATGAAAAGTAGCAACTGTATTCAAGTATCATACCCATTTCACAAAGATTGAAGTTTTTGCAACTGAGAGACTTTGTTCTGATTGAATAAAAACGGTAGAGAAGCACAATAATCAAAATTCGGTTGCATAATGCAATTGAAAGTTGTTATTTTAGCATATGTGCCCAAAAAAGAAAAAGGGCTATGATATTTTCTTGGTGATATACTTGGGTCAAAAACTGTCCATAATGCAACCAAGGTATTTATTGATATTGATAGTATTGAAGTTATTACTCAGATTATGCAGCTTATTTCCAAATGATATGTTCATTGCTTTCATTTTGTTGACATTAGGTATCAATTTATTAACTTTGAAGTATTTTTCAATATTAATCAAGTAGTTGTATATATGTATATACAGTATCGGAAACAATTTATCTGGGATATAGACAGAAATCTACACGAGCAACAAGGAACGCAATGATATGATAATACCACATAAACAAGAGAGACGCACTGCTGTGCGCCCCTCCTGTTACCCCACCCGACACATTAACTGACCACTTGGCAATGCGACACAGCGCACAGCCACTCGACTCATTCTTGCCGAGCCGTGGTTACGAAAACAAAAGACCGTGACAATGATTACCTTTGAAACATGCCTATTTACACAACCGCAGAGAAAGTACAGATCGTTAAGTGGTACTTTGTGGGTAATTCTGTACAAGATACTAGAAATCTATTCATAGTGGCTTTTGCAGATAGACCTGTACCTACGGAAGCGACTGTCTTTTCAATTATTAATAAATTTCAGAATTTTGGGTGTGTGGCAGCACATTGCAAAAAATGTTGTCCCACAAATCCACCACCGCATCCTAGACAAATACCCGAGGAACGGGAAATAAGAGAAACACAAGTGTGGGCATTGGCAGAAACGACACCTTGTTCGAGAAGACAGATCGCCGACGAAGTGAATTTGAATGGAAGAACTGTAAGGAATATTTGAAGAGAACGGTTATAATTGTTTCAAAGTCAAGACCACACAAGAACTTTTGCCTAGAGACCATTTCAGAAGTATGGAGTTTTGTGAAACGATGGTCGAAAAATGCAATAGGGCATTTTGTGTAAATTATGACTTTCTAAAAAAGGTGTTATTTACCGATGAATCGTCCTTCTCAATTCATCGAAAACACAACCCATCCGTAGTACGTTATTGGTCTCGTAAAAATAAACATTTGAGTATTGCTGTGAGGACACAGCGCCCAAGAAAATTAAATGTGTGGACGGGACTTTTAGGCGATCACGTCATAGGCCCATTTGTTATTGACGGGAATTTAAATGCAGCAAAATATTTGCAACTTCTGCAAAATCGAATTATTCCTGCAGTTCGCGCTCTTCCGATTTACTTTAACGTGCAGTTTCAACAAGATGGTTGTCCTGCCCACAATGCAGGCCCGGTGGTTACATTTTTTAATCAATTATTTCCCGATCGGTTTATTTGTACGCGAGGTACAATCAACTGGCCACCTCGATCACCAGATGTAGCACCTCTCGATTTTTATTTCTGGGCATGCTAAAATCGGAGGTATATCGGCATGAGTTCGAACGTGCCACCAATTTAGATGAACTGAGGGCAAACATTATTCAGTTGTGTGCTCAGGTAACACCAGTTACTCTTGCAGCTACCAGAACAGAATTGTACAATAGATTCGGCTATTGTTTGGCCCAAAATGGTGGTTTGTTCGAACATTTAATAAAATAATTACATACACAAAATATTTAATTTGGTTTGTCTTTTCTTGTAAATATTTTTTTTCTCTCCATTCAAGAAATAATTGTTTTTCTGTTAGAAATAAGTTTTTTGTTTTTATTCTAACAGAAATATCGTTTGCTTTTGTTTATGTTTAAGAATTTTCTTTTGTTTTCGCGGCCACCACGGCACCAAAGATATTTTGATCTACCTGTCGTCCGACAGATTAAATTCAGTTTAAATTGTTCAAATTATCTGATGTGAAATTATTGTCAAAAATTCTTCTTCATTGCAGCGCACACATTCTCCCGACTGCTGCTGGTATGATACTGACGTAACTGACGTCCTGAGCTGACCGCCCTGACTCTCCTATCTCTGTGTCGTGACGTCAATTTCCCTTCCTCGAGCGAGTCGAGGAGAAATTGTAATGCTCTCTCAACATATAGCAAGCTATTCTTTACGCTATCATGAAACCACCATACCCAAGATAAATACTTTCCGATACTGTATATTTGTAATTGTATTTTCAATACTATTATCAGTGTCAAACACCAAGGTATCTTGGGGAACTCTCATTTAATTTATAATTTTATAAGACTGAATATTGTTTATCTTGGTCTGCTGGAAATGATAACATAGGTAGGGTGCCAGGCATCTTCATTCCGATCTGCCATAAGTTAGACCGTGGCTAAAGTTTTATTCAACATGTTGCCAGACAACGACGTCAAAGGTTATGTGAGCATTGTGACACTTTGATTTTATATATAACTCTTTATTAGCAAATAATGCTCTTCATAATAGATACAGTCACTTCATAATAGATAAGATACAACAACAATAATTTTAAAAAGAGACAAGTCACATCGTATAAACATGATTAAATAGGTACATTTACAAATGTATATTCAACGTCTATAGCTATAGTTTCTAAATAATCCGTATGTTCCCAGACATCGGATATCCATTGTAGTTTGTTCAGGTGTCACATTAGGCATAGCACTTTATTTGTTTTGACTTGGAGGGTGATTCAAAAGACGTGGTCAGCAAAGAGAACAGAATGCATGATATTATGCGCTAACCTAACCCACCAATCAAGCTATTTAAGCATTCTAACATGAAAAAAGGTTTTTAGCGCAAAATTCAACCCCAAAATGGATTTATTTGACTTTCACTCCAAATCGAGATATTAAAGCAATCTAACACGAAAAATGAGCTTTTTACACGCAATTTCATCCCGAAAAAGTTATTTCTGTACCCATTTCACATCAATTCGAGCAATGTCACAATATGTATAGAAAAATGTCTTAAATATGGCAAGGACGTTTGTTTTTTTACAACATTTCCTTTCTATTTTTTATTTAAGAAGCCCATATGTACCTTTTAAATTTTGATATATTTTAAAATATTGAAGTTATTGAGGTGCAACGTAATGCCCCTCCGGTAAACTAGTAGCGTCCGTGAACATGTTAAAAAAAGGTATACGTAAAATACCCAAATTATAGATGTGACATCTATAATTTGTGAAGTGACACTCAATCTAGTGCCATGGATTTCAAAGGCAAAAAGTTCTACACATTGGTAGGTATTCAACGATTGTTGGTATAGACCTGTCCATGGCACAAAAGTCACAAAGTGAAGTGATTTAGATTCAATTCTGAAAAAGCCACCATCCGGCTACAACTGTTTCATGTTTTCCCAATCATCGGGACGGCTATGTGGTCTTCTTCGAAATTAATTCCAAATCAAAATGGTATACTGGTAGATGTTGATGGCTTCAGCATCACACCATGATATTTTTAATGTAAATTATTAACGAAAATACATACCTATCTACACCCATCGACATCAGATCTGGCTCTCCTAGAGACATAGGCGTAGAAGTTTCCCTCTTCATAGGCTCATTAGGTAGTTCATGAATTGGAATATCAAACTCGTTACCAATACCAGTGGCATAAGCTGAGAAAGATTTGGAGGCAGGCCATTCTTTGGTCTCGACAGCGTATATGATGTGTTGCAACCTAACTTGAATAGCATATTCCTTTGGCCATTTCACAGCATTATTGAAAAGTTGAGCTACGGTCGTTTCACTAAAATCTAATGCTCCGCTGCCTTGCTTGTCTCTCAACACAAAAGTATCAACTTGGGAAAGCCTCGAAAGAGGTTGAATCACTTCCAAATCTGGAAACATCGCTTTCAATTCTGCAGCTTGCTTTGAACAAAGATCAGAATCACTTTCAATGAGTTTTTTGAGTAAATCTTTGTTTTCCTCTTTGGGCTTTGACAAATCTTCAGTTTCAGGATCCTTTTCGGGAAATTCTTGCTTATCCGTTTCTTTATCGACATCCTGTTTATCACATTCTTCGGCAAGTTGCTTTTCATCCCCCTTTCCGTCCACAGGCTCTTCACTCTTTTCTTCCTTGGGTTCTTCTTTTACATCTTTATCACATTTTTCAGTTTTTACAATTGTGAGGTTGACCTTGCCTTCCTCCTCAGGTACCTTCTCCTCAGGATGCTCCTTCTTAGGAGCAACCTTTTCAATTTTCAGTGTTCCTTCACCCTTCTCTAATTTAACAAGTATTTCATCTTTATCAAACTTCAGTATATCCTCATGACTATCCAGTTTTATGGCATCTTTGATGTCAAATGTGTCGGAACGAACTTTTTTTCGAAGAATTTCATAGAAACACAAGTCTGGGTCATTTAAGAGGAAGTAGTCAGTGCGCCCCAAACCATGCCTGAAAAAAATATCCCCCTTTGTTTGTTAGTGTTCTATAAAAAATTGTATTGACATGAAACTTAAGCGCTATTTATTATTTATAAGCACCGTCTTTTTTACTCAATGGCAATAACAAATTATTCTAAAATATTCTATTTAGGTTGGGAACCGAATAGATTAGAATCAGTAAAAGGCAGACCTACAGAAAGCTTCAACTTCTGCTATATCTATTAAAAAAAGTACTTTGAAAAAATACTCACTTTGCAACCCCTAATAATAAGTCTTTATCATGTCTCCCTGCTATCCACCAATCAGGCATGTCTGCTGAAGTGACACACACCCGCAATCTTTCGTCCAACTTAGGATGTGTTAGTATCTCTTCTCTTATCCTAGAGAGTAATTCTAGTCTCTCAAGTGTTCGCCTAGCCTTCTCTTCAGATATGTGTTCTATGCTGCTATCATAGTTACACTCTTCAACATTCATACCAGTCTGTTTCTTGCACATCATCACGAAATGCTTGTAGTACTCAGTGAGCTCTTCATCGGATTTTTTCTCCAATTTTGCTAGCTGCTTAAATTTCATCCAGTCATAGGATTTTTTCTTACGGTAGTAAATGATACCGTAGGAGGATACTATGCGGAAGAAGTCGGCTTCTTCTCGTTTCGTCCAGCGTTTTCCAATGCAGAGCTTTTCACGTTCTTTTTGGTTGTCACGTATGCTTTGTTCCATAGCTTGTTTGCCTTGTCGCTCCATCTTCTGAAAGTGTTAGTATCAATTTCTCGGATTTAGTAGTAGTTAGTAAGAAAATACAATGGGTAAGTATAAACCAAAATGAAAAAGTTACTCTGTTGAGTCTATTGTGGGGATCCATTAAATTATTTCTTGCCCAAGTGAAAATACTATACACACTGACTGTAAGTGGAAGCAAATAAAAAACATTTTACCATAATTTATATAAAAAAAATCTACACGAAAAGATCTGCATTGTATCAAATGCATAAAACACTTGGAATTGCAATTTCTCCATCTTTTTACTAGGGGAAACAAACACACATAATGTTTCAGCGGGTCGATGCAACCTTTAACATCATTTAGGACATATTTAGGCACACTTACCTCAATACAAAGTCTTATGGATTTCAAGATTGTATTTTTTCTTTGCCACACTGTCATAGTTATCCTCTAATGAGATGAAAATAAAGGTATACTTAATTTCCGTTTTCTTGTATGCCGCATTTCTCTAATATGTATTCATGTCTCATATTTCACAATAATTTATCGCAAAAATACTTCTGAGTTTTGTGATTTTTCGAATGATGTTTATATCACACACTATAACTTCATAGTATGTAAATTACTAACTGACCATTGTTTACAGCACAAATTTATTCTGTATTTACTGAATCAAAAATATTTTAAACATTGTAGAACCTTTCAATGCACATAATTCTCTCATGCATTAGACATAGTCCCCTGAATATAATTTTTTTTGAATTCGATTGTTCAATTTCTTTGTAACATTACACCATTGTGATATTTACAAATTGATTCTGATAATAATTTTTCCTCCAGAGGGTGAAGATATTCGATTATACTTTTTTTTAAATTGTTTATGGTTTATTATTTGTATTGAATAATGTGTAATAATAGTGTTTGACATATATTTGTATTTATTATATACAATGTATTATTTTATTTATATTTATTATATACATGATGAAATAAGTTTAGATGAAATGCCTCTTGATAAAGGACAAACCTTGGTTTCAAGGTGATGGATCGCCAATTCATAATTGGGAAGGTGTTAAACAAAGTATCTTAGATAATTGGGCGTAATATGTTGCCAGCCCTTACCCCACTAGATTTTTTTCCTTTGACGGTATTTGAAGCAAAAAGTCCTCAAACGCAGACCATTCCGAGATGTCAGCTATCTGGAGACTGTAATTCAACATGTATATCAAATATTACTGCTCAGTTTTCAAGATACACTCTCAATGAAGTTTCCAGGCGAACGATTATTTGCATTAAGCGTGATGGCAGACATACCGAAATGTTATAATTAAAGTCCAATGTTTATTATGAAATAATTGTACTTTAGTGTTTATTTTTCTATTACTACATATAATTCTTTTCACATCATACAAAGAGCAACTTGATTAATTTTCAAGTATTACTTCACAGATTGAATTAGCAAGAACTTCAAGTCTATTGATTTTGAAATGGTTTAGAAAATTCAGAACTAGAACCACTTTGCATCAAGTAGACATAATTTTTTGAGCATTTTGGATTTTTTCTAAAATATCCAATTAGAAACACTTTCAAACAGAAAAAATCCCTACAGCAGATGAGTATTACATTTCAACTGGCACTTTCTGATAATACAAAATATGAATTGGCCAAAAAGTTTTAAGGTTAAGATAACGCGAAAAAATAAAAGTTATCCAAATTTAATCAAACTTGGTAGGTGGGTAAGAAACCAAAAACTAAACAACTTTGACATATATTTTTTTGAAATATTGAGAATTTTTTTTGAAAAAAAAGATAAATTTGACAGCCGATTGACAGGAAAAAACCGTGAATTTTAAATGGTCCACTTCTGCGGTAACTGCTGCTACTTTTCCAAAACGGAATATGCTGACATGTATGAGAGAGCTAATTGCAATGCATCTGAAGCACGACAAATATACCAAAAGCAGATCCTAATGTCCGAGTGCAGTCATGCGTAACGAAAGGAAACATGCTTTACATTACACGCCAGTGCAAAGTCTAAAAGAACAGATCCAACGAGGAGAAAGGACTTCTGTTGTTCTTGATTACATTCTGATATTAGGTCTTTTTGACAGAACTTCAATATGAAATTCTCGGCAGGATCATATGAATCGCTTTAATTATACAGAACTTTTACAAAATGAACTTCCCGAGTTGTTTTTGAGGGTGAGCAAACCATGATCTTTCAAAATGTTGGTTATTCTCCTCATTACAGTTGTATCATGGGGGCATATTTGGATAATACTTTACCTAATACTTTGGCAGAGGTGGACCAATAGCATGGCCTGCTAGATCTCCAGATATGATTTCAATTGATTCCACGTCTGGAGTAATAATAATAATAATAATAAATGGACTTTATTTTACTTGGCGGAGTTTAGCTCATAGCTATTCTTCCACTCAACCAAGTGTGATTCAAATTACAATGTCATGTACATTTATAATAACAATGATAATAAAAAATAATAATCATAGTAATGATATGAATAATAATAATATATATGTGATAAAAAATAAAAATAGAATAAAAAACAATAAGTAGAGAAAAAGACAGAAAAAAAAAGTAAGAGGAGATAATCTGGTAACATGAATTGCCAAAATGGGACTATCGCTGTTCATCCCGGAGATATTGTTTAAGTTTACGTCGGAAATTTGTGAAGCATAAGCTTTTCATGTTTTGACTGATGGAGTTATACAGGACAACGAAGTGGTAAGAGAAAGATCGTTCAAAGAAAACAGTTCTGTGATGGGGAATTGACAAATTAGTGATATATCGAAGGTCTCTGCTGTGTACTTCTTGTCTGCATTGGAGTTTGTCAAGGAGGTAGAAAGGTGTTTTTGTCCTGAAAATTTCATGTAAAAATGTGGCATGATGAAGTTCTCTTCTGTTCTGCATTTTTAACCAGTCAAGCTTATTGATGTAAGGTGTGACGTGTACCCTGAAACCTAGGCCAAATATGAACCTCACGCATGCATTCTGAACTTTTTGGATTCTTCCTGATTGTATCCCATCTAGACATGGACCATATAGAATGTCGCAGTAGTTGAAAATCGATAAAATGAAAGTGTCACACAGGGTGATTCTCAAATTTCTTCCCAAAAAATGTCTATTGGAATAGAGACCCTTCATTATACAATATGCTCTTTTGATGAGATTGCTTACATGGTTATGAAATTTCAGGTTATTATCAATAACTAAACCAAGGCATTTAATTTTTTCGCAAAACTCGATCATTTGCCCTTCTACCTCAATCGATACGCTATCTATAACCTTTTGACTATCTTTTTCACTAGCAAATACAATCAGAGAAGATTTCGTGGGGTTTATATTGAGACGGTGTTTTTTAGACATTGAAACCAGTTGTTTTATCTCTTCATTAAGCAAATATGTCTGATCTAAAAGATGTTCAGTTCTGGCCGAGTAGTAGAGATTTGTGTTGTCGGCATAAGTATGTATTTGAAAATGGTTTAGAACTCGATGAAAATCAGCAGTGTATAAAATGAAAAGGAGTGGGGATAGTACAGATCCTTGCGGAGCGCCATGCAATACGTTCAAATAACTTGATTTCATATTTTTAACCTGCACACACTGGCTTCTGTTTGATAAAAAGGAACTAATTAAATTTTTTGCATTTTCTGAAAACCCGTAGTGGTGCAACTTAGATATTAAAAGGGTGTGATTCATAGTATCGAAAGCTTTGCTATAGTCCAGCGAAAGAAAAATAGTAGCCTCGTGTTTATCATACGCATGGATAATATATTTTTCAGGAAACACTCCATGCGTGAAATATGTAATTTTTTTTAAAAAGGTTTTTTTTTGGAAAACTCCATGCGTAAACATGATTGACACATATAAGTTAGAATGGGTGTTAGAAAAGGTATACATATTTTCAACATTTTAATGGAAATTTGGTCTGTACCAGTGGCATTACTTTTAATTGAATTAATAATACTCTCCAGGTCCTCATCTGATATATTGAGGAATTCCAGTTTATGTTCGGGAGGGCATTGAGAATTATAATGGTTCAATATTTCGTTAGATGGAGCAGAAGCCAAATCATTTACTGACTTAATAAAGTAGTTATTAATTATATTAGGGTCACTAAGGTTTTGTGGGATTTCATTTTTATTATTTTTTTTCGAGACTATTTCTAATAAATTCAACGTGTTCCATAGTTTTTTGCTGTTTTGCTGATTTTGAATGAAAATAAGATAAATTTTTTTTTCAGTTCTAGTAGCAGTGGTCACCATGTTTCTGAGGTTTTTGTAGGTGTTCCAGTCTTCAGGTTTCTTAGATTTTTTGTATTTGGACAAAGCTAGATTTTTGCTTTTTATCATTATTTTGAGCATATCCGTTAGCCTTTCGGCTTACTTATTCTCACGGTTCTAACAGGAGCATGCACATTGAAGACACTTAGTAAGTATGTGTTGAATAAAGATACCATTTGATTTATATCGTCAGTTTGATAAATGTCATACCAAGGCATTAACCTTAGATCATCTAAGAAGTCGTCATAAACAAAATATTTATAGTAATGCTAAAGAACTTGTATACACTGCAGATATTCAAAATTCTGGGATTCCAAAATCAGGAAGCACTCGGCCAAATGAGAGAGTAAATTGAGTTCAAAGTGATCACAATAGAAGTAAGACGCTAAGTGCGCGTGTGTATTAGAAATCAGAGCTCTCGTGAACAATTGTGGAACTAGTAGTAATGCATAGATTGCGGTTCTTTACACATATTATGTAATAAAAGAACAAATTTGATGATATTTTCTCACATATCCACCAACTTGAGTACTGAACCTCGATCTAAATTATTAACTACTTCTTTTGTTTTCCATAATGTTGATTGATGTGATATGCACACCATTCACAAGATCACAAAATGATGAAGTTTGTGGAAGTGTCAGAAAACTCAAGGCTGCTGTTATTTTTGCCATACATTTTCGTCGAAATTAACAACTTCCATTACATCGTACCGTAACATAAAAGTATAATTTTACTTCGTTAATAGATAATGTGAAATAAATACATACTAACGTAGCGTGAAAATGCAAATAGAAAACGGATATAATACCTGTTATTTTTGTCTCATTTTGTGGCAAAAAAAAATTGACAATAATCCCGAAATCTGGATGGACACTAACGTCATAGAAGTCAGTGACAATTGCGACACAACGCCGCTCTGTGTCCTCACACATCCGGATTAAATTGGACAATTTTGCAAAGTTATTATAGGAGGCACGTGATTACTGTTACGGATTGTGTGCAATAAATAGGTGTAGGTGTAGTGTCGTTTTCTTGCATAAAATATTGGTTCAAATCCCCACCCTGCCGGCCAAGAATTTGCCCCTCCCAATTTCATCACAACTCTGTTTGGCGTCGTTTTTGCCATAAGAAACTCATTTAGTTGTATTTTCTGTGTCACGTCATGTACAGTGTGATACTTAGAAGAATATTTTATTTTAGTGCAATGTTTTTCCAAAGATACTTGAGATATTTTATTTTTTAAGTTACGAATGTTTACAAATAATCTTGGAATAATATTTTAATTTTTGAGTAACGAATTTTTTTTCAAGATACGATAATATTTTATTTATAGCGTTATAAATTTTGTCAATAAAATGAGTTTTCAATGGTTTTTTATTTTGTTTCAAATTTTGACTATATTTTTTTGCAGACAAATGCGTAACTTTTAAAATGCCGATAGACATTCTGTCCATATTTTGAGTAATTAGTTGTCTTAAAAAAGGCACGTCTATCGGCGTCAAAATTCAAAACCTGTAAAAATACAAAAAATGTTTTTTTAATATTTCTATAACGAATAACAAAAAATTCCAAGTTATTACCTCATAATTACAAAAATCTGTCTGTTACATAGCGAACGATTTCGGATTTCCCTGTCACCTTCAACGCAGACTGCCGTCTCGAGTATCTGTATGACCGAGAAAAAAGTTATCCTACAGACCGGCGCGGTCTATTTGACCAAGAACCTTATTTTGATCGCAGCGCAGTCTCGGTCTATGTGACCGAGGTAACTACATGGTACGTTTTTTCACCAATTTGGCAAATCATCTTGGCGTTTATCCGTTACGACAGTCAATGTGTTAACTACCAATATTGATAATACTTCATAAGACCGAACAGAAGTCAAGGAAATCAGTCTATCCTTTTCCATAAGGGTTCTCGAAAACCACTGCCACTGCGCATGCACAACTTTTTAATTACGACATGATATAAATCACAATTATTTAGTTTATTCATGACATTTTCACAAAAAAAAACATCTATCAATCAATTTCTTCAATGTAATTGGTAGTTGATTCAATTTGAACTAACAATTGTAAGAGTTGAATTCATACAACTTTTCAGGTTGTTTCACCTCCAGCCAACTCACAATTTTGTGGTTATGTTACCATAGTGGGAATTTGCAGCATATGAAATGAGCTTGTCATGCTTCAATAATTTTTCACATAAAACAATCACTACTAGAATAAAAAAATCATTATTTTATCTTCACGCCTTCGCACTCATTTATAACCCATTTTTGAAAGTCGATGTTCAATTGTTTTTGCTTCAAATAGTCTATCCTTATTATCAATATTGTGCCTAAATACTGAATCGAACATTTTCCGCCTATTTCCTAACCTAACCTAAATATACCACGTGAAAATGTCAACAAAGTTCTCAAATATTTTACTTTTGTTTTTCGAAATAGAAATGTTTTGGCCATGCCAGATATTAATTCAAAGCCTTTTCTGTTTATTTCTCGATTTCTGCACTAAAAGTAAAGTACCAGATAGAAATAACAGTAGAAAATTTTGTGACAAATACAAAAATCATTCGTGTGACTCCCCAGAACTAGATCAGCACGGGCTCGGTAAAATGAGGTTATTTTTAAATAAAACATTTTTAGGACCGTACGAAGTCAATTTGATCGTTCAATTCAACACTCAATTGACCAAGGCAGATATTTGACCCCAGTCAATTGAGCGGTCCTGCACCAAACACGGATCGTCCTAATCAAAGCCCGGGTGAGCAGCCGTCTCGGATGGTAACGCCCAAGAGAAAAATTAAACATTTGCAGCACCAGACTGGTCATTTTTATTGAATAGTGACACTTCCATTCGACAGATGACAATCAAAAACTAATGGTCGCATACTAAGCAGAAACTGTAACTTCATACCAAATATCAGCTCGATTCGGTACTTATCGTGGAAGATTACAGACACACACACAAACAGTCAGACATACTTCACTCAATCATCTGGGGGGTCCTCAAAAGGGATATTTCCGCCAATATCTCGATTTTTTTTTCGCACGATTACATTTCAAGTAAAAAGAAAAATATTTTCATAAGCACTTTTAGAGACAGTTATTTTCCATAGAAAGTCATAATAATACATTGTTTTGAACCAATTATTTATTAATGTCCAGGCTATCGTCAAATTCATTCAAGATGTGAACGAATTTTTAACTACCGATTCCAGTAATCTGTGAGAAAAATAGGATAGGTGAGTATACATTTCAACCAATTTTATTTTGAACAACTTTATGTTGTTTACATTTTCATATCTCACGGATTGAGTGAATTATAATTTTTAGCAGTGTTTTATGCATTTGGTATGATGATTAATGAAATTACTCGAGGTATGTATAATGAAAAACTTTTCCATTTAGGTCCAACTATATGCTTATCAGAAATATGGAAAATACGTTAAAAATAAAGGTTTCCTCACTACACTAAAGGGCAAAGGTATTACCCATTCTGATTCAATCAGCAAGTTTACAGTTGGCTATCAGAAAATACTTGTCTTGTTACTATGATTTTTTAATAATTAGAATGACATTGAGAATTTTATTCTAAACAAAAACAATATAGGTCTAGAATGTTTATTAGAGATTATATTTCATTATAAATGTTCTCGTGGGATTTGCAATTAAAGGTGAAACTTTTTTAATATTATTGCAGGTAAAAGAAGTATTATTTGATTAGCTAAATATATTTAGTTCTGACAATTCCGTTCATACTGAAAATTAATGTAATATGTTATATATCCTATATACAGGGTGTATAATGCCATTTTATAACAAATTACAGTGGTTAAAAATCTGGAAACAACAATTGAAAACATGTTTTGTTGTGCTCAGAAGAAAACTTTGGCAATTACCGAATGCAATGAACATTTAACTCAACATTTGAATAATGTAGAATGTTGAACTGATTGTGTGGTAAATGTACACATTGCAGACTGCCTGAGATAGATATTCAATTTCAAAGTGCAGAAAAAAACTAACCTTGTAATATCCAAACTGGTGATAAAATTAGAACTAGTCTTCGTACTCTGCTTTGAGGCATTAATCATAATTATCATAGTCACTTGTAAGAAACAAACGACTCAAACATTATTGAAAAGGGAAACATTCGCAATTGAATATTTTTATATCACGACCATTGTATGTAGTGATTCGAACAACACTGAACACATAACACTTGTCAAGCAAGATTATTGCAAGCATGGTTTACAAAGCTGTTTACGAACGAAAGTTTGTTAGATTGTACTAGTGCTTTCTGATTGGCCGGTGAATGAAATATCCTAAAGCAACCAATCAGAAAACAGTACGCGATATGCAGGAGAATTACTTTGAACATTATTGTCTTTGTCTTTTGCTGGTTCTCAAAACTAAACACTGAGCTGTTCCGTGCGTATTTTGAAGAGTAGAAGACAAGACAAATCACTAGTCATATTTATGAATGCAGTAGTAAATTTCAATTCTGGTTGGATTCTGGAGTGGCCAATCACAGTGCATATCTAAAATGAGAAAACGCTTCAGGCGTTTTCGTACTAGAAATATTAATATAATAAAAATTATTTTTTGATAGAATGGCAAATTTTTTAAGAGACAAAGACAATAATGTTCAAATTAATTCTCCTGCACATCGCGTACTGTTTTCTGATTGGTTGCTTTAGGATCTTTCATTCACCATCCAATCAGAAAACACTAGTACAATCTAATAAACTTTCGTTCATAAACAGCTTTGTAGACCGTGCATGCGAGAATCTTGCTTGACAAGTGTTCTGTGTTCAGTGTTCTTCAAATCACTACATACAATGGTCGCAATATAAAAATATTCAATTGCAAATGTTTTCCTTTTCAATAATGTTTGTGTCGTTTGTTTCTTACAAGTGACTGTGATAATTATGATAAGTGCCTCAAAGCAGAGTATGAAGTCAACTAGTTCCAATTTTATCACCAGTTTGGATATAACAAGGTTAGTATTTTTCTTCAATTTGAAATTGAATATCTATCTCAGGCACACTGCAATGTGTACATTTATCAAACGATCAGTTCAACATTCTTCATTTTTCAAATGTCGAGTTAAATGCGTATTGCATTCGGACATTGTCAAAGTGAAAGCAGGTGAAATTAGGCGGGCAGCACTACCCAAAATGTTGTCGAATTAAAGAAAAAACAGATTTTTAACTACCGTAATTAGTTATAAAATGTCATATCGTACCATCATATATATCAAACCTACCCACTTCAAAATTTCAATATTTTGAAATTTCGACTACTTCAAAATATGAAGTAAGACACAAATATACCTGAAGGCAATATCTTTCAATATTATCACCCAATTTCACAATAATCTCATTAATTCGATTTTATTATTTGGTAGTTATATTTAAGATGTTGAAAAATTAAAAATATTATTTAGATGTGAGTGTAATAGTAAGAAATTGATCGAAACGCTGAAGTCGTTATTATAGCTTGTTAGGAACATGTAAAATTCCAGTATTCACTTAGTTATGGCCGGAATAGCATCGCTGCAGGTGATACAACAACAACAGATCATATGAGGTTATCTTATCATGTTTCAAGCGTGTTTTGCAAATGAATTTCCCATAAAAATCGAGTTGATTTGTATCAATTGATTGTGTAGTTTTATATTTCCACAATTTTTATGCAATGATAGGTGTAAAAAACACAATTCAGAAGTTGTGGTCAAATGGTAAGCTACCAGTGTCGTAATCAACATATTGAATTTATTGGGTGCCAAGTACTTTGGCCAAAGTGCTCTGTTACTCATTTAGTTTGTTATATCGGGGGGCAAAGATATCCTGGACTAGAAACAGGTTTTTTATCAAAGGAATAGTAGTAAAATCTGCCAACTGTAACTGCCAATAAATGAGAATGCATATGATGCCACATCTGTCTATACATAAAATACTTGAAAAAAACCTTACCTCGAATAGGTTTTGCATACGAGCACTTACCAGTAAGTATAGGGCCAACTGTTGCAGGTCCCATCCTTGGAGGCCTAGGGCAGCCGCGTCCCTCGGATCAAACTGTTGCGACACCTGCGCCAGCGCGGCCAAGGGCGAGGAGAGGGCGGTATCTACCTGGGGCTGTACAGTGCATACATACTCTACTAACTACCCGAACAGCCATGACGCTCATGCGTGTGCACAAGAGATGGGTACAGGGTAGATAGATAATGATGAATGATAAGAACGGTTCATAACAAGTGTGAATGCTGGCATTGACTGATAAAAATAATAATGTATTGAATGTCAAACAGATTTGTCAAAAACTATCACAATGCATTTTGAAATAAACAAAAGGTGTACACAGTTTTACACCTCCCAACCAAGAATAGAGACAGCAAAGAATTTCAGCATCAATTTTTTTTTCAATTTGTTTGTGTTGTTATGGAGGACTTAAGGTAGTTCCGCCACGAGACAGTTGAATTAGGAAATTATTTTTGACGGAATCGAAAAATTTCAAAGGAATTTTTGATTTGAAACGCGAAAAATTTTTTTTTTAAAGGGGGCACTTGCCCCCCCAATTGACTCTAGAAAATTTCTTTGTTATAGAAAGTCGGCACTCAAAAAATTGATGTCCCCGAAAAGGGCAGCAAAAAAAAAATTCAGACCCGTGCCCCCCTCTCACTAGAAATCATACGTCATGGGAAAAAATTATCATTTTTCGATAAAACTTCATTGGACTTTTTTGTAGTAATCTTTTTGAATTTTTTTTTTTGGGGGGAAGGGGGGTATCGTTAAAATCGATGGGGTCAACTGGGAGGAGTTTTTTTTTTCACATTCAGACCCTCAAATGGTCCCCTGTCCTTTTTTAAAAAGTCCCCTGGTACAATCCGCATTTTTCTACGACCCCCCGCCCTTTAGGCTGTGCGCTTCCCCGTGGACTATTTTGAATAACGAGAGTAGTTTTGATTATATCTGTCAAACTAGATGGTCAATCACTTTGATTTTTTTTCACAATATCTGTGATATCCTGCTCTAGCTCCTCGTTTTTCATTAAATTCTAAATTTTAGTACTAACGGTAGAATTAATAATGTGCTGTTTGCCTATGCATGGTCCATATGTTACGTGTTAATTGAGTCAACTTCAATTATATATATCTCGGGTTCGGGATGGTGAAACTTGTTGAAATTTTATAGAGGTGGTAGAATATTCAGTAAATTCAATTATAATAGGTTTTCACAACTTTGTACAGATACAAACTGGTATAACGTTATTGAAAAGGAAGATCCCTTGAATAATTTCAAAAATTAGTTTCGAATAATTTTAACAATGCATTCCCCGTTAGAGACATAAAGAACAAAAAAAGGAAAACGTGGTTAACCAAAGGTTTGAAAGTATCGGCAAAAAATATGCGCTCTCTCCACCAGATAAGAAAACATCTTGGCTGTAACAATCCCCATTTTATTCAATACTACAACGAATACTTACCGGAAAGTAATAAAAACAGCAAAAAACATATATTACTCAAACAGAATAGCACAAGGTGACAACAATCAGAAGGAAACATGGGCAATTATTAATGAGCTGAGAGGAAAAAACAAGGTTGATTCAGTGAAAACTGAGTTAAGCTCCGACGAACTTAATACATTCTATTCCTTGATAGCAGCTGAACTTGCTGAAAAAATTACGACCAGAACGGATCCAATGGAATATCTGAAAGCTTACTTCCATTCAAGAAAACTTTTTTCATACCAACTGACATATATGAAATAAAAGAAATCTTCAGAGAAATACGGAAAAAAACTTCCTCTGGATGGGATGACATTTCTCTGAAAGTCCTTGAAAAATTGCCGGATATTGCTTTGAATGTCTTGGCAGAGGCTATTAATACATCGTTTTCCCGAGGATCCTTTCCATCATGTTTAAAAATCGCCATAATTATCCCAATACATAAAGGGGGAGACCATAACACTCCTGCAAACTTCAGACCGATTTCCTTGCTTACCGATCCTCTCAAAAATAATAGAAAAACTAGTGAAAAAAAGAGTAACTTCCTTTCTTAAGAAATTCAATATACTGAGTTCACAACAGTTTGGATTTCAAGACTCAAAAAGTACCCAGGATGCCATCTTTGCATTCCTAGAAAACCTTCACCTCAAACTAAACGAAAGACAGGCAGCTGCGGCAGTGTTCTGCGATCTCTCCAAGGCTTTTGATTGTGTGAGTCACGAAATACTGCTGCAGAAGCTTGAAGTTTATGGATTCAGAGGTTCGGCACTTTCTTGGTTCAAATCATACCTATCAGAACGTAGCCATAGTGTCTTACTCAATAGGGTGGAATCCAAAAAAAGTGAAATCAACAGTGGTGTCTCACAAGGCTCAGTTCTAAGACCTGCCTTATTCCTGTTATATGTCAATGACTTGGCCAAAGTGGATATCCTTTCGTTCAATATAAGCAAAACGAACATCGTCTCATTCAAATGTGATATCAATGAAATCCCATTGGAGAATGGAACAATTACAAATGTTTCAGAGAACAAGTTTTTAGGGTTGCATATTGATGAAAAATTAAGATTTGAAAGCCATATCAATAAATTGTACAGACGGTTACGCAGGCTGCTATGCTGCATGAGAGTTGTCTCTAACGAGCTGGATACTGCCAATGCTAGAAAGGTCTACTACTCATTGATTGAGGCATACCTTAGATATGGTATTTCCTTTTGAGGGCTGTGTTCACAAAATCTCTTTGATAGGGTCTTTATTTTGCAGAAAAGGACAATCAGGTATTTATGCAAAGCCAATTATCGCGATTCGTGTCGTATAGTATTTTTGGAGCAGACAATTTTAACCCTGGGATGTCTTTTTCATTCTAGAGACAGTATGTCTCATACACAAAAGTCACTAATATTTAAAAGCAGAAAATTATTCTCTTCTTCCTAGCACACAAAATTCACTAATATTTAAAAGCAGAAAATTATTCAATCATCTTCCTAGCACCATAAAAGAAATACAAAACGTATTCACTTCAGAAAAAAAGTAAAAAATCTCTTGGTTACAAAAGCCTATTATACGTTGGATGAATTCTACCAGGACTCACTTACCTGATCTTAAACTATATATATAAATAAATAACCCTTTATCATATTTGACCACTGGGAACTCTCTTAATAGTTTTTTGTTATATGCAAAGGGATAATTTTTATTTGCTAACAGAACGTTTTTATACATATATACATAAACTTATTTATTTATTTGTACTGTTGAATTGACTCGGCAGTTGGTGTAATTTAAGTCCTTGTCTAGTATTAATGTTAAATCTTATAACTTATTTTTATTTTATCTTATTTTATATTGTATGCATTTCAAATTACCTATTGTAGTTGTATCCTTAAGCTTTGTCAACGAGAATTGTATTCTTCCGATATTAAAGCATATTTTGATTTGATTGATTGATTTGAGGTGTTGTTCACATGTTGAACAATACATATGCCAAATTTTAATAATTTCCTAATTCAACTGTCTCGTGGCGGTACTACCTTAAATCGAATGAATGTACTTTCTTTACAGGGTTGTAAATATCATGATATCGACAAAATATTGTTTTGAAAGATTTAAAGCCAATTTATCAGTTTTGTCTAGTATGTTTCGCAGCTTATTGTATCAAGTCAAATGTGGTGAAGTATGTCCACAAATCCGCCATCGAAAAAATCTAGTTCTCCTAGGGTTAATATTTGGACGGTTATATATTTTACAATGTTGCCACTTGTATCAGAAAGTATTAGCTACTTTGTTATTTCAAATGGAAATTATATCATTTTTGGAATCCTTATAGGATTGCTCATAACTTTCCCTGATAATTCCCTATACCTATCCGTGACAGTTTTCGTTTTTTTTTAATGAAACACCTTGTATATTATTACTTATTTGAAAAGCCATGACCTTTTCCTTTTTAATTTTGTATACATTCTCTATACCTATCTCGTGAGTTAGGGTCTTTTCAGAATATCTATCAGATGTAGTTCAATGTCCAGCATGACTTTAGCCGGGGAAGTAGTTGTTTTCTGTTAGACATCCACAAAAAATAGCTTCATTTATCGTGGATTTTTCAATTCACAGAAAAATCTTTCTATTCAATATTCAATTGAGAATTTTTCCCTTTTCAACATGAATACCCCACAAGAGGTTATCTTGACGATGGAAGATAGTGACTAAAGTTTATCTTTCAGTCGCAGATGATTCCACATCTGATTTTATGAACATCCTGTTCATATTTTCAACAAATCAATGATCATTTTTGTTACGAAATAGGCTTCAATAAAAAAATTCTTGGTTAGTGATTTAGATGGTAGGCTATCAACTTCGTTCTGACAGAGAACTGACCTATTATTCCTTCATTGTCATGCTGAATTCAAGTTCCGTAGGTGTGAGAGTACCATTGCAGAAAATAATTACTCAAATATGGTTTTGATGAATTTATCCATCATTTATGGTCAATGTAATAAAAATAACAGCAGAACATGCAGAGAGTTCAATGGAAAGTATCCTGATTCACGTCGAATGAATTTGAGAAAATTCATTAGATTTACTAGAAATTTTGAAATGTTTGGATGATCTTTGAAAGCAACAAGAAACTTGCCTAGACCTGTGATAGGTAATGAGAACAATGCAATACAAGTTTTGGCATTCTTCTCCTCATTCGTAATGCAGTTCATGATTTAGTTGTGAAACTTTAATCAGTTCATAGGATTCTGAAGAAATATGGAATGCATAACTACAAATTTCATAAAGTTCATGCTCTAAGCTCCAAGAAGCTCCACAAAAGACCAAACTATGTGAAATGTTGATGGTGCGTACATAAGTAGACGAATATTTTCTCAAGAAGATAAAATGGACTGATGAATCAAAATTTTAGAGAGAAGGTATTTTCAACAGGAGGAATCTTCATTACTGTGCAAATGAAAATCCGCATGTCGCAAGAGAAATGGGATCGAAAATATTTGAATATCTTGATGATCGATGGATTGGACGTTTGGGTCCATGGAACTGGCCTCCTAGATCCCCTGATCTTACACCCCTAGACTTTTATTTGTACTATCAAGCAAATAATCTACAGAACACCGGTCAACATGAGGGAAGAATTAGACCATCGAGGGACTCAAGCGTTTCAGGAATTAGATCCAAATGAAATTCGAAGAGCCACAATAGATGCCGTTGATTTTCGCGAAAGTGTTTGGAATCTAATGGTCAACATTTTGAACATTTATTGAAATGATTCAGCAACGTTACATTGATACTTTTTGCATTTCATAACATAAATGATCATAACTCACAAACTGTACAAGATAGGTATAGGGAAAGTATGCAAAATTAAATAGGAAAATGTCACAGCTTTCCAAATAAGTAATAATATACAAGGTGTTCCATTAAAAAAACTGAGTTTGTCATTTTATTTATTGTTCTCATTACAAACACCAATTGGTAATGGCAGTGAGGAAAGAAATATTATATAGCAAAACAAAAATTAACGACTAACTATACAGACTGTACCGAAACTAAGCTAAGTAAAGCAAACACAAGTCAGATTTTTTGTTGTTCTTTTAAGTTTGTGTCGAATATATCTATGTGTGCTTGCTGATTTTTCTGGAATTTGGTACAGTTATATAAGCAACCATTTCGGATTTGATCACATTACAATCCAATATGACTTCCGGTTTTTCTGGAAATGCCAGTAACTTTGTTTTTTCAAATGAAACACCCTGTATATTTTTATATATTCAAGTTCAACAGGTCAAAACAAGTCCAAACCTTATGTCAAATGTCATTTTTAGAAGCAATTGAAATTAAAATTCTTTTTTTATTTTACCTCGTGGATAAATGAGATTTGGTCAAGGCTATTCACAATGAGTCTCACATAACCTGACTGGGGTAGACATCATCAAGTTTGTAAGTGACGTATTTCATAAACCGTTCAACGACAGTTTATGAAATACGTCACTTACAAACTTGATGATGTCTACCCCAGTCAGGGAATAGATAATAATATATTATTAAAGCGTTTAAATTTTCTTTCTCTCGAGGACCGAAGAACATATTACGCTTGCATATTTATTTACAAACTGGTAAACAGTCTTGTCAACTCACCCAAACTACTATCTCAACTAGACTTTCATGTACCAAGAATCAACAGTAGAAATGAACAATGTTTTTATTTACCAACACCAAGAACAAATATATTATTAAAATCTCCTTTATTTGCAATGTGTAATAAATTCAATCAAGTCTGCCACAAAGTTGACATTTATTCAACACCATTACACGTTTTCAAAAAAGAGATCAGAAACATTATGTTTGCAAAGCAACAATAACTATATATCATACTAAAAATCAAATAATTATTCAAATCTCGATCGCTTTGTTGTTTTTGTTTTTTGTTTTTCTGTTTTCCTCTCTCATTTCTTGTCTTTTCTCGGGGAATGTTCCATGAATGTATTACTATGTATTACTACTATTATTATTATTGTAACATCTAACATACTTCACACTTTCATACTAAAATTGTATACTGTGTCCTGTAATTGGGCCTAGCGCCTGTTTGGACAATAAATGTTTTTTTTTATAACAGAGAAACATAATTTCTTCTGAAAAATTATTGTTTGTGTCATTTATTGATGAATCAATTCAGCCACATCACATTTTGATCAAAAATTCATTTTTTTCAAATGAAACCCCTATGGGCCACCTACCTGTCTCTCTAGAATATTCATTAAGGAAAAAAATTACATATCATTTTTGTATTTCGGTGCAGTAACAAATTGTATAAATTCAAAAATCTACAACTAGTTCATGAGTTTCCTTGCAGTTCGAATAATTTTTCAACTTAGTAAGCTGTGGAAACCAACATTTCTGAATCTTGTCAACTAATTGTGTACGTTATACTTATAAGCACAATAATGGTGTTTTTTTAAAATTCTTCTAGCGTTTTCTCGAGTTACATTGCATTGGTATTCCAATTCCCGCGTCGAAGCAGTTGGATCAAAATCAACATAAGCAAAAAGTTCATTTCTGCCTCCTCACTTACGATCATCTTCTCCATTGTTGGGTTCTTTTCTGTGTGGGTATCGTTCAGCGTATAACTGACAAGCGGCGACACTGTTTTAAAGACATTCTCCGTAAATTAATAACATATCAACCTTTTCACTTCTTGTGAACCTATAATTTTGATTTTACATTTCTACTAAACTAATTCTCGGAAGTTGACTAATTTTCGAGAGTTGAGATGAAAGATGACAGCGAAACACAATTAGTTGACAAGATTCAGAAATGTTGTTTTCCACAGCTTACTAAGTTGAAAAATTATTCGAATTGCAAGGAAACTCATGAACTAGTTGTAGATTGTTGAATGTATACAATTTGTTACTGCACCGAAATACAAAAATGATATGTAATTTTTTTCCTTAATGAATGTAGAGAGACAGGTAGGAAGCCCATAGGGGTTTCATTTGAAAAAAAAAAAAATGATCAAAATGTGATGTGACTGAATTGATTCATCAATAAATGACACAAAAAATAATTTTTCAGAAAAAATTAAGTTTTTCTGTTATTTGCGACTCATTGTGAATAGCTTCGACCAAATCTCATTTATCCACGAGGAAATAAAAAAACAATTTCAATTGTTTAAAAAAAATTACATTTGACATAAGGTTTGGACTTGTTTTGACCTGCTGAACTTGAATATTTAAAAATATACAGGGTGTTCCATTTGAAAAAACAGAGTTACTGGCATTTCCAGAAAAACCGGAAGTTCGCCATATTGGATTGTAATGTGATCTAATCCGAAATGGCTGCTTATATAACTGTACCAAATTTCAGAAAAATCCGTTCACGAATGCAGAAGTTACAGGGGTGGCCCGATATCCTGTGTCACCCGGTATATACTTGATTAGGTCAGTCTTTGTATTTTGTATAAATAAAAAGATGGTATACAAATAACACCGCCTGTTTATTTCTTCTATCGGACAAACTCTTAAAATCAAAGCTATCTAGCATGCACTTATATGAGACCATTTATTTTTGCTGACAGATGTATCTTAAGAATCTCCTTTCAGGAGAAGAGTCTCCGGAAGGAACTTACTTTTGAGCCTCCCTGTATGCTGAAATTGGGATTCGGTTCATCGGTAGAATACTTAATGGTCCTATGCAGCTATTACGCAAATTGCAATATTTTGTAAATTTGCATTGTGAAAAAATTGTTATTTTTCAATGGTCAGGTTTTGCACAAAAATTTGACAAAATAATATTTATCCCGAAAACTGTCACAGATAGGTATAGAGAATAATCAGTATGAGGAATCCTATGAGGATTTCAAAAATGATATAATATACGGGGTGTCCTCTTTGAAATAGCAACTAATTTCTGATACAAGCGGCAACACTTTATGGATGAGAATATTTTAGACAGATAAAGCATGTTTGATTATCCACGCCCAAAAATTTTCAAAATGATTTGTCGTTCCGTTCTCCAGATACATTTAATGTTCCATATTCAAGAAGAATATTGTTAACTACTTTTTCAATGGTACTAAGAATGGTGAATATTTAAAACATAAACTAGGGTGACAATTTTTTATTTAAATAGAACACCCTGTCTGAATTGTCAACCATTCCCTGTAATTTTAAGAATCAAAATAAAGACCATTATTTCCAAAAATAAAATATGAAGGAGATTTTTGGTGAACTGATATACTTATTACAAAAATAATGAACGCCGAAAGATTTCCATTGAGAATCATCCAAAACACCGTGATATTTTGTGGAAGGTGTCGTGTTACAGGATGTTTAAAAGAGCAACAAGGGGAACATGCGAGAAGCCCTGTAATATCTGAAATGAATGGACTTGCAAGTCAAGTTGGAATAGCTCACAGTGAAGTATGGAAGACGATAAGATTGGAACAATTTTATCCAATCATTATTGAAGAGTACAAGCTTTATGACCACAAGATTGTCACGGAAGTTGAATATTATCAGTGGCTTCTGAATCGGCATCAAACAACAATTTTACACAAAACTTGTTTCAGCTACAGTCAAAGCCACATTTCATAATACAAATGTTTGGGCAGTAGAAAATCATCAAGCTGTATGACCGACATATTTTCAGTAAATAACATTGAAAAACGCGTGCAAAATTGTGGACAAAGACATTTAATTTTTGTCAAATGTACTTTATTCTTGGTTACACCGACCAAGACTGCACGCATGGAACGAACTGTGACAACTTTGAATAATTTTTGTAGACACACCAGAACGTAATTGTATGACGGCGTATTGGCGCCATCCTACCAGTATATTTTTTTACTAAATTCTCATAATTTTGTCTTTTTTTCTTAAAGTTTTGAGATTTTTTCTCAAAATTTTGACTTTTATTATCAAAATTTTGAGAATATAAGTCAACATTTTGAGAAAAAATCTCAAAATTTTGTAAAAAACAGTCAAAATTTTTAGAATAAAAAAGTTAAAATTTTGAGGAAAAAAGTCAAAATTTTGAGAAAAAATATAAAAATTTTGAGAAGTTTAGAGAAAAAAGTCAGAATTTTGAGAATAAAATAGTCAAAATTTTGAGAATAAAAAAGTCAAAATATTGAGAAAAAAAGTCAAAATTTTGAGTAAAAAGTCAAAATTGAAAAAAATCTGAAAATATTGAGAATAAAAGTCAAAATTTCAAGAAAAAATCTCAAAATTTTGAGAGAAAAAGTCATAATTTTGAGATTTCAATAAAAAAAATACTGGTAGGATGGCACCAATACGCCGTCGTATAATTGGACCAATTTTATCAGTAAGTTTCGTATCTTCGTCATTGTGCAACTTTTATATAGGTGATTGTTGGTAAAATCACACCTTTTTAAGAATTCTCTGAAAATGCCTTGTATATAAACATATTTATAAACTTTCAAACTTGAATATTTTTTTGGGAATTGGAAAGTCTTGAAATCTAGACTTTTGCAATAGGTAGTATTTCCATGAAATAGATAAAAAATTCAATAATAGATTTATTATAATGAGAAATTGATCAAATGAACTCTCTAGGGATTTATAATGTGATTTTCAAATGAAGAAAAAAACATCTGTTTGATAAAAGTACAAGCATTCACACTTGTTCCGAATATATAAATATAACAATATGAACAAAGTAGGTACAGATGAAAAATCTACACTCGAAATAATTACATCCAAGCGCCAAGCACATTAACTGTCATGATTCATATCTAGGTGATATTTTACCAGAACATCGAGAACAATTAGATCATTTCATTTAAAACCTATCGTACTTGAACTTTCTTCAAAGCGTGACTAGAATGAAAATTACCTTTGATTTAGTCGCTGCTAATTTCTGTTCCTCTTTCCTGCAGTTCCTCTGGTACGAAGTGATCACCCTCCTTAGTCGAGTGTTGAGATCGGTTATTGTCGGCCAGTTTTTGTCTTCGGATTCCTCCAAGTTGCGCTCCTCGTTGTCCAGGGGTTGTGTTTCAGAAGAGGCGGAGGGTCCAGGCGAAGGTTCAGCAATCTCGGAGTTGCCTTCAGACGCCTCCCTTTTGGATTTCATGCTCGAATCTTCGTTTGTGTCGTCATCTTCGCCGTCATCATCGTTGCTAGAGTTCGAGAAATATTTCACAATCGGGAAGAGGGTTATTGGGAGTAGAGATAATTTTTATAGAAGATGACTAATTTTCTAAGGTTTTTTTTTCTAATTAGGTTATCATTCATATATTGAAAACAATTTTTTTAAAGAGTTTATTGTTACAAGTTCTTTGAGATCATTTAGAATTTATTTTATTTGTAAGTGTATGCGAACAAAATTGGAAAGGTTGTTTCATTGAATTCCTAATGGTGTTGAATTAGTATAAATAGTTCTCTTCAACAGTGGGAGTGACTAAAAGTTAACCTTGTCGTAAATGATTCCGAGACTAATTTCATTAACATTATGTTCATTTTATTGAACAGACAAAATTATCATTGAAAATTCACCACACTGTGTACACGACAATTCCAAATCGAAAAATTAAAATTCTGTATTTTGTGTAAAATTTGTATATTTAAACAAAGCGCTTTCAGCCTGCGGGGATCTTCAGTGCTTATCTAAAATGTATATAATATAATTTTGATGTAGATATAAATGATTGTTCAGTACTTGTCAAATAAAAAAAATGTTTTGATTTAAATAAATCTTGTGACCATCCCACATGGGTTATATGTTCCTGGTTCAAAGAATCACATTTATAATGTTGGTTCCAATAATAAAACAACAACTTTGGTATATTTCAACTGTTTCTAAACTTTTGAAAAATTCGGCCAACGGCTAGACTGCCGTGGTGAGACAATGTTGTCAGATTAACAATTTTTTATTACCGGTAATGACGTCAAAAAGAAAGTTTAAATATACCAAAGTTGGGAGATTTTTATTATTGGAACCAAAATTATAAATGTGATTCTTTGAACCAGGAACATAAAAACATGTGGAAATGAAGACTGGCTAGAAGCTGTGGTGTCACACAATAATAAATTGCACAATAACTCCTTCACTGTAAAGGGGTTACTTGAGCAATTTTTGACATGTGGAAATTCTCACAAGATTTATTTCAATCAAAATGATTTTTACACGCTTTATATTAGCTTCACTTGTATGTTTGTTTGTCTGTAACCGACTCCTTTGAGCGCGATTTTGACTCACTTCCAGACGTCCGAATGATTTGAAATTTGGCAGGTGTACATAATTCCAGTGACAATGCATTAAGAAATTTTTGTGTGAAAATTGGTATGTGGGGGTTTTTGGGGTCAAATCTATTTATTTATTTATTTACGGTAATAACCATTACACCCAGTACAATTACATATACCTTACACCTACTATACAAAATACCATACAACACAATACAATATACAAAAAAATAGACAAAAAAGTTTAAAAATTTTGGGTTACTATATATATCCACAAAAACATTCACTTTGCAGAACATTAATGCCCTAATTTAAAAATTGTGGTCATACGTATAAAAGAACGAAAAAATATACAATATTATGATTCTTTTGTAAAAATTAAAAAATTCAAGATAGCGGCCGAATTTTGTGATTATGGTCTGATTCTATTTAAAATTGGTATGTGGGGGTTTTTGGGGTCGAATATTATGATTCTTTTGTAAAAATTGGAAAATTCAAGATTGAGGCTTTGAAATGGCGGCCGAGTTTTGTGATTATGGTCTGATTCTATTCAAAATTGGTATGTGGGGGTTTTTGGGGTCGAATATTATGATTCTTTTTAAAAATTGAAAAATTCAAGATGCGGCCGATTTTGTGATTATGGTCTGATTCTATTCAAAATTGGTATGTGGGGGTTTTGGGGTCGATATTATGATTCTTTTTAAAAATGAAAATAGTGATTATGGTCTGATTCTATTCAAAATTGGTATGTGGGGGTTTTTGGGGTCGAATATTATGATTCTTTTGTAAAAATTGAAAAATTCAAGATGGCGGCTTCAAAATGGCGGCCGAGTTGTGTGATTATGGTCCGATTCTATTCAAAATTGGTATGTGGGGGTTTTTGGGGTCGATTATTATGATTCTTTTGTAAAAATTGGAAAATTCAAGATGGGTTTGAAATGGCGGCCGAGTTTTGTGATTATGGTCGGATTCTATTCAAAATTGGTATGTGGGGGTTTTTGGGGTCGAATATTATGATTCTTTTGTAAAAATTGAAAAATTCAAGATAGCAGCCGAATTTTGTGATTATGGTCTGATTCTATTCAAAATTGGTATGTGGGGGTTTTGGGGTCGAATATTATGATTCTTTTGTAACAATTGAGAAATTCAAGATGGCGGCCGAGTTTTGTGATTATGGTCTGATTCTATTCAAAATTGGTATGTGGGGGTTTTTGGGGTCGGAGATTATGATTACCTAATTTTTTAATTTGCAAAAAAATCATAAAAATAATAGTTTAAAAAAAACGAAAAAAACACGCTTTTATAAATAAACCACACTAAAAAGTAGGAAATGAATAATAGTTTAAAAAAACGAAAAAACACGCTTTTATAGAAAACCAGACTGAAAAAATATAAAATAAGAAAAAAATTTATTTTATTTAAAAAAAAAGCGTGGGGTGCATGGTGTCAATAATTATATAGGACATTACACACCTAGGGCAGTGAAGTAAGAAATATCTCAGATCACAGGTAATTGTTGGCCGAGGCGATACCATGCACCCTACGCTTTTTTTTAAATAATTTTTTTTTTTATTATTTTCAATTTTTTTAGTTTGGTTTTCTATAAAAGCGTGTTTTTTAGTTTTTTTAAACTATTATTTATTCTTATGACAGGAACTGAACAATCTTTTATATTTGTACATAAAAAATTATAATATATACATATAGATAAGCACTGAAGATGGCCGCAGGCCGGAAGTGCTTTGCTTAAACATACAAATTTTACACAAAATGCAGAATTTTTATATTTTGAAAAATATAATTGGCGCCGAGACATGATTGTTGAATATTTAAGTGATCATGATTCCAGGAGATTGAAAGACACATTCGACATACGTTTTTCTGCTTAATTTGAAATGTACCTCATTACAAGAATCTTAGAAATTTCCACGAGTTTTTAATTCTTATATAGATAGATATCTATCATCTAGCAATAGTATTAGCTACTTTTTCAGGACACTAAAAATATTAATATTTGAATGAGTAAATAAAAAATTTATAGAATGAAATAAGGTAATTGAATAGATACAATTTCAGGATTTGTTATACATAAATTGTAACTGAATAAATACACTTGGTATTCGTTGGTTATTTATCACATGTCAAATATAAATAATGGATGGGTACTGGTAATGATTTCGTTCCCAATTTTCATTCCCACTTTAAATTGATTTACCAAAAAAAATATTGGTGGTTGAATCTACAGAGAGCACTTTCAGCCATGGTTCTTCAAATTATGCTTCATGTCATTGTCCATTTTGTTCAAATACCTTGTACTGCAGGAAATACACAAACAACTCAATTGTCTCACTACCCTGGGTGATATTCATCATTACAACACAAGGAGTCCAACGCTCAATAGAAACCTAGCAGTTAGACTGAATAGATAAAAAAAACTCCAACTATAATATTTATAAGATCCTACCAACTTTAAACCTTAAAATAAACTATTAAAAGTGTATTTAAAATAAAAAAACTAAAAAACACGCTTTTATAGAAAACCAGACTAACAAAATAGAAAATAAGAAAAACATGTATTTTATTTAAAAAAAAAGCGTGGGGTGCATGGTATCGCCTCGGCCAACAATTACCTGTGATTTGAGATATTTCTTACTTCACTGCCTATATAATTATTGATACCATGCATCCCACGCTTTTTTTTAAATAAAATACATTTTTTCTTATTTTTTATTTTTTTAGTCTGGTTTTCTATAAATGCGTGTTTTTTAGTTCTTTTAAACTATTTATTTTTTCAACTTTTTAATTAACGCGTGTTTTTAGTTTTTCAAACTATTATTATTATTATTAAATTTTTTTAACCATTATTCTCCAATATTGAATAGTATCGGACCATAATCACAAAACTCGCGGCCATTTTGGAGCCGCCATCTTGAATCCTTCAATTTTGACAAAATAATCATAATCTCCGACCCCAAAAACCCCCACATACCAATTTTGAATAGAATCAGACCATAATCACAAAACTCGGCCACCATTTTAAAGCCGCCATCTTGGATTTTTCAATTTTTACAAAAGAATCATAATCTCGACCCCAAAAACCCCCACATACCAATTTTGAATATAATCAGACCATAATCACAAAACTCGGCCACCATTTTAAAGCCGCCATCTTGGATTTTTCAATTTTTACAAAAGAATCATAATACTCGACCCCAAAAACCCCCACATACCAATTTTGAATATAATCAGACCATAATCACAAAACTCGTCCACCATTTTGGAGCCGACATCTTGAATTTTTCAATTTTGACAAAAGAATCATAATCTCCGACCACGAAAACCCTCAGATACCAATTTTGAAGCGAATCGGACCATAATCACAAAACTCGTACGCCATATTGGAGCCGCCATTTTGTTTTTTTTTTCACACAAAAATTTCTTAATGCATTGTCACCGGAATTATGTACACCCGCCAAATTTCTAATCATTCGGACGTCTGGAAGTGGGTCAAAATCGCGCCCAAAGGAGTCGGTTACAAACAAACAAACATACAAGTGAAGCTAATATAAAGCGTGTAAAATAGTTTTTAATCAGTGGAAGAGTACTTAAGCGCTGATCAAGGTTCACTGACATTATTTTTTTGTAACACTAACTATTGGTAGTATTTTATCTTGTCACTGTCTCAAGCATGTTTTCTGACTTGCTACAAATATACTTATGTATGTAATGTAGTAATAATGATAATGTTTGTTATAATTTACGAAGTTAGCAACTGAAATATAAAGACAACAATAAACTCGGGAACACATTAAAACTTTATCAGTTGCGCACGGGTCTCTAGTAATTTTTCATTTATATTTCTTATTGATCCAAATATTAATGGCGAACATTATTTGGCTTTTAAAATAATTACAGTACATATACAATATTGAAATAATGTATACAATTTTTGTAGATATAAAATTTAAAAAATACTGAATAATAATATATAAATGTAAAATATAAAATAACAATTTCACAAATCCAATAAAAAGATCAGCTGAACGATGGACCAAATGAAACGGGGAAAATGTCGAAGAAAAATGAAAAAGTACTAAAAATTGGTAAAAACATATATAGAAAAGTTTTAGTTTGTCTATATAAATTAATATCAATGAAGTATAGAAATGCATGGTAATTGTTTATTTGCTTCAAGATCATGTGCAATATTTGTGTCTATATTTACAATATAAGTCCGGAAAATATTTTCGAAAAAATTGTCTTAGATTGTGATAATTCCTATACATATCAGGATAATTGAAAAGTCACTACTCGCATATCAAATAAGAGTGACTTCTTTGTCCTACTGTTTTCTTTGATTTTGTTCGAGCAAAAGATTTTCATTTACGTGTCATGGCTGTGCTTGGATCATTTCTATATTATTTCTATTTTTGTATAAATATGTGACTAAACTGTACATATATAGCTGTCTGATATCTAGAACTTTGGATTCTTTGAAGAGCAAATCTGAATTGTAGGTATATTTTTTCTCGTATAAGATTTAAAAAAAAGTTTTCTGTAAAGTTACCATTTTTTCACCTAATTGTGATTTATGCTTCCCCAACTGAGGATTGCATATTGAAGGCATGATTCAACCAATAAATGATTTTTAACTGACCCACATCTAATATAGATTCAAGATATTTGAAGTTATATATAGAACATACATAATGTCCGACTTATGCTTTTTACATGCTTGTCCCAACGCAAGTGAGAATCTATTGTAATCCCTAAATATTTAATTTCATTTGTTAACTTTTATATCAGCCCAGTGGTTACTAATATGTAATATTACAAAAATAGGCAGTTAACTCTTTTAACAGGAGATGGGAACAAATTAGGTCTTTTTTACCAAAATCATTTTCTATTTTGTTTTTCAGGATGTAATGTATGTAGTCAATAAACTATTCTATTCAATTTCTGGTAACAAAATTCAAGAATGGTTCATTTGTAACCTGATGTATTACATTTTTTCATATATCAGGAAGCCAAAAACTTAGTCATCTCCAACATCCCGATTTTTTTTAATGTATCTTACCTGGAAAAGTCTGGACAAAATCTGAACATGCATTAACGGATAAATTGAAAAATGGGCAAGCTAATAAGTTGCAAATGAAAGACTGAATAACCTTATAATAAGGGACTACATTAAATTCACTGATGATCTCTACGAGCAGCTTTGAAGTATGCAAGGGTCCTCAATGACAATAAAGAGTATTCGATATGTAATATAACCCAGTTAATATATGATTAAAACAACACAAGATTTACACATCACAATGATCCAATAGAAATAGATCTCTTTATCTTCATATTGTGCTAACAAGCAATCAAGTTGTGTTTGTTTTCGGATGAGGTAGCAGATTGACTGAAAACACGAGTTGCAAATTATCACCAGTTGGTGTAGAATATATTTCTGGAACATCATTGCAATTTACAAAAGCATTACACATTGCAAAATTAATTCTTCCTTACCCTATGATGATTTGAGCACGAGTCAGGTGGAAACAGTTTTTGTTTGTTGAAAAATGGGGTCAATTACTATTTCGGATTATACATACAGATTCGGAAATAAAATTGTGGAAAATAGGATTTGCAATGGGTTAGAACAAAATGTACTCAAACATAAAATATAACAGATATACGCGATGGATAATCAAGTATTCAACTAGACCACTGTATAATGTTTCTCTTTCCTTCATCTCTTTTCAGCTCGATATTCAAAGTTGCGAATGTGAGGTGAAGCCCATGATTGAAAAAAGACGGAGTAGGAAGGGGAAACATGCTACAGTGGTCTTGTTGAATACTTGATTATCCATCTCGTGTATCTGTTAGATTTTCTGCTGGTCCACTAGCTTGAGTACATTTCGTTCTAACCCATTGTGTACAGAATGCCTATTTCTCAAATCAAACCATAGTAAAGGCATTTTTAGGATTTTATAAATCTGGCCCAGTGGGACAATAGTATACCTTATAATATTCTTCTTCAACTGAAAATAGAGGGCCGAAAAAGTGGCAAATCTCACGCTCACAATATTTATGCAGCAATCTGTACAAAATTGGTCGGCTTCAGAACCAGTCGACCAAACGAATTCTGCTAATTCAATCATTCCTCAAGATAAATTTATCTGATGATGGTTTGCTGCTGAATTTTACGTAAATAAGGAAGCCGATAGTATTCTTGCCTTCATTAATGGGCAAAAAATTCGGATTCTATTCTGGGAGGTTTACAAGAAACAAATGCTGCTAAGTGTATTTGTATAAAAAAATACGGTTAAGCGTTAGACAGGCAACACTCCGAACCAACACAATCAGTCTTTCCAAATCCAACTACTGAACTTCCCTTGTGAAAGATTCGTTGGTAAATAATGGATTCCAAGGTAGAAAACAAGCTCACTTCAAACGTTGAAAATGTGTTGTTATTATGATTTGGACATTTTAATCTGTTCCTTGGAATATTCTTGCTTATGCAATTGTAGAGATTTTGAAACGATATTTTAAACTCTTTCTAAAATTGTGATCATTACAGTTGTTGCGATTTGTGAAGAATTATATACTGATGATAATTTGCATGGTGCAATTTTTAGGATTTGAACTTTTCAATCACTGAAGTTGTCACTGTCATACAAAAAAAATGCCCCACACCACAAATTCCATTCCATCGAAAACAAAGTAACAATAATAACAAAGTAATGGTTGGTTAAGTTCCTTGTGGCACCCCTTCAAAGCAACTCGCCCGAGCACTGGTTAGTAAAGGATTAAGAGAAAAGTATTAAGAAACTAGAGCGATGACAGTATCGTAGCAGTAGATGTCTCTAGTGGACTACTTACGGTGCGGGCGTAGGGGGTTGCGCGTTAGTTGTCGACGCCATCTGGATCTCACGGTCTGAGGGCGGACCACAACGGGACAGGAAGCATAGGGTGGGGTCGACACGCATCTCCGTATAATTTTCATAGCCGTGCTTCCAAGTGCCAATGAGCAGAGACTTGTCGCATTCCGCATCCCACCACACGCAAGGTAATTGCTCCGTTACGGGAGGATAAATCGGCAGGGCACTGTGGATTACGTTATGCCAATTGTCAATTTTGAATTTTCTCTTCGAATTTAGAAAGGACTTCTACTAATCTTCGCATCTTTTTGATATCGAAAACTTCAAACAATAATTTATACCAACACATAATGCAATATATTTTCCCCTTGACCAAGAGGTCAATTAAAATGGTCTAAGGACCCAACCAAATTAATGTATCAAGATATTTTTTAACTATTCACCTATATCTACTACATATACTCGAGTTCAGTTCAAATGTGCGGAGGTTATGTTGTGAATTAAAATGAAACATTAATCATGCAAATTTGATTTCAAGCTAAAAAATAAAATGCATCAATCTGCTTCGAAAGCGCGTACATTAAGCAAATAAAAAAGTATAGACAAAAACTATTCTTACATCTGATTTATACATGAGAGATATTAACCGAAATGATTTTTTTCCCACAGCTATGAGAACAAATTTTATACTCTTCTAACATATCAATAAAAACTGCATTGTTGATCTTCAAAAACATTTAACTTTACTATTACTATATTCAGACATCCTCTCCAATCAATTAAAAAAAAAAAAAACTTATCAGGTAAAGAATGAATGAACTTTTTGTTCAAATAATAAGACAAAAACTTGAAATGGGTAAAAGATGCGAAGATCATTTTGAAGTCCTTGAATAATATGGAAAATAATGCTTCAGACAATCAGCATTTTTTTTGTGTGAAACTTTCTAAAGAAATAATTTGGTTTCAAGTGCCGTACCGTCACTTCTCAGTGTTGGGGTTGGGAACCAATGGATGTTTATTAGTGTTAATAACAAAATGTATGGTTAAAAATAAGCGTAAAGCTGTGATATGATATAAAAAGTATGAACAGAATCTCACAACTTCTGATAATGGTATTTTTCCAAAAATGTATCTCAATAAAATAACTCAAAGTTACAATTAAAATGGAACAGTTGAAAAAATTAATACATAATGCAATGCAAACGATAATCATGAGATAAACATTTTCTATAATCGATACACCAAAATCCGAAAGAGTCAGATAGTGTTCATACTGACAAAAAACCATGAAAAAATTTATTTCGGTAATCGGCAATTCAACTAAGCACTAGCATGACTTCGAAGCAGAATCATGCATGTAACTGTTAAAAATAAAAAGCAGGGCTCCCAACAATTTCAAATGGTTTAGCCAAATTACCGTGGACCATTTCCCTTCAAACGAAATATTTCACCAGTTTTCAAAATAGTTCTTCATCTGAAATTCTGAATGTAATATAGAAGACAAATGGACCACTTCAGCAATTGAATCCTATTAGTCAAGTTACAACATAACCTTACCTTCAGTTGTCAAAAAAAAACAATAGAACAGCTTCAATTTTTGGAATAAGGGTCAACACCGTTCATTTTTTTAAATTCGGAAATGGATATCGAGGCTGGAAATCTTACCTTGCGTGCACTCCGTCTGCAATATGTTGGACCAGGTCTCCAATAATTTCATGTTTGATATAATACAGCATTCGTACCCTCAATAATACCCTGAAAATGTAGTTGAGGTTAGTTTCCTCAATATGTGTAGCCAAACTTAAATTATTAGCATATGAATATCAGGATTGAGAAGATTGATTTCATTGAATACCTACGTATTCTCTAAATTAGCATGGTGTTCATCATGGAAATTTAAACAACATTGATTGACTAACATATTTCATTTGGCTTTTATATATGTATCTCAGATTTATACCTCCGTCACCGAAGGTTCAAGTTAACGGATGATGCTGGTTCTGGAGTTAAGGTAGTGCTAGCTGGCGAGTGGGTTATCCGCTCACCAGTGACGCAAAGCTTTGAAATATTTTTTTTACTGTTGAGGGTCAAAATCCCGAAACTGGTGTACAGATGGTCACCTCGTTTGGGTGGGTTAATATACATCTGGTTCGCAGCAAGCATCTACAAAGTAATCTTGTATTGAGAGACTTTGCGCAAATATTCATCAGATGTAATCATATTGAGGTTCAGCCAGAAAAGTAGTTGTTTTCTGATGGATGTTTGGCCAACTTCAGTATGGCTTATAGAATAGGTTAGCTTACAGCGAGTTCTCCTGATATCAGAACATCTTACAGCACATTTTTGAAAGAAATTCCGGTACACCACCTGTTCCGAAAAAAAGTCAAAAAGATACTTTTGCTCAAGGCATACTACGGCCTACAGGAGTTCTATGATGATGGTCAATTCTCTTAGTGATAAAATTGTGATATATTGTATGTTCCCGTCTGTATATCTTTACTTCTATATCTGTTTTTTTTTTAATATATATAAATATTTAGTATTGTCTGTTGCTGAGATATCATATTCATGCACTAGCTCTAAGTACGCTTTGTCAATAAGATATATTTTTTTCTTTGACAATAAAGTATAAAGTATTTATTGGGGTGGGGAAAATTAATATTTCATATGCTTCATTTTCTACATCCCTCTTAAATGTAGATCTCCAAAAAGAAAATAATTATACATACAAGAAGAAATAGAATAGGTGCTTCAAATGGCAGAACCGCTAAAGTAATTTTTCCAAACAATGAACTTAATAAAATTTATAGAAAATTATATGATTCGTGGTATTGGGACCTCAGGACACATTGAACGACCTCTTCGCAAAATCACATTTGTCAACCTCAGGTGATGTTTAGTTAATTCGAACTCGACTGACAACCAAACATCACCTGAATTTGGCAAATGTGATTTTGCCGAAAGGTCGTTACATCTGTCCTGAGGACCCAATACCACAAACAATATGCGAAGAGTAACCCGAGAAAGCAGTTCCACACATTACCTATTTACAGAATAGGAACAGATACAAATTCGATATTCACTGATTGCTTATGATATTCACTGATTGCTTACTCAAAAATACCAATAAATTTAAATACAAACCATTATCAATTATAACTGATAGTTAAAAAAAATTGTATGTTGTAATCTTCATCCTGATGATGGGAAGGTACAAATTATGCAATTTTGTCGATTAGCAATAGGCAAGATCTCGAATTTCTGGAAAAAATACAACCACGATGTCCAGAACGATGAGAAAAGAAGTTGAATTTTTTTTCAATTTTTTTTTATGAAGTTTTTTAAAATAAAAATATTAAAGAAATGTTCCTATTTGAACAATACGGAAACCGCACAAGGATGTGGTGTAACAAGTACAGATCGCCGAGGGTGTAAGATAATTTCAGAGTTGCCAAGCATTATTCATAATATTTCTTTACAATGTGAGCAGGCCAAAAAAATAATGACATAGCACTCGATATACATACATATTATTCAAGAATAACCGAATCAAGAACAGCTATCAAATGAGAAGTCTTCATTTCAATATAACACATGCTTACACAAGTTCTGTTTCATTCATAGGATGAAACAGAATAACATTTCCTCAGAAATTCATCAAAATAGTGACACTGGCAACTCGCCGATCGCCGACAGTGCAAGAAATTACAGCGTTGCCAAGCGTTATTCAAAATATTTCTTTACAATGTGAGCAGGCCGAAAAAATAATCACAGCACTTGGTATACATACATTTATTCAAGAATAACTAAATTAAGAACAGCTAACGAATACGAAGTTTCTATTTCAATATAACACATGCTGACACAAGTTTTGTTTGATTCATAGGATGAAACAGAATATTTCCTCAGAAGTTCTGCAAAATAGTGACACTGGCAACTCGGGAAAATACCAAATCAATGGACTTATGACGTCAAAAGAAGCGGCAATAACGCCGTGTTTGAATGTCTCACTGATTTTGAGGGTTTTAGAGTCGCCTTTATTTGTATATTACACAATATCTTCTAGGAAAAACTATGAATACATAATATTTTATTACTATATTTCAACTTCAAGCATATATGAAGAGAGTTTGTGATCTCGCCTATTATAATTGATATTTGTTGTATCGCTTCACTCAACCAACTATGGTTTTTATTCACCCATATCAAATATGTTAAGATTGGGAAATATGTACTGTGATAAAATAGATTTCTTTTGTGATAATCCAAATATCTTTAAAAAACAAGTATCTAGTTTGTTGCTCAATTGATAATTGATATTTTGTTATAATTAGTGGCAATTTTGTAAACCAAAAAATAAAAATTTAATATTATATATATATATATATATTTTTAGATATTTTGATGTGATATATTGCATATGTTAAACGTCGCAACATCTATGTTTTTTTGTTAACTGTATTGGGGGTAACTCGTTCATAAATAAATAAATAAAAAATGACGCCATTTTGTTTATTACCAATTATAACTGATAGTGGTTTGCTTTTCTAATTGGTCGATATTTACATTCTATTCAAATGAAATTTTGTAATGCAATTCATCAAATATTTATCATCAGGAAACTTTGGGAAAAAGCTATATTAAAGAAAAAAGTCCATCTATGTTTTGAGGCACTAGAAAAAGTATTGACAAATAGAAAAACTTTTTAACAAAAAATTAAACCGACGAAATACGGAACTGAAAAGTAAAAATAAAATAAACCTTCTTAGTCTCAATAACTAAGCTCCTAAACTAATGTAAGTAACTAATTTTGAGTCGGCGCCAAACAAACAAGCAAATTAATTATTAGGTAAGGCTAAAATGATGGCATCGAGTTGGTGGACATTCTGATAATTTTTTGAAGTAATTTAATGATCTTCGTTGATTGTTTGTTTGGCCGACTCAAAATTAGTTACTTACATAGTTTAGGAGCTTAGTTATTGAGACTAAGAAGGTTTATTTTATTTACTTTTCAGTTCCGATTGTCGTTATTTTTGTTAAAAGTTTTTATATATTTGTTTAATATAAATTATAAAAATTCTAACTGCTTGTTTTTTTATTACTTCCAAAATACTTACTCACCCACCTTACTTCAACTATTACCAGTTAAATAATATGATTATCTACTTTTACTATTTGTTGTAATATAAATTATTTTTGTTGTTCTGGTTAGTTTATTTCATTACTTTGTATATCATTCCATCCTCTCATAGAATATATTTATTAACCGACGAAACCAAAAAGGAGGAGGTTCTCTATTCGACGCGTATATTTAATTTTTGTGATAATGACACTAGCGATCTGTCATTGTCAACTACAATGTTCACAAGTGAAAAATCAATTATCCCCTATTTTTCTACCCGTAAGGGTGGATAATTCCATTCGAAATCCAAATATGATCAACTATGAGGTATACCCTATCTAATAAAAAAAGAATCATCCAAATCGAAGAACCCAGTACAAAGTTATGCCTGATAGAATCGGTTAACGGACCAGAATTCAGAGGGTGAGTGATCAATATCCTTCATTTTGCTACCCTTAGGGGTGGATTTCATCTTTTAAATTCAAATGGGACCAACTTCGAAGTACACCCTATCCACTGAAAAAGAATTATCGGAATCGGACGTCTCAGTAAAAGTTATGTGATCATACATAAAAAAAAAAATACGCGTGGACTAGAGAACCTCCTCTTTTTGGTTTCATCGGTTAAAAATTGATTTGTCCTATGCTAAACTAGTAGGATACACTAGTTTGAACTAGGCTAGAATGATTAAGCCTTCGAAACAAATGAATGTACTTACCAATTAAATTAGAAAACAGGATTTTCAAAAATATTTTTATATTTTCGGAATTGAAAGGTTTTTTTTAATTTTTTAAAAAAAAATTTCCAAAAAAAAAATTTTTTGAAATTGAAAGGATATTTTGTTTTTGACTGTTTGTCCATAAAAAAACCTTCAGAAAAGGAGAAAAAAATAAACCTCAACATATATATATAAAAAAAATGTCCTGGGCACTATCATTTTTTATCGAAGTAGTTCCTGTTTCTGTCTGGCAAGGGCAACATTTTGTTGCTTTATGCAAGTATAAGCACTCAAGGATGGTTGGATAGTTGAATAAATGCATTATTGTAAAGAAATAAATATTAAGATTTTACTATGACAGACAAATATGATGAGTTTCTCCTATCAAATATTATTTAACCTGCAAAGGTACACCTTTGGTTTCTTTACTGAATTGAAAAGTCAAGTTTCATTCATTGAAAAAAATATTATAAGTTCCAGAAAGAGAGGCGATATTCAATGCAAAAGTCTCTTCTGAATCGCATTTTCAAATTTTTTCGAAAATACAGATAGAAGAGCCTAAAAAGTTGAATATTAGCTTTATCAGCTTTTTTATGGGGAAGGAAAATTATGCTTTTTTCAATTTATTTCGACAATACCAGTTTTGAAAGATAGGTTGACTAGTGTATCTGCTATAATTGTTGCAATTTCTTTCAAAAGACCACATGAACTTCATCATATCTACTTAATATCTTACAATAGATAGTTGAAATAAGTTCAAGAAGTTCCATTGTTAATCAGGAGAATGTTGAAGTCAATGCAGTCAAATACCCCAGACAAGCCCAAGAAAATACCCTATCCAGAGTTCAAACAGTGCTGTATTAATGCTCTTACCACCAAGAAACTCGTGTTGACTATTTCTGAAAAAAATATTATTTTTGAAGAATTTAACAACTTGCCTTAAAATGGCAACCTCAAAAAGTTTTGAGGAAAAGTCCAGCAAACTTTAAATGTTCCGAAAAAACTCAAGATGGGAGAGATACATTTATAATATGACATAAGGTCTCAGCAATACAAACAAAAATTAATTCAACAAGAATGTAGAGACTTCATCTCATCCACAGCTTTTTTGTCCTCAATTTCACTCATTATTTCATGTTCAAGTTCCTGTTGAGAGATTGATGTGAAGAAAAAAAAACATAATGTAAGTTATATCATATTTAAAATCATGCTGATGAGGCTGTTCCTCTGCAATCTCGTCAGTTGCTTTTCTATTGAAGATATCATTGAAAGAAAGTAGAGAAGTAATAACTCGAGATGTATTTGCAATGCCACTATTTAGGTTAGTAAATGGATATTAATGGCAATTGTTCAAGATTATTCTAAAAATGCATAACTGAAACTTACTTATTGGCATGTCGACCAAGGTGCTTCTTGTAATTGCTTTCCAAAAATATATCCCCATCATATTTCTCGCTCTTACTCCAATGATTGGGATCAGTTATAGCTGGATGTCTCAAATCTTTGCTCAAGATACCCTTATCTTTTTTCTTGTGTTTATTCCTAATTCCTCTAGGCACAGGGTCTTTCAAACCATGATGGTTCTTTGAAATTTTCTGTTCACCACCATCTTCACAAGGCGCTATTAAGTCCCAAATAAAACTACGAATTTTTTCATCGCCTCTATAAAATCTCAGGCAAAAGAGTAACTGAAAAATAATAGAAATCAGAATTAATTATAGCATTATCAAGGAACTTAAGGATTTCGATCCTTCCTATTCAAAAGTGTGAAGTTAATGTTTCTTACTGATATTGACCGAGCAAAGATTTTTTCATGGGTCTAAAGCAGTCACCATAAATTGAACACTTATAATAAGCAGAGATGGGTTACAATAATAAATATTGAATATCAATAGAAAACGTTTGATACTTACTATTACTCTGGCACAATCTTCGACATCTTGCTCTTTCCAACCCTTCCTCAGCTGAGAGTGGAGAAGTATTTCCTGCCACCTACCCCAACCAAAAGTAAGCAAGCCTCTTTCAACCATGAAACATTCTCTTCTGGCCCAGCTTCCATAAACAATGTCTCCCCTGGGTTCACCCTCTCTGGGTATATAATCATCTGGTCGCCATTTTCTTTTTCTAAGTTTGTGTTTTTTACTTCTCATTCCTAAGCCGAGACCTTCATTTTCTGGATCAGAATCCGAGGAACTTTCCAGATCAGACATATCAATGGCACTCTCATCATGACCATAACGTTTAATCTGTGTTCGGCGCCTTGGTTCTGAAATCACCAAATCTTCACTCTCATCTTTTTCAGTTGTATCAATCTCAGCCTTCTTAGCCCACTTGTTCCAGAAATCTGGATCGTCGATAGCAATGTCAGATCTGTTTGCACTAGAGGCAAAACTGGCTTTGGAGAAAGTGGATCCCTTCTCAGATTCCATTGTGATGACTTGTGTCCTCCTAGCAAGGATAACATCGATATCCTCTTCACAGAACCTGTCTCCGTCATCTTCATCTAAAAGGGCACCATAAGCACCTTTCTTCAACAAATCTTCGATTTCCTTCTTGCTCAGTTGTCTAGTGCTAGTTTCCTTTCCACCCTGTGTAGTGTTCATACTCTGCAGTACTGCCTTATCCAACCCCAATTTCAGGGAAGCTTTATCAAACATCTCCCTTTCATAAGTGTTCCTGCATAACAATCTGTAGATCTTCACCATTTTCATCTGTCCTATTCGATGACACCTAGCTTGAGCCTGCAAGTCATTTTGAGGATTCCAATCACTATCGTATATAATGACTGTATCTGCGGCTGTCAAATTGATTCCCAGACCTCCAGCTTTGGTGCAAAGCAAGAAAACAAACCTATCAGAATCAGGTCGGGAAAATCTGTCGATAGCAGCCTGTCTCAAGTTACCTCTGATCCTACCATCAATTCTTTCAAACGGGTATTTTCTGTACATCAAATAATCTTCCAGTATGTCCAAGCATTTTACCATCTGGCTAAAAATTAAAACCCTGTGTCCATTAGCCTTCAACTTGGATAACAATTTATCGATGAGAACCATTTTACCGCTTGAATGTATCAAAGCTTTGTAGTAAGTATCTGGATCTTCACCCTGTTGGTTTTTGTAGTCAGAGCATATCTGGTCTTCAGCTCCATTAAGCAAGTAGGGATGAATGCAACATTTCCTCAATTCCATCATAGTATTCATGAGATTTGGAATATTGGAATAGGTGGTGCCTTTGGTCAAGAAAGAAAAGTTCCTCTCTAGGATACCACGATAGTACTTCTTTTGAATATTTGTTAACTCGACTTCCACCACTGTTTCTTCCTTTGGAGCCAATGACTTTTCTACATCCTCTTTTAATCTTCTCAACATCATCGGTTTTAGCAGACACTGCAATTTTTGCACTTCCTGTTCAGTTCTCAGTGCACCGAATTCCTGGAGGAAAGCTTCTGAATTGGTGAACTGTGTTGGTTCTAAAAAGTTTAGCAAAGAAAACAACTCATTCACATTGTTTTGCAATGGTGTACCAGATAACAAAACTCTATGTTCAATTGTCAACTGTCTCAAACCTTCAAGAAGTTTGCAATTCCGATTTTTCAATCTGTGAGCTTCATCTATGACACATATTCTCCAATTGAACCCTTTCAGGTCAGCAAAATCTGTAACAATGACCTCAAACGTAGTTATAACGATATTGAATTTTGTTAGATCTTTAATAAACTGGCCTTTGTCATTTTTATAATACATTTCGTATTCCTGGATCATATTTCTACTAGTCGCAGAACCATGGTATACTATTACATTCATATCTGTCCAACTTTCAATTTCTCTCTGCCAATTTGGTATTGTTGAAAGTGGGGCTATGACTAAGAAAGGTCCTCTGATACCGAATTCCCAAGCGGAGTTGAGAAAAGTTAAGCTTTGGATAGTTTTACCCAAGCCCATTTCGTCTGCCAAAATACAGTTTCTAGTATTGAACCAAGAAAACAGCAACCAATTCAGCCCCTCAAGTTGATATTCCCTCAGGCTATTACTACCTTTGTAAATTGGGGATTTTTCCAATTTGATCCATTGATCTGGATTTGGCCTTTTCCTAGTTTTCCACGTGTCTCTGGGAGGTATTTTATTGAACCGTACGAACTGTTCAATCTTTATTGGATCGACATCTTCCTCAAGCTCCCAGGTGCAATCTTCATATTGTAAAGCACGCCATTTCACCAAATAGTGTCTAACTATTTCTCCTGTTGTTGCATCAGTGTGCTCAGATACATCTAATACCCTATCAACCTCTACATAGTCAGGATTGAAAGGTTCGTCTTCCAAATTTTCAAATATATTCAATTGCAATGCTTGCTTCTGTTTGAAACGCTTTATTTTGTTAGCTATTCGTTTATCGCCTTTGAAAAGTTCATCTTCAGTTTTCCATTCACAGTGTAGATACGAGAAGTTTCGGTATTTGACAAAAAACTCTTCCACATCAACCATTTCACCTTCACTATCATCCGGTGTTTTCATTTCGAACTTTGAACTCTCTTTTAGCCTCTCCTCTTCATCTCCAGATAGTTCCTCTTCTTTTGGTTTTTCATCATCATCTTTCAAATCCTGCTGTTCATCCAAAGGAGGTCCTCTCTTCCTTTTCCTTTTAGTCATTCTCGCGCTCAAAACATACTGAACCACCATAGAATCTTCCTCTGCGGTATTAACATATACATAGTTCATCTGATTTTTTTGATCAGTGGTAGAAGATGTGTTTTCTTCCTTAGATACAGAAGGTGGTGTTTCAGGTTGAGCCGGAACAGGAGTAGATGTCGCAATTACTGGCGTGGCAGGTACCACAGGTTTCCTGCTTCGAGTAGGTGTAGCAGGTGTATCATCATCAGAAAATCTGAGCATGACATCATCAATATATTTTTTGCGTTGAGTGTTTCTCGCTGATCGACGCTTCGAAGAATTCTCGGCATCATCAGGTGGTGAAGGTGGTGGCGTTGATACCATGTCTTCATTTTCGGGATCAGATTCAGGAATGATGGTTCCTCGACGCCGGCGTCCTTGGCCGGCACTCCTTCTTGTTCGTGTTTTAGTGGAAACAACTCTTCTTTGTTGTTGGTTTCTAGGTTTCCTGGTTCGTTTAGGAAGTTCACCTATTTCAGGACTGGGTTGATCATCGAAATTATACTCATCCTTTTTCTCGTCTGTTGTTTCTGAAAGTGCAGTACCTTCGGCGGTTGTCTGAGAATCAGCCTGCATTTCTTCAGTTTTTTCTGGAGATTTTTCTGGGAGAGGTTCTTCACTGACTTCCGAGCTCTCTGGTTGAATCTGCGAGTCTGCCTCTTCTAGTTCGTTCTCAGCTGGAATGACTGCCTTAGCTTCAACCTTAGCCTCAGCTTCAGCTTCAGCTTCAGCTTCAACTACTTCGATTGGTGGATTTTCAACTGAAGGTACTGGTATGTCATCTATACTCTCTGAAGATTTATTGAAAGACTCATCTGTAGCACTTTCTTCGGATTCACCTGGTTTCTTTTTCCTTACATACTTCCTCTTTATTCTAGGTTCCTTCGGATCTTTGGGTTCACGTTTCTTCCTTTCTTTTGGAACTTTCACCTCTTTGGGCGAATTTGGATCCCTTGGATCTTTGAGTTCTTTTTGCTTGTTTGGTCCTCGGGGTTTTCTGCCCTTCTTCTTCTTCTCTAGTTCCCCTGTAACCGGATCTATACCCAGCTCAGTAGAGTCGGATATTTCACTAGATGGTATACTCAATCCGGCACCTGGTGTCACAAAATCTTCTGACACTGGCAACTGCTGAGGTAAACCTATAGGCATCATTGGGTTTATGGTAGGAGACATTTGAATGGGCGAAGCACCTTTCTCACTTTTCTTTGTACGGGGTTTTCTAGGCTTTGGTGGACCCTTTCCTCTTCCTCTACCAGTAGTACTGGTGACTTGAGGACTATCTATCATTGGAGATATGAATAATGGACTCATCAGAATACATTGTGGACCGCCGTTACATTGGTCAGTAGCCTCATGCTGACTCAGAATGTTCAATCTATCTTGAAGATAGGCAATTTTTTCCTGGTGTTCTGGTCCTGGAGGCATGCAGTACAACTCTTGCAATTGTTGCTGCAAGGCGGCTCTTTCTTGATGGTGACTGATAGGGGTTTGATAAGCAGTGATTTCTTGACCAGGCATAATACCTGTCATGCTACCCAATAATCCTGGGTGCCCAGCAAGCCCCATAGGCAATCCTGTATGCCCCATAGAAAGTGCATGTGGGGGCATTCCAGGGTTCATGCCTCTATTGGAATTCATAGGCACACCATTTGGACCAATCATCTGACTGCTCTGATCAAACAGACCTCCTCCTGCTTTGCTACTGGGTGGCATCAATGGAATTGAACTATGTGGTGGTAGTACACCAGGATTATGCAACTGACTATGTTGCAAACCTTGTGGAAGTGACCCTTGTTGTGGAAGGGACCCTTGTTGATTCAATGGAGTGGCTGGGGGTGACTGAATCTTTTGTCCTTGCATATTCTGTGTACTAGGAATATTTAAATTTGTTAGTACAGGAGGCGATTGAATGCTCTGAATATTAGCTGGGCTCGTCAGATTCGGCTGGCCAGACAAAGATCCCAGGGTATTTTGCACTGGAATTGAAGGCATATTTTGCGAACTAATGTTTTGAAGATGGAGTGGATTCTTTTGTTCAGCTAATGATTTAATATTATTCTGTCCTGTCATTATTGGAACATTATTAGAAGCGGGCATAGACGATATATTTTGATTTTGAGTGGACAAATTTTGATTGCTAATATTGGACATGATGCTAGCTTGAGCTTGGCTAGGAAAACACGACGTGTTATTTTGACTAGTCATGTTAAGTAGATTATTTTGGGCAGGCATACTACCCTGCCCTGGGATAATAGATCCAAGTGATGAATTATTGCTCATATTCATCATACTGATTGGACTAGTAATTTGTGTAGGCAAACTACTCTGACTTGATAAACTATTCTGGTTTGACAGACTAGTTATAACATTCTGCATAGATGTACTGACAGGTGGTGGGCTAGATATACTGCTTCTGTTGGTAGGTGAACTCGTTCCTGGAACCTGGTTCTGCTGTCTTATTCCCACATTAGTTTGAAGACTCTGTTGACTCTGATTCTGCATATTATTAAGATGATGGGATATATTTGGCAGCATCTGAGAAGTTGGAATTTGATTAGCAGTCACACTATGGCTGAGAGAAATAGGAGATAGCCTATTGGAGTTCATCATCATAGAATGTGACTGTGTTGGTGAAGGAGTAGAAACAATTCGATTCACGCTATAGGAGGTCGTCCGACTATCCCTTTGACTGTTCAACATACTCGAGGGTAGAGGCATTGAATTCTGACTGAAGGAGGCTGGAGATTGTAATCTAGGTGACTGTAACCTAGGCGATTGTATTGAACTATGGTCAGATTTATTGGATTCAGCTAAGGATTCTTGAGATATTGAGTTGTCTTGACTAAACATTGACACATGCGACTGAACAATATCATCTGTTTTACTAGTTTTAGGACTTGCAGGTTGACTGGGATAACCAGTCATACTAGAAACACAATTGAAGTCAGTGAAATTATTTGTTGTGCTACTTTGACTTGGAGTTTGTTGTTGCGACGTTGAGCTGGTGTTGCTCAACTCATCGATCTGCTTTACCGAGTCACTATTGGAAGGAAGACTGGCATCTTGAGTGTTAGTAATATTGTCATCAGTTGTAGATGTAGGAGTAGGTGTAGGTGGATGTGATGAGGCCGAAGCAGTTGACGTGGGTACCCTGATTTCTGTATTTGTGGTACTACTTGGTATTTTATCAGGTAAGCTAGTTGTTGGAGACTGAACAGATGTAAATTCGCTTTGACCCACCGGCATACCCTGGGAAGTCGATGATTCTCTTTCTCTAACCAGCATATCTGGTAATGTATTAGATTTGTTAATATCACTTCTCAATTCATCATTACTAAAACCAACACCTAAACTAGGTGCTGGTGGCATTTGGGTATTTGGTACACTAGATGGCGGTAAAGTTTGTGTTGGTGGTATTGCTTGACTCGTAGGTATAGGGCTTTGCTCCATCATTCCCATAGGTCCATTCAAGCTAGAAAGATGAGTTGTTTGCCTTGATTGCACTGGGGGCCATTGATGATCAGACATAGGATTCCTCAGGCCTATTGCTGGACTCAATGGATTCTGAGGCCCAGGGGGTGGAGCTAGAGAGTTTCTTGCCTGATAAGGAGGGTACTCAGTTGAATTGGTACTCGAAGGTGGCATAACCATTTGCTCGAGAGCTTGAAGCGTACTTTGCTGTGGAAGGAGGAAGGGCAGCGGTGACCTTTGGAGTCAAACTAGTAGCAGGTCTAGGACTCAGGGTAGTCTGCTGCATCGCAGGAGGGTGTGGGGACATATTTGGTTTTGCTGGTGACATCACTGGTCTGGGCGACATTTGAGAAGTTGGCGGTGGTCTGGGCGACATTTGTGGCCTAGGCGACATTTGTGGAGACAGTTGGGGAAAAGAAGCACGATACTGTGGACTCACATTCCCCATTGGCATGGTAGAATGCTTTGTCTGAAACTGTTGTTGGTTGGGAGGTACTTCCATTGCTCTTTGCATCGATTGCATGCTCTGGTGACTTTGAGGGTAACTAAGAGCGCTTGGATGTGTCATAGGGTTAGGAGCTTGTTGTGGTTGAGAAGCTGGGTGGTTTTGTGGAGCATGTCCTACTGATGGGGCGTCTGATTCAAATGAGTACCGGTAGGCCCTGTATGCGTCAAGGCCTGGCTATGGCCCATTTGACATATTGCTGTGTCTGGAGACAGTTGTCATGTCCATCTGATGGTTTGTGGGTATTGAGGGGTGCGGTACTCGGTCATGTAACCCGCATAGCTTTGACTCGAAGCTGACGTGGGATATCCGGAACTAGCTTGTGGATAGTGAGATGTGTGTCTCTGTTGCATCTGGTAGGTCGCCTGATGAGGCTGTTGCATCATAGGATGTTGACCAGTGGGAAACTGTTGTTTCGGTTCTTGCTGATGAGGGTAGGCAGTAATCGGTTGCTGGCGATATTGACTCATTTGGGTGTATCTATGCATGCTAGGGTATCCTGCGGCTGCCGCAGCAGCTGCATGTTGACCCCAACCAGCAGCTGCAGCCGCTGCTTGCATATTGGTTGTGTCGCCCATTCCGCTCACCTATTGGGAGGTGGGATAAAAAATAATTATTATGAACCCCGGTGGAAGGTGTTATTATTAATTATTTTATCATTGTTTAGAGTTGACATTGTAAAATAAATATCTATGATTATATGTCAATTATTCAATATAATTGCCTCATGAAATCAGGTCAATATTTGTTTTTTAATTAAAACAAGTGTCCGCCTATTCCTCACAAAATTCGAACTTAAAAATATGACTTTATTTTATATTAAGGCTGGTAAAAACCCTACTGAGTATTTGGATAACATTAGGTGGTTTTGATTAGAAACACCCAGTAAAGCTTAATTGAAAATTGGCATAACTGACTGTTGTAAGTGTCATGTAATATTTTTTCCCATACTTTTTTCGTATATGAGTGCATTTTGCCCCAAATGCATTACACCTAAATGAATGTAAAAAACAATGTACTTGATTATTGCAATATAGCAATTTAAATGCAAAATTCATTCATTTGCAATATGTTTTAGGATATAACTGAAGTATTGATTTCATGCATTTTTTCCCTTACATCTATTACTCTTTTGACATGCAGAGTTAAAATGTTTTCATTTACATTTCACTTTTTATAAACTGAAGGTCTGTTTGTATGGCACAAGTTTTTATTATAATATATTATTTTCTCCATTATGATTTATCTACATTACTTTAAATGAGAATCCCTACCTGTACATCCGGCATCGAATACATATTATCAGTCTGATAAGGGTACTGCGAAGCTGCGGCGCCTGTAGGCGGCCTCACCATCTGCCTCTGATGCTGGTATGCCGTCCCAGGCGGCGGTCCCATTGGGCGGTCGGTCCCGTACCCCTGGGCGTACATGCTCTGAGCGTTCGGATCCATGTGATTGAAGTCGGGTGTTGGCGCGCCGAAAGTAGCCAATTTCTGGAGAGGCGTCTCTTGCGAATAAGAGGGCTGCTGCGTCGTCGTGTAGGCCAAGGAGCTGGCATTTCTCGAAGGGGCGCCAGTCACCGCGACTGAGGGGTCGAAGCCTCCCGTTGCACTGCCCGCGCCGCCGCCTCCGCCGAGTTCTGACAGGCCCTCCAACATACCGGTGCCATCTTCCCCGAACAAGTCGTATGAATCCATCGCTTTAGGCGGCACATATCTTCGATTCGTCTTTGTTGCTCATCTCACCACAGCATTTCTGGAAAAGAATTCAAAGGAGAATTAGGTTTAGTTAGCTATAGGCAAGAATTCGAAAATGGCGCCAAGCCCCAATCATACTAATATTTACGGTCATTATTATTTGTTCGTGTTAAATGTTCATTATAATCCCTACGAAGCTATTGGTTTGATCAACATATACAGGCCCGGACTAGCTCATTGAGATATATATATATATATATATATATATATATATATATATATATATATATATATATATATATATATATATTAGATATATAGATTCCTGCTCAAAGAGGTTTTTTTTCTGGAATTTAGAAAAATTTAAGACAGAATTTGATAAGATAGATCTTTATTTAAATAGGATATCCTAATATACAAATCAGCTAAAACAAAAAAGTTAAAGTAAGAGATATGTGGTACATATTGAAAAAATATACACTAAAATATATAACAAACATTAAATAAAATACATTAAAAAGTTGGTTTAAATAATAAATATCATATTTGTACATTTGAAACAAATTTCTTTAGTTCATTTTTGAAAATGTTCAGAGATGGGCTACTTTTAATTAGATTTGGTAATTAATTGAACTGATCGAAGCCTTCGATTTGTTCTATTAATATATAAATTATTATTATTTCGAGTGAAGTGGTGGTGAAGGTCATGATTGAAGACAATGTACTGTTTGAAATAACATGGCCCTAAATTGTTCAGTATTTTGTATACGAATATCATGGTGAAAGAAAACAGTCTTTGGGAAATAGATTGCCAATTTAAAACATTAAGCATAATATTAATAGATAGATATTTATTTGAATAGGATATCCTAATATACAAATCAGCTAAAAAAAAAAGTTAAAGTAAGAGATATGTGATAGGAGTATCCCTACCGCACCTCAAAATGATCTACTCTTACCAAGATTCTGAAGTTTTTGGAGTTGAGACAATTTATTCAGATTGAAGAGATATAGGAACAGTAGTCGAAGTGTGGCTGAACAATTGTATTATAAACTGTGATTCTTCACTCAGTTGACAGATTATTGGCAATTCTAGAAAAAAATAATAATTTCTTTGACATTTTTTTATGAATATAATCAAAATGATTATCAAATGATAAAGTATTATCTATTTGAAATCCTAGATATTTGTTCACTATTTCAATTTTTTCATCATCGATGTTGGGATTAATATTTTTTAGGTCTATTAGGCTGTATTTATATTTGGTAGTGATTATCATTGCTTTTGTTTTCAATACATTCAGCTTGAGTTTATTCATTTTCAAATATTTGTTGACACTTGCTAATGTGGTATTCATTCTTTCTATTGCCATTTCTAAGTTCTCATGACTGCATGCCAATAGGGTATCATCCGCAAAAAAGTTCAGAAATTCAGAATCAACAAACAATGGCATGTCATTTAACACACGAATGCCTTCTACGGAATCCCGATTGGTTATTAATTAAAATATCGATTTTTTCAACATATTCAATCAGTTGATCATATACCGCTGTTTCAAGTACCTTCTCAATCGGAGATAAATTGTTGATTGGTCTGAATGCATTCGCTTTAATAGTATGAGGAATTTTAGGTATCGGGACAATAGTACTACTTTTCAGTCTTTCAGGTATATGACCAGCTTCAAGAGAGGTATTGATAAGATGCAATAGAACATTACCGATAGTCTCAAAAACTTGTTTCAATATTTTGGAGTTTAAAATTTCATGAATACTGCACTTATTATCCATAGAAAGTATAATTTTAGGAAGGTCTGTTAATGTAAGTAATCTGAATTCTGAGAAAGTTTTTATATATATATATATATATATATATATATATATATATATATATATTATAGTTTTTATTGTACCATGACTCCAACTATTTCGTTTATGCTTTCTACAAAGTATCTATTGAAGTTATCTGATATTTCAGAATGATCTCTTAGTGATATAAGTTCTCCTGCTTTTTCAAACTGTATACAATTTTGAAAGTCTATTCGTCACCTTTAACTAGCTTTTTAAGAGTTTTCCACATTTGTTTAGAGTTATTTCTGTATCTGTCAATCTTTTTTAATTTTCAACACATTAACAACATCATTTCTCATTCTCTTAAAGTTTCCCAGTTATATTGTTTATCTGCATTTGGACAGTTTCTGAAAGCTCTGTATGCCCGATCACGATGTTTGATTTTGCTGTAAACTTCATTATCAAACCATGGCAAATGACTGCTATACTACAATTTTGTATTGGGGCCTTTACATCCTTCAATAGAAATATATTTATTCATCTGTTAAAGTAGTAATACAAAATATGTTATAACAAGTGTTAATACACAGATGTATCTACTTTATTAGACTAGTCATACAGATCAAAGATGAATGAAATATTGGGATGAATAAAATAATTCACCTGACAATCATACATTTATTCATTTATTTATTCACGACATTGTCAATTTAACAAAAGTCTTCATACATTATAATCACAGTACAATTTGCCTTACTTACTACTTAATTCTACAACATAAAAAAAAAAATACTAGTCAGAAAATAAATAAAAATGTGTCTATAATGTTTTTACAACTCTTTTGAAAGAGCATTTCAACAATTGACTCATTTTGCCCATAATTTGTATGGTAAAAGGGAATATTAAATATTTCAGAATTACGTGTCCTTCTCTGATTCGCATTAAATGTTACGAACTCTAAGATTTCTGGTGAATTTATATTACCATTTATGATTTTGTATAAAAATACAAGACTTGCTTCCAATCTTACATTAAATGTTACGAACTCTAAGATTTCTGGTGAATTTATATTACCATTTATGATTTTGTATAAAAATACAAGACTTGCTTCCAATCTTACATTAAATGTTACGAACTCTAAGATTTCTGGTGAATTTATATTACCATTTATGATTTTGTATAAAAATACAAGACTTGCTACCAATCTTCTATGTTCTAATGTGTTTAAATTCAGATTTTCCATGATTGTTTTATATTCATTCTCTCCTCTACCATAACCTAACCTATATGCACAGTACCTCAAAAACTTCTTCTGAATGCCCTCAACCAAGTCACTATCAATACTATAGTATGGGCTCCATACATTAGAGTTGTATTCAGTAATGAACCTTACCAAAGAGCAATATAGCAGTTTGACGATGGTCACATTGAATGAATTAGAGTTCCTGAGAATAAATCCTAACATTTTCAAAGAACGTGAAGCCACATCATTTACGTGCAGTTTGAATGACATTTTTGAATCAAATATAATTCCCAGATCTTTGAAATTATCTGTTTTACCAAGAACTGTTCCTTTGATTTTATTTCAAACTGTATAGGATGTTTTATAGTGAGTTTATACAGCAAGTAAAATAAAATAAGAAATAAAATAAAGTAATTTAAAAAGTTAAAACTACACAACATCCATAACAGGTTTATACAGAAATAAAATAAAATAAGAAGTAATATAAAATAAGAAGTAAAATAAAAGATGGTTAACTTTTATCTTTTATTTTATTTTACTTGACAAGTTGTTAGGCATATGTACATATTGAATAATTTAGACAAATTAAGGAGATAGGATGATACATGACATGATATAAATAGCAGCCGTCATCATATTTTTGTTTTCATAACCGGAAAACGGTGTGTTCACTGGCATTTTTTTAAATTTCTTTTTGTCTTTGAATGACTAGATTTTATAATATTGGTAGTGTTGTCAACAATGGCTTATATTTTACTCAATAAACAATAACGGGGACCAAATTTTCGAATATTCATCATTGAAGTTTGGGGTAACAACATAAAATCCCAAATTTCGATTGACAGCTTTCTTACTTCTTACATTAATTTACTCAGCTCTATAAACACTATACTACACTATAATTATTACTTCTTATTTTACTTTATTTTATTTATTTTATTTTACTTTCTGTATAAACTCACTTTAAGTCTGCTGAAAGTGATCTTATGACACCTATCAGTGTTCAACTGTAACATATTGAAAAGTTGGCCAAAAAGTTTCCCTTGGAAATTAGGTTTTCTGGCCCCTGAAGAAGCTCTATGCAAAATTTGGAAGCTTAAGATTGAACCCAAGTGCAGTTTTCGATTTTTCAACTTAGCCGCTTCTGCGAGTTTTTGAATTCGTTTATTTGGTCAACCCTGAGGCCGGGCCCTACTAAAAAAGTCTTCCAATCGGATTTTCCCGATGTAAAGACCATAACAAAGTAAAGGAACACAAAATTAAGCACATAGGAGACGTCGAATTTTTGCGATGATCAATTTTGGGGCCCAAAATATTCAAAATTAGGTTTTGAGTAGTGCGCCTCAACCAAATCGTCTTCCGCTTTGTCAGATGATCACTAGTCACTTTCTAAATAAAATTATTATAACGGAAGACATATAGAAATAGAATAAAAAGTCGATAGACATTTTCCCTTCGTACTGGAGTGGGCCCTGCCCGATTTCAAAAATATTTGGAATTTGGGGTTTTCGAGGGATGGACTTTCATCTCACCAAACGGAAGATTTATAGCTTATCATCGCGGTTTTATACCCGCGGCTCTCTAACTATAGTGGTTTACGATAATTTATGCTCTAAGCGGTCAGCGAAGTTATCGACTGGTTTTTACGAGGGAATAGTTTTCACTTAATTTGGCCTACTATATTCTTTATACGGGGAATCATATTCATTTCCCCTTCCGGATTTCTTTATAATTCAACATTATAATTTGTACGATTTTGAACGAACCCTATATTTTGAGTCAAAGATGACTTTATTCAACTGAGAATAATAATAAGGTACACAATAGGCGCAGTTTAGCCAAAGGCTACTCTTACACTTAACCTAAGATGTACAGATAAGTCAACTAAAGTGATAAATGGGAGGAAAGAGAAGATGTATAAACGTAACTCATAACAATAATTTATTACATAAGTAGGTATAGTTTTCCCAATATCAATTGCAGAAGCATAAAAAAAGTCTTGCGGCGAAATCCTGTGAGCAGCAGTGGCGGAGATAACTAATTTTATTTAGATATTTTAATATCCTAAAACGTATTTCGATCGGCACACACCAAGACCACAGACGCTACTGGTTTTTAATCTTTCAGAGCTATTAAAACACAAATATAACGCGTGATTTATGACCTCCCATCGTATAGACACACCTTCAAGCATTGATGTCCGACTTGATTGGCCCAGACGAATCGGTTGTAGAACAGACAGCAGTCACTCAAGTCCACGTTGACCAGTGGGCTCTTTGTGCCGACGGAGACTGTATACAAGTAGTACAGGTTTTTTTTTGTTCCGCTTCTTCGCATATACGCTCGTGTTAGCGAAGTGAGTTTTTATTTGCTCCGTATAGAAACAGCTTCTGCAATTGATATTGGATGGACTATACCTAGATTAAATAATATGACAAGTAGAGGCTATATAAAATTCAAGAAAAGTTATTCGAGTTAGAGTTAGTATTAAGAAAGTGTTTTTTCAGAATCAGCTAAATCTGTGTCAAATGAACAAACCATATTAGGTTAGAGTATGCATCAATTAGGTCAGATTATGCATCAGAGTATGCATCAATTGTTTGGCACCATATTATCAGGTTTGGGCACCATATTATCAGGTATATATATCTAATTTAGAAAATATCCAACGAAAATTTTTGAAGTATCTATGTTTCAAACTTGATGGCAACTACCCAGACGTAGGTTATCCACATGAACAACTGATTTCTAGATTTTCAGTCGATTCACTTGAATCTCGTCGAAATAGGTCACATGTTATATTCCTTTTCAATCTTATTCACAACAATTTGGACTGCAGCTGCATTTTGGATATATTGAGAGAGAGAGAGAGAGAGAGAGAGAGAGAGAGAGAAATATACTTTATTGTCGAAGAAACAAATTCTTATTGACAAAGCTTGTAGAATTAACTAAATACTAACAAATAAATAGCGACTTAAACACAGTTTCACAAATATGACATAAAGTTAAAAATATTAGTAAGCACCTATATATGTAATAACAGATAATGTATAAGGTAAAAAATTTAGTAATTTATGGTTCAATTCAGAGAACCCGTTGTCTAACAAACGTTCAAAAGAACGGTACATCTTTATAACATTACAGATTAAAAATAGAGGTGAGCAATTGTCATAGTCTATAATGAGAAAACTCTTAGTCATGTATAATAAGGTTATGTCAGGGTTTCATTAAAAAATTCTTTCGTATCGTAAAATGCTTTTTTTAACAGAGCCTGTTTTAAAAGTTTTCTAAATATTTTATGATCTTGGATTGTCCTTAGTTCAGTGGGTATGTGATTATATATTTTTTACTCTCGTACAACAGAGAGCATTCAGTTAGAGTGGACTTTGGAATGGGTAGAGCTATTTTCCTTTCTGTTATTTGACGGGTCGCATGGTAAGTTTGCGTTGTAGACTCTGTCATATATTTTTTATGCATCAAGCATGCCGTTTCCAATATGAAAAGCAGGTCAGTGTAAGAATTTCCTTTCCAAAAATAATGGTTTGCATGGCTCACGTGGACCCACTTTGGCTAGATATCTTACTGCTCTTTTTTGTAGCACAAACACTGAATGGAGGAGCTGTTGGCTACAATAACCCCAGAAGGCTATACCATATCTCATATGGGATTCTATCATTGAGTGATAGACCATTTTTGCTGTTGCTGCGCTTAACTCGTTTGTGACCACTCTGAGGGCAAAGCATCCCGATGCCAATTTTTTTGTTAAAGCTAGGACATGTTATTGAATGAATATTGAAGTTTCATATTCCTAGACTAACATCTTGGAGAAACATTACTTTCTTTCTTCCACGTTGTCACACCAATGTTAAATTAAATGCCCCTGTTTATAAGATGTGTAATACATATAATAGGATGAATGAAACCATTGACATTTTTTGTTGCAGTGTGGCCTCCATAAAAAAACTGGACTGTTCTGTTTTTGTCCAATGATTTATATTAATGTATATATCTAACATGTTGAATAGTTCATACTGTATATTCCTATTCTGTAATTGGATCTTGTATCTGTTGAATAGTGCGATAAAAAAAATAAAAAATAACGTTATCCATTTGTCAGCAATAATTTGTAAAATCTACCTTTTGGCAGCTTCATCGTGTTTTTCATAATATTATTTGTACATCAATTTTTTGCTGCTTTTATATTGTTATTGTTTTATGATGATTTTATAAATTATTTGCCGTTTCCATAAACATTAAATTGTTTGGCGTTTTCAAAGCCTGAAAATGTTCTGCGCCCCAAGTCCGAAAAGTTACTAATGCCGCCTAATGCGGCTCTACCTTGATCTGTACTCCTCGGATCAAATTCATTTCCCATTATTGTCGGGGTTTCAGGTAGAAAAACATCTGGACGGAAACGTGACTCCCGTCCTGGTCCCCTAGTCCGTCCCAGCAGTGCGACAGTCAGGTGTTCACAGACGAGGATACCCGACGTCCGACGATTCTCATTCTCTCTCGTAGGCGGGCGTTTGTCATACCTCGTCGGCAGCAAAAGCACGATCCAAAGCTAATGGGGTCCGTCCACTCCAGGAGGTCTGACACATAATCTGTTCTACATGCTTTACGACTACCGCGTACGACAAAAATGTTTACGTCGCTTGCCACGCGTGGCTACAAAAACAAATACGGTGTATACCGTATTCATTTCACTCTGGACTAGTGATGTGCAGAATCGACTGTTACATAGAATCGAATTAATAATCGAAAACTTTAGAATCGCCCGATGGCTGGTAGTAAAATGACATTTGACGTGACAGGCTAGGCTTGACACTTAGTGATTATTTTCACTAAGATATCTAAAAACCCTGGTGCTTGCACTTATACCTGTAGAAGTTTGGGATCGACTTGGCGACACTTGGCCTACTTGATGATGGAGATTACTACCGTGTCAGATGGCGCCAATTTCGTTTTCGTTTCAATTCAGTAACAGGGTATATTTATTTTCACAGCTTTCTTCTTGAGACGAACTGTTCACGGGTTCTAATTCTAGCTTTGCTATTGGTTGAAAAGAGACATCTGTCAAACTTCACCAATAGCAAAGCTAGAATTAGGAACCCCCGAATATTGCACAAAGAAAGCACTGTCGTGTTGTTTTCCGTATTTTGTACCATTTGAATTTGAGGTTAACTGCATTTTGACAGACGGAGAATTGGAAATGAAATTGTCATTAAATTGCCATTAAATTTCAGAAAATATAAAATTCAATGCATACAATATGATGAACTATGAAAATATCATTATTAGTCAATTCGTCAAGATTTTAACTTGCTTTTGGTACTGAATACAGGTGAATATTCGAATCTGCGGCTTTATACTGTCCACACAAAATACAAATGTGGCCCATTCTACAAAAAGTATCCTTACACACTACACTACCTGAAAATAAATAATTCCTGACGCACTAATAAACGAGTGATTTTTTCAAAGAAAAAACCGGAATAAGCTAAGCAAGATTTCAAATCAATAAGATGGAAAACGCATAGATACCGACAACACACTGAACATTATTTCATAAAAGATGCTGCAGATGCCAGAAATTAAGTTCTGACATTAAGCGAGAATATAAACAAACATTTTTGGACGGCGCCATCTACACAGATAGAAGCTCTGTTGAAGAAACAGGTGGTGTCCCCTCGAAAATCTAAACAATGTCGAATCAGTTCATTCACCAGGGTTTTTAGACATCTTAATTTTCACGAAGGTATTTTCGTTTAGTTTCCAGTATTTTCAAAATGTCTGATTCAGTTAATTGAATTCATTTTCCAAATATTAAGATGAAGCATTCTATGAATTCCAAGTCTGGACCACGCGAAGGTAACTAGAATTGAGTGTTGTGAGTTTGTCTCGTCGCAAAACTCAATCTAAAATAATAAATCACTATTAAGATTAAATTACTTGTTTGGCGAAGAGCCTACCTCAGATCAATTCGAAACTTGGGTAACCCAAGGTTACACTGCGAGAAAAGCATAGCAAGATAAGATGTTTAAGCTCTCGGCAAGCATTTTTAAATGGACTGTCATCAGAGCTTAAGGTAGTTCTGTAGTTTTGTTCAAATCTTAGGAATCGCCTGAAATTTTAGTATGGTGTAAACATTAAAAATGGTTCTTTTTGTACGCGATGCCATCATGTGAACGGATCGGACTTTATTCAGATTTTTATTATAGACGCTGAACAGATCTTAAGATTAAAAAAAAATACTCTTGTATACAGTACTATTGTGGGACCAATGAAATAAAAATGGTAATTTTTGACCGTTTAGTTTCGAAGATATCGACTGATGAAAAATATTAATTTTACTCGACACGGAACGAAGACACGAAATGATGGGCGCGTGGTAAAGTCCAGGAATGCGAAATGGAAGCATCAGTATCAAACGGCTTAGAAGGATATAGATAAACGATAAATGCGCTCTCTCTATGTGTAGTGGACCAAGCATTGGATTTTACTGTACGCAGCGGCCGAAACTTTTGGCTGATACGTGTACATACAGATACCTTAAGACACACACCTTCAGGAATCGGAGACGATTAATAGTCACGAATAGAAACGCTATCGTCCACAACTGTATTTATTCCAAGCTGAGACACAACGCCTTAAGGACATGCATACAAATGAATCTGGACAGTAGATACAAAGGAAAATATATCTATATTCTATCTGAAAGCGCATTGAAAGCTCTTAACTCCATGCAGTTCTAGTCACAAGTCTGGGAATGCCTTCAAAAACTCAATGAACTCGCAAAACATAACAAGGACCCACTTATGTGGGTGACTATATAGAGGTACTGAAGCCAACAAAAACACAGACCGACTAGCAAGACAAGCATCTGAATCACCATTGAGAGCCTACAGTCGTATAGTCCATCCAGAAGCTGTTTCTATAGGGAGCAAATAGAAACTCACTTCGCTAACACGAGCGTATATGCGAAGAAACGGAACGAAAAATAATCTGTACTACTTGTATACAGTCTCCGTCGGCACAAAGAGCCCGCTGGTCAACGTGGACTTGAGTGACTGCTGTCTGTTCTACAACCGATTCGTCTGGACCAATCAAGTCGAACATCAATGCTTGCAGGTGTGTCTATACGATGGGAGGTCATAAATCACGCGTTATATTTGAATTTTAATAGCTCTGAAAGATTAAAAACCAGTAGCGTCTGTGGTCTTGGTGTGTGCCGATCGAAATACGTTTTAGGATATTAAAATATCTAAATAAAATTAGTTATCTCCGTCACTGCTGCTCACAGGATTTCGCCGCAATACTTTTTTATGCTTCTGCAATTGATATTGGGAAAACTATACCAATTTATCGGACCCGATATCGGGAGGCAAACGTCGGGACTCGAAATCATGACGTGTGTAGGCTCATCGGCCGACTAAATAATTGCGTTCCCGATATCGGGGTGGCCCGGACCTCCCGACCAAGTAGATCAGCCCGATCCCCCACCTCTTCTCCCTTTTTGTTAGCACGTGTGTAGCACAATCGGACCTGTCGGGACACGATTTCCTTTCCCTCTTCATTTCACTTATTTCTTCTCGTTTTTCGTGCAACTTTTCGAGTTATCGAACTAACGACATGGAAATTAATGACAATTAAGAAACGTATTTAAGCTTATTAAGTGATAATAGTGCAATGATTGCATTAATTGAATATTGGAAACAACATAAGTGCCTTTGGGACTCAATCGCTATTAGAGCAATCCCATTTTTTTTCTTTTTTTGCCGTTTCACGTATAACTAGTTACTGATAGCACTTTAAAGTAAACAAAAGACACTCATTTCACTAAACTGGGTTTACAAAACCACGGCACGTGTTTCGCTACACAATAGCTTCTTCAGGTGGAGATTACACTAACTGTATCATATTAATAAGTCAAGGCAGGTAATAGCAGGTATATGAATATAATTAAGGATATTGATGATATTAAGGATTATCCATTAGGGAATGAGACCAAGAGAACGGAGATTATATCCATTACCTGTTTAATCTTCAGTAAAACAAATTCAACAAAGGAGAATTATTTAGGTTAATCTGGTCATTGAGCAAAAATTGCGACTTCTTGCATTTATTAATTTCCAGACTTTCTAGAAGGTCGAGTTTAGAACCTTTCTTTTCTGTATGTAATATTTCGAAATCGTTAACAAAACAATGTTTTTCAGTCAAGAGGAGAGTAGCAAAAGTTGAATTTGTTTTTCCATTGACGAAACAGTTCTTATGTTCTGATAATCGTTTTTTGAATGTTCTGCCTGTTTGGCCTATGTAAAAACTTTCACAAGAGCCACAAGTTGATTTATATACACCAGATTTCACAGTATTATCTTTAATGTTCTTAATAAATTTACTTAAATTATTAATAAAACAGTGGATAAAAGAAAAACACCAGATATAGTATTCAATTGTGCTGATTTTTGCATTTAAGATTTTACATAACATAAGACAAGTCAACAGAAAGTGTGAAAAATAGTATATTATGCAACGATCATGTAATGATGGATCAGAGTTGCGACGATTTAAATCAACTGATTTTTTCAATTTTAATCGTGATTTAAATCAAATTATAAATTGCTGTAAAAACAAGTCGCCGAAGCAGATAATTCATCAGGAAATTCAAAAAAAGGAAGATAGTTTATTTAAAACTAAGTGTTTACATACATTATGTAAGTGTAAAAACATAACTAATCATCATCAGTCCAACGTAAATATTCGTAAATTAAACTTAAGAAAACACAAACAGTTTATAGTTTATAATATTACCTACATGAATAAATAAAAACAAATAAAAAATATTAATGAATATATAAATGGTATTATAATATGTACAGTGAACAAAAATGTTACTGAGGCTAACCTACAAAAAACAAACAAAATATGTGTTTAGGAAAGGATAGGAACACGCAATTTACTTATAAACGTATGGGCCGACTATAATTTAAGAAATGATCCGTCTCGCGTCAACCCGTCAACCGCACATTATAAAGACGAACGAATTTTCTTGTTCTGTCAGGCACGCTGCCGAAAATTTTCATGTCAACACAAGTTTTTTTGTATGTCGCCGAGGAGATTTCTAACTGTAAATCTAGACAACAAATATTTTTGGGCGAATAGAGAAAAATAATGAAAATCAGTGATTTTAAAGTTTATTATTTCCATATTTAAGGAAAAAAATCAGTATAAATAAAAAAAATCACGATTTAATCGAAAAAATCACGATTTAATAAAAAAAACAGATAGCCATTAATACATGAGCACGAGGTAAGTTAGGACACGAGCCGAAGGTCGTTAACCATGTGCGAGTGTATTAATAGCCATTACATGATCGTTGCATACACTATTTTTTCTACGACCAATAAATAATAAAATAAAAACAAGATTTTCTGGTGGTGTACAAGATAATTATTCACTGCTCGACATACTTATTGGTACTTTTGACGCGTTGTGATTGAATGTCGATTAAAATTAAATGTGAAACAAGTAGGATATAGAAACCACTTGATTATCCCCAAGTACGTGTTTCTATAGGCCGAAAATTCGTTTCATAATAAAAATTAAGTGTTTTTATTGGCCAAAATCTCGAAATGAAAATTCGTGTTAAATGGACAATATTAATAAATCGGTAGCAGATATTTAATTCGCATATTATAATGCGGGAGTAGAAAAAAATAGTTTTTTGTCACTTAAATAAGATACGTAATATTATTAGTTGCTCAAATTGAACTTTTAGTGTTATAGTCGAATTTGCAAAAAAAATTTAAAGACAATTTACTTGGACACGAATAATACATTACGTTTGATCTAACGCCATCATATAACAGATATAGTGTAATAAAATATGGTAAAATATAGCAGGAAGTGTCAAGATTACTTATTTAATTGAAATTATTCTTCAAGTGAATAGAAAGCATGTTGTTAGGATTTTTTTTAGATTTGATGATATTGGCGCTTTGCAATGACTTTAGGTTTCTATGTAGTAGGTTTGTAAAGGTAGATGGAAGTAAATGTTAATATGCCTTTTGAATGTGTTTTTACAGGTTTCTCTAAGTCGAACAGAAGTCTAATGAACCTTTTCGTGAAATTAATACCCTAGAGGCTTCTGTGGCCCATACTATAATCTTGTTATTTATCGTGGTGTAAACCAGGGCATAGCACAATTTATCACATGGTCCTTGTGAAAATTAGACTTCAAAGTGGTGAAGGCATAGTATAGTTGGTTCAGTTTTTTACAGATGATATCGACTTGAACTGTTGAAAGTGAGTTTGAAGTCTAGTTCTAGACCCAGAATTTTTTTTGTCTGTGATGATCGTATTTTTGTGTTGCAGATGTCGAACTGTGGGTTTTAGGTTTTTCGAGTTGGAAAGAGAATTCAATTAGTACTGTTTTGTTTACGTTATTAATAAGATGATTCCTTTCCCACCAGTGATTGGAATTATCTGTTGCAAAGTCGATTTTGCTGTTTAGTTCAGTAACAGTATCAGCTGTAACAACGATTGTAGTGTCATCTGCATAGATAAAAGTAGGCCCGTGATCAATATGAATGGGCAGGTCATTGACATAGGGAGTGTATAGGAGCGGTCCCAGACTATACCCTGGGGTGTGCCAATTTCGATGTTATATTCTTCGTATAATTCATTCCCAACCTTCACCTGGATAGTTCTGCCAGACATATACGATTTAATCCAGTCTTGTAAAGGGCCAAGTATGCCCATTGCCTCTAATTTTACTCTTGGTACTTCGGGTTAATCGTGTTGAATGCCCGACCCGAGATCAAGGAATACTCTCACAAAAAACTTATTAAGGTTGACGTTGTCGTAGATGTATTGGACGAGGTCAGCGGAAGCAATTTCAGTTGAATTGTTTGGTCGAAAACCATGCGGACATGGAGACATTATGTTAGAATATATTTTATTGGCTGATTAAATACATATTTGAAAATTGTGTTTAGATAAAACTTAAATTTTCAAGCGTTATCCGATCAAAATGCCAAATAAATTAGCCTATACTAAACGGCGTCGTGAACAGAATGATTCATTCATTAAGTTCTCCAGATGTAACACCGTTTTTTGGTGGAATTGATATCTCTTAATATCCTGAAGAGTATAACATTTCGGCATTTTCTATCAGATCGACATTTATTCCTCTTGTGAACACCTCAAACGAGAGCTTTATTAATTTTTGTTTTAAGCACCTATTTGAGTACAGTTCTACTGTGTTTGTTACTTATTTAAGGTCGGCCTATTTCTGCTACTAGGGGTTACACCGACGCCGTTGAGCACACATCCCCAAACCGAAAAAATTTGCCGAATCCTTGTGGGGATATTTTACGAGTTCAACATCCGTAAGTTGGCGGTCCCCAAACTTAACACCCCCTTGAAAGACGGACGGTGTACCTTTAGCTATATCTGGTGCATGACTTCAGATATCAATGGACTTTCGTGAACCAGACAAGCCGAGCCGTGTCTAAATTCTGCTCTGTTAATATTCGTAACTTTGAATGTTCCTAGAGCAACTACGAATAGTCAGTCTCATTTGGGAGATGTCTTTCCGCAAAATATTAGTATTTAAAGAATTCCGTTCATAGTTGCGAATACAATGAATTCACTGTGTTATAGCAGCGACTGAGAAATTATCACGGAGTCGAGTTACTTTGATATTAATAGAATTATGGCCCCTACAGACGTTACGATTTAATTGGATCCGATTTCAAACCAAGCGCGTATTCAAGGGTAATTAACCCCCCCCCCCCAAGAAACTGCAAAATGTTCAAATTGATGGAATGGCCACCACATCTCTACTCAAATCTAAAACTTCGTGTCCGCTAGGCATGTTCTCATTAATCTAGTCGAAAAGTGAGTTTCCTGCGAAAAATCGTTCCAAGTCTACTAAAATATGTCATTCTGAGAAAGATGTATTTTTCGATTTTTTCCGCCGACGAGAAATTGCAATTTTTGTTAAACAAAAACAAAATAAAATAAGGTCGTTTTTTGGTAATAGCTCAAAAACTATTGATGATAGAGAAAATGAAATTACAGGTTCTTGAAGAGGAGGAAATTTTCTATGAAAAAGTTCCTACTCTCGGAATTCTATCTCAATTATTTATAATTTTAATTCAACGTTGAAAATAGGGTTCCGCGTGGGCGTTAATGCAGGAGTACAGCACCTCTCGAGAGAGCAATGCACATAAAATATATTTGTATACTATTAAATATGAATAAAAAATAAATAAAAAATTATAGTATCATTTGAATACTTGAAATAATGTAATTTCGTTAAAATTATAAACAAATATAATAAGCTTCATTGAAAAGAATAACATTTTATCTGTATCACAGCACGGTTTCAGAAAATCTAAATCTGTAGAAACAGCAACGAACCACCTCTTGGACTACGTATATTACGAGTTAGATTGTGGGAAGTATGTTGCTTCATTGATGTTTGACTTGTCCAAAGCATTTGATAGTATAAATTTGCAATTTATTCTCGAAAAATTATACTCTATCGGGATTAGAGGAGTCATGTTGGATTGGATACATTGCTATTTAACCAACAGAAAATTATTGGTGAAAATCGAAAATGAATTATCAGAAAGCCATGAAGTCCCCCTGGTTCCCCAAGGATCAGTTTTGGGACCACTTATTTTCTTAATTTTTGCTAATGATCTACCGAGAAATATCAGCATAGGACAAATTACCATGTTTGCGGATGATACAACCATAACTGTATCAGCAGTTACCCCAGAGGAGCTACAAAAACACATTAGAGTTACCTATAATGAGATGGCGGCTTGGTGTTCACGCAATAGGCTAATATTGAATAAAGGTAAAACAGAATCTATCAATTTTTATCTGCGTCGTGAGATTCCCTCACTATTCCAATTACCTGAGGATCTTGTCTTTTACTAAAGATGTCAAATTGTTAGGAACCTATCTTGACTCTCAGCATGTCTGTACGAAACTCAATAAAGCATATTACGCCATACTACAAATGAAACCATATTTGGATGAAAAAGGTTTAATGGGCTTGTACTATGCTTTTGCATATAGCCATATATCATACAATATTATAGCATGGGGTTCATCAAGTAATTGGGAAAGAGTATTCATTGCTCAAAAGCGTCTAATCAGACTTATTTTTCAACTGAGTTATAGGGAAAGCTGCAGAAATACATTTAAAAAGAAACAAATTCTAACCTTTTCAGGAATATTTATTTTGAAATGCCTCACTTTTATTAAGAGCGATATTAATAATGTTACCCAAAAACAGCATGAATATCAAACACGCCACATTAACTTGGACATACCTAGACATAAAACTGCAATGTACCAGAAATCGCCCCACTTCATTGCTATAAAAATATTTAACGCACTTCCCAGCGAACTGAAAAGCATAATTCATACGAAAAATTCAAAAGACAATGCAAGGATTTTTTAGTATCTGAAACTTTCTACACAGTGAATGAGTTTTTGAGCAGGAATAGATCCTAATTAATTATTTTTTCTTTTTATTCTGATACTCAATGAGCTTTTAACTATATTGATATTTGTTGTATTGTATTTTAACACTTTTTTACACATGCTTTTATTGTAAAATATCTTTTTATGATACTTTATAGTTGACTTGTCCAACACCATGTAATTATGGTATTTTATGGATTAATAAAGTTCTATTCTATTCTATTGAGAAAAAACTGCGTATTTTTTTTTAAAGTTGTAAAATATCTTTGTCAGTCATAAAACTGACAATAATGTGAAATATCAATGAAAAATTGATGACAATATTTACTCAATTTCTCATATTTTGTTAACTTTAGAAATTTATAATTAACAAAATAATCAATTTTTTAACAATTTTATAGCGTGATATTATTGAGTACACATGTAAAATGTGCTCCAGGAAGCAAAAAAAAAATGGAATCATTCTGTGAACAACTATTCAGTTTAAATAAGTAAAAATACTTGATTAACAATAGCCTCACATTATCAAAATTCAATGAAAACATTACTTTCCAACGAAATTATATTCTTTCAAGTGTTCAGCTGACACTATAATTTTTTTGAATTTTAAATCTTGTGACGCTAACATATTGATAAAAAAGTGTCGTCATATTTTGAATACATTGCTAGTGTGGCATCCGCTGAACGAAGGTTTTTTTCGTTGAAGCGATTGCAAACTTGGCTGCTATCAACGATGCAATAGGAGCGGTTGGTTGGATTAGGTCTACTTCATGTTCATAGAGATGTACAAATATATGTTTGAAATGTTTGCAAATAAGAAACACGGGATACTGGATTTCATTTTGTGATATTTATTTTTATTTTAACGAAAGAAATCTTTGTTTTTGTACCTACTTATGAGTATATATCTATATTTTATTTTATTACACTTTGTATTTTTGTTTGAATTTGAATGAAAAAAAAAAAATACTTATGTTTTTTGTACCTATAAGTAGAGGTATATAACTTTTTTATGTCATCCCCTCCCCCCAAGCCACGGTTTCAAACTTCCCGATCAAGTTCTATCAGGTACTAGTTATGCGTGATCCGGCGAGGATGGCTCCTGCTCTGTCGAAAAGGGCTAACATTGAAATTGCTTTAACAGCGATTTTGTTGTACTTAGAGCGGCCAAGTTCACCCAAATGCAGTTTCTGGCTCTTCTGGAATGTGATGAAATTTGAATTCTTCTAAGGATGACATCACCTTATTTAATGGGCCCTTCGGCATGATCAGATCATACAAGAACACAAACAGTTGCACGAGAAGGAATAAACGAAATGAAATGACAGGTCCGATCGTGCTAGAGCTCGTCCAATATTGAAAAAACCGTTAGGTGGTAGAGAGGGGGAAAACACGAGTGGACGCGATTTGCTGTGGCAGCTTATGCTACGGCGAATCTTCACCAGTGTCTTGGCATGCAGCGTTTGAAAGGTTAGGTTTGTTTGATTAATAAATAGGTAGTGCAGTTATTTATTCAACTTTGCAATAGTTTACTTGTTATTTGCCAAAATGCCCAGTAAGTACTATTCAGTAGCGGAAAAAGAAATTATGGCAAATGTTATCAAATTCATGAAAGATGAGGCAAAAATGGGATACAAATACCTTTACAAAATTACAAAGAACGTGCCAAGGCAGCAATGGGTTTAACAGAATATTGTTTTAAAATAATTAAAACGGAACAATCAGCTGTGAATTCAGGTAGTATTCCTTCTTTGCCGTCTCCGCAAAAAAGAGTAGGAAAAATAAAGTCGAAAAGTAATATTACGGAAGGGCAGGGTGAAACAATAAGAACGATTATTAATGATTTTTGTTTGATTGAAAAACAACGGCCTACTTTAAAGTCTATTCTTCAAAAAATAAAAAATGCTCAGGTAGTGTTTGAAGGCTGTCGTTCAACATTGCACAACATAATCAAAGAGTTAAGTTTTGATTGGGAAAAAACGCCTGATAATCGAACCATATTGATGGAAAGTCATGAAGTTAGATTACTAAGGGTGGAATTTTTAAGAAAATGAAAATGTATCGTGAACAAGGAAAAAACATTATTTACACTGATGGGACGTATTTGCACAGTTCTCATACACATTCTAAGACGTGGGTTGATAAGAAAAATCCTAATTTAAAAAACCGTATAGTAAATGAAAACGATTAATAATAGTTCATGCAGGAGGAGAAATGGGGTCTGTAAAGGATGGCCTCTTAATTTTCAAATTTGGGAAAAAAGTGGAGACTATCACGATGACATAAACAACGAAAATTTTATGAGGTGGGTAGAAACACAACGAATTCCAAATATTCAGTGTGCTGGTGGTGGATAACGCTTCTTACAACAATACTTTGCTAGAAAAATGTCCAACATACTCTTCAAGGAAGGACGATATGCTGGACTGGCTGAAAGATAAAAATATAGAGCATCAGGCTACTTTGACAAAAGCACAATTGCATGAAATTATTAAAAAGCACAAACCTCGTTTTGAGAAATATGTATTAGATGAAAAAATGTCATCACACGGCCATTTAGTATTGAGATTACCACCCTATCACCCAGAATTAAATCCGATAGAGAAAATATGGGCTTTGATAAAAAATTGGGATGATTTAAAAAAGCTTGCCAGACAAAATTTTTTAAATATCACTGTGAAAAAATATGAGATGGAATTAATGGAGAAAGAACATATGTTGCTCACGATCGTTTCATTATCACAGTAAATGCGGGTAGTTCTGATGAGTCCGACAACAGTGATTGTGATATAAATTATTTTGACTCAGTGACTTTAACAGTTCGTTTGTTTACCGAAGGTCTGGAACCCAAAAACCAAATTGAAAGGGAGAAAAGGTGGGGAGGTCCGGGCATCTCGACCACGCGATATCGGAACCCCAATTATTTAGTCGGCCGACGTGCCTACACACGTCACGATTTCGAGTCCCGACTTTGGCCCCCCGATATCGGGTCCGATAAATTGGCACGTCTGTAGGCTCCTTTAATCCATTTCACCAAATAACTAATGAAAACGTGTCTTTTCGACAAATCAGTCAGGTAAAATTTTTTTACTCCGCCAAAAACTTGAAACCATATGGGATTTTTTTTTATTAATAGTTTCTCAGAAAATTTCATTCTTCATAAAAGTTGGTGCATTCAATTGACTAAATACGCGCATAGCCGTTATTATCAGTGGCGTGCGGTTAAGCGGGAATCGGTCGATATTCTAAATTCACATAAGTAAAGTGACTCTAGAAAATATCGAATAAAATTTATTAAAAAAGTTGTTTGCAATTAAAAGATATTCCCAGTTATCCAGTTTAGTCCACAATTACTAATTTCAATAACAGCTTAATGGGTTGATTTCTCCATGAGGCCAACTCATTAAGTAATTATTGAAATTGGTAATTGGTAGACTAAACTGGATAACTGGGAATATCTTTCAATTGCAAACAACTTTTTTTTATAAAATTTTTCGATATTTTCCATAGTAATGTCACTTTACTCCATAGTGAATTTAGAATATCGACCGATTCTCGCTTAACCGCAAGCCACTGATAATAACGGCTATGCGCGTATTTAGTCTAATTGAATGCACCAACTTTTATGAAGAATGAAATTTTCTGAGAAACTATTAATAAAGAAAAATCTTATATGTTCCAAGTTTTTGGCGGACACTTTATGAAATTGATAAAAAAAGTAGCAGAGACAACAGATACTAAGAGCTTTCAAAAATGGTATGGTTATCAATGTCATTAAGACGCATTCGTCACCCAAGTAATCGTTGATGGAATAATAACAATGATAAAGAATATCGTTTAGTTTCGTTTTGAATCATCTCAAATTTAGAACTTTGAACTCTTGAAACATGCAGTCTAACATGTAGTGAATTATCGAAGACTTGCGGAGACTAAAACGGGAAGACCTCAAATGATTCGGACCACAAGTTTGGTGAAAATCAGAATAAAAAAAACTTTTTTTTTTTTTTCAGAAATATGTTGACAGTGATCCCTGATTCCAGCGCCAACCATAATTCTGACATTTTTCCGCATTTTTACAATCCTAATAGCATGATGATAAGTATCCCCTTGCTGTGATTTATGGGAGAACAAAGAAAGAAAAATAATTCTGAATTGTTTTTCATTTTATGTGATTCGAACGGGATATTTCAGGACAACTAATCTATATGAGATGATCAAGATAGTCAGCCAATTACATTTTCCTACACCAAATGCTGACATTATAAAGATTTGGAAGAATCAATCATATATATATATATTATGTTGTGCAATGTTGAACGACAGCCTTCAAACACTACCTGAGCATTTTTGATTTTTTGAAGAATAGACTTTAAAGTAGGCCGTTGTTTTTCAATCAAACAAAAATCATTAATAATCATTCTTATTGTTTCACCCTGCCCTTCCGTAATATTACTTTTCGATTTTATTCTTCCTATTCTTTTTTGCGGAGACGGCAAAGAAGGAATACTACCTGAATTCACAGCTGATTGTTCCGTTTTAATTATTTTAAAACAATATTCTGTTAAACCCATTGCTGCCTTGGCACGTTCTTTGTAATTTTGTAAAGGTATTTGTATCCCATTTTTGCCTCATCTTTCATGAATTTGATAACATTTGCCATAATTTCTTTTTCCGCTACTGAATAGTACTTACTGGGCATTTTGGCAAATAACAAGTAAACTATTGCAAAGTTGAATAAATAACTGCACTACCTATTTATTAATCAAACAAACCTAACCTTTCAAACGCTGCATGCCAAGACACTGGTGAAGATTCGCCGTAGCATAAGCTGCCACAGCAAATCGCGTCCACTCGTGTTTTCCCCCTCTCTACCTACCACCAAACTGTTTTTTCAATATTGGACGAGCTCTAGCACGATCGGACCTGTCATTTCATTTCGTTTATTCCTTCTCGTGTTCTTGTATGATCTGATCATGCCGAAGGGCCCATTAAATAAGGTGATGTCATCCTTAGAAAAATTCAAATTTCATCACATTCCAGAAGAGCCAGAAACTGCATTTGGGTGAACTTGGCCGCTCTAATTACAACAAAATCGCTGTTAGAGCAATTTCAATGTTTGCCCTTTTCGACAGAGCAGGAGCCATCCTCGCCGGATCACGCATAACTAGTACCTGATAGAACTTGATCGGGAAGTTTGAAACCGTGGCGTATCTAGGAATTCTGCTTGGGGGGAGGGGATGACATAAAAAAGTTATATACCTCTACTTATAGGTACAAAAAACATAAGTATTTTTTTTTCATTCAAATTCAAACAAAAATACAAAATGTAATAAAATAAAATATAGATATATACTCATAAGTAGGTACAAAAACAAAGATTTCTTTCGTTAAAATAAAAATAAATATCACAAAATGAAATCCAGTATCCCGTGTTTCTTATTTGCAAACATTTCAATAACATTTCAAACATATATTTGTACATCTCTATGAACATGAAGTAGACCTAATCCAACCAACCGCTCCTATTGCATCGTTGATAGCAGCCAAGTTTGCAATCGCTTCAACGAAAAAAACCTTCGTTCAGCGGATGCCACACTAGCAATGTATTCAAAATATGAAGACACTTTTTTATCAATATGTTAGCGTCACAACCAATCATATATATATATATATATATATATATATATATATATATATATATATATATATATATATATATATATATATATATATATATATATATATAACAGTGACCGGCAGAAAGTACGCATCATAAGGGAATTTTTTTAATATAATATTTTGACAAATGTCGATACATGCAATCGCTTCTGCATCAAAAGAAACCCCAAAAGATGTTGTACAGTGCCGTTTGTCTTTTCTTGTTTGGCGGGAAATTTAAAAATTATGTCTCAAAACACACTTATTTGGGAAAATATTGAAAAATGTTATTTGGAAAAGTTGTTTAGAACGACATTTTATAGCTATGTACAAGTTTGGAAAAAAATATGAGATGAAAAAATAAAAATCAATTTTTGCCATAAAAAAAATTTCAATTTGGAATAATACATTTCTGACAAATAAACTCATTAGTAAAGCCCAAGAGTAATATTTTGAATAATATTTTGTAAAGATTCACCAGCTACTTCTATTTTATTCGAAGAAAATTTTAAATCTGTGGATTTGCCATGTGTTTAGCTGCTTCATAAGAGGTCACAGAAATATATTCAGGACATTATAATCCCGATACTGTTTATTATTGACAAAGAACCATGTATCTACAGAATTTTAATATGAATTTTTTATTAGAACAAAAAATTGATTAATTTTTTTACAAAATTACAATTAGAAGCTGAAATAATTATAAACCAAACAATTTAATGCATACTCGAAAGTTTGTAATCAATTTATTTCTTGTTTGAATAAAAAATTCAATTTGAAATTATGTAGATACAAGGACCTTTATTAATAATGAACAGTATCGGGATTATAATGTCCTGGAGATATTTCAGTGACCTCTTATGAAGCAGCTGAATACATGGCAAATCCATTCAATTTTTTTCCGAATAAAATAGAAGTAGCTTGCGAATATTTACAAAATATCATTTAAAATATTACTGTTGGCCTTACTAATGAGTTTCTTTGACTCAAATGTATTTTTCCAAATTGAAATTTTTATTATGGCAAAAAATTGATTTTTATTTTTTTATCTCCGATTTTTTTCAAAACTTGTACATAGCTATAAAATGTCGTTCTAAACAACTTTTCCAAATAACATTTTTCAATATTTTCCCAAATAAGTGTGTTTTGAGACATAATTTTTAAATTTCCCGCCAAACACGAACGGCACTGTACAACGTCTTTTGGGGTTGCTTTTGATGCAGAAGCGATTGCACATATCGATATTCGTCAAAATTTATTAATAAAAGAATGTCCCATATGATGCGTACTTTCTGCCGGTCATATATATATATATATATATATATATATATATATAAACAGTCCTCTATACTCGGATTGCCACATATAGCTTATGTACTAAATGTTTATACAATTGATAAAGCCTCAGGCCAGGAGTGTTTGCAAAATATACAGGGTGTTTTCAAAGTTGAAGCAATTTCAACAGGATGCAGAACTCGTCAAAATATGTGATTTTACAAAAAATAATCTACATACAAATTAACGAAGATTTACTGAAAATTTTAGAAAACTCCAGTACGGTTTTGTCATAACTTTGGGAAAAGGTTCAGTATATGGGGCCAGCCCCGATTTTCACGAAATTGTCACAGGTGCATTAAAACATAATAAAAACTGTATGGCAATGGAAATTTTTGGGCGCGGAAAAGATAAACTTAGGAGATACGGTCCCTCGAAAGTCCACAAAGGGTGATTTTGGAACGTTACTCCAAGAAACTGAGAATTGATATAAACTATACCCTTTTTCACCAAAACAGTAACTGCACACTCATTTAACGTTTTAGCTATATTTTATTCACTTAATTTTAGATAATACCTAGAAAAAGCACCAATTACTTTTCATTTATGTCTCTCTATCTCCCTCTCTGTAATTTCTTGGTTATGAGCTTTCAAACGGTGCTATCATCCAGCGCTCCCTCTATTACGTAACCCGTGAGTGAATACAGTCTAGTCTTGCTCGAAGCAATACTGTATTCAAATTCTTTTAACTTCACAAAACGTATTATATTTTTGCAATGCACGTTAATATTTATGTTTGTGTTAGTCCTGCCTAACACAAACATAAACTGGACAACCATTTCCCACGTGCCTTCCTTGCAAGCAGCACCGTTCGCATGTCTGCTCGCTACCACGTCGGAAACGGAAGTCCTACTTTTCATGTAATTTTTCATAATAAATGCCAAAAAAACCGTTGGTGATTGCGTTTTGTTCATTTGTTTATCCAACAACGTTGCCTACGTCTCCAGAGATAAATACAAATTACTCAAATTGAATATAATACGACATATAGATTACAGCTTATAAAAAGACGATCTGGTGGTCCTGAATGATTTGATATGTAATACAAGAAGTTTACCCAAATAAAATGTTACTACGCTTTTTGGATGGGTTGGGTAGCTTTTGAAAATGTGACATGCCTTTGCGTGTCGCATTTCAAAAATTACCAAACTCATCCAAATAACAACTTGACGTCAGGCAATCATTTTGTTTTCATTTGCTGTCGAGACACGCCTTCGGCGCGGCGTGATGTTTCACCGAGAACACAAAACCATCAACTTTTTACATAAAAGAAAGGAACACAACCTAATCTAACTCGACTAACATTGCTATCCAAGTTGAATGCAAGGCAATCAACCTTATAAGTAACGCTTCGCTTCGCTCGCAAACAACTTGCTAGCACTGATTTTTTAATAAAAAATGTTTCCTTTGAAAACTATTGGTAACTCTAAGGGCCATTTGTTCTTAAAGTAAATGTGCTTCAATCATCCTACATTTTATTGTCAATTTTTAATTGTTTTTACTTCCCAGATCACAAATGTATAAGATGTAGAAAGAAAAAAACAAATGGGTGAATGAAAATACAAGTGACATGCTGACGAAAAGAAGTACAAGTTGAAGCATATCTAGACACTTTAAATAACTTTTTTCGGCAACCGTTCGGGATGTACCCACTTCCCGGACTAGGCCGGGAAGAATCACGTCGTTGTTGTCATTGTAAATATGAAAAATCTTGGTAGGTATGGTTTTGATAAATGCAGTTGATCATTACCATAGCAACGAAATAACGGCTGACAGTTCATATGAAATTAGTTGTCAAAAGTTTGCATGTTTTTTTATCGCAATTCGCAATGAAATATGGAAAGCAGCAGCGATAGTGAAATTAATATAAATATATATATTTATATATATATATATATATATATATATATATATATATATATATATATATAATATATATAAATATATAAATATATTAATATAAATAAGAATTAGAATGTTTCTGTTAATATGTAGTATTTTCTGTTCTGTTTAATTCAAATAAGAATTAAAATGTATAATAAAGAAATATGTCGTCTCATTGATTTGTTATTCTACACGGTTGCCGAAAAAATATTGTACGCAACACGCCCGAAAATAGTTTTTTTGGACTCACAGACTTCCAGCACTCGCCTACGGCTCGTCCTAGAATTTTGTCTATTCGTCCAAAAAAACCCTATTTTCCGGACTTGTTACGTAAATTACTGTTTTGTACACTCTCCACAAAATGCCTACTTTGGCTACTGAAAAGAGTCCGCAAAGTAAAGTCGTCGTGGCAACACTTCATCAGACTATTTTTGTTTAATCAGAAAACTTATAATTAACAACTTAAAAACTTTTCAGGAGACGCAATGAACTATAGATGAATTGATATTTCGTAGTGACAGCACACGTTTTCTTCGAAATATTCTTTTGATATGCTTATTTCATGAAAAATAAACAGTAATATTTGACAAATGTGTCATTGATAAACAATCGCTTGCTAGATTTTTGCACAATTTCCTTACACTACCGTACGGATGGTGATTGAAATATGTGTGGCATTTCGCTTCGCTTTCGTAGTTTAATCAGATAATAAGAGCGAAAATCGCACTCAGTAAAATTTCCAGGCAAAATACTTTCTCGAAAATTTCAAAAAAATTTGAGCGATAAAACCCCTAGCACTTATGATATTACCCTCGATAATAACCGTTTTTACAAGCTTTTATTAATCTTGCAATGTTTGTATGTATGTATTATGTATGTATGTTCGGATCAAATCCTGCAACTGAATTTTGACCGACTTCTAGTCGTCCGATTAATTTGAAATTTGGCAGGTGTTCATAATTCTAATGACAATGCATTATAAAATGTTGGTTGGAGAAAAAAAAAATGGCGGCTCCAAGATGGCGGATGATATTTGTAATTATGGTTCGATTTGATCCAAAATTGGTATGTGATGGTTTTCGGGGTCGGAGATTATGAATTTTCAAAATTCATAAATTCAAGATGGCGCACGAGTTTTGTGATTATGGTCCGATTCGATTCAAAATTGGTAAACGTCGGTTTTGGCGGTCGGAAATTTTGAATTTTTCGTCCAAATTCATAAATTCAAGATGGTGGCTCCAATATGGAGGAACAGTTTTCTGATCATGGTCATATTTTATTCAAAATTGGTATGTGGGGGTTTTCAGGTTAGGAGATTATGAATTTTTTGTCAAAATCTATAAATTCAAGATGGCGACTCCAGGATGGCGGACGAGTTTTGTGATTATGATCAGATTCTATTCAAAATTGGAGTGTGGTAGTATTTGGAGTCGGAGATCACGATTTCTTTCAGCTAAAAACTTACAGGGAAGAGACCTTGTAATAACGATGCTCTATTAGAAAAGAACATATTAAGGCGAACTAACTAAAAAGAAAAAAATTAAATAACTAATAAAACAACTTTTTAAAGACAAGCTTTTATTTAAGCCCTGCTAAAACGTATAAAATAAGTTCAAGTCATGGCTGACAATGATTTAATTATTTATTGTTGAATGATTTGGTTTCAAAAAGCTTGTCGCGCGATTTGTAATACAATTAATACTTCGACAAGTTGTTACTTACCAACCAATCATTGCCCAATGAAATGAATTGGTACTTACTTTTATAAACACTTCGCGCGACAAGCTTTTTGAAACCAAATCATTCAACAATAAATAATTAAATCATTGTCAGCGATGACTTAAACTTATTTTATACGTTTAGTGTAGGGCTTAAATAAAAGCTTGTCGTTAAAAAGTTTTTTTATTAGTAATAAGTTAAAATACTACTTCAGTTTTTAATTATTCGTTATCTTTATTTTTGGACTATGTCATACGCAAATAAAATGTTTTAGTTACATTTGCTACGGTTTCATTTGTTCTACTTTTCACCCTCTATACACCTCTATAAATGAAACTTAAGCCAAATGAAACTTAAGCAGAATGAAACCTAACAACTTTTGTATTTAACATTTGTTTTTGTAAAATGTAAAATAAAGAAATTACGGGAGGAGGCGGCGACGGACTTTTGGTCCTTTTGGCTCGTTTCAATCTGTGTAATTACGATTTAATTATTTGTATATATTATTGATAACACTTTTGCTGAAATATCTGCTCGTATTGAAACCTTATTCAGTGTATCTGCATCTATCGACTGTAGACTGACTGTCACCATTGTGCCCAAATAATAATTCGTAAAAAATGACAAAAATCACCGCTACCAAACTGCCTGCGAGCGTAGTGAAGCGTTATTCGATAAAGTTTATTGGCTGACCAACAATTTGGATAGCCAAATTAGGTTAGATTGTGTTCCCTTCTTTTACGTAAGATATTGGCTGCATTTGTAGACCGGACCGAGACACGCCGAAGGCCTTTGTTGAGTGTTTCCAGTGGCCGAAAATAAAGTTGAGAAATTACAGTATTTTTCATTGTTGCAGGATGTATCTTGGAAAGTTTTGACCAGGGGATAAAAATTCGTAAATATTGCCACACAACATGTTTCAAATCGAGCGAGTCTTATTAACGAATATTTGCCATTTTTTTTGTCAATTTAAGAATCAATATACATATATATATTGCAAAACCTTTCCAACTGTCGGTGTCGGCTTTAATTCACATTTTAGCTGAACGAAGCATCTGACTGAAATAATAAATTTGACCTTTGCGATAGCTTAACAATGAATTGTTTATTGCTACCGTTTTATCTTTTTTTTTTGTTTTCCCAACACCACATTTCATCATTGGTTTCATCCTGCCACCTATAATGGTTTTGGATAGCTCGGTTGGTCTTCGCAGTCTTTTTGGTGGAGACTGGTCTTCAAGCTTCACAACTGCAGTATGAACGTAGCTCGATTCACAGTTTTGAGATAATAATTCTACGATGACGAAACGTGAAATCAATTAAACCAACTTTCAACGTACAACAGTTGAAAAAGGATGCAAGACAATGAATCTAACGCTGACTGTTCAATTTTCTAAATTGCGCAACGACGCATTAAGCATTCAAATAATCTATAATAATGAGGACATATTAATTATTTCTCGTTTTCTCGGTCTTTTTTAGCCGTTACTACAGGATGTATCAAAGTCCATATAACTCGGAATATAGTTCAATGAATATTATTCGAAATCGAATGTATACGTGGTTCAATTATGTAGACTAATGAGAAAGGTGATATGTGCACCAATATAAAAAACAAGTTGACTTTGGAAACAAATCAAATTATCTGTCTCTCAGAAAAATAGTAATTTTCTTTAAAGAAATAGTACATTGTATACCTAGTAGAAAAAGCTGAACATTTGCGTAAAATGTTCAGCAGACCGTAAAATTTGTCGAGGCGCAAGCCGAAACTGGCAATACAAAGTCCGGGAATGTGGCTTTTCCTACGAAGTATACATTTTTCTGAAAATCGAAAATTATTCAAGGGACATAAATTATTACAATCAACATGTTAACATTTTTTAAATAAGCCTTATTAATTGTATTCACAAATAAAGGATGTCTCGAAATATTTGTTTTGTAACTATAGAAACAACAAAATTGAATTGTCAAACTGACTGACGCATGAAAAGTTTAATTTTGGCGTTTTCCCATAGGGTTTTCCGCGTTTTCAGACATTCTAAAAAGCAAAAGTAAAGTGTAAAACTTTTTAACAAAAAATTAAACCGACGAAATACGGAACTGAAAAGTAAAAAATAAAATAAACCTTCTTAGTCTCAATAACAAAGCTCCTAAACTAATGTAAGTAACTAATTTTGAGTCGGCGCCAAACAAACAAGCAAATGAATTAGGCAAGGCGTAAAATGATGGCATCGAGTTACGCGGAGACATTCTGATAATTTTTTTGAAGTAATTTAATGATCTTCGTTGATTGTTCGTTTGGCGCCGACTCAAAATTAGTTATTTACATCAGTTTAGGAGCTTAGTTATTGAGACTAAAAAGGTTTATTTTATTTTACTTTTCAGTTCCGTATTTCGTCGGTCTATTTTTTTGTTAAAAAGTTTATATTTTTTTTTCCTTTTTTTTTTCCAAAATATTACCCACCTTACTTCAACTATTACCAGTTAAATAATATGATTATCTACTTTTACTATTTGTTGTAATATAAATTATTTTTGTTGTCTGGTTAGTTTATTTCATTACTTTGTATATCATTCCATCCTCTCATAGAATATAATGATTGTGACGGATGTAGGAGAACAAAAATAATGACACTAGCGATCTGTCATTGTCAACTACATATGTGTGCCAATGTTCACAAGTGAAAAATCAATTATCCCCTATTTTTCTACCCGTAAGGGTGGATAATTCCATTCGAAATCCAAATATGATCAACTATGAGGTATAACCTATCCAATAAAAAAAGAATCATCCAAATCGAAGATCCCAGTACAAAGTTATGCCTGATAGAATCGGTTAACGGACCAGAATTCAGAGGGTGAGTGATCAATATCCTTCATTTTGCTACCCTTAGGGATGGATTTCATCTTTTAAATTCAAATGGGGCCAACTTCGACACCCTATCCACTGAAAAAAGAATTATCGGAATCGGACGTCTCAGTAAAAAGTTATGCGTGGTGATACATAAAAAAAAATATACGCGTCCTCTACAAAACCTCCTCCTTTTTGGTTTCGTCGGTTAAAAATGAGTGATGATGACTGTTCCATTTCTGGAACACCCTCAGAACTCACGGAGGCGGTAAATACTGCCTCATTGGATTTGTTGCCAACAAAATCAGAGAAAAATATAACTACGCATACAATCGTTTCATGAAATATCGTAAGAATAACAATGCAAGTTATCTCTCAGCAAATGTTGTAATGGCTTACTCCAACTTTGTGGGCGAACTAATCAATGTTGAAGACAACCCTTGCAATTAGACATGATGTGGATATATCTAAATTAAGATGTCTAAAAACCCTGGTGCCTGAACTGATTCGATATTGTTTAGATTTTCGAGGGGACACCACCTGTTCCTTCAACAGAGCTTCTCTCTGTGGTAGATGGCGCCATTCAAAACTCTTTGTTTATATCCTCGCTTAATGTCAAAACTAAATTTTTTACATCTGCTGGTGTTTTGTCGGTGTCTATGCGTTTTTCTTCTCTTTAAATTAAAATCTTGCTTAGCTTATTCCTGAGTAGGTTCTTTAAAAAATCACTCATTCATCAGTCCATTAGCGCGTGAGGAATTGTTTATTTTCAGTTTCAGGTAGTGTAGTGTGTAAGGATACTTTGAGTAGAATGGGCCATATTTGTATTTTGTGTAGACAGTATAAAGCAGCAGATTCGAATATTTACCTGTATTCAGTACCAAAAGCAAATACAAATCTCAACGAATTGACTAATAATAATATTTTCATAGTTCATCATATTGTATGCATGGAATTTTATTTTTTCTGCAATTTAATGACAATTTCATTTCCAATTCTCAGTTTGTCAAAATATTCTAAAAGAAAATTCAGTTAACCTCAAATTAAAATGGTACAAAATACGAAAAACACCACTTTCTTTGTGCAATGATCGGGGGCTTCTAATTCTAGCTGTGCTATTGGTAAAGTTTGACAAAGCTAAAATTAGAACCCGCGAACAGTTAAGTCTCAAAAATGAAGCTGAGGAAATAAATATACCCTGTGTGGTCTGTTGTTACAGTTTACTGAATTAAAACTGAAAGGAAATTGGCGCCATCTGATACGCTAGTAATCTCTATTATCAAGTAGGCCAAGTGTCGCCAAGTTGCTCCCAAACTTTCACAGGTATAAGTGCAAGGACCAGTGTTTTTAGATCTTAATCTAAATATCCAAAACTTCGTTCATTATTGAAACGACAAGCAGAAGGTTATAGGCCATAAAATCCAATATTTTAATTAAAGAACAAATCAACAAATTTATCCAGGAAGCTTTAGATAAATAAAATTATCAGCGTGGAAAATATTCAGTAAATTAATCCCACTAGTTCTCATGTTCTTCCAGTGTTCAATACTTGAACTGATTTTCAAATAACTATAAATATAACAAACAATTAATTTTAAAATGTGTTAAAATTCTTAAAAATTAAATTTTTTTGGAAGTCATGTTTTTAGTTTACAAATAACTGTAAGGAAATAATATTTCCACAGTTATTTTCCGTTGTCTGGCAACAACTAAGGAAATATTTTCAAAAAATGTCAATATTTCCTTGCACTTAGTCGTTGCCAGGCAACGGAAAAAAACTGTTGAGAATTAATATTTATTTTTTCTACTCCCGTATTAAATACCCGAATTAAATATCTGCTACCAATTTATTAATATTGTCCATTTTAACTCGGATTTTCATTTCGAAACAGATTTTGGCCAATAAAAACACGTACTTTTCATTATGAAACGAATTTTCGGCCTATAGAAACACGTGCCGTACTTGGGGATAATCAAGTGATATGTTTCTATATACTTGTTTGACATTTAATTTTAATTGACATTCAATCACAACGCGTCAAAAGTACCTATAAGTATGTCGAGCAGTGAAGAATTATGTTGTAGTCCACCAGAAATTCTTGTTTTTATTTTATTTAATGGTCGTAGAAAAAATAGTGTATGCAACGATCATGTAATGTAATACGCACACGGTTTACTAAACTTACCTCGTGCTCATGAACATTTTTTCTTACAGTCAAAAACTTACCTAGCAATTGTCGTATAAACAAAACATAATTGTCGGACAAATTTTGAATTTCCTGAAGCAAAGGACTAAACGACTAATTAATTGGAAATTTCCTTTTTTTGAATTACACCCTGTATCTCAGTTGAATATAGTTTATATCAGGTGAATTCTAACCTAACAATTGTCGAATTCCAAAAAATTATCCTCAATTTTTAATTTTAAAGAATTGGAAATTCAAAATAACGGATACTCCCTCTGGAGTCGATTTTTGAAACTATACATAAGTACATTGTTTACCTTTTGAAACATTAATGTTTATATGATTTTAGCCATTGTATACTTAAAACTTGTCGAATCTCTTGTGATTGTTGACATTTAATGAAATTCTGGTTTACCTGGTAAATGTTCTGTTTGTACATCCTCGAGTGAAAAAAATTTGTGATTCAAGTTCAAATCATTATTGTTGTGTTCCTCAATGTGACTCTTGGGCAAAACGATCCAGTTGAACTGGAATAAGTTTTCATCGTTTTCCGTGAGAAAATGAACGTAACGTTCTGGTTTAGACTAATCGAGGATTGAGTGAGTCTATAGACGGACGACGCGACGGGCTCTTGGGATTTTGAAGAAAAATATAATTCCTTCCCAAAATCTTCCTGTATTGTCTGTGGCAAAAAAAAGTGAAAAGAGAACCTTCAAAGAGAGTTGAGAAGAAAGAAAAGAGAGTCAAGAGAAAAAAGAGATATTATCCAACATACCGAAGATTATTCATACAGTATGAAAAAAGAGTGACTATATATATGTATATCTAGGTGATAAGTGTTATGTATTTACTAAATAAAAGGCACGACTTATTGTCTTACCAACTAGAGATGGGGCATTGCTAACTTATAATACTTACAAATGACATCTATGCTAAAACTTTAACGCATTCACAAAAATAAGGACACATTTTCACACCATCTTGTTTGTTTCAGAGGTTCCCTATTAAAAAACGACAATTATGTTTTGGTAAGTTGGGCGAGTTATCGATTGTAAGAAAAATTGTTCAAGTGATATACATTGAGCATTGTTGAAAAAATGAAATTTTAGAAGTAATTGCTAGGGGTTTTATCGAGGGTAATATCATATACGCTAGGGGTTTTATCGCGCTTTTTTTTTTAATTTCGAGAAAGCATTTTGCCTGGAAATTTTACTGAGTGAATTATTGTTGATGTTATGAAAAAACAGATTTCAATTATTCATTGCTTTACTTGAAAATCTGATGTTTTTACCATGATGAAAAAGGTTTATTTAAATTAAAATATCAAATCACTGTAATACTGAGTTGAAAATCCCTTATTTAATCAATTTTGCATTTCCTGTTGACATATAATTCTGACAGGAACTTAGTGTCGTTTTATCGCATAACAATATCGAATCTACTAGTGGTTTTATCAACAGTAAAAACACAAGAGCTTTTTTTTATCGGATAAATTTCTTTTTGTAACGAAATAATTTTGCCAATCAGTAATTTTACGAGAAAAACTGACATGACAAAATCGCGAGACCGAAGGTCGAGTGATTTTGTCAAATGTCAGTTTTTCGAGCAAAATTACTGATGGAAAAATTTTGAGTTAAAAAGAAATTTATCCTTAGAAGAAAAGCTCGAGTGTTTTTTGGCAAGATAAATTAATGACCGAATATATGAATGAACAACAACAATAATTATCTTTATTGATACAATTAAATTATTTAAATGAACAGTTATTAAATACACAATTGTTATAAATTGTTTGGTTTGGTGTACTGATTTCAAAATTTTCTTCTCTGGTATTCACACATGTAAAATATTCATTTTGATTTTTCTCACTCGAGGCTCGTAAGGAACTAATAAGATTTTCGTGATGTTCAGGAGCAATTTGGAGGTAGGGTTTAATAGAAGATGATGATGAGTGTCCCGTTATGTTTATAAGTTGTTGGTCACTTACACCTGCTTTGGCTAACTGGGAAACTGTACTAGCACGGTTTGAATGATTGGTAATTTTATTATTTGTAATGTCGAGTCCAATTTTAGTTGCAGAATATTTGGTCCAAGTAGAAATCGTATTAATACCCAGTGGAATATTTTTGTACCAACTTTTAGAATTTTTATTTTTCCAAAAGAGATTTGTAGTTAAAAAAAGTCGTTCAGATGTTGTTTTCATTTCTTTTTTGTAACAGTAATTTTAACAATGGAACAGGACAAATACCTTCATCCATTTCATTTTTTGTTATCCATTTGCTGTCTGCCAATTTTTTCGACCCACCCTGTGTCGTCTTTGAAAATATTGTATTGTATTCAAATCTTCTTGTTGAAGTTCCATCTTGATTTTTTTTTCTTCAAAATGGTAAATTTTACAGTTTGCAGCTTCTCCCCCCCCTCCAAGCTAATTCATAAGAAGCTATATGAAAGAATCTTTTTTGTAATCCCTCTGGGTTGTCTATATTCCACAATTTTGCCATTTTTACTATATCTTTCTTGTCCAATGCTACAGAACTTACTTTTCTTTTCTCTGGAATAACTTGTAATTCTTTCCGTTTACAATTTCTTGCATCACGAGCTTCTTTAAAAGTTATGTCGGCAAAATGATCAAATTTAATATTGTATTCATTGAAATATTTTTCTTGAATCATCTTCGCAGTTGAATTCCAAATTGATTCAACTGCATATTCTTTATAATCTTCTCCATTCCTCTTTTTCATATTATAGGCCCAATCCTTTAATATATCTGCTACTTTTTGTAACGGAGTTATTTTCGACAGTTCGTAATTTCGTACTAGACAAAACTCCATAAATTGTCTCCATATTGACGCTTTAGTATTTTTTGTGAATTGCGGGATTGCTTTTTCTATATTTTTTGTTATTTGTTGAGTCGAAACTTCCCCAAAACGACTCGTGTTGTAATGTTTCAGTATCAATTATCAACAATACTTAAATAACTGACAGGGCAGACATTAAAGTGACGTAAGCATACTAGATGTAGACGCTTAAGAGGAACAGGCGTTTTTATCGGTGATAAAAAACGATGCACCTTTTTTATCGCTGTCAAAATGACAAAACAGTCATCTTTAAATGACACATTTTATATAGGAGTTAATTTATCAGTATAAAACAGCGAGAAGACGTTTTATCACTATAAAACTGACCTGATTGGTTCTCTAGTTTGAAATTTTGGCCATTTGATTGGTTCAAAAATTATGAGGGAAATAGTCGCTCAATTTTTTTGGAAATTTTCGTGAAATCATTTTGCCTGGAAATTTTACAGAGTGCGATTTGCGGTCTTATTATCCGATTAAAGAATTCATGATATATTTGAATTTTCAACGGGGAAAATTACAACAATTCTTCTCGTTCCAAAATTGAAGCAATCGTGCCCATTTCTAAATGCTTTGATTTACAGATGCATTCATTTACAATGATCATTCACTGCTCTTGAACTCGCCCAATAACCTAAAATATATATATATAAATTTTTCACTATCAAATCAAATATATTTGTATTTTAAATCGGTCAAAAAAACGTCCCTTGAATTGGAATCAAACCCGAACCACCCGGGTGAGAGACTGACACGCTAACCACTACTCCACGAGAACTGTTCTTAATATTATGAAAATAATTTGAAAACCTGAGGCTTTCAACGAGCTGAAAAAAGCATATTTCAATTAAAATACCAAATCACTATAATAGTGGGTTAGAAACTCCTTATTTAATCAATTTTGCATTTCCTGTTTTCCTATATAGGAATTGAATGCGTTGACATATAATTTTGATAGGACCTTAGTGTGGTTTTATCGCAAAACAATATCGAATAGACTGTGGTTTTATCAGTATAAAACAGCGAAAAGACGTTTTATCGCTATAAAACTGATTTTATTGGTTCTCTGTTTGAAATTTCGGCCATTTGATTGGCTCAAAAATAATGAGAGAAATAGTAGTTAACAAAAAAAAAACTTCTGAAAATATATTTCTCTTTTCATTGTAAAATGTATAAATCAGATGCACTCATATGCGATGTTGCCAAGAACTCGAAATTTTTACGGTCACCAGGAAATATCCATAAAAAGGCTTATATTTTCATTAGAATAAATTTTAATGCATTTTTATTATGTTCAATGGATTTCGAAAATTATACGACAAATTTAAACAATATTTTTGAAATTCGACTTTAACTCGTAAATTTACTGTAGTGGCAGTGCTAACTTGATATCAAGTTAGCACAGCCATCCCCTATTAAAAAACTAAAAGCGCGACAATATTTTTGTATTTACGACAGATATACGACAATTATTCGACATTGGTCAGGTTTTATAGATTTTCGAGAAAGTGGCTGTGCTAACTTTATAGGAGTGAATTTTACAATAGTACATTAGTCCGGATTCTAAGAATGTCAACTATTGGGTGTTTAACCTGTCCTTGAGGTTAAGGTAGCAGAACCCACTAAATTAGACAATAAATAGTTCACAGAATGATTCTTTACATCACGTATATTCGATAGTTTCAGGGTAATTAATATATGGAATTTAACAAAATGTAAAAAGGTTACTTATTTAGGTATCAGGAAAACAGATTCAGGTTGGAGCCTAAAATAATGGTTCAAGTAATTCGTACTGAAGTGATTTATTTATTATACGGGGGACAATAATAAAAAAAAAATCGAGGAAGGGTGTAAACGTAAACCTAAAATGGGCCTTTACATTTAAGACCTTGTTGGATTTATGGAAAACATCCGAATTTAGATTTGCCGTGAACTGATTCAAAAAAAATGTTTGTTCAGGTAATAAATCAACCTAAAATTATGGCAATAAAAAAAACACGAAAATCGCAGGTACTTCTGCTAGCTTGATGGTGGTAGGTGATTATTCCTTTACAGAACTGGAAAAAATTACAGAATGAGCAAATTTATCAATGAAAGAAAGACTCTTAGCTAGTTTATAAATAATTTCTAGTGATTGATTATGACTGGTCAATAATTTATGCGGATAAATTAACTCCTATATAAAATGTGTCATTTAAAGATGACTGTTTTGTCATTTTGACAGCGATAAAAAAGGTACATCGTTTTTTATCACCGATAAAAACGCCTGTTCCTCTTAACAGTCTATATCTAGTATGCTTACGTCACTTTAATGTCTGCCCTGTCAGTTATTTAAGTATTGTTGATAATTGATACTGAAACATTACAACATGAGTCGTTTTGGGGAAGTTTCGACTCAACAAATAACAAAAAATATAGAAAAAGCAATCCCGCATTCCACAAAAAATACTAAAGCGTCAATATGGAGATAATTTATGGAGTTTTGTCAAGTACGAAATTACGAACTGTATAACTGTTACAAAAAGTAGCAGATATATTAAAGGATTGGGCCTATAATATGAAAAAGAGGAATGGGGAAGATTATAAAGAATATGCAGTTAAATCAATTTGGAATTCAACTGCGAAGATGATTCAAGAAAAATATTTCAATGAATACAATATTAAATTTGATCCTTTTGCCGACATAACTTTTAAAGAAGCTCGTGATGCAAGAAATAGTAAACGGAAAGAATTACAAGTTATTCCAGAGAAAAGAAAAGTAAGTTCTGTAGCATTGAACAAGAAAGATATAGTAAAAATGGCAAAATTGTGGAATATAGACAACCCAGATGGATTACAAAAAATATTCTTTCATATAGCTTCTTATGAATTAGCTTGGAGGGGGGAGAAGCTGCAAACTGTAAAATTTACCATTTTAAAGAAGAAAAAAATCAAGATGGAACTTCAACAAGAAGATTTGAATACAATACAATATTTTCAAAGACGACACAGGGTGGGTCGAAAAAATTGGCAGACAGCAAATGGATAACAAAAAATGAAATGGATGAAGGTATTTGTCCCGTTGCATTGTTAAAATTACTGTTATAAAAAAGAAATGAAAACATAACATCTAAACGACTTTTTTTAACTCCATATCCCTTTTGGAAAACAAAATTTAAAGGTTGGTACAAAATGTTCCACTGGGTATTAATACGATTTCTACTTGGACCAAATATTCTGCAACTAAAATTGACTCGACATTACAAATAATAACATTACCAATCATTCGAACCGTGCTAGTACAGTTTCCCAGTTAGCCAAAGCAGGAGTAAGTGACCAACAACTTATAAAGATAACGGGACACTCATCATCATCTTCTTTAAACCCTACCTCCAAATTGATCCTGAACATCACGAAAATCTTATTAGTTCCTTACGAGCCTCGAGTGAGAAATATCAAAATGAATATTCTACATGTGTGAATACCAGAGAAGAAAATTTTGAAATCAGTACACCAAACCAAACAATTTATAACAATTGTGTATTTAATGACTGTTCATTTAAATAATTTAATTGTATCAATAAAGATAATTATTGTTGTTGTTCATTCATATATTCGGTCGTTAATTCATCTTGATAAAAAACACTCGAGCTTTTCTTTTAAGGATACATTTCTTAACTCAAATTTTTCCATCAGTAATTTTGCTCGAAAAATTACTGATTGGCAAAATTATTTCGTTACAAAAAGAAATTTATCCGATAAAAAAAAAGCTCTTGTGTTTTTACTGTTGATAAAAATGCTCTCAACAATAATTCCTGATGATGCTAATGTAACAAAACAGGGGTAGTTTATACTTGTCGATAATTGGAAAAAAATTAAAACCCACCCTCTAAAATGTTTAGTCGAGTTGATATACGTGTTACGGGAAGGCTATAAAATGGTATACTTACATATCTAGAGCTGATATCTAATACAAGAGTTATTTACATGAACAATAAATATTTCACGACTAATGGTGTCAGACAAAATAAATGTAAGCACTGCGAGATAATAGTGACGTTTCCGTTCTGTTTATTTGGAAAGCCAATACAAAAAAATGTTCTATGCAACACATACGCAAATTGCTTTAGCGCATATCATCTTCATATTCCGATTCGTCCGCGTACTTGTTACATGAATTACTATTAAAGAATATATACGCATGTTTATGAATATTTCTCGGTGTCGTAAAAATTTCGAGTTTTTTGTGAACGATGATTATTTCTAAAATTCCATTATCGAATTATCAAAACAAAATTGTCGTGCCATTTTTGAACTTGATATCAAGTTAGCACTGCCATTACAGTAAATTAACGAAAAATTTATTCGATTTTCGACTCACGTTCGTCAATTTATTGTAGTTAGTTGAATGGTAATAAAAATATGCGCCGATCTATTTCAGCAAATTCAAAAACTGCACGGTTATGTTTTGGTATTTCGACAATTGTTAAATGAATTTTTGGGTTTAAGAAACAATGAGCAGTGTTGAATAATTTAATTTTTGAATTAATCATTTTTTACAGACACGCTTATATTTCGCCTCCATGTAAAATGCATAAATCAGATGTATTTATATGAATGCGATGTTGCCAAGTACTCGAAATTTTTACGGACACCAGGAAATATCCATAAAAAGGCGTATATTTTCTTTAAAATATATTTTTCCTGCGACCTCGTATTAACGTAACGAGTCTGTTTAATCTACACGAAATCGATAGTTAATGACCCCTATTAACCTTCAATTTATCTTTTAATGCATAATTGTGATATATGCAACTAAACATACATCGAAATCAACCATAAATGGTCGATTTGGTCATTAATGTATAATTGTGGTATAGGCAACTAAACATACATGAATTCGAATATTATTCAAATGTCAAATCATATTACCTTCGCGCTGCCAAATTTATGTATTTTTCATGCAAAAAACTCAACTTTATTGAACTATATTTAGTGAAAAAAGTGGTTCTTTATTGCACTGTGCAATAAAATGTTTATTGCACTCATCTGTCATTTGTGATCATGACAAACATAAACGTCAAATCGACGCAATTTTTAGGACGCTTTTTATTTTCCTACACTTAGTGCCATCTGAATAAAACATTTTTGGATGAATGTAGAATAGTTATTTGTGCAACCAGTTGGAAAAAGCACTATTTTTCGTAATGAGCGAATTTCTGCGGAACGAGCGGAGCGACTTTCACACAATATTTTTTCTAATTTTGATATGTATTCCATTTTAATTCAAGTTAAAAATATAAAAAATATATATTTAAAAAAACTGAAGAATACGCTTTTAACGCACTAAAAATTAAAAAATAATTTCAATATTAAACGAGTATGCCAAAAAGCATGGGGTACTTTTTGGTTACATATCTTTGAGAAACATAATACTTTTAGAGTAAGATCCCAGGGCCGGCAAACCTACCTCATTTTAGCAAAGCTGAAATTTTAAGTATGAATAGTGTGATATGTAGTTGAGAAAGTATGCGTACTTGTTAGCTTGAAATTGAGAATTGATTTAGTTTTGGGATTAATATTCAAATGAAATAAAAACAAATCATTTCACAATTTCGACGGGAAATTTTTTAAAAAAATCGTCAGGCGTGGGGATTCGAACCCTCGCCAGTTTTGGATATCAGAGCTTAGATCTTGCGCCTAAGACCGCTTGGCCAACAGGACGATATTAATTTTCAAACGCATTATGATACTTCAACGTAAGTGAGAAAGTTTTTTATGTACTTATACCTGCTACCCGTAAAAGGGCCACTCTTTCAAGCTAGCAAGTATGCATACGTTCTTAACTACATATTAAACTACCCATACTCAAAATTTCAGCTTTGCTAAAATGACGTAGGTTTGCCGGCTCTGGAATCTTGGACTAATTTAATTGATTTCGACAAAGCACCCCACGCTTTTGGCATAGTAATTGAATATTAAAATTATTTTTTACTTTTTAGTGCGTTAAAAGCATGTTCTCATCCTTGGGGAAACTTCCATGGAAAAAAACGTAAATTAATGCTACATAGAAAACAACGTTGTCAGCTGGGGTCAATATCACCGATTGTTCAAATTATGTTATTAATATTTATAATTAGTTTTTACCATACATCTTATGTATTGAATAGCCTCAAAATTATAACAAATTTTATTCCTGTATTTTTTTAAACTGGTGGTGAAATTTACTTTTCCTACGACCACATAGGAAAGTAACACATATCGCACTCTCTACTCCCATGGAAAGTGACCTTTATTCTCACGCGTGCGGAAAGTACTTTCCGCACTAGTGCGGAAAGTAACTTTCCGCACGGCTGTCAGTAAGCCGTCAAACCCGTGAATCCTGTAAGATTTACAGATGTAATTATTAATTGCTCTTCCTTATTGATATTATTTACATAAAAACTGGACTAAAAACTAATTATTTGTAGAAAATAAAGTGAAGAAAAAAAAAAATTTGACGCCGAGAATCGAACCCACAACCTTGCGGTCATCTACCGTATACTCTTCCATCTGAACTAATTCAGATTTGAATTAACGTTATCAGAGATATGTATATCTCGTAAGTCGATTTACATTAATAGAATTATGATATTTCTTGTATTTTCATTTTATTAAAACAAAATTTAGCTATTTTTAAACTTCATCTAATTGAAGGATAGCAACGAAAGCTTAAACTGTTAATTGATAACTATTTCAGTAGTTTGTTTTAATACGAACTACCTGTATCTAAGATAGGCAACCAGAGAACCAGACGCGGGCACATTATTTGAAAATTTAAAAAGCTAAGTAGGCTTTGAAACAATTCCACGACACAATACCACAAAAAATGGACATTTCGTGATAGTAGGTACATGATCGAAAGTAAAACCTTGTTAAATCTCAGAGTTGTAATAAAATAGGTGGTCGTAGGGAATAGCGTAATTTTCGCGCGAAAAGGATTTTCACACTCGTTGATTCCCACTCGGCTTACGCCTCGCCAAAATATTTCCCACTCGTGTGAAAATGTCACTTTCCGCACTAGTAATGTAATATATTATTTATCACCAGTTGCGAAAAATTTTACTTCGCAACTGGTGATCTGTAAGATTTACAGATGTATATTAATTGCTCTTCCTTATTGATGTATTTACATAAAAACTGGACTAAAACTAATTTTGAGAAAATAAAGAAAAGAAGAAAAATGTTGACGCCGAGAATCAACCACAACCTTGCGGTCATCTACCGTATACTCTTCAATCTGAGCTAATTCAGGATTTGAATTAACGTTATCAGAGATATGTATATCTTGTCGATTTACATTACAATATTGAAACATAGACTTTTCACATATAAAACGTAAGATTAGTCAGGCAACTCAATATACACGATCTAATATTTACATATTGTTCAATAAAATAGGTGGTGTAGGAAAATAACGACATTACTCGCGCGAGTGATTTTCCACACTCGTGTGATTGCCGCACTAGGCTCTACTCGTCCACAATATTTCCCACTCGTGAAAAAATGTACTTTCCGCACTAGAATGAATATACCTTTCATCACCAGTTAAGGAAAAAATTTTACTTTTCGCAATGGTGATGAAAAAGAAAACATTTGATAACGTAAACAAGTTTTGAAAAGTGTCACTTTAAATGTTAAAATTAGAAAATTGTATAACTTCAGCAAAAGTGTTTGTTGCAACTTCACGTCGAGTGCAATAAACACTTACTTTGCATTTGTTGCATAAATAACTATTAAAATCCAAATATTTCAAGTCCTTCCTAGTTGAAGGAAATGGATATCGAAAATTTCACGTTGACCCCAGGAACGAGGTCGACGGAATTTTTGTAATCAACTCCTATATTAGTGGCGGATTAATGATCTCGAACATTTACGCGCTCGCTTCGCTTTCGCGTTAAAATATCTCGATCATTAATCGCCCACCATTAATACATTAGTTGATTAAATAACTATAATGCATTTTTATTATGTTCATTGGACAATTATACGACAAATGTTTTTTTTAAAACATTTGAAATTCGACTTGTCACTTGAATTAGTGGCAGTGCTCTGATATCGTTAGCACAGCCACTCTATAAAACTACAAGCGCGACAATTTTTTTTGTATTGACGACAAATTTACGACAATTAGTCGAAAAATATTGGCAGGTTTTTTTTGAACAATCTTCTAAATTTATAGGTTTTCCATATTTGCGGTCATAGGAGAAAAACCACCCAACACGACTTTCAAGAACGGAACGTATTGCATCTCCAAACATTTCCTCGAGACGTGATCAAAAGAGGATAGCAAGGGGCTCAAAGGTGCGTTGCAACCATTGTCGCGAAGTTAGAAAATTGACGGGGGTTTTCCCGAGGGGGATCATAAATGCTTAAGGGTTTTGTTTTAAAGGGCCGAAATTAAAACCAGACGTCTTGGTTTGGGGTGCCACAAACGTTTTGGTATAATTCCACCAAACAAGGAAAATTTTTTTTAATAGAAAATAAAAGTTTGTTTTTTTTTCCTTTTTTCTTTTTGAAATTTTTTCTTTCTATAAAATTTTTTCTCCCGGGCCCGTGCCCATTTTTCCGCTTTTTTGCCGCAATTAAAACATAAGTTTTGTCACCATCCAAAAAGCCTTTTTCCATTCAAAAAAGCGTCGTTTTTTGAAAATTTATTAAATTGTTAAAAATTCGAAAACGAATTTTTTTTAAACATAAAAAACTTCCCCTTTGTTTAAATTCAGACCTTTTCATCGAGTTTGATTTTTTACGATTTCAAAAGATTTGCAAATGGTTGACTACCGCAATCTTCTTTAGTTTTTGTAGAAATAATTTTTTCATTATTATGTAAAATACATTTAAGATGGAATATTAATTTGATAATTTTTAACCATTTATGATATTAGGTTATTTCTATTATTCCCCCCCAATAAGCTTGAATTTTTTCGATTTTAGATCCAATTTTGAAATTCATCATAAAACATATTGGATAATACCACCACCGGCATTTAAATGGCTTTTTTTTCCAGTTATTTGATTGAAGGTCCAAAAAATGGTAAAAAATAAAAGGAGAAACCCATTGGGAAGAGAATAGCAAAATGAAAGGAAAAAAAGGGGATCTGAGGTCGGAAAGGGGGTTTTTAATCGGATTGTTTCCGGAAAACAAATCCAGAAAGGCAAAGGGGGTAATAGAAAACAAACTTTTGAATCACACTTTTCACATAACCTCAAAATTTATGTTGAAAATTCAAATAACCAAGTTTTGGTTTTATATTTTTATCTTCTACAATTTTTTTTTTCTCACGAAATTTGGTGAAAACCTCCTTTTTTATGTTTCAAACACACTGTAATTTTTTCGATTTAAAATATTTATTTTTTCACTTTATTTTGACTTAATATCGAAAAAGCACCCTAATTTTCAATCGAAAATTCTCCCGTCAAAATATTATTTTTTTTTTAAAGTCGGTGGGCTTTTTGTTCGTTGAAATCTCTACTATCTGATGGTGTAAAAAAAAAGTACATTACTATGACAGAAAATGCAAAGAAACGAAAAAAACTCGAATCCGAATTTAATAAGACATCTACAATATTTTGAGAAAGTTGTAGAATCTTCTTTAAATTATACAGTGCTAGTCAAAAGTCCCCTCCCCCCCTCGTATCTTTTGAACGGGTATACTTATAATAATGAAATTTGGAGGGTGGAAATAAACGGATGTAGGCTTCTCAACTGGTCATAACAGGTGACGCAATAGTCATAAATGACGTCACAAGGCCACTGTGACCAATAATTTTAAATGGGACCCTATGGCAAGTGACAGCTCGTTTGAAAGGTATTGAAAATACCTATTCAGTCATACCAATTTTGTTTGGGTTTCGGCTGATTTTGATTGATAAATTGAAGAAATACGAAAATTATAGTTTCGCATTTATTTAATAAAGATTTTAAAGTACGCCTCTGGTTAATTGTCATAAAGGCTTGACGTTTTTGAATCTCTTACTTGTCAGTGTTTATACCTTTGAAAATTTACCTAAGCTATTGTTTAACGAGACGTTTAAGGTTTACATAGGCAAAATGGTACGCACTGTAGCCACAAAGTAGCACCCTATCTTAATAATTGGTGAATGTAGAAAAACCATGCAGCGGAACGACTGTTTGATGAGAGGTACCGACGCCCTATATCGAGGGTTTATTTGAGGGAGCTTCTTCGAAGTTTGAAGCATCAGGTAGTTCAAGATGACAAACATCTGGTCAATCAACAATTAGTGATGACAAAAAATTGACATAATTGGAGAAATGGTAGTAAACCCTACTTCTTCCATCAGCCCAAGTTAGGCTCTATCTGTGAAGTCAGTCAAAGGACAGTACATAGGTGTTGGCTAAAACAAATTTCATCCATAAATTAAAAAAATGGTGCACCAACTTTCGATGATGACCCCAATCAAGACTAGAATTCTGTGAAACTATGTCCAATAAAATGAACCAACAACCAGGCTACATACAGACAATTTGTTTTAGTGACGAAAGTATTTCTTTCTCAATGGAATGTTAATACTCAAAATGAGGTATTGGAGTGACACAAATCCTCACATCTTTCGCGGAAAACATACTCAATTCCAGAACAAGTAAATGTTTGGGCAGGTATTTTGGGAAACCACATAGTTGGGCATCTTTTTCAATGCTAACTTAACCGTGAATTGTATCTGGAGATGTTACAAAATGATATTGAGGCGCTAATTTTGAAATTCTAGAAGATAATCCAGATGAATTCGACAACTTGGAAATAACGCTTCAACAAGATGGTGCCCTGCACACATTACGGCAGTAAGACGCTACCTAGATGAAGAATATCGTGGTAGATGGATTGGACGACGAGGTTCGATCAATGGCCAGCTCGTCACTGGACCTTACACCATTAGATTTTTTTTATGGGGGTACTTGAAATCTAAGGTTTACGCTTACAGCACCTGACAGTATTGCTATTCTGAAACAACGAGTTGTTGAAGAATGTAGGGCAATTTCCGCTGACACACTGGGACGAAAGTAGCACAAGAGTTTAGCAATAGGATGCATTACTGCCAGGAAGTAGATGGAGCACATTTTGAACACTTATTATAAGAACTGGTTCTTAAATCTTTATTAATTAAATGCGAAACTATAATTTTCGTATTTCTTCAATTTATCAATCAAAATCAGCCGAAACCCAAACAAAATTGGTATGACTGAATAGGTATTTTCAATACCTCCAAACGAGCTGTCACTTGCCATAGGGTCCCATTTAAAATTATTGGTCACAGTGGCCTTGTGACGTCATTTATGACTATTGCGTCACCTGTTATGACCAGTTGAGAAGCCTACATCCGTTTATTTCCACCCTCCAAATTTCATTATTATAAGTATACCCGTTCAAAAGATACGAGGGGGGGAGGGGACTTTTGACTAGCACTGTATGCGTAGATGCCTATTTATTGCTATTTCAAGATAACTTATATACCTGAGTGACCTACGGAAAATTTTAGCCCATCAAAAGGTATTTCATAGAGAAGTCCTTCCCCACTTCTCTAGAAAGGCTAGAAGGGTCTGGGCCTAGAAGGGTCTGGGCCTAGAAGGGTCTGGGCCTAGAAGGGTCTGGGCCTTACTACCTGTTATTTCTTTGCTTTTTCTGAGAACATTTACCATAGTAATGTATATTTTTTTTACACTATCAGAAAGTAGAGATTTCAACGAACAAAAAGCCCACCAACTTTTTTAAAAAACCTGATATTTTGACGGGAGAATTTCTGATTGAAAATTAGGGTGCTTTTTCGATATTAAGTCAAAATAAGGTGGAAAAATAAATATTTTAAATAAAAAAAAGTACAGTGTGTTTGGTAAGTAAGTTTTCACCAAATTTCGTGAAAAATTTTTTTTTGTAAAAGGTAAAAATAAAAAACCAAAAACTTGGTTATTTGAATTTTTCACATAAATTTTGAGATTATGTGAGAAAAGTATGGATACCAAAGTTGTAGATCTTTTTATTACCTACAACTTTGCCATTTAACTTTTTTCCATAGGACTTGTAGTTTTGCCGGAAATCGAGATAAACCGTTTTTTACCCTTGAAAACTCACCCCCTTCCACTTCCCGACCTCAGATCGCCCGTAAATTATTTTTCCTTTAATTTTTCTTATATTCTCTTCCTTTTCCAATAAGTTTCATTCTACTATAATTTTTTTTGGTTACAAAAATTATCGACCCTGGTCTAAATAGGTATTTTTGCAATTTAATATTCGATATCGGTTTTGGCAAATGCAGATGTTATCAAGTACCTACGATGTGTGAACAAAACTCCCAATTCATTATTTACCTAAAGGGGTAAAAAAAAATCGAGAATTTTTGTATTTTATCAGATTGGCGGAATAGTAAATTCATTTTAATGCACCCGCTGCAATTAATAATAATAATACATTTTTCAGCTTCGCGACTTTCAATTTCATTCAACTATTGGCAAAGCAACTAAGAAAACTTAGCTGATCTATTTTTGTAGGTAGGTAGTAAAAGTTGATTAATTCAATAAACATCCTAGGTATATGCACATAGAGGTGATATAAGGCTAATTACATACCACTAATATACTTGAATAAAGGTGTGTCCACATTCATTGAGCAAATAATAAACTTGTAAAAAAACTATCCCAACGATATAAAAAATCCATGCTGCTACACAACCTACCTTCAAACGTTCTCTTTAAAACTTTAATTAGGTAGTAGTAATTATTTTTTTTAATGCTCTTCTAGCACAAGACACATTTTTCCAATGTTTGAATGAATTAGTCTTGCATCCATCGATCACGTTCCCATTGTAATCTTGATTTGGAGCTCTAGAATCGTAGATGTCACCGGAACCGAAGGGGAAAAGCTATACGCTTATGCGTAGAAAAAACCATGAGCAGTACAACTTTTCAACCTCCGGGCCCAATCAGTTCAGACAAAGACAGATAGAAATCGAACAAATTAATTTCAAGACAATTATCACAATATCCGCTGCAGAATTAGCAATTAAAATCGATATAGACGACCTAAAAATAAAAGCATGCATGCACGAAATGAAAGGTACCTACACCGAAGTCAAGTCAGGCCGATATTTTGTCCACAGTAACCTCTGGTAGATCTGATTATTGCAACAGAAACGGAAGATGCAAGGTAATTACGGAATTGATTGGTAGGCCTAGGCGAGCTTTAGTTGTATAAATCAACACGGCCAGGGAGTTGTGGATTTGTTCCACGAAATCGTGTGGAATCTCGATCGTTTTTCCATGACGCGAGGCGACTAGATTGATAAGAAATCGTCCGACGACTTATCAATCTAGCCGGCGTAGAGAACAATGAACCTTACGACCGCCATTTAGAGATGTCCACCGTTTGGGTTCGGGAATTAGCGACATCTCGGTGTCTATCAAAGGTCAACCCTATGACTATTGTTTCAGCAACGACCTTAAAACGATCAATCACCGAAAATACTCACTCACCAGTAATTTTTTGGTATTCCAAAATTTCCCGGGAAAAATATCAGATCTCACATACACTTACACTATCCGTAATGAGCGAAAAGAGACTACTTAATTGGTTAGAATAATACAGTTCGGTATTTAGTTGTCGAAACACAACCAATCAGGTGATATAAAGAAATGTTGATTTTCGAGGAGCCAATAGCGGGTTGGCGTTTGCAACAATTTGCAATGAGTATCAAAATGTCCAACAATCTGGCAAATAGTCACCGCTTCCAGTATCTTTTTCACAAACAAGAGCATGCCGCAATGTTAATCACCTTTGATCGGAAAACAAAACGAACTTACCATGGAGCATGGACAACGTTGATCCCTGTGTTCAGTCGATTTAATCACAACCCAATTTTCACTTTTATCACCGTTTTCTTAACACTTCCGAACTATTCTACTACGTTAATCACATTTGCGTCAAGTTATTTTTACTTATTGTTACGTTTAATACTGGTTATATACATGAAACTAATTAGATTTTGTGTACAAACTGCACGTAGAACTGAGACTCCATTTTAACATTACGCTTGTGATTGACTGGTGCGCCCTCTGAACAAGTTCGCCCGCCAACATTTGAATATCGTTTCGCCCATTGTTCTAGATATTTCTACGATCATTTATCAATAACCGGGACATGAGTACATCAAGTGCATGTGCGAGTATTTAATTGTGAATTGTAAATAATATCGGTAAAACCCAATTGTTAAAAAAACACATCGTAAATACTATACGGGTTGTATCGACGATAAGACAAATATACATTGATGATAGTTGGCCAGTTCGGTAGTCTGATAATTGCCCCTAAAAGTAAACATTTTCGATGTAGGTGCAGATTCCTGCGGAGTTATACAAGGCGGTGGGGCAGCCGCCTACCATCTTTGAATTTTGGGGCGGTATTCGACACTCGGAATAACTAGAAGGAAAAACATAGTTTAAAAAATAACTAAAAAACACGCAAAATGAACTAATAAGAAGAACCAAAAAATTAACTTCAATGTAAAAAAGCGTGGGCTGCTTGATATCAGTTATCTTGAATTGTTTATCGCTTGCTAGGTAATTATGAAAAGTAAGTAACCCCACTCTTTTTTTTTACATACGCTTCAATAGCTTCACCTGTATGTATGTATTAATGTATGTAACGGAATTTTTGAAATTAATTTTCAACAATTTTCAGACGTCTAAATCATTTGAAATTTTGAACACGTATTAAGAACCGATGACAATATAATAATTTGATTTTTTGGACAATGACTTTCTTCTTATTATTTTTAACCGACGAAAAAAAGGGGGAGATTCTCTAGTCGACGGGTACTTTTTTTATGTATGACCACGCATATTTTTTACAGAATAGTCAGATTTTGATTATTCTTTTTTCAATGGATAGGGTATTCCTTGAAGTTGGTCCCATTTGAATTTTAAAAAAATAACACCCCTAAGGGTATAAAAATAGGGGATGATTTATTGATTTTACACCTGTGAACCGATTCTGTTGAAACTTGGCACACATATGTAGTTCTGATGACACTACAACATAATGGATGCCCGAAATTAATCTGATAATGGAGACGGAAGACAGTCGAGGGATTTTCTCAGCTACCTCGTGTTAGGGGTAATATGTAGATATATAATTACATGTCCTGACTAATAACTGACTCACTGATTGACTGATATACGATCAACGCCCAGATCAAACCGCTGGACCTAAGAACTAAAATTTTGACAGCATATTTTTTTGATATTCCATCCCTAAAGGGGTGAGGAGGGGGGGTGAACGTACAGTTGGTTTTGAAATTAGAGTCATGGAAATTAGTATTTGGGCTCTTCCTCACAAATAAAGATAAATCAGGGTTTTTGAAAATTCAACCCTAAAGGGGTAAAATGGGGGTTGAAAGTCTGTATAGTTATAGTTTTAAAGTTAGAATCATGAAAATTGGTATTTGGGGGTCTTTGTTGCAAATAAAAAATACATGTTTCGGTGTTTTTGGAAATTCAACCCCTAAAGGGGTGAAATGGGGGTTAAATTGGGATTAGAAGTTTGTATAGGAATTCCATCAGTTTTCAAGTTGCGGTCACAAAAACTGATATTTGAAGTCTTTGTTACAAATGGAAGAAATATGAATTCCAGTGTTTTTAGAAATTCAACCCCTAAAGAGGTGAAATAAAGGGTGAACGTTTGTATGGGTGTTCCGTTAGTTTTCAAGTTGAGGCATAAAAATTGGTATTTGAAGTCTTTGTAAGGGATAAAGAAATCATGTTTCAGTGTTTTTATAAATATGCAACCAACGTGTTTGTGTGAGGGTTCCGCTAGTTTTGAGGTAAGGGGCATAAAAATTGGTATTTGATGTATTTGTTACAAATTAAGAAATACGTGTTTCAGTATTTTTAGACATTCCATCTCTAAAGGAGTAGGTTGTGACATATTAGTTTCGTTATCACAGGACTAAAATAAAAACAGTTGAGTTTGATATTGAATTAATTGATAGATGTCAATAGATATATTTTTGAATGTTAAAATAAAGGTTCTTTGAATAGTTTTCAACTGAATATTGATTATATAACATAAGTGAATTTGTAATAGCCTTTAAAAAATACAAAGTTCAATGCGATGGTACCAGATAGTTATGGTATATAACAGTTAATAGTTGAAGAAAGGTGGGTAAGTAAGTATTTTGAAAGTAATCCAAATAAAGTAAGTAGCAATTAGTATATTTAACCAAAGAAAATAAAAAAATAAAAAAAAATTAACAAAATATTAAACAGACGAAAAAAGAAACTGAAAAGCAAAAAATAAAGTGAACCTTTTTAGTCTTAATAGTTGAGCTCCTAAACGAATGTAAGTAACCAATTTTGAGTCGGCGCAAAACAAACATTCAACGAAGATCATTAAATTACTCTAAATAATAAATAAATAAAAAATCGTTTATTTCAAGTAAAAAATTATTTCAGTAAGTACTTAAGAAGCACAATAAATTTGAAAATTTGTGCGTGCTTCTATTCAAATAATATTGCATTTTTATATTATATTATGTTTATATTATATTATGTGTCTAAACATATCAAGTTCATAATGTAAAAGGAATTTTGTGTTGAAACAAAATGGTCAGTAACAAATGTGGTTGAATAAGACAATTACAGGAATATATGGTTAAAGTTAGTGCTTAAAATCCATGGTTTTATATTTCTTTTTATCTTTGCAAATTTTACTGTGGTAAGGAATTATAAAGCTTTGGAGCCAGATATAATAAGGATCTCTTTACACTAGTATAAAAAATTCTAGGTAACATACGTGCATGTTTACTTTTAGATCTAGTATTTATCTCTGATTGGTGATTAGTTATACTATCATTGATTTTGTTATTACACAATAATCTTATCACAGATTAAATATATAGTTGTTGAATTTGGAAGACATTGGCCTCATTAAATAGGTCTACAGATGGAATCAAAGATTTTTTTGACATCGAATTTCGCAATATGTAAAATTTGTGTAGTAATTTACGTAGTTTAATATTAACGTAGTCAATGTGTATATCCCATTTTAAAAGATTATCAAAATTTACACCCAAGTATTTTATGTTATTAACTGAGCCAATTTTTATATTACAGTTACATTGATTGTAATTATCACAATCATATTCATGAATAACAATAGAATCAATATGTGGTAGACCAGATTTTCTCATAGAATAGCATACGAATTTTGTCTTATCAGTGTTAACTGCAAGTAAGCTACAATCTAACCAATGTTTTACAGTAGAAATAAGTTTTTCCGCTTTTTCAATTGCATCTTTCCAAGTATCAGCTTGAATAATAATACATGTATCATCCGCAAAGCATACCAGACAATCTCCAGTAACAACTGAAAAAATGCCATTCACATATATGGAAAATAATAAGGGCCCAAGGACAGTACCCTGTGGCACACCACATTCCACCAGACACGGTGGACTCAGAGCATCTACAATTTCAACTTGTTGCTCACGTTTATCTAGGTAAGATGCGATTCGTTTATTTGGCAATTCAGAGATGCCCCAATTATCCATCCGTTCCAGTAGAATGTGGTGTGGCACAGTGTCGAAAGCCTTCGCCAGGTCGAGAAAAATGGTCATGCACTTTTTGTTTGAATTAAAGCTGGAGACTATCTGACTGCTAACCTTTATGAGGGCATCCTCAGTACTACATGACTCTCTGAAACCAAATTGATTATATGAAAGAAGTTTATTTTTATTCATGTAGTTAGTTAGACGAAGTTTAATGCATTTCTCAACAACTTTACTGACACTACTGGTCAGAGCGATTGGTCTGTAATTTTGTAACCTATCCATTCTTATGTAGCGGTACTATTATTGTATTCTTAAGTGAGTTAGGAAAGATCCCTGTAGAAAAAATTAAATTTATTAAGTAAAGTAAAGGCTGAATGAGATATTTATGATATTGTTTTATTATCATATTTGAAATGTTATCCAAGGCGCAAGAGTTATTATTTTTGAGTGAACCTATAATAATTATCAATTCATTTTCATTAATATTGTCTAAAATAAGTTTTTGGTCTACCTTATTTAAATAAGGTGTAACATTTTTTGGGGTTTTTATTTTTGACGCTAATTTCCTTCCAACAGAGCTAAAATATTTGTTAAATTCTTGGGCGATATCTTTTTCATGTAAGTAATCTTTATTATCTTCGCCAATAATCCTAGTAATACTTTGTTTGCCTTCAATTTCATTAGTAGCATGCTTTATAGTTTCCAAGTTTGGCGAGGATCATTTTTATGTATTGTAAAAAGATTCTTAAAATAATTGGCTTTGGCAGAGTTTAAAAGTTTGGTTAATATCTTCCTGTAATCATTATACATTTTTTTTTTGGTACATCAAGAGGATAGACTGCTGATAATTTTTTTAGCTTGTCACATTCTCTAATAGATGCCAGTAATCCTTTTGTTATCCAAGGTTTTATAATTCTATTTTTGCATTTTATATATTTTTCACTAGTGCAATAGTCAATATGTTCAGATACATTATTTATAAAGTTATTAACACAAACATTCGGATCTGATTCTCCGATCACATCTGTCCATTTTTCCAGGCTGAGACGAATTGCTAATTTTTGTTCATCTAGTTTTTTTGTATATTTTTTGGAATTACAAGTTTTGTTTTTGTTTAAAGTTATATTCAGAAGAATGGAATGATGATCGGAGTATCCACCCCTTAAAATTATACCGTCAGAATTATATATATAAAGAAATTATCAAAACAAAATAACATAAAAATGCAACATGAAATCTCCAGCGATAAACAATAATAACATTCGAAAAATGCGCTCTCCGAACGACCACTCGCAACGACGTGTGCCCTCACGTGTGTCCGTTTCGGCCAAGGGACGCGCCGCAGCTGCGCACTCCGCTGCCATCATTTTACGCTTTACGTAATTAATTTGCTTGTTTGTTTGGCTCCGACTCAAAATTAGTTAATTACATTAGTTTAGTAAAAAGGTTAATTTTATTTTTTGCTTTTCAGTTTCTTTTTTGTCGGTTTAATTTTTTGTTAATACGTTTTTAACTTTTTAGTTTATTTTTATTCAGAAACGTGTTTTATAGTTTTTAACTAAAATTATTTTGAACTGTTTAGTCCATATTGCTAGAAAAGAGTGTTTTTAAACTTTCCAACTACGGGAGAAAGTACTAAGACCATACCAGTGAATTCACCAAATTTTTTAAATTAATTATGCATTTTTACCAATGAATTCACCAAATCTTGGTAATGTGAATTAGATATTTTTTCTGGCGATCTTGGAGATAATACCAGGTCATATACCTTTGGAATTATTGTATTGTAATCGATTCTTGATGATACGTGTTCAAAATTTAAAATGATACCTATAAGTATGTCGAGCACTGAAGAATTATCTTGTACCGAGTAGGCCAAATTGGACAACTTTTAAAGGAAAAGTCCTGTTTTCAAACTAGATAGATGAAAACTGATGGCTGTGTCTGGGGGTAAATTTTTATGACAAACTTAATGGTGAAAACCCCATATCGATATCTATCATCGTTTCTGAGTTTTGGAAAATGTTCATTTTCAAAAAGTTGCTGTAACTTTTTTCCTGTCAAAAATTCTTTGTTTCTATGAAAACATTTCTCGAGCACTTTTTTACGTAGAATTCAATGGTGTAAGTAATTTATTTTTTCAAATCATATATCAATAGTTTAAAAAAAATATTTTTTTAAATGGGACAACCTGTATATTCCTGCATATTTCAATAGAACTTGAAATTACCATTCCAAAAATGTAGCACACTTGATGTTTTGCTAGAGTCACCTTTGAAATGCAGAGCTTTTAGGTTTTTGAGACTTTGAAACGCACACTTTGAACAAGTAGGCTTTGGACGACGCGGCGATAAAACAGAATGCAAATGTTTACTGGAAGCTGTCAAATTTTGATTCAAGCAGTAAAGACGCTCCTCAATTCGTGGTTTTTGTTCATTTTTCAAACACATTTGCAATGTTTTATACAAACCGGGGAAAATGCAGAGGCAGCAAGCAATTTGTACCAAGGGAGGAATCCAGAGAGAAGACAACCTTTTAGAGACATTTTCGCAAGATGGGGACACAACCTAATTGATGGTGGTCAATTTGAAAAGAAAAGGCCAAAACTATATGCATCAAATATGGATAGGGAGTTGGAAGAAATAGTCGTTTTAGGAGCTGTTGCAAATAATCCCAAAACGTCAACGCGAAATTTAAAAATATCAACAGAAGAACTAACGTTAGGCGGATTTTGAAAAAGCACAAATTCAAGCCATACAGGTCCAGAAGAGTTCATAAACTCAGACCAGGAAATTTTGAACATCCCATGGATTTTTGCCAGTGGTTTCTGGAAAATTGTAACCAAGTGCTTGATTTTTTCGTTAATTTGTATTTGAACAGACGAAGCTTATGTAAGCAGTGCCGGCATTTTCAACCGCTACAATTCTTATATTTGGGCACAACAAAATCCTCATTCTATTGTGGAGCAGAGAAGTCAAGGAATATTTGGGCATCAAATTGAACCCCTTGTTGATGAACTGCCGCTAATGGAGTTCAGGAAAATATATTTTCAGCAAGACGGGGCTTCGGCTCACAACACTGCAATTGTCAACAATTTTTTGGCTGCAAATTTTGGCAATAATTGGATAGCCAACCAAGCACCCAACCGTTGGCCGGCCAGGTCACCGGACCTAACGCCTATGGACTTTTACCTCTGGGGAAAATTAAAAGATCTTATTTTTAAATTGCCGACCAACTCTAGACACGAATTGGAAGTTTTGCTTCTCTCACTCCCATTGAACTAATTAATTCGGCCAGAAATGTTCAAAAAAGGTGCCGCCTGTGTGTAGGAGAAGCTGGTAGACATTTCGAACACCTCCTCTAAAGAAATATTTTGTTCTTTATTATTATTATTATTGTTGGAGTTTCATTTATTAGTAGTAAATATAGTATAAATTGTTATCAGTTTTATTGAAACTCTGAGTTTTAATTACTGAGGGGAACATTTGATAGCTACTAGTCAACACTTGCTTTGTGTTTTATCGCCGCGTCGTCCAAAGCCTACTTGTTCAAAGTGTGCGTTTCAAAGTCTACATGGAAAAAACCTAAAAGCTCTGCATTTCAAAGGTGACTCTAGCAAAACATTAAGTGTGCTACATTTTTGGAATGGTAATTTCAAGCTCTATTAAAATATGCCAGAATATACAGGTTGTCTCATTTAAAAAAAATATTTTTCCATTAATGACTATTGATATATGATTTGAAAAAATAAATTACTTACATCGTTTATTTCTACGTAAAAAAGTGCTTTGGAAATGTTTTCATAGAAACAAAGAATTTTTGTCACGAAAAAAGTTACAGCAATTTTTGAAGATGCACATTTTCGAAAAACATACTGTAACTCAGAAACGATGATAGATATCGATATGCGGTTTTCACCATTAAGTTTGTCATAAAAATTGACCCTCAGACACAGCCATCAGTTTTCATCTATCTAGTTTGAAAACAGGACTTTCCCTTTAAAAGTGTCCAATTTGGCCCACTCGGTACACCACCAGAAATTCTTGTTTTTATTTTATTATTTATTGGTCGTTGAAAAAATAGTGTATGCAACGATCATGTAATCGCTATTAATACACACGCACACTCGCATAACTTACCTCGTGCTCATGTATTAATAGCTATCATTACATGATCGTTGCATAATATACTATTTCATATTGATATTGTGTTATGGATGTTTTTTTTTCAAAAGTGTGTAATAATTGTGTTATAAGGAGTAGAAGTAACATTTTTTTTTCAAGTGGCGAGCATGGAGATTGACTGATAACCAGGCCCAACGAGAGAGGGGGGGGTCGAGGATTTTTTCCCCAGGCCAGGAGTTCTCAGGGGGAGGGGGGCGGTGCTTGGCCAGAGTAATTTTTAAAACATGTTTTTAAAAGATTAACGATATATACAGGGTGTAATCTAACCCCTTGCACACCCGTGAATGACGAGTATATAACGCCATTTTATAACGAATTAGTGGTTAAAAATCTGGAAAAAAAAATTTAAAACATGTTTTGTTCTTTGTAAAATTCAAAAAAATATTGGGTAGCGCCGCCAACTTAATTTCAGGTGACCTACCTAATTTCGTAGATGGTGGCAGGAGCTCTAGTCTTCAGAAATTTTTTTAGAGCCCCCCCCTTCCCATTCATGAAGGAGGCTTATGCACGATTCCATCTACATAAAAAATTCCGTGCGTCAGGGGCGGGTTGCCGCCGCCATCCGTGCCCCGCCCCGACAATGGTATTTTTTTTTCTCGACGGAATATTTCATTATTCTCCATCATGAACGCTCTGATAAAATATGTTGGTGGCAGGATCTCTAATAAAAATATTGCCGCCGCTATACCGCCCCCGACGCTCGGTCATTTTTTTGTTGATGGAATCGTGCATTAGCCTCCTTCATGAACGCTCTGACGAAATATGGTGGTGGCAGAGTGTCTAATAAAAATATTGGCGCCGCCAAACCGCCCCCGACGCTCGGTAATTTGGATTTCTAGACGATATCGTCGATTATTCTCCTTCATGAACGTTCCGACAGAATACGGGGCTAGCAGGGTTACGTATAAAAATATTTCTGGATTTATCTCTAAACCGGGGTTTTTATACTGTCTATAAGAAATAAATAAAAACTTACGTTTCTTTGGCGGCAAGACATTATTCCGTTTATTATTTTTAGATGAAAGTGTAAAATGCTCTTGAGATTCAGCATATTATTCTTTAATGTTTTTATGATATCGTTTTGTTAAATCGGTTTTTAACACTTTAACTTTTGTGAAATATTCACTCAGAAATTAAATATTGGAAATAACACTTTTTAAGCACGTGGATACGGTGGCAATAAAATGTAAGGTCGTAATATTTGGGACCAGCTGCACGTTATTCATGTAAATAATACAAATCCAAAACTTAAAAAATATGTTTTTTACGAAATTATTATCATTATTGTATACATTAAGTTGATCGTCTTCTGAGGTAAGGGTCGACCAGATTCAGGAAGTTCACGAACTCAAATTCGCTTATTTAGACTCGACATTGTTTACCATGCTTTTACTTACGGGATGCCGATCAGAATGAGTTGCATTGAACTCCAAATCTGTTAAAGCAAAGAATTTCCGTTCTTTCTTGTTCAGATAATCAAACCATTTGTTCCAAGAAAACTCATACCTCACAATGTTTATTACCCTCTTAAATAAGGGATGGTACATATTTCGGACCTACGGCCCATCATCAGCCAAAAACAAAGACCAGTATTATATTTAAGAGGGTAATAAACCTTGTGGTGTTTGACTAAGAGTTTTCTCAGAACATTCCATTCCACTCCTCTTCGAGATACAATGGACTTTTTTCACAAATCAAACCATTGTTTTATAAAACAAACGCATTGGTTTTTTCCAAAAAAAATATTAAAACTCCATAAATCAAAAAAACTATAAGTACCTACGATTTCAAGTTGACAACTGATAGCTGACAGCAATAACAGTAGTTTTTGTAACAAGTACGCAAATGAGGCTTCATTGGCGGACGAATCGGAATGTTTGTAGAAGTGTTGCCAGCAGAGTCCGGAATATGAAGATGACGAAAAGGGAAGCATATTCTCAATTGAAAATTGACCAGAAGGATTTTTCAAAAAATTTAAAAATCAAAGACAAGTTCTTTTTTGTAATATCTAACAGAAAACAACTACTTCCCCAGTTAAAGCCACGCTGCACATTGAACTACATCTGATAGATATTGAGAAAGGACGCTCAAAAAAAAAATCTGAAAGTGAAAATTTGCATTTTCATTCAGATACTTATTTGATTTGCTATTCCAGTCTTAATTCCACATCTGATTTTATGAACACCCTGTTCATAATTTCAAACAAATTAATGAAGATGACCTTCCAAACAAACGCCACACATATTTTCTCGCAGTGTTACAGATTTTTTCTGACTACACTAGTCCTATATTAGACATGTTTAAGGAACCCTAATAGAAATTGTAAAAAAACAAATTTTTTAGGGTTTTTCATAAAAAAAATCACGGAAAATTGAGATATGGCAATTTTTTTCTGATTATTATTGAAGATCACGTCTATAGATATTTTGAGAAAAATATTTGCAGAAATTTAAAAAAATATGCTCATCAACTTTTTTTCAAGTGTATAATTCTCAAATTTGAAGTAAAAAATGGAACAGAGGGTCTGGAAAATTTGAGGAGAAAAACAAAATACAAAAGTTCCTAAACCAATGGAAAGCAAATTTCCGCAAAGATCGAATGCACGCATAAATAAAAAAAAATATTTTCATAATTACTCCTTCAGAATCGCTGGTAAGTCAATCTGCAATCTGATATACATTTTTAATTACCATTCGTACAATGTAGTGAAAGGAAGCAATGCAAAAATGTAGCAAACGATTGTTATCAATGACACCTGACACATTTTTTCAAATACTTGAAATATGAGTGTTTATTATTCCTGAAATTAGTATTCCAAAAGAATATTTCGAGGAAAACGTGTACTGTTACAAAATTCCCAATAATCGATGGTTTATTATTTATTATTTTGGTAATCAAACAAATTAATGTTGCAACATTTTCTCACGCCTTTGAGTAGGCTCTACATGAAACAAAAAAAAGGTTTTTCATTTATATATGTTTTTATTAGTTCATATAAGTTTCATGTTACTGGAAATAAATGCGTATCTATTTAACTATTGCATCTCCTGAAACATTTTTAGGAGATTGATTATAAATTTTCTAATAAACAAAAAGAGTTCGCTAAAGTGTTGGTTATCATGACGATTTTAAGTACAAGTCCGCTAAAATGCCATTTTTCGGACTCTTTTCAGTATCCAAAGTTGGCATTTTTCGGAGCGTGCACGAAAAAAATGTGACTGAAATTTGAAATATATTTAGAAATAAATGAAGGAAAAAACTACAGCCATGTCAGATAAAGTAATAGACGGTTCATATGAATTTAATTTGAGTGATAAGAAACAGATCGTGAGTCGTGGATATCATCCATCGTCCCTTTCCGTCTGTTTAACTAACATTATTTTGAGTGCGTGGATGTCGTTGACTGCTGTTGCTCAAAGCAAGGTGATTGTTTATCGCTTGTATAATATGTATTTAAATATTTGTGTTCAAGTGTATAATGAAGAGTGAGGATAGATAAGTGCTGTTTTTTACCATGTTCTCATTTTAGAGGATATTTTGAAAAAATTGAAGAAAAAACAGCCATGTTTATAAAACGGCATATGAATTTTAAATTTTGAGTGAAAATAAACTTTAGTCACTATCTTTCCATCGTCAAGATTTTAACTCTTTTGGTGGGAGTGTTACTCTGTTGAAAAGGGAGTTAACTTTAATTAGTATTTAAATATTTTTTCATGTAAATTGAAGAGTGAGGATAAATAAGTGTTTTTTATCAATATCAATTGGTTCTCTTTTCAGGGATTTATTTTGTTATTTAGATTTATGCCAAAATGTTAATTTTTTTTTTATTTTGTTTGGAGATACATTACTGATAGCTCTAGCTCTTGTGAGGTGAGAGAGATGTTTAATAAACTTCATATTAGTTCATGCTTGTTTCAATATTCATCCTCTCTTGCAATTATATTAATGCAAAATGTTCTGATCTTGATACTTTTGCTGCAGCAACTCACATGTGTGTAGTTCAATCCCTTGTATAAAATATAATTTAATTATGTGCTCAAGAGGTCTACCAACTTAGGTCATGGATAACGCGAAATGGCTATTATCTTTCTTTGTACCTTCTGAAAAAAAAAGCTTTTTAACAAAAAACTAAACCGACTAAATACGGAACTGAAAAGTAAAAAATAAAATAAACTTTCTTAGTCTCAATAACTGAGCTCCTGAACTAATGTAAGTAACTGATTTTGAGTCGGCGCCAAACAAACAAGCAAATGAATTAGGTAAGGCGTAAAATGATGGTATCGAGTTGCGCGGTGACATTCCTGATAATTTTTTTGGAGTAGTTTAAATTATCTTCGTTGATTGTTCGTTTGGCGCCGACTCAAAATTAGTTACTTACATTAGTTTAGGAGCTTAGTTATTGAGACTAAAAAGGTTTATTTTATTTTTTACTTTTCAGTTCCGTATTTCGTCGGTTTAATTTTTTGTTAAAAAGTTTTTATTTTTCAATTTTTTGTCGCAGAAATCTACTAATTACTACCTACTTGTTTTTTGATTACTTCCAAAATACTTACTTACCCACCTTACTTCAACTATTACCAGTTAAATAATATGATTATCTATTTTTACTATTTGTTGTAATATAAATTATTTTTGTTGTTCTGGTTAGTTTATTTCATTACTTTGTATATCATTCCATCCTCTCATAGAATATAATGATTGTAATGGATGTAGAACAAAACATATGTTCATGACACATGTTACGATTTCCAAAAAATAAATGTACAATATGAATCATCCAAATCTAAGTAAGAAACCGAATATCAAATGAAATATAAGTTAACGGACCAGAATTCAGAGGGTGAGTGATCAATATCCTTCATTTTGCTACCCTTAGGGGTGGATTTCATTTTTTAAATTCAAATGGGACCAACTTCGAAGTACACCCTATCCACTGAAGATGGATATATTATCGGAATCGGACGCCTCAGTAAAAAGTTATGCGTGATCATACATAAAAAAAAATGATAAAAAAAAATATAGGTACGCGTCGACTAGAGAACCTCCTCCTTTTTGGTTTCGTCGGTTAAAAAAAAAGATAAAACGGTATCAATAAACAATTCATTGTTAAACAGCTATCGCAAAGGTCAAATTTATTATTTCAGTCAGATGCTTCGTTCAACTAAAATGTGAATTAAAAAAAGCACTGACAGTTGGAAAGGTTTCGCAATATATATATATATTGATTATCAAATTGACAGAAAAAATGGCAAATATTCGTTAATAAGACTCGCGCGATTTGAAACATGTTGTGTGGCAATATTTACGAATTTTTATCCCCTGGTCAAAACTTTCCAAGATACACCCTGCAACAATGACAACAAGAATTATCGGAATCGGACGTCTCAGTAAAAATTTATGCGTGATCAAACATAAAAAAAAAATATTCGCGTCGAATAGAGAACCTCCTACTTTTTGGTTTCGTAGGTTAATAATCATATGAGAGGAAGTAGAAAAATGTTACCAATTCGATACTGAAAAACATTATGTGGCCCCATATACTTATTATATTGAATCTATGAAAAAATATTTTCATCTTATTGATGTAAGGTTCACCTAATTCGTTTAGACTAACATGAAGAACAGCAGTTGTTATTTATATCCTAAATACTGACATCAGTAGCTCTTTTGGTGGAACTTTTGTCTGAAGATGCAATAAGGTTATCTACAAAACCATTAAAGGACCAGAAATATAAATTGAATGCACCTATTCTACATTTTTTTAGGTATGACTTGAAAAAACAATAAATATGGATTTGAGTATCCGAGGGGAATTCTTAAAAGAGTATCTTATTAAAATGACTGACGGATAAACTTTATAAACTATATCTTTCATCTTTCACGATAACCTCTTAGTAGGTTTTTCATGTTCAAAAAGGGAACACACACACATTATCTATGTGAGGTCGCTTGGCTGTGTAAAAGTTCGCATTGCGAGTTGTAGAAGATATTGTATACTGAAAAAGAAAAAAAAATGAAAATTGGAAAACTACGATGAAAAATTGAAGTTACTTTTTGTAATATCTAACAGAAAACAACCATTGTGTGAAATCCCTAACTTTTAACCTGAAGAAATTTGAATTCAGATATTTGATTGAAAAATTTTTCCAAAATTTTTAAATCAAATATCAGAATAAAAATGCAAATGTTCACTATAGGTGAAAATTAAGGGATATTTCCCAATATTTATTGTGATATAAATTCTATATATCAATGTCCAGTATGCCATAGTGTCTGGGAAGTAGTTGTTTTCTGTTAGATATTACAAAAAGTAACTTCAATTTTTCACCGTAGTTTTCCAATTTTCAATCGTTTTTCCTTTTTCAATTTATATATATAAGAATATCCTGTACAACTCGCAACGCGAACTTTTGCACAGCACAGCAAGCGACCTCACATAGATCTCAACAAAAGCAGTTGACGTGAATTTCCAAAGAACTTGCCAAAAGGCTGTATATGCGAAGTTCCCACAGAACTCGCCAGAGGCAATGCCTGCGACGATCACACAGAGACCTCGACATGAGATGTAAATGGGAATTTCTCGAAGTACTTGCCACAAGATTTCGCAGAGATCTTGCCGGCGGCGGATATTTGACGGAGATATAGAGCTCTCAATAACCTCTCAGAGAAGTTACAAAAGGCGTCACAATTTTCCTAAAAAGAGTTCGCCGAGATATCTTTAGGACCTCTTTGTGTTGCCTCACAAGCATTGAATTATTAATAAACAGTATTTTTGTGAAAATTATCTCATCTTGAATTTCAAGAATTAGATCTGAAAAATGTTTGAACAACATTTCATCCAATTCAACTACCCCAACTACCCAACCCTGGGGAGGTGATATATGATTTTTCCTGCAGAATGAGATTCTTTCTTTGTGGGTGCATTGTTTTCAATTTCGATCTCAATAGTAAATTATCTATATATTTTTCAATTTTATTTTCACTGTTTATTAAAATGTAGAAACTAATTTATTTTAATAAAAAATGTTGATAAATGGTAGATTTTGTTCAAAATGGTCAGGGAATTAATAGCTATTGATCATAGATAACCTGGGATTTAATTTTCGAATTTCTGTGGGGAGCCTGCACACACAGGGTGATGGTTAGGTACCATAAAAAATTTCAGGAGGTTATATGGCGAATTTTCATAGCTAGAAGATTTTTGCGACAAACTTTATACACTATTCTGCACCAATGAATTTAATTTTTGAGCTATTACAATGGAATGATGATATATAGGGGCTAGAAAAATGGGAGATTCCTTATTTTTTACAAGTATAATTTTTTCATACGTTTTTTTCTGCAAATATGATTCCTTTGACAAAACTACACAAAGAGGTTCCCGTTGAATTGATGTAGAATAAACACTTATCGGGAATTCTAATGTAAGACGTTTATTTTTTCATGAAACTTCTACTTTTCTTGAAAGACAAGAATTTGAATTCATTTTTCGTGTAGTTCAATAACAGAAAAATAATAAAGTAAAAATGGTACCTGATAATTTGTCGATTCTTCTTCGTCCATGAAACTGCAGTACTTGTTAGATAGATATATTTATTTAATCATGGTATGCATAAATTACATTTATGACAACTCAAAAAAAGGGTGTAGGTAGTAGTGTATAAAGCAGTAACATCAGTGGTAACAGTACAACAATACAAAACATATCTAAAACCATAAAATGTTTGAAATCATTCTGCATACAGTTCATAATATCTTGTAAATTGTAAAAGCATTTTTTTAGAAGATATTATCTCACCCTCTCTTGAATACATTCATGCCCAACAGTACTAAATCAAGTGGTAAATTATTATAAAGTTTGAGGTCCAGTGAATTTCGCATCGACATTTCTGGTAGTCTGAATGAGAAGAATATGCACTTTTATTCTTATGAATCTGAAGTAAAGTGTGGTAGATGAAGCTGAAAGGCTCTTTTTCGCATATGGAATGCTCTGACAGCATGGGTAGACTTACCCAAAAGGGTGTTAAGTGAGTGTGGAATAATGAATGATTGGAGTAGAACTTCCTTCAGCCGACGAAGTAAATTGAGTTTGGTGGATAGTTCTTTACACTGTAGTTCAATATGAGAATTTCCCATTTAAATGAATCATCAATTGTTATGCCAAGTAGTTTACCATAATTATTACAAGCAAATGATGAAATAATATTTTGTGTTTTGCCTCTTCTTTGTTATTTCTTAATAGTACATCGAAATCAGAGTTTGATTTAACATGATTGTATCGTCTGCAAAGCAAATAAATGATCCTGGAAAATGTCAATAATATAAATAACAAATAGTGTTGGTCCCTGATAAAGCACCATCCACACAAACTTTTTATTTCCTTGAAGAGAGATAAGAATGAATCAAGTTCAAAGATGTTCCTCGGATTCCATATTATTCCAGTTTTTCAATAAGGAGATTGTGATTGACACAATGAAATGCCTTGCTCAGATTCCACAATGTTCAAGAGGTGTGTTCACCACATTATTAATTAAATTTTGTATTATTTTCATCACTGCACTAGTTGTAGATTGTTTTTTGTGAAACCATATTGGTGTTCGTGGAGTATATTTTATTTTTTCATGTTACAAAATATATTTCTGGTATGTGAATTTTTTTTCAAAAATTTTGTTTTCAATATGTGGAAAGTTCCAATGAAAGACATGTGAAAATACACAGATGACTAAAAACAAAATGTGATTATTGAAATCCTAATGAATCTGAAAGCAGTTTTTGTTTGTTTCCACATAAATATGAAATAGTTTTTTCCAATTCACGAAAAGATTTTCAGTTTATATGAAAAAAGTCAAAATAATTAATTTTTCAGTATATTAAAAAAAAAATTACAAAAAGTTTTAAGAGCTACTTGATGCCCACAAAAGAGGTATATGTTTTTTCTAAACCCATTGGTTTAACTAAGCCTCGTACAGTGGTAAAACATTAAAAAAATTGGAGCAGTCCTCAAGAGGTGGTGCTGCTATATTATTTGAGAGCTTTATAGCTTTTTTGGTTAACATTTCAGGTCATACCTCCATTTCAACTTATCCCCTTGTAATGGAAAATTAAAATATTTTGTAAGAGTAGATGCTCACACGATGATATTCTATTTAGAACAGTTATAGGTAGAAAATTAATATTCGTCTGACTCTCTGTGACTGGGAGGGCCTTCTGATCACACCAGTCAACAAAGTGACAGCAATTTCAATTGTGTTTTACTATGATTTTGATGGAGTTCTATGTGCTGAACTCTCTGCAGGCATGTCTGGGACACTGGGAGCCGGGAAACTGTTCCCCGAGGGTCCATGCGATTTTTTACGAACATGGGTTTTTTTATTCGAAATATTTTTAGAAGTTTTTATTTAATGTGCTGTGTTTGTGTGTTTAGGGTCCGATTCTATTTATAATTGGTATGTGGGAGTTTTTGGTATCGGAGATCATTATTTTGTTAAAAAAAACAGGAATTCAAGATGGCGGCTCAGACACGATTGACGCGTTTTTGGGGTCGGAAATCATGATTTGTCAAAATTCTATAATTCGAGGAGACACCTTCAAAATACTCGATATTATATGAATAAAGTTTTCATTTTGAATTGCACTAGTGTATTCCACCATACCAGTTTATTGAATGCCACATTCTAAATAATATATCTTACGGGGCAAATCATGGTGTTTTACATTATTATTCTATTTCCAATGCTGTTCTGGGTTCAATTTGACGTGATTAACCCAAAAATACAAAAACATTTTTTTTTTTATTTGGATCAAATTGTTCATTACAGCAATTCTATATCAGAAAGTAACTTAACAGTCCCTAACAGTCTCACCCTTTTCAAAAGTGCTTAGTGCTAAGTTCAATTACTTTTTGAAAGAGGTTAGTAATCGCGAGCATTTCAGAAATAAAAGTGCTCCAGACTCGGGAGCACTTTTCAAGAGTGCTTAGAGCTTAGTGCTTGAAAGCACTTTTCGTCAGTGCTCGGCACAGCTCTGGTTTATCATAATAAATTGATAAAAGTTGCAATATTGAGGAATTGAATAAAACTTTCAGTTTGGGTAATTTTGATTATTTTTATTAAGACCTTGATCAAATTTTTGTTTTTTTCTGCTTTGGTTGGTCCTTTTCCATCTCTTTCTCCTCTTCACTGTTCTCAATCGACATGTTATCCCGTCCTGTCTCTTTATCAATATTCTCGACAAACATTACAGATTTACCATGTCTTCTACCCACTAAAATAAAAATATGATGATTCGCGACATGTTTTTTTGTAATACATTAACCTTTCACAATGGGCAAAAAAAAAACATTTTTCTATCCGGTTGGAGCCTCACATCAACAAATTTGTCCGATTTGGATTGTGATGGACTGAATTCATTATTTCAACGCCCATTGAATGAATAAAAACATCACCTCACTCTTTCGACAAAAAACTTATTAGCGTCAGTCAAGAAAAAAAAACTGGAAGAAATCATGAAGAAAAGAACATCAATTTTGATCCTTTTGCGCCAGGTTTTGAAAATTGGGATGAGTGCAGTTTCAAATATCAACTGTGTATAGAGAAGTATCCTTCTATTCAGCATCTTTTTCTAATAGACAAAATTGAGAATCATTGACAAACTTGCTAATTGAATATATTTTCCATTTATGAACAATTAATTTATTGTATGCAGTACTTTCTCTTGCAAACTTATTTCTTTGCCCTTCTATCCTTATAAAGATTTCAAGTTTTTTTTTTCAGAATTCCCACATTCTGTTTAAAATATAAAATTTTCAAAAAATGTCTCACCTGAATTAATCACTACTCGATTTGGGCAGTCGGAAACAGCACTTTTACATTTCTGCTCACTCAACCCGAATATGAAAGCTCTGAAATTAACTTAAGGAAAATTAAACTCCACAAAGGAATTAGAATACTAGTGCATTATGTGAATAAATGAAAATTTTAATGAAAACGTAAAAAATCGTAGACCTCATCAAATAAGGGATATTTCGGACGCATTTACGTATAAAAAGGTCACTTTTTGGATATTATTTTTTCGTCGGCAAACATTTTTCATAAATAAATGCGTCCGTCTGTAAACTTGTAAAATAACATTCACATTTTTTACCATTTTCAAAATTCTTGTCTTTCCCACATTCTGAATTTCAGAGACTACGGAAAAATGTAATATCCACCTCGACAAGCAATGGGGACTAGTCCTTAAAAAGACAATTTACCATCCTCACTACATTATTTTTTCTGTAGACAATAATTTGTATTGCAAAATTATAGATGATTAATTTTACTCAGTCAATAGTTTTAACACAATAAGTTACCAATTACATCTGATTCCCTCGGAGCAACGTCAAAATCTTAGCGCCTTCATACCACACTGGACATTGAATTACATCTGATAGGTATTTTGAAAAGACCCTAACTCAAAAGAAAACATCTGAAAGTAAAAATTTGCATTTTCATTCACACTGTTTTTTTATTTTCTATTCCAGTCATCATTAAGAACTCATATGGAATAGAAGATCAAATGATAGTCTGAACTGAATGACAATGGAAATTTTCAATTTCAGATACTTTTTTGATTTAGGGTCCTTTTAAAATACCTATCAGATGTAGTTCAATGTTTTCATCGTGCATTTTTCAATTTTCAGAAAAATCTTTCGATTAAATATTTGAGTGAGAACGTTCCCCTTTTCAACATGAATACTTCCCAAGAGGTTATCTTGAACATTGGAAGATAGTGACTAAAGATTATCTTTAAATCGCAGATGATTCCACATCTGATTTTAGGAACACCTTGTTCATATTTTCAAACAAATTTGAACAATTAATGATGAACGGTGCCACATCATGTCAGATAGGTTAGGTTCTGAGTGGGTCTCTTACGGCCCTCCACTGCAACCCTTGAGGATCTATTGTCCGATGGCAAGAGAGAGGCTCTGCCAAATATCGAAAACCTGATTCTGTAGGCAGCGGGGCAGGCACAAAGTATGTGCTCTGCTGTTTCGTCATCTTCAAGACAGAGACGGCATGCTGGATTTTCCGTCAGTCCTAGTCTTGACATATGGTGATTCAGACGACAGTGGCCAGTAAGCAGGCCTATTAGACAACGTAAGTCCTCCCTACTGGAGTCTAACAATTGTTTGGTGACGTTTTTCGAAGGATTTATAAATGCCTTTGAATGGACCAATCCTGGTAAGTTACGCCAGAAGGCTGATACTTTCCTTGCAGTTCAGGTATTCGGTGTTAGTTTGGCAAGGCTGTGTACTAGAGAGCTTTGCTTGGGCAGTCCGCTGGGCACTCAAGATAGGATGTGATGTCCCGAATGGTTGAATTTGAACGGGTGCCAAATTAAAGTTGTCACGTCTTTAAAAGAGCACATTAAAAGTGGTACCAATACCATTACAATATCACGAACATTCATATATATTGATTCAAGAGAAAAATAACTTTGATATTCCCCAGCGACTGTGATAAGGTGCTTAAAAGCAATTTCAACACTTCAATTTTCCTCTGAATTCCATTGGCAGAATAAGTTCCTCATTACTCATTTTGCCAGAAAACTCATAGGGTTTCCATATTCTTCTGTTAAACTCTAAATAAATAATCCATCCTACCAAAGATTCCATAAGAATCATCAAAGTATAATATCTTCCAGCCGAGTTTTTCGTACTGTCTGAATTTGTATTTATGTGACAGATCAAGTTACCAACGTTCACACCCCTGTTGTTTTGGTACGAGTGATAATGACCAGAATTTTAGGAATGGTGTTCCGTAATGCACTTACGGAACACAAATGTGCATCAAAGCAACTTATTAACGAAACACATATCAAATCACCATATCTATTCAGCTTGTTCAACAATTCGAAAATAACAGGGAACAACCCCCTTTCCAAAATATATCCATGCATGGAATCTTCTCAGCCTTAACTGGAATCGGAAGTAATGGCAAATAGATTTTTCAAAACTAGGCTTAGTTCTTCTAGCTTAGTTTTTAATCATTACTTGAAAGTGGAATGACTTCAGAAAACTCAGGAGGTTACTAGTTTGATATTTCATAAACATCGAACATCTTTGCCAAATTTTATAGAAATATTCTGAGGTTTCGTATTTGCAGAGACAATCATAAGTTTCAAGGGATGTGGTTTGACACTACAAAAAAGTGAAGGTATCTGTTAAGTATGAAATATATTAATTGTAATAAGTAAAATTGTAAGTAAGTGTGATATATTTTGAATTGATTGTCTATCTGTAAAAAGAAATGGTTTAACTCTAAATAAATAAATATAAAAGGATACAGGTTCACAATATCATAAGGACTTCGAATGTGCATTAAACTGTCTGCTCCGCTCGAAAAAATTATCTTCTTTGATTTGCCGAACATGTAAAACAAATGTGCGGCATGGATCATATTTTTCCGGCTCGTGGAATCATTGATGGCATAACTGTACTGAAGCTCCAAATGGTAGCCCCTGTCAATCAACTGATTATAAAATTTTCTGTTTAGCCTCAGATCAAATTTGTTCTCTGGATTAAATGTAAAAATGTCTGCTTCGAAAGAGCCACATGTAAACTGAAAATAGAAAAATTGCGTTATAAGGGGGATAGGTAATGTATTCTTCATAAAAACAATCTTCTACTAAAAATTGGAAATGCTTGAGAATTGGTCTATCTTATTCAGTTTATTTATATGTTTACGTTTTTTACTCCAAGCACTCTTGCTACATTCATTTTTAATATGTAAAAAAATAAAAACAATATTAGGCGTAATGAAATCGGAAAGTGAAAAAAAACAATACCGTCTCTTGGAAGGACTAATGGTGATTTGAATGGAAATTGAGGTACCTGACCACACTAGTTTGAAAATGATCTGGATTCTTTTTAACTGGGACACAAAAGGCAAACTTGGACAATTCCAAAATTATCATACATGAACCAAATAACAGAGTACAAAAATTAAAAAAGATTTCTGTATTTTGTTGGAGAAGGAAATGATAATATAGTGTATTCAAGCAATGATCTGTTCAACGGAAGTGGATTCCTTGATTTGAGACAGTTGTACTGTCAAAAAATGATAACAAACATTTATAGAAAAAAAGTAAAAATTTCCACAATCGGACACTCCTATGAAACAAGAAACAGATCCAATATTATTGTACCGAAATGCGATAAGAATGTCCGACAGCGTAGCTTCGATTTTCTAGGTCCCAAAATCTTCAATATCATACCAAATAATATAAAAATAGAAACCAATTACTTAACTTTCAAAAAAATGATCACAAAATGGTTACAAAATGCACCAAGATCAATAATTCATGACATAGTAAATAACAGGATGAATTGATTTGAAGGAATGGAATGTCTGAACAAATTATTTCGCATGTCCCATGAATTAGACTTAGTATTATAACATGTGTTTTTTATAATTATGTACCGTCATATGTATATTAATTCTATTATGTAACACAACCCGATTCAGACGATGATCCCCATTATGACCTAACTCCCTGAACCTGAGATAATTTCCAGATTTTGACATAATTCACCTTATCATGAGTATCTAACAAATTATAATGCAATTTCAAGCCACATACAAGCTGTATTTCAATACAGCTTCTGTGGTTTTTCCATGTTTATTCTAAACCATATCATATTTCTGTAACTGAATTTACTGAATAAACATTATTTATTATTTATATTTATTATATATATATTTATATATTATTATTATATTATTATTATATATTATTATTTATTATATATATATCTGCGCAAATTTTACGAATTTGTCCTTCTTGAACAGATTTGATATTTTTTACTGTGGGAGAGGAAACTCAAAAAATAGAAAGTAATATCAAACGGAATAATATATATATATATATATATAAAAGTGGATGAAAACCATTTGGGCCATTTATAAAAGTTATAAAACTAGGTAATTAACTTGTCGAAAATAAAAAAATCTGATTACTACAAAAGGAATATTGATGATTGTTCGCATATTCAAAGAAAATATGGAAAACCCTGAAAACGCTTATCAAACCAAATAATAGTCCTATTTTTGATGTAGTTGTATTTGATGCGCAGAGAGTGACGTCTGACCAAGATAAAGCCGAAACCTTCAACAATTTTTTCATTGAAAGTATTCTTGACATTAAAGCAACAATTCCGGCTTCCTCATATTGGTAAAGCGAAAATCCTCAAAAGATTGGATGATTTCAAAAGTTTGTCCCTGAAGGAATTGAAATCAATTATTTACCGTTTGGATAACGAGTGCAACACTAATATAATGAACAACTAGGTTCTCAAGATTCTTGATTTTGTCAATACTTCTTTGATAAATGGGCAATTTCCCGATCAAATCAAAATGAGTACAGTAGTCCCTGTGCCTAAATTAAACAATTCAAACGAAGCCATCAACTTTCGTCCAATTAACACTTTACCACCTTTAGAAAAAGTTTTAGAATTAGCCGTTTATAACCAAATTTGCACACATACATTGCAGACAACAACCTATTGATGGCTTATCAATCAGGTTTCGGATCAAAACACTCCTGTGAAACTGCTCTCCAACTTACCCTGTCCAAATGGAAACTGTCAATTGATGACAAAAAATATGTAGTTGCTGTATTCTTGGACTTCAAAAGGCTTTTGAGACTAGATATCTCAATGTTGCTTTCAAAATTAGAGTATTACTCAACAGATCCAAGTGTACTAGAATTAAAATTATCAAATCTAAAAGCAATTGACTCTGGAGTCCCACAAGGGAGTGTACTTGGTCCTATTTTATTCATACTATATCTGAATAACATCAATTTCATTAGCGATTGTCAATTCATCAATCTCTTTGCAGATGATACTCTTATCGCAGCTAGCGACGTTGACATTAATAGTGCTGCAGGTAAAATTATTTTGACATTAGATAATGTGTTAAGTTTTTAAACATAAACAAACTCAAATTAAATACCACTAAAACGAAAGCTATGATATTGACTCGATATAAATATAACCTTATAGATATTAACTCCATAAATATTGAGATATACGGTGGAACTATCAAAATTGTTGAAGAATTCAAAAACCTGGGCTTTATCGTTGATAACACTTTGAACTTGAAAAAACACTTAAAAAAAATGTTTTTCTTTACAACTAACATTCCAATCTCATTTGACAGTTTCTAAATCGATAATCTAACCACACTTTGACTACTGTGCAAGTTTAATATCATCGCTGAATGATCATTTTTGCATTTTTATCATTTACTACTATTTCCTACCGCATACATTTTAAATCTTCTATTGTTTTTTATGTCTCATAAATCTTGTTATAGCTTATATATTTGTATCTTCTTTATGTATATTAGGATATATATTTCAAATCAAATAAATCTATTTTCTTTTTTTTTCATACATGTTGTATATATATATATATATATATATATATATATATATATATATATATATATAGGGATATGATGCTGCCAATGAATAATGGGAAAAACACATTTGGAAAGAAAAGTTATTACTATTTTACTGATGCCTTTTTCAGTGATTTATCTCATATTTTACATATTTCTTATGGATTTCAAAAATTTTGTCATCCACCATTGAAAACATTTTATCTTTATTCGTATTTTGTTATTCCTTTTTGCATGGAATGAATCTGAGGTTCATGGCTATTAAAATACTCAACTAATTATTAAGTTCACTGACTCGCTTCAAAAACGCCATCAAATCTGATACTAGCTGAGTCTAATATTCTTAGTTCAAGTAATAGTTTTAAATTCTTAGAATACAATTCGTTGTAATTACTATTACATTTAATTGTGAAATGGTTTACCCGTTTATAAATAAATGAATACAAAATAATGAAAATTCACTTAGAAAACAGTAGTAATCTTTAATATAGGATATATCCTAATCTTACAATAGATATAATAGATAATAAACAGTTACACATAGTGACAAAAATATTGATAACATTCAAATCTGAATATAAAAAACAACAATAATAAAGATAAAATAGATAAAAAGATAGTAAAAAGTATACATAAATAGAAGAATATGGTAAAATACACACATACATATATAAATATTTTTTCGAACAACCAACTCAACGACTCGTAGATATTCCAACAATTGCCTTTTAAACCCTTTCACAGTATTTGCCCTCTTTTAATGGTGAATTTGGTAATCCTCCATAAGTCCACTTAAAGAATACAATTTTTCATAACTCAGTCGACACCAGTATGAGTTCTATATATTATGAAAATAAGCATTCGATCTTGTCTCGTGTTCATGTATTTGATTATTGAAAACAAAAAATTCCTTAAAATATGTTGGTTGGAGACCTTTGGTTATTTTAAAAATAAAAACCATTGTTAAAAAGAACAGTCGATTCGAAAGCGACAGCCACTGCAGCATATTTAGCATATAATCAATGGAAGTATAACGACTGCATCTCAAAATTTTATTTATATTTTATTTCAGACACATATTCCAAGGCCATGTTATCAATTTCTTTATAATCAATAGAATTTAGTTTATATTTGGTTGTTATCGCCATAATTTTTGTTTTAAATGCATTTAACTTTAATTTATTTTTATGTAAATACCCTTCATTATTCTTTATAGAACCTTTGAGGGTATCCACAGCATTATTCAGTTGCGTATTCGAAGTATAAACCAATGTATCGTCTGCAAACAGATTAAGTTCATGTTCCCCAGGAACACAGTAAATATCATTTAGGTATATTATAAATAAAAGTGGACCTAGTACACTTCCTTGGGGAACACCAATGTTGCTATCTAACTCATCAGATATTTTTGAATCTATTTTAGTTTTCTGTTTTCTTTCACTAAGGTAACTAATGAACCAAGCCAGCACAGAGCCTGTTAATCCATAATAATTTTTTTTTTATCAAAATGTTTCTGTCAATTGTTTCAAATGCTCGTTTGAAGTCAAGAAAAACAGCTACAGTGTATTTATTCTCATCATACGCATTTTTCCATTTAGAGAAAGTATACTGAATGATTTTTTCTAAATCCTGACTGTTGACCTAAGAATAATTCATTATTTTCAAAGTATGCAACTAACTGCTCGTGAACTGCTAGTTCAAGGACTTTCTCCAAAGTTGGTAGAATATTTATTGGGCGAATTTCGCTTGCTTCAATTGTATTACTAACCTTTGGTATAGGAATAACAGAAGTTATCTTCAGTTGATCCGGAAATATTCCTTTACCCAGCGATTTATTTACCAAGTTTAATATCACATGCCCAAATACCTCGAATGTTTCTTTTAAAAATTTGGTATTCAGTACTTCCGAGTTGTTCTTATTGTCTAATGAATGAATAATCTTTCTCAGTTCAATCATGGTCAATAGTTCGAATTTGGGGAATTAACTGTTTATAACTGGATAGTTTGTGGATGACCATTCCTCAGATTGTGAGATACTATTAGAAATATTTGAAACACTATTTACAAAATAATTATTAAAATTATCCTATCTCATTTTCCTAATTGTTATTGAATTGTTTTACACGAAAGATGATTTTATTGAGTTTATTATTATTTATTGGATTTATTATTGATTTAAGATGTTTCCATTTGTCTTGGATTGTTACGTTTGCGTCAATTTGCTGTTCATAGTAAAGATTTTTTTTATGTTTTAACATACTAACATACTGATTTCTAACAATTTTATAGTTATCCCAGAATTGATCTCGCCGAGTTGAGTTTTAAATGTTTTATATATTGCATCTCGTTCCTTGGCTTTATTTTTTAATTCAACATCATAGTAAGGTAACTTATTGTTTTTTATTGAGATAGTGCGTTCCGTTATCTACAATTATTTTAGTTTTGTCAAATTTATTTCAATCAAGCATTTCCAGAAAAAAAAAATGTTAATAAGGAAAACACAAATTATAATACACAGTGGTTCAATCAAAATATAAAAGTTATGCGAGAGAATCTCAATCTTCTTAACTATATTTATAGACTTGCCCCAAGTGAAAAATCTAGAACTGAGAAAAACAACTACCGAAAGCAATATCGTCTGGCCATAAAATAATCGAAAAAAAAATTCAAAAGGTTTGTCAATCCAAAACTCAAGTAACCCAATCAAATCAATGTGGGATATAGTCAACAAGTATAGAGGACAACCTAAAAAACTAGATCCAGACTGTTCTATATCTCCTGAAACCTTTAATGCTTTCTTCACGGACATTGCAAAACAAGTTCAAAATGATATTCCTAAAACAAACACAAATCCTTTGGCATCTCTGAAATCAAATAGTGAATCACCCACAAGTACCTTCAATTTTAATGAGGTAACAAACAATGAAGTAAGGGAGATAATAAATAACTTAAAGAATAAAAGTGCCAGGGACATCTTTGGCCTAAATGTGAGGATTCTCAAACACGTAAAAAATTTATTTATTTCTCCAATAACAAAATTAATAAATCAGAGTTTAAAAGAAAACATATTTCCAGATGCTCTTAAATTGGGGCTTATATGTCCCGTATTTAAAAAGGGGGAGGTAAATGACCCAACTAACTATCGACCCTACTAGCAATCTTTTCAAAGATTTTTGAAAAATGTTTGGCCTCCCGAATGTTTCAGCATTTCGAGTCTCCAACTTATTTAGCAACCATCAATTTGGTTTCAGACCAGGCAAAAGTACAAGCTCTGCAATATTAGACCTGGTAAGCCAAATTCATGATGCTTTCGAAAGAAAAGAATTCATGTCTACAACATTTTGCGACCTTAGCAAGGCTTTTGACTGTGTCACATGATATCCTGCTAGGTAAATTACCATACTATAACTTCAATTGTAATAGCATAAACCTAATAAAATCATATCTGAGTAACAGATATCAAACAGTATGTATAAAAGGGGTGTCATCTGCAAGGAGAGCTGTAGAAGTGGGTGTCCCACAAGGCTCGGTCCTGGGACCCCTACTATTTTTAATATATATAAATGATCTGCCACATGTGGCAATCTCCGAACGATATGCCCTTTTTGCAGATGATACTACATTCTCTATCAGAGGTGATAAACTCGCCGAAGTACTAGAGGAGTCGTCTGAGACACTGTCGAGAGCCAAACTATGGTTCTCAACCAACCTTTTATATTTAAATGAAACAAAAAACCAGCATATGCTATTTACACTTAAACAAACTCCTGAAAATTGTGGGTCTTTGGATGCTGCAACTTTCTTGGGAGTAAAAATCGATTCAAAACTAACCTGGGATCATCATACAGATTATGTATGCAATAAATTAAAGACTAATATATTTGTTCTTGGTGCGAATTTACACGATCCAATAAAATTGATCAATAAATTGAACAATAAAATTGACCAATATGAGTTATATTTACACCTGACAATTTATTGGTCAATTTTGGCAACAGTTTTTACTCAGGAATACCAACATACTGACAAGAAATGGTTCAACTATAGGAAAAGTTCCGAATATTATTCAATAGCTTATTGAATTGACTCTGATCCATTCTTGAATGTCATTTGAATTGATTAGGATCTGCACTCAGGAATTTTTCGTGAACTAATGTCAAGTTTCCTTTCCCTCTTGTCTCAATCCAAGCTCTAATCCACCATCTTCTACATCTCTGTCTTTTATATTCAGCAATGCACATTGCTGCAAATGTAATGCAACGTAAATTAGTTTTTTTTTTCGCACAATCATTTTTCTCGTGGTCAGGGTAGGGTATTTGAAATCGCGTAAATAATAACATATAACCTGAAAATCTCTGTTCTAGCAGGCATCCAATTCATGGCCGAAAGTTACTGCAAATTGTCACTAAAAATTGATGAAAAATTAGAACCGATTCTAAACTCATCAATTTATTGGTCAAGTTCAAATTGACGACAATTTCCTGTTTACACCTATCAATAAAATTCAAGGTCACAAAATTGACCAATTTATTGGATCGTGTAAATTCGCACTTAGAAATCTTTCGCAAAATGTATCTATTAGTGTTTTGAGACAGGCATACTTTGCTCTGTGCCACCCGCATTTATCCTATGCAATACTAGCGTGGGGACACGCGGCTGGCACAGAAAGGGTATTTCGCCTGCAACGCAAAGCCATTCGAATCAATGGAATACACCGCTGACTGTAAAGAGGTCTTCATCGAGGAAAACATATTAACATTTCCATCAATTTATATTCTACAAAATCTAATCCATATTAAAAGTAACTACTGTGAGTACAAATCACACAATGAGTTTCATAATTATGACACACGTAAAAATAATGACTTAGTAACGAACTACTACCGAATTCATTTTTTCAATAAGTTACCTGAAAAGGTCAGAAACCTGGAGGTCACTGTATTCAAACGTGTGATGAAGAAGTTTTTAAATAGGAAGTGTTTTTATCCTGTAAAAGAGTTTCTAGAGTATTCTTGTGATGTCAAAGATTTTAAACTTAATTAAGAATGGGTAATCACCAATATTATCATTGTTTGTAAATTTTATCTAAACCATTATATGTATGTGTGTGTATCATGTGTGTTGTATCATACCTACATGTATATATTCTTTTTATTGACTTGTGTAAGCACGTAAGTGTAAGTGCGAATTTACACAATCCAATAAATTGGTCAATTTTGTGACCTTCAATTTTATTGATAGGTGAAAACAGAAAATTGTCGTCAATTTGAACTTGACCAATAAATTGATGACTTTAGAATCGGTTCTAATTTTTCATCAATTTTTAGTGACAATTTGCAGTAACTTTCGGCCATGAATTGGATGCCTGCTAGAACAGAGATTTTCAGGTTATGTTATTATTTACGCGATTTCACATACCCTACCCTAACCACGAGAAAAATGATTGTGCGAAAAAAAACATAATTTACGCTGCATTACATTCGCAGGAATGTGCATTGCTGAATATAAAAGACAGAGATGTAGAAGATGGTGGATTAGAGCTTGGATTGAGAAAAGAGGGAAACGAAACTTGACATTAGTTCACGAAAAAATCCTGAGTGCAGATCCTAATGAATTCAAACGATATTTAAGAATGGATCAGAGTGAATTCAATAAGCTATTGATTAATAATCGGAACTTTTCCTATAGTTGAACCATTTCTTGTCAGTATGTTGGTATTCCTGAGTAAAAACTGTTTCCAAAATTGACCAATAAATTGTCAGGTGTAAATATAACCCATATTGGTCAATTTTATTGTTCAATTTATTGATAAATTTTATTGGATCGTGTAAATTCGCACTAAATTGGAAACACCAATAAATGATTTGATTGATTGATATTTCATTCAAGGTTTCGTTAACATCAATTGAATTTAAAAGCCATGTTTGATCAATTAGTTCAATATTTATGTTCGAAAATGTCTCAGAAATTAGAATACCTCCTGTATGCCGACTATCACTGTACTGCACTGTAGTTATTGATTTGTATTTCAAAATCTTCTATATCTTTGGTAATTCTTGATTCACTTAACACTATTACTGTGGGGTTATAACATACAATATAAGCAATAATTTCAGTTTTATGTGGCAAAAAACTTTCTGTGTTCAAATAAATAATGTCTTCATTAAAATGAGGGCAATTATGCACTTCTGGATCTTTTCTTATTGCCGATAATTTTTTGAAGGGGGGCAATCAACTAATGTTGGAATGTTATTTATATATTTTATATATTTATTTTCCCCTCTGTTCTTACTTTCTTCTAGCCGTTTCTTTATTTTATTATAATATTCTCTTTGGGATTTGGTCTGATCGCCAAAGATGGTTGTTTTGTATGTTTTAATATTGTTTTTATTTCTGAGGATTTCTTTTGCTGCTTCAGGCTTTGCCATCATTATTCTTAGGGGTCTATTTTTTCCAGGTTCATATTTTCCAATACCTTGAATTCTACATTCCAGTCTCTGACAAAATTGTTTTTACTGTATTCATTTCATCTTCAATCCTCTCTTTTTTATTTGTTTTAATTGATTCATTAATATTTAATATAGTAACATTTTTAGCTCTATTTTTTCTCTCCTCTAGTTCAATAACTATCTGTTCAACATCTTTGACGTCTTGTTGTCTTGGAAAATATACCGCGTACTTCAGTGCACTCTGAATAATCCATATAACTCGTGTTTCTGAAAACTAGATCTGGCTTGCATACGCTCTCTTTTTGAAGGCCATTAGCATCTAGAACATTCCTGACGGTCGCTTCTAGGTCACTCTCAAAATCCCTCGATCCATCCGGTATTTTTTGAAATTGCCGTTGCGTCAGCCAGTCCTGACGAACATACAGTGTCGTAGGGTATTTCTTCTAAATATATTTTGGCACACACAATATGAAATAAATACCAATATTTCATTACACTTCAGAGAAGATAACAAAACGAACATGCTCCGGCATTCAAAATATAACCTTAAACGCTTTGTTGTCGAATATCAACTGACGTTTCAGCCATAAAGTATCGAATATGTCACTACTAGAATTTTTACAAGTAAAAACGTTTTTAACGATCTAAATCCAAATTGAAACTAATGAGATTAATTTAACTTCTCTTATGAAACATAGATAACATAGATACAGGTCAACATTGAATAAATAAAAAAAAAACTCTTAAAATGCGACTTTACAACAATGGATAAAATTCATTGCATATTATTATGAATACATATTGCCTTCAGGTATATTTGTGTCTTACTCATCTAGTCTATGTTACAAGAATAATAAAGCATATGTTTCAAAATAAACTATTTCGTAAGTGACATTTATAAAATAAACCAATCCCCTTAGAAGTTATTTTATGTAAAACATTATGAAGAATTAAAATTTTGGCTGATAGTGATAATTAAAAAAAAATGTACATAAATTTTAAAGAATAAAGTGTATGTTATTTAATTAGTTAATACCTCTTAAGTGGGTACTGTTCTGGGCTCTTGCCTGTTTGAATCCCAAACATAGATAAATAAAAAATGATTACCAGTGTGTATAATAAAATAAATTATCAGTTCAAATTTCTCGCAACGAAACTAAATTGTTTTAATAAAATAAAAATTGAGAACTGAAATAAAAAATATAATTAATTCTTTTGATTTCTAGAAGTGAACAAGTAGGTTATGATGCACCAAAAATAATTTACATTCATGAAAAAAAAAGAGTTTTAGTAGCATCACAAAGGATCACTGAAATTTTTAAACTGTACAAATAGTACCAGATTTCATATTATGTTTTTATTTACATATTACTGATTTTTTCAATAGAATTTGTTTGTTGATCATGAAAGGAGTATTAAAAAAATATAGAGAATTTATCAATTGGTAAACAAAATAATCACTAAAATTCTGTGTATGAACAAATGATACTGAGTAAAAATTTATTGTAAACAGCGCAAAGGGTTAATAATCAGTTCTTGGAAATGATTAGTGCTTCTAACTGTGATTTCTTCATTTGAATGGAAATTGAAAATAAATTTTAATAAATATTGATAAAGAAATGTACTTACTGCAAATGCCTGATGAGCTGTAGGAGCCGCTGCTATGATATGGAATTTCTTGTAATTTGGTGATTTTGTCTGAAAAATTTAAAAAATCACATGTTTTGTTTCACAGTAATCAAACAGTCAAACTATTATATCTGCCTTTCCAATATGTTAAACCAATTTCTTTCTTCAATTATAAAAAGAGAGTTACGCAGTTAAATTCGTACATACTTTTCAAGTGAATCATCAAAATCAGAATTATTTATTAATTATTACTTTTCCGACGAAGATTTGCCATTTCCCGCAAAACTTTGTTTTCCTGCAAGATCTAGGCTTTTTCATTTTACCCCAAATCAAAAAAATGTCTGCGAAATTTTACATTTTCACATATAGTTTTGCCTATTTTCCGCGCAATTTTGCTACACACTGAATAGAAACTGGTCCCATCTACTAAATCAATAACTTTGTGAAAGATGCTACAGATTACTGCAGTATTATGAACCCCACGAAATCGAGAGCTATTTCATTTGGACACAATAAGAAGCGAACTCGCTTCATGTTATGGTTAATGATGATTGTCATGCTCCTCTTAAGAAAGTAAGATCAACTAAACCGAGGGCTCCTTGGTTGATTAATAATTTAAAGATCATGAAAAAACAACGAAACAAAGTACAAATCAACAAAAAACTTGGATGACTGGGAAGCATACAAGCGAACGAGAAATGATTTCACCGCCGCAGTTAGGACTGAGAAACAGAATTATTTGAATGAAATTCACAGAACTAAAAATAATCGGAAATGTACCTGGAAAGCACTTGAACAGTTGAATATCCATTCTAAGAAATCTGATATATCATTACCACCTGACTTAAATGAAGCTGAAGCTATCAATTCCTATTTCATTAACTCTGTCAATGCATTAGAGAGTCAAATTGATGATGATCTTGTGCAGTATCTTGTAATGAATTATAACCTGGATCACTGCAAAATTGAACCCTTTCAGGAGCATGACGTTCTGGAGGCTGTAGATAGTATCAAATCAAATCCATATGATAAAATTTTGCTGTCCCTTTTTATTGCAATTTATCGCTCACATATTCAATTGTTGTCTTCTTGAAGGATATTTTCCTATAAATTGGAGAAATGCAGTTATTTTACCGTTATCAAAAGTCTCAAATCCTAAATGTCTGTCTGATCTGAGACAATAGGCTTCCAGTGCTATCCAAGATGTTCGAATGACTGATTTTCAATGAAATTTTCGTTTCTTCACAGAGAATGAACTATTTTCTGATTGCCAATCTGGTTTCCGGTCTGGGCATAATACAATTACAGCATTAACAAAAGTATTAGATGATATATTTCAGGCAACTTAGAAATACATCATATTGGTTACATTACACTATAGAAATTTTTTCGATACCCTGGGTCATAATCTATTATTTGGCGAAACTAAATGATTAGTTTTTCTAAGGAAACCTTAGGATTAATTGAAAGCTATCTCTGCAACCGATGTCAGTATGTTGTCCTAGAGGACCCCAGTTCAAGAGCAATGCTATTACCTCGAGGAGTTCCTCAGGGCTCAATACTAGGCCCACTCCTCTTTTTACTTTATAGTATGGATCTGAAAGAATTTTCTGGTGACTGTTATGTACATCAATTTGCTGATGATATTCAAGTGTATGCAAGTTTTAACAAAGATAATGCTGATATGGTCATTACAAAAATCAAAATGATACCCTTGATAAAATATTGAAATACTCCAATAAACATGGTTTGAAATTAAATCCCACTAAATCACAAAAATTATATGTTTCGGTAATAGTGATTATGCTACTGATGAACAATACAAAAATTGGTACTATTCATTGATGTTGATTTTCGCAAAACACATATTAAACATAGAGTCCAGAAAAGCTATGTCATTGAGAAATCTTCACCACAACAGGACAAAACTAAACAAAGAATTGAGGAAAGAGTTATGTGAAACACTAGTTTTGAGCCACTCAAATTATGGCGATTTGATTTACGGACCATGTCTTGATATTCGAACTTCAACTAGAATTCAAAGAATTCAGAAGTCATGTATTTGTTTCATCTGTACACTAAGATTATGAGACCACGTAACTCCATTCAGAGCTGAACTAGGGTGGCTTGATATGCAGGACAGAAGGAAACTTCACCTTGCATGTTTGGTTCAAAAAGTTTTGGAAAAAGGAACTCCCTCATACATTGGAAAAAAACATTCATATAGGTCGGTTGTGCATGATGTACACACCAGAAATAGAAATCTACTTGTAATACCCAGGATTAAAACTGCTACATTCAAAAGGTCATGTTCTCATTCTGCGGTAAAAAATTCAGCGTAGATAGGACCCATGGTGAATAGAAAAACATCAAATAACTTTACAATTTTTCATCTTGAAGAATTGCCTGTTGGTTGGCAATTGGGAAAAACTAATTCATATTCTCAAAGAATTAGTTGAATATTGAATTAAATAATTATTTCATTATTTATTTACTTACTATCTTATGCAGAGACTCTTGATTTGCAAAAGAGACAGTCAACCGGTTCAAGACAGTAAAATTGCTCAGATTTAATTTGTTCGCAGTCTCTTGAATTTGTTTTAGGTCAAAGGGAATTGGTACTATATCCAAAGGTTCTCGAGGTTCTCCTTTTTTCTTTTTCTTTTTCTTATTGTTTTCTATACGTCCATCATCTATCATTTGATTGACAGCAATAGTTCTATAACCAACTTGGGAACAAATAATTGGTAAAATATTTTGGAGAAAAAAAAATACTTCAAGACAAATTTTTGAACTTACAATCATATAATAATTTTAATGATTGCTCCAGTTCTTCCTCATGAAATAATGATTCCTGGAGACACAAATCATAGAAACCACGAGTTTTAATCATTTTTTCAGCTTATGGTTATTTTGTATTTATTTTTTTTTAATTTTCGGAATTCTCAAAAACTCAAAAAAAAATCATAACCTAAACTAGCAATCAATGAAAAACTGTCCCAGTGTTGCCAACCCGTCGGTACAGGGAATTCTCGAAGGGGACGACATCTACATTCGAACGCCAGACCACTTGCTTAGTGAACAACAAAATGTGTGTTTTATAGATGGATTGCTCTGAATAGAATATATTTGGAGATGAAAACCAATGAAAACATAATTGTTAATCTAGTAAATGCCGAATGGAAAATGTAAATGTCTCTTAGTGTGCGACATACTACAGTTTATTTTTCATACATTACATTTCCTCTAGAACAGAGACTACAAAATAGGAAAAAGCTATTTCAAAATATATGCTGTTCTTTAGTGAAATATTTCAATTTTGATTATTTTTTTCCAGGGAAAGTTCATAACAATTTTTATTTCTACATTCACAGACCTTTCAAACCTTGGATGAAAGTAGATTCAATACAAAATGATCCAACTGCCTATTTCACCATGTGAGAGCAATTACAATTATCTCTAAAGATCAGATATTTTATTTGTGGAATTCCATATCAGTTTCAGGTACGGTCGAAGATTTTTCAAACAAAAAAGGCACAGATGGTTATATAGTTCCGAAATTAGAGGGAGAATAATCTAAAGACTGGATGGCTTTGGATTTAGGTCCTCCCAAACTTCGCAAACAAGCTCTACTTGTAGTAATTTTGGGGATATTCACTTACAATTAATGAAATTAACAAAAATTTGATTGGGAATATCATGCCGTTTAAAACGTGCATTGTAAACATAATAACAATTTAGTGAGGTTATAAAAAGTTTTGTGTATAAAATAGATCCCTTCTTCTCTACGCCGGTGGCCAAACCAGATGACAACGGATTTGTCAGAAGAAAGGCACATTGGCCTTCCGTGGTATCACTTCGAGTGAGACAATCCCGTTCGCCTCCCGAAGGGAAATCGAAGCCACGTCAAAGCCATATATTTATCAACTACGAATATTGATAACTGGCCATAAGAGCTAATGAAATGAAGTTGGGTCATATAAGTTTTCCTTGTCATATTGGAGCGCGTAGTTATGGCAACCGAACATCAACCATGTCACGCCTCCATTTTCGCGAATGCGCATTCAACGCTGCCGATTAGAAAGAGTCGAGCGATCGTCATGCTTCATTGTTTTGGCTTCACATTTGCTGTCTTTATTATCAATATTGGTACTCAATACATATATGGTCGAAGCCTACAGAATACGTTCGGGGTGATGTAGATTTCCGAAGCTGACTAATTATCTGTAAAAGATAGAGCCTTGAAGAACAAGCAAGCAAGCAGTAAATTATTAATGGCTTGACACTGCCCTTGAATGTTAATGACAGAGCCATTAACAATAGTTGTTTACTTTTTGGAATTTTCGAAAAATTCGCCATATGCACCAAAGTCAAAACTAACGCGCCTGTTTCCGGAAGGAATATAAAATTCGACAAGTTTTCCGAATGGAATGCAAAACCATTGTTTAAAGAGAAGATTCTCTCTTGTGTGCAAATCAAAATATTTTAGTAAAAAAGACACATGCGTGTTCTCCATTCGCATACCTATGAGACCGGCCTCAAACCATTCGGTGATAAGATATTGGGTATTCAAAATTAGAGATGCTCCCTCTGGTTGTAGTTTGGGAACTATACTTATGTAAACGATTTTGATAGAGTGCATTCACTATTGAGACAGCATGTTTGTCCTTCCCCCACTTCATGAACAGTTCCTTTCGAAGGTTTCCGAAGCGAAGCTATTACAAAGAGTAGAGTAGTAACAATAATCTTTGGACTATTACGAGAAATTCCATAGGCGTACCAAATGATTTAGTAAAAGCGATACACAAGACGTATCATGAATTTCATAGCATTCACCAAAATTTCTTCATCGGCTACTGAAAAGTACTTACCCCACATCCCAGGGCATTTTTGCAAGGTAACAGTAAACAAAATTGAATAAACCATACTAGAAACCCACTTTTTACCTAACGAACGTAACCTTTCAACCACTGCATGTCATGACACTGCTACACACAATCAGTGCTGCCAATGTGAGAATCCTGAATTACACAGAAAGACCACATAGATTACACGGCATTACACGGTGTCCCACTGAAAATGTCATTCGTTGAGATGTTTTGACTATGGGGAATTCAAATTAACTTGTCAAATATACACAAGTATAGTTCAATTTCTACCGTAAGGGGAAGTAACTGATTTCCATTGCTTAATAATCGTTCTTCTTTCTGTAGGTGTCAAAACATAAGCATAGTTTCTAAATTGCAACCATAGGAAGTGTCTTATTTTGAATTCCCCATTGCGCAAATATTACAGAATGAAGTTACTCATCCATCTTTCTCTTTTTACTTTTACAGAATTGGCGACCTTCTCACAGTCGCCTCTAGCGGTTGATGTTAAACTATCATTTCGTACGAGAAGGCGTTTGCACTGACCGATCCAACTACTATTTCTGATCAGCTAGTGAATACAAGATCTTTCAGCAACCAATAATAACACAGTATACAATGCCATTTGAACTCGAAGTATCGGAGAGAAAACAGTACGCAGTAGAATAGCCAAAACCCGTGTGTACATCCCGAGAACAGTGTTTGCAATGTTGCCATAATAAATAATGACGAACTAAGAAATATGGATGCATATTCTCCTGTTTACATGGATGATACACGACACGAGGTCGAATTGCAAGGAAATCGTGTAATTACACGTCAATTGGCAGCACTGCACACAATGACAATCGTGCCCAAAGAGAGTAAACGTTATCTGAGTAGGAGAGTCTATTCCCCATAAGACAATGGTGACACTGTTAGAAAGAGATGAAAGATCATTTGTGAGTCATAGTGACGTATATGGACATGTCATGGCCACCAATCTCTCTCAACAGTGGCGGACTAGCGCACTCCAAACTTTGGTATCTGAGAGTTACAGACTCTTGAATGTATGTATATTGGACCACTCTGTATGTTACGTGGGCCACCATGTCCGTCACTATGACGGGTTAATGCAACAAGATTCTAATTGGCTAGAGCTTATTAGGACCTCCTATTCAGATAACGTACTCTCTTTGAATCGTGCACACTCGTGTTTTCTCCCTCTCTACCTACCATTGTACATATTTGTAGTCTCAATTCTGAATTCACTCTACACTCTATCTAGAGAGACGAACAATTGGATACGGGTCTTGCTCATGTTTACATTTTACAATGTTGTCAAGTTGATTTGGTGGCTGAGCTGAACTTACGTACGTAGTTCATTCGTTCTGTTATGTCCTCAGATCTGAGGTTATGTTCATGTCCACAGACTTGTGTCGTTATATCTACTGTCAATTTATTTCTGTTATGAAAAGTAAAATACTTTGGGATACCAGATAATTTCACGTTGAAAAAATGTTAGCAAGTACGAGATATATTTCTAGATTCATGATACCCAATTCAATAACAGCTTGTCTATGCAAAAGTCACGGTATGAAATATAGAAATAAATCTACTGAGGCAGATCCAAAAGAACCCACTTCAAGGAAGAACAACAAATTGGGAGATATGGTTCAAAATACCAAGTGTTTCATGATGAGGATGCGGAAATAATTCTGGACGTTTACGAAGAGAGATTAAAATATTCAAATTTATTGGAGGAAGATGAAGCTGAAGAAAGCACACCATTTGAAGGATTAAACTTAGAAAGTATAGATACATGTCTCATATATAGTACTGCCAAACATCTAACAGCCTCATTATTAATCATTGCTGATAAAGCTCAATTGGAGACTGACCGCAAGCATACAATGATATTTTCACACAAGATGATGTTTTATCGACGACTCGGTTTAACAAATGATTTTGCTGGTATACAAAATTATCCCAATTAAACTCCGACAAAAATTACTATTGGATCACTATTTTATCAGATTATAAAATATTATATTTACTAATGAGTGTGGAAAGTGGTACTTCATAGTAAGTTCCTAGGCAATGAGTTTTTCTAAACTACTATTTTTTTGTACTGAAACATCCTTTTTATCTTCTAGTACAAAGTAGTTTTCCAAATATCAGTAGAAAAATAGGTACTTATTTCTAATGTATCGAAAAAAATATATAAATAAGATGATGTATAACGTCTGATTCAATAACAAGTAATCATAAAGCAGTAGGAATAGTATAGTGTACAATTGGAATATTCTGCATTTTTGACTGAATCAAAGCTACCACAGATGAATTTAAAAGTTAGTGAAACATTATTCCTCGTTACCAATGCTTTCAGCTCATGACATATGTGTTCAATTGTGCTAATGTGCCACAATAATATTGTTTCTTTATTGAAAATGATTTTATTATTCACACAATTGGTTTTTTTGGTATAATTATCTTCAAAATACATATTGTTTTCAAGCATATAGACTTGAATGGTAAGTTTTTTGTGTCATTTGAACACGGAACTTTATTTAACCTTCTAATGTAGTAGCTCGCATTATCCATCACAATTTGGTGGTATTTTTGCTAAAAGTTTATTTTTAAACCAGTCTTTGAATAATTCTGCGGTAGTATCATCGTGATAGTCAACCCAGAAGTTTTTGGCTGATAAGACCAAAGCATTTTTTGTTCCAGCATGAATTACTGTAACACACTTTCCTTCATTTGATGGAGCTTTAGTTGTGCAGTGACCAGACAAATATACCCAACCTCTATCTGGAACTTCATGAGTGTCAAACCATGTCTCATCCGGATAAACAATATCCCTCCCACCCACTCTATATTCAAGGATTGTAATAATGCAGATTCCATAATTATTTGCCGTTTATAATTGTTTTTCATTTTAATATAAAAAGGTTGAAAATCAATCAAAATAGTCATAATTATCAAATTACGTTGATAAATTTTAATTCGCCAATGCAAGTGTAATATAGAGATCATTTATGTATTTTTAAATTTGTACCTGGAATCCTCAGACCCTTTTCTATTGCATTCACACCCCCGAACAATAGGCCATTATTAGAGTATGGGATTAGTATTTATAATGAGTCTGTTAGATCTGTGGCAGGATTATAAATTACTTTTTTAAAGGCTTTTTTCACTCTTTAGGGGGAGAATCAGGTGTTTTCGAAATAGAAGACTTAGTCGAAGTTCTGAGACGTGAGAATTCTCTGGACATATTTGTTGCCAAGGTTCCAAAAGAAGCAAAGTATGTAGACTACATCTGTATCATTAGCGGCAAGTCAAAGAGACATATGCAGGCCATAGCCCAGTTTGTTCGTAGAGTTTTCAAACAAAAAAGACACAAAGGTGATACAGTTCCGAAATTAGAGGGAGGGGAATCTAAAGATTGGATAGCTCTGGATTTAGGTGATAAACACCACTCTCTTGATAATGTTCATTAAATTTGTTATGCCATATATTTTTTGTAGGTAATATAGCACTTCACATATTTTCACAAGAGGCAAGAACATTATACGATCTGGACTCCTTATGGGCTGTGGGACCCGAATATGATGATGAGTTCAATAAACCAGAACCTATTTCGGAGATGCTGGATATGCATGCTAAATTTTTGAATGACGTGAAACAAATGACCCAGTCATGATGAAAGTGCCAAAGAATATTATTAGTTATATAGGAAGAATTTTGGACTATTAATAATTTTGAAAGTTTTAAAATTATGTTTTAAATATCAAAAAAAAAGGTTGGACTGATATAAAATTTAAAAAAAATTAAATGCTGTTGTTTTATTTGAAAACACAATTAATGAATAAAAACAATAGTAAATTAACAGACCTGAAAAATTTGCATGTTCTATTGAAAAATGTGTAATGGTTATTCTCCTGATGGGCTCACGTAGACTTGCATATTGCTACTTAGTCCGGGCTGGTCAATATGTCTAGAAAATATGTCACTTTTAGTGAAAAATAAATTTTTATATATCAACATTTTCAATAAGATTTCATATCATTTTCATCAAAAATTAGTATTTCCTAAGGTCCAAGAAAAAAAAAAAAAATGTAAAATACTCAAAACTCTAAAGTTTGGGGAATGGAGTGCCACTGATATTTTCCACATCTTTGGAAAATGAGAAATGAAATTGAATTCCAACCAAATATTGCATAAAACAGTTTTTTTTAAATAATTTACAATTTTCTACTTCTGGTTCAACCTGCGTTAATAACTTTTATTTTGGGGGTGAAAGTCAAAAACCTTCTGCTGAAAATATTGTATAGGTGTTTGATTGTCATATAAAAGAACCGTAAATGATGCATTATAGGTTATATTAGCAAAAATAATGTGTTTTCATGTAATACTGCATGAAACTCCAAATCCGGTTCCGTAATTGAAAACTTGGAGCATATTGAGTCATTTTTCGTTTGTTTTGATTTTCAGAAATTTCAAATTATAACCTTCAAGTTAATTAACACGTTAAGCCCCGTATTTAACTGATGCCTGACTTCAAGGTACCCTTGGGACCGCGAAGTATCTGGGTAATAACACACAGCAACATTTAATTTCAGACTGGATAGGTGCTTTGTGACTACACGCTTCAATGTTTACGTTATGGCAAATAAAAACGCCTGGTCCCAAAAGTACATCGCTGTTTGCGGGTTGAGAAAATTTCAATATACAAAAAAGCTACATCAATTATTGTGTTTAATTGCATTATTTTTGATAATCATTAATTATCAGAAATTACAATCATTGATTTAAATAATACAATCATCGTAACAACAAAATATTTTTGTAGCATGCATTACATTGTACATCAGACCCAGTGCTTTTGGAACAAACCTTTAACAATTCAGTATACCAAATACAAGAATGGTGCTGTGGAAATCTATTGAAAATTAATGGTACTAAAATTAAATTCATGCTCATTGCTAATGACAGAAATTATAATAATTATCTCAGGGTGAACATGGAAATAAAAATTGGTAGTGAAATAATCGAGCGAGTAAAAAAATTGAAATACCTTGGTATTATAGACTGACTTTCAAAGAACATGCAGACTATTTAATAAAAACAATATATTTTAAAGTAAACTACCTATATAAAAAAGGCGACAAAACCCTACCATCAAACTATAGACCTATATCTCTGGTAACTAACTATGCTAAAATTTTTGAAAAGGTCATAAAAACAAGGTTGGAACTATTTCTGAAGAAACACAAAATAATTGCTGATAATCAATTTGGATTTCAAAGCGGAAAATCTACGGAAGGAGCCATTGCATCAATAACTCAGAAAATGTATGATGCAATCGATAAGACCAACCTGCTATCGTGTATTTCTGGATCTTGCAAAGCTTGACACTGTCGACCACCAACAGTTGTTGGAATCCTTGGAAGATGTAGGAATACGAGGGTGGCACTTGACTTATTTGATCATATCTGCATGATAGGAAGCAATGTGTCAAAATTGATGATACCTATAGTAGTTTTGAATTGGTTAAATTCGAATTACCACAGGGGAGTACTCGGACCAATTCTATTCATAATATATAGCAATACCATACTAACCGTTAGAACCTCTGGACACATAATAAGCTTTGCGGATGATACAGTTATATTGTATACATCAAACAGCTGGGAAAACCTAAAATCTAAAATCCAATCAGAAATGAACAGTATCATTGACTGGTTTAATCACAAGTTGCTAACCATAAATTTTGATAAAACATTGTTCCTCCCTATAACAAGCTACAAAAACAAACTTCCGAGTATAACACTTTAGAGATAAATAATCACAATAAAACGATCACAATAAAACGTACTGAGAATATAAAATATTTAGGGATAAGTATAGATTGTCATCTCGTTGGAATCATCATGTTAATAACACTGTTAATATCGATGCTAACCTTCTTAGGCCGCTTCAAATACCTCACTAAAATCCTACCTCTGCACCATCTAAAATGCTTTATTTTACTCTTGTAGACTCCATATAGCATATGGAATTATCGGATGGGGTGGCATGCAATGTATATCTAAAAAAGTTGAACACACTTCAAAAATATTTCCTAAAAATTATATTAAAAAAAGAAAGAACCTACCCATCAGATAACTTATATAAAGAAGCTAGGATACTAGATATTCGACAGATCTTCTTTCTAAAAGCAGTGTGCTTTTTATACAATAATAGGAAACATATTGACTTTCTTTCACATAATTACCCAACAAGAGCTATATATTCAAATAAGTTGAGAACTCCACTAGCGAATAAAACAGTGGGTACCAAATGTCTATCATTTTTAGGACCACGATTCATAAATATTATTTCAGAAAGGTCCCTTTTCAACATCTCCAATTCTGAAGTATATTATAGAAATAAGGTTAAGTCATTCCTACTAAGTAATCGAAGACAACTTATACATAACTTCTTTAACTAAAAAAAAAAAAAAAATTACCATTAATCCAGCATACTCCTCATGCTCTATATTATCAGTCCTCTATTACTGTTCAATATGCCAAAATAATTATATGTCCATCAGTTCTCTTCGTTTAGGCTATTTTTTTTTTCCTGCTTCAATATTGTAGTAACATGTATATCTATGTAAATATATATGTATGTGTGGAATATATCTATGTATATGTATGTGTGCATTCATTATATGTATGTGTCTTATTAAAAATTATAATTCTTTGTTATGTTTTAGTGTCGCATGAACGAATGAATGGGATATGACACGGACAGCGAAAGCTTTGTGTTCTTTCTCTTTATTTGTTTGTGTCAGAGTACTATTACTAAATATTATGTATATACAAATTATTAATTTCTATTATCATTTTATTTTATAACAAAATCAAATATATAGATTTCAAAAATTACAGAAGTGATCAATGCGCATAATTCTCTCGTGCAATAGACGTACTTCTATTTCAACAATGTTGAGCAGTCTAGAATGGTTGTCAGTAAAATAATTTCTACTGTACCAGGCACTCATTTTTGTATTTAAAATAAGCAATGGAAGTGTACCAGACTACTTGAAAGATAAAATTTTGAATATCACCACTATGAAACGAGATTTTCATATTCCCCAGTTCCTCAAAAGATTTATGCAAAACTCCATTTTTATCAAAGGCTTAAGAGCATTCAACGGTTACCATCTGAAATAAAAAGTGCACGCTCTCTGTATTCTTTCAAAATTATTCTGAAAAAACATTTTTTGGAGGGAAGCAATCCCTAATTTTTTGAAAAGCAATCCCCAATTGTTTGGAAATTATAAAATCATTTTAGTTCTTCGTACTTACAACATTATCACGTTTTATTTCAAGGAATGTATACCAATACAGTATGGATATTCTTATATATACGTTTTTAACCACTGTACATGGTTGTTTGTATTGTATAGTGAGTAGTGTTGCTTTTTTGGACTTGTATGTACAATTTATTAGTTTTTTATGACTTAATAAACGGATATATATATATGTATATATATATATATATATATATGTATATATATATATATATTATATATATATATATATATATATATATATATGTATATATATATATATATATATTGTTATATCAAATATATGTTAACTATTAAAAGAATAAATGCTTTGGTGTTTTTACAATTTTTCTGTGCACTTTGCATTTCTGAAACCTTTTACCATCTTATGTTCGACGCAGCTCATCAAAGAGTAGCAGTGGAGCTTTTCTGTCGACATCAATAGGTTTCCAACTATCAATTTAGATAAATTTCATAGTGTAGAATAAGAAAAGTTGCTTTTAAAAGTGTGTGGAAACTAAAATTTCGTGCCCTAAAACAAAAATTGATGGTTGCTACGAGAGGAAGAAAACAGGAGTGGAAAAATATTTTTTTTGAAGAAAGCGTTAGAAAAATCAGATAAATTAATCCAAATGAGCAGAAAACACAACTGTGAGAGCAATTCCAATCAATAATCCAAACCAAGAAACAGCCTACAACTATTTGAACAAGAAACCACTCACCTGCTATCCAGATCACATTCCAGGACAGGACATAACCAACAATAAAAGGGAGCCAACGTCGGATAGGTTCACTTTCCAAAGCAGTGGACACAGCCAGGAGTCTTCGTCAGTGCACAAACGCTACGAACTACAGGTGCTTTTTAAAACACAAATAAACGAAGTGATATTATTGGTATTAAACACTTTTTGGGGTCTTTGGTAATAGTTATCCACAGTGGTGAATTTTATTTCATACTTATAATTACTTTGTAGATATTTATTTGCTCATTCATTCTATTACGCATGAGCAAGTCATGTGATGAATTTTTCGAGTTCATAGATTCAATTATATTTTAATATAAGCTGATATCGCAGGAGTAGGATTTTGGAACCTTTGGAAATTCATTTCAATAAAAGAAAAAATAAATTTAACTATTTTCTGTTTCATTATTCATCATTTGATCATATCACGAACTATATTTTCATGAAACAATAACTTAATTGACTTCAAACAAAGCAACTAGATGGCACAACTGAACTCTGCTGAGCTGTAGGATGATCATGTCTCCATAGGCGTACCGACTGAGCTGGAATAAGGTTACAAAGGAAAGGTAAAATGGTGTTTGAAAAAGAGTAAGAACAACATAGCCGGACTTTTAAAGAATCAAATAAAATTGATTATAAATCAAATCAATCAAGCTTACTATCATAAGAAATTGCAAAATTATTGTGATGACTAGTGGTTAATAAAATAATAATCAATCAATAAAAAACAAAATAAAATAAACAACCCACATCATCATCATAATAATTATATATATATATATATATATATATATATATATATATATATATATATATACAAAATCATTGCTTTTATGAGAAAAAACTCTGGTCCAAACTGTACGATTTTTTCTCGTTTATACTGGGGCTTAACATGTTAATTATGAGTCGCATATGTTTCAATTGTTGAATGGATGAATCAGCTCGCACCTAGTGAGAGTTGGCAAATATATCAGATATTTATAAAAAATATTTAATATTATATTTTTTCCTAGAAAACTTCTCAAATGGAAATATAAACATACTTTGATATAATAAAAATAAATAAATGTAAGTACAAGTGTGCCTCAAAACACCAAATATACCCTGTACAAGAGGATTGAGCGCCTCAGAATGCATGATGGGTATTCTGATGCCATCCAGCACTGGATAGATCTCTAGACCTCAAATTAATGTGAGTTCCCAAAGAGATTAGGTATTTTGAAAAGGTACTTTCCGTTCCTTGAACGAGCCAATTGAACAATGATGATGTAGAATATTTTCAACAACTATCAGAATTCGATAAAGATAAGAAGTTGTAGTAAGAATAGAAGAATTGGACAATTTGCAATATAGATATTGCTAAAAATTACACTTCCTGAAATGTATTAATATTGATGTTATACTATAAAGGTAATGTTACTTGTACATTCCCTTTTTCCGTAGATGTCTAAACATATTGTTCATAACAATTAAAAACTATTTTTTTAATAAATGTCGATCTTTTTCTCTTCTGGTTCTAATAGTTGGCTAGCATTTGATATGAAGCCTACTTTTTTATTCTCAATTTTTCAAAACTTGACAAAACTCGTATAAAATTTATGAATGTTCCATTTTTGTGTTTTTGGTACAATTTGAGCAAATCTTCAAACTGTTTCGAGAGTTTTCGAGCTACTAAACTAGAGTCTGATTCCATGCTGAACAAAAAAGTATATTGCAGATGCTTTCAATATTTCAGTGTTGAGGTGATTTAACCCATAATTACTTTTTTACACACAACGTATTTACATATTTCAGGGAAGTGGTTAATTTTATCTCCTCCTTATCTCATAGATAAGATAGAAAAACAAATATGTACCAACCATTACTCACCTGTAATGTATGTCAAATAGGAAACACAATGGACTGTTTACAAAATGTGATCAATAATGGTCAGTGAAGAAGTGGATTCAAAGAACAAGACTTTATTGGGTTATAAACTTACTCCACGCCAGGATGCCATAGTGAACCATTTGGTGCCTTCAGTGTGTGCTTGTATATTGTATATGTTTATAATTGCTGGTGATGTAGGAGTGGTAGTAAGCCACTATCGAAATGGAGACCCTATTTGGGCTTCTCTCACCTTATTTTTCATGTATTTGCCCGTCATTGGGAGCTTTGTTATCATTGTTTCAAATTGGGAGTTGTGGCCTGAGTTCTTGGGATGTGGAAGGAAAAATTTAATATGGTTTTGCCTGAAAGTTGCAGAACATTTGGTTTTTCCAGTTTGGAATATGTGGAGGTGAGTATTAATGAGATAAAATCATATCTTGTATCTTATAATTTTCTGGAAAATTGTTAGGAAAATTGATTTTTATGCACAGAAATAATATTTCCCCTTCAAGTGGAAATACTACAAAGTGAAATAAATATAAGCAGCAAAGTATAACAGAACAGATCCAAAAATGTATGAAAACTAGAATACTAAAAAACTCCCTTCTCATAAAGAATAAATATTATTTAATATTTTCATAACTTTTCCTAGATTCCTAATGGAAACCAAAATGGAACATATTGAATAGATTGATTTGTTGAAAATATAAACAGGATGTTCATAAAATCAGATGTGGAATCATCTGCGACTGAAAGATAAACTTTAGTCACTATCTTCCATCGTCAAGATAACCTCTTGTGGATTCATAGGAATTTCAATTGATATTATAGGAAGATTTTCATTCACAGAAAATCTTCTATCAATATTCAGAATTTTATATTGAATAGATTTGAAAGCAATATATGCTAGAATGTTTGTCACATATCTGATTTTTAGAGATTCTGAACATTTTCAAAATTATTAACATTGAAAGAAATAATAGAACATAATCAATCTGAAATATAATCTATATTTCTTTTTGCAGTAGATATCAGAACCGTGCCAAGATATGCAGCCAACTGTGTGCAATATATAAATTTAATCCTTTTTTTTTGTAAGTTGTAACTAAAAATTAATACATAGGTAGGTGCACATAAATGAAATTGAAATACTGCAAATACTTACATGTCAAACCGCACAATAACTTATAAACGACATCAAAAAAATTTAAATAAAAAAGTACGAAATTAAAAAAGTAATAAAACAACTAATACAACAGTAAAAAAGGAACAAAATAATTTAATCAAAACTTTCTTTTCTTGCCTTTTTAATGACAAAATCTTTCATTAATTCGAGATAAAAGGAATCCATTAAGTAATTTTCTATGGACATAATTGATAAATTGCTGAGTCTCTCTTGTGCCATACTCGATCTTAAAAAGGTTTTTTCAATTTTGAGAAAGACCTTTCACCGAACTTCACTGGTAGTCTAAGATGTATCACGTAAAACACTGGCGACATAAAAACTGTATGGCTGAAATTATTCGTTCAATGATATGAAACCAATATTTTTTTTTCTATATCCAATAACGTAATTAAGTTTGATTCATAGCAACTCCTTTAGATATATCATAGTTTACAAATTCTACTAAGATCCAATATTGTTTTTACGTGAGTTACTCTTTTTGTGTCTGCTTAGTACTAGCGACAAATGTTTCCAATCAGAATATCCTTCCTCATTAGACAAGTATACGACTTCAAAAGTTACAAACAAACGCATCTCTGATGTGAAACACTATCTTTACTTCCTCCATTGGGAGGTTCGGTAAAAGTAACATTTATAACAATATATGGTACTGGTGACCTAATAATCACTTTCTTTTTCTGTCTTCTGATACAAGATATAAATATTCTGGCTGTGTTTTTTTTTTAACAGTTGACCAGCAGAACAGCAAGTTGATTGTAATTATATGCATAACATTTTTCTGTTTTCGAATATATGCAAAAAATCAAACACGTTAATATCAGTGTTACATAGGTACCTACTGCCATTTTTTACTATATATTCACTTTTAGATCACTGATTCTACTAAACTGAAAAATAAAGATCTATTAACTGAACGATTAACTAATCTTGTTTGAAGAACAAATGTGAAATGCCCCTTTCTTTCAAAAACAAGTCAAATTTATATAATTTTTCATTTATCTTCGGTTTCCGACAAAATAACTATTTTTCTTTTTACTCCCTTTGTTATCAACTGAATAAAAATATATCGTTAACTATTATTCTGTTCTATGTCATTTTATTTACTATTGTATAAAAAAGACTTATTCAATTCAAGAACTTTGCAACTAGTTGCGATATTCCAGAATGAATTAATTTATTTCAGAGTTTTGAATAAGAGTTATTTTTCATGAATGATAAACAACTAATTTGAAGGTGGTTGTATTCTAGACAAACCATATTTGTTAAAGCCCGATAACTCAGTTATGTACATGATAAAAGTTTGCTATTCGAAAACTGACTTACGCTTCCTGTTTGTAGGTTTGCAGAAAGAATATTCTGGTCCATAGAAGCAGTAAGGGCTAAGGATGATAAGTCCATCAAAGAAGCATTAGCTAGAGTTTCAGTTCCCCGTTCTATAGAATTATATATTTTCTTGCAGTCTTATTTACATGCCCTGCCTCAGGTCTTGCTGCAACTCTATATTCTCATGAGGCACAACTCCAACATCAACCGCCAAACAGGTAAAATAGTGACTTAATGTCATTTTAAGTGGTCGGCACAAAAAATTTGGCTTTATGCAATACTTGTACCAAACTAAATGTTGTACAGCTGATAATTTAGTGAATACAGAAAACACGTTTCTTATTTTTAATCTTTCATGGTCTACCACTCGACAAAACGAAAATGACTTCTTTTTATAATGTCAAAAGAAATTAAATTCTGTCGAAAATTAATATTATTCTACTTGGAACAACGCTTCCAAAGGGCCAGTGCCATCACCAGTTTTACACGGTGTGCCTCAAGGAACCGTTCTTGGGCCACTACTTTTTTTAATTTGCTTCAGTCACTTCCTCAATGCTTTCTATTTTCATGTGTCTTGATGGCAGATGATACTAATCTAATTTTGGATCTGGAAGACAGTATGATGAATCCATCAGATAATCTGAAGCCCCCAAAGATTAAACCGATATATTGTTTCAAGTCATTAAATTGAATGCAAATAAACCAAAAAACTTCTTGCCATAGTGACATTATTCTGAACTTACTGGGTATTACGCATGAGGATGATGAGTTAATATGAGGAGTGATACTGAGCTGGTTCAGCTCATATTTGTCAGGTCGTAGTCAGATGGTGAAAACAAACCATCGCTCAGAAATTGGGAAAATATATAATGGTGTGCCTCAAGGTTCAATACTAGGGCCAACATTGTTCCTCATCTACGTCAACGATTTGACAAGTATAAATATCGCAGGAAAATTCACACTGTTTGCAGACCATACTACCATTTTTTGGCAATCGGACAATGCAAATGATTTAACTAAAATCATATCCAATGATATGAAGAAAGTAAAGAATTGGTGTGATTCAAATCGTCTTTCTCTAAATATTTCGAAAACTAATATAGGAACTTTCAGATGTGAACTTGACAATATACCCATTGGGAATGACATCATTGAGAACAAAAGTAGCTTAAATTTTTTAGGAGTTCATATCGATAGAAAACTAAAATTTAAAGACCATATTTATGCCTTGTGTAACAAAGTGTCTTCTGGTTGTTATGCAGTCAGAGTAGTCGCAAATGAACTTGGTTTAACAGCAGCTAAGACTGTTTATTTTTCTCTGGTGGAATCTCACCTGAGATATGGAATTTCATTTTGGGGCGTATGTAGTGGTTATCTACTACAAAATATTTTAATTTTGCAAAAACGAGCCGTAAGATATATGTGCAGATCAAAACGTAGAGACTCTTGTAGATTACTATTTACCACTCATGGAATTCTAACAGTGATTTCTATCTTTATAATGGAAACAGTATGTTTAATTAAAAAATATATGAACAAATTTCAATCCTCACCAACCCATTATGTGACAAGGCAATCCAACAACATTAAGTTGCCAATACCAATGACATCAGTCATGAAGGATTCCATTGTCTATAATGGTTGTAAAATGTTCAACCATTTGCCAAAGAATGTAACAGAAAAAAAATCTTTACAATGCTTCAGGAAGGCTGTGAAATGTTTTTTAAGTGATAGACCATATTATAATATACAAGAATTTTATAATGATAATTTTTAAAAAACCAATCAATACTGTGATTTTACATTTTATTTGGGGTATATTTCAATGTGACTTATATATTTTATTTATTTTTATATGAATTACCTTTATGGGTTTAGACAAACTTGTTTATTTTTACCAGTATTTTGTACGACTTATATGTTTTTATATATACAAGCTGACTTCATGTATTAAGTGAAAATTGATTATTTTAAATGCATTTTGTTCTAGATATAGGCTGCGTTATAGATTAAGTGAAACTTTGTCCACAAGATTACTCTTATGACAATAAAGTATATTCTCTCTCTCTCTCTCTCTCTATGTGTTTGTATATATATGTTACGAATCTGAGGTTTGTAACTATTAAAAATACTAAACAATTATTGTCAGTTTATTTATACTTTATTTTATCACAATTCAAAGTTCAAGATACCACGCGCATCCCCAATAATCTGAATCAATCCTTCTTTAAAACTTTACTGCCCAATAAACAACTAATTAACTACCTCTCTGTCACTCGCGATGCATTATATATAGAACTCCTTAGAAGAACAGCTATCAAATACGAAGTATTCATTTAAATATAACACATGCTGACACAGGTACTGTTTTATTCGTAGGAAAAAACAGAATAATATTTCCTCAGAAGTTCCGCAAAATAGTGACATTGGCAACTCGCCGATAGTCGAGAGTGCCAGGAATTACAGCGTTGCCAAGCGTTAATCATAATATTTCTTTACAATGTGAGCAGGCCGAAAAAATAATTTGAGCGTTTTAGAGCGGCGTTTATTCGAATATTACATGGAAATACTATGCATACATAATATTTTATCACTCTTATTTAAACTTCAAACACATATGAAGCAAATTTACGAGTTTGTGAGCTTGCCCTTTACGAAGATCAGCTGCTGCACACAAGGAATGGACAAAAAAATCCCCCTGACAGCCTACCCATTCAGGCAACTCTCAGCCTTCTCCCTCCCAACCGTCTCAGATCCCGTCAAACAATATGGATGGACGATGAAATAAAAGATGACTTCTGCATGGCCCACAAATTGAACGAGCTTGTTTCAAAGTAGACCTGATGTGAAGAACATAGACATTATCCATGAACTAACACTTCCAGTTCCAGGTTCAGACTCCCATGCCAGACCTGGAGCCGCATCAACCGATTCAGAACTGGTAATGGGCGGTGTCAGGACATGATGCACAAATGGGGCGTAGTGGACTTGCCGGAATGCTTCTGCGGTGCTCCTTGACAAACTATGGACCACATCCTAAATGAATTTCCAACGAGATTCTTCCCTGGAGGGCTTTAAGAACTATACACAGCTTCCCAAACGGCGATTTATTGGATTAATGACCTGGATATCAATGTCTAACTTGTATCTGCCCTAAGATTTTACAATTTATTTATCTGTCTGGACTATGTATTATTCATTGTTTATATTTGTTCTATATTTTTATGTTTGTTCTATATTTTTATATTTGTTCTATATTTTATTATTTGTTGTACACGTTACTCTCAATGTTTTAATGTATCTGTTTGTTATGTGCTTCGCATACAAAATATATAAATATATATATATATATATATATATATATATATATATATAGGTCAATCAATAGAGATTTCTGCTCTATTGATTCTGTGACAAAAATACTACCAGGAAAGCGACTGTGCCATCATACGAAATACGGTCCGTAGTTATATCTTGTTTCCTACTCGCAAGTGTCATTGCTAAATTTGTTATAAACGTTTAAATGAAAAAAATCCAATTATTTTTTTTTTTTGCTTATAACATGAAAACTAATGAAGCAATCTAGATGCCTTCAATGGACAAGTTGTAGAGACTTAAAATACAAAGGGAATAAGTTTTAGCGCAACTTGTTCGGATTATTAGTAAAGGAGAAAAACCGGAAAAACCAGAAAAAATCAGCGTTTTAAAAAAAAATCGTTACTCCACCACTTTCTGAGTTGCAGTGCAGACTTTCCACGAAATAGTAGTGATTAATAAGTATTTTATGTGTGAGAAATTGAGGCGCTGTCGGATCATTAGTTTTGGCATAATTGCAATCTGAATTTTTTAACGCACTTTATTGCAGCCGACCTGAATGCTCCATAGGTGGTCCGATTTCAATTTTTCTAAAAGATTTTGAGAGAAGAAGTATAGTACTACAAAACCACTATTCTCATTTTGCGTTAAAATGCTGCGAAATAGGTGAGAAATACTTGCAAACATGACCGAAAACCGGCGAGTGTATGAAAGCGTCTCAGGAGTGGGGGTAGAGCAGTAGACGCGGGGAAGCGTATGTATATTGTATAGTAATACAAGCGCGCTGCACGTGTTATGAATCTACTGCTCTACCCCCACTCCTGAGCCGCTTTCATGGACTCGCCGGTTTTCGGTCATGTTTGCAAGTATTTCTCACCTATTTCGCAAAATGAGAATAGACGTTTCGTAGTACTATCATTCATCTCTCAAAATCTTTTAGAAAAATTGAAATCGGACCACTTATGGAGCATCCAGGTCTGCTGCAAAGGAGTTAAAAAATTCAGATTGCAATTATGTCAGAACTAATGATCTGACAGCACCTCAATTTCTCTCTCACAAAGTACATATTAATCACTACCATGTCGGGGAAAGCCTGCACTGCATCTCAAAAAGTATCGGAGTAATAATTTTTTTTTAAAAACGCTGTTTTTTTCTGGTTTTTCTCCGTTATTAATAATCTGTTTGAGTCGTGCTAAGGCTCATTTTCTTTGCATTTTGATTCTCTACAACTTGTCCATTGAAGGCATCTAGATTAATTCATTAGTTTTCATGTAACAAGCAGAAAAGAAAAAAAAATTTTTTTTTCATTTTAATGTTTATAACAAATTTAGCAATTACACTTATTGCGAGTAGGAAACATAACTGGATATAACTACGGACCGTTTTTCGAATGATGGCGCAGTCGGTTTCCTGGTTAGTATTTTTGTCACGAAAAAATCTCTATTGATTGGTCTAATTGCTTGGTACTATTATATTTGTTTTGAAAATGCACACCATTTCATAGTTGTAATTTTTTTAAAGCAAGTACTCAAACATTGAGTTTGATATTGAACTTGGCGAAAGTATCCATAACTACTACTTACTACCAGAGGTTCAAATCGCAGAAATTGACGGGAAAGCAGTATCCATGGTACAAGCAGTATAAAGCTTTCAATCCAACCCCATCATCCACAGAAGTGGTTTTGAGAAATCCAGATATTTCCCAACCAAGGTAAAAAAAAACATTTGTTTCTATCAGCATATTCACTATTGACCAAAAGTTTTTGGAAAAAGTAACATTTTTCTATGGCCATAATTTTCAGAGCTAAATAAGGACTTATCAGTTGGTCTTCAGTTGCAATAATAAAATTATTCCATGATTCATTCTTGAACCATTTTCTATTCATTTTTGCATACATGAAAACTACATATGTATTCAAGAGGTTTGAATTTCGAAATCTTCAAAGAAGGTTGTGGCATTGCAGACAAATTTTTAAATTGAAGAAAAAACCATCCTCGACCAGGAATCGAACCTGCGACCTTTGGATCTCTAGTCCATACTCTAACCATCTGAGCTATCAAGGATACAGGTTCCCTGCATTTCGAAGATACCCTTTTTTCTAGAATGTTAATTGTTGTGGGAAGAAAAAAGCGATATCCTCGAAATGCAGTGTCCTCGATAGCTCAGATGGTTAGAGTATGGACTAGAGATCCAAAATTCGCAGGTTCGATTCCTGCTCAAGGATGGTATTTTTCATCAATTTAAAAATTTGTTTGCAATGCCACAATTTTCATTTACTTCTATTCAAAGAAGTTCAGAATTACAAAAACTTAACACATCCAGCAAAAAAAAAATCAAATAAAATTAAATGTATGAGTATCCAAAAATTCTTCGAATTTTCATATTTTCAGCACAACTCCAGAAGTATTGGAGATATGAAAAAATGTCTTGCATACAAGTTGTAGCTCGTCATTTTTTATACAAAAATTTTCAATTTGGCGATAAAACATGTTAGGGAGATAAACGCGATTTTCCAGTTGTAGTCTAACGCCCGGTTGAAATTGCGTGGGAACGAAAAGTGGCTCCAATTTTTATATAACAGATGTCATGTTCCTCGCTACTAAGAGCTGCTTAAAAAAAGCAAACACATGAAATGTAGAAAACTCCGATCTTTCACATGAGACGAGTTTCAAGTTCATACAAAATCATAATACAGTGTTCAAAGATTTCCGATTAAATATCTATGAGTGTGTTGGTCTTGACTTCGGTCTGTTAGTTCTAGAGGGAATGGTTTCTTCCAAATAATACAATAATCTGCGTCGTCTGTTCATCAATTTGAACCTTTTGGTTTCATGCAATTATCAATAATATTGTCGAATATTTTGTTGTTGCCGCCTGGTCATTTTTATAGGTAAGTTTCTGTTATATAAAACGTGGTTTGTGTTTGCTTCTTGAGTGTTTGTTGTATATTCATCTAGATCGTTTTTATAGACAACTTCGCAATAAAACACCTTTGCCTGAAAGTATTGGGTTCAGTTTACAAGAACCCAAAGACCAAAAGCACCCTGAAATACCCGTTTTGGCACAAGTTAGTACACATTTTGGTTAATAAATTCGTAAGGAATAATTGCAATGTTAATTCCTTGTGGCTTTGTGCTGTTCGAGGTGGATATGTTAGCCCTGGTCAAAATACTTTTTTCCGACAAAACCGAGAGTAATCCAGTTGAACAGGGCTAATTTATCCACCTCGAAGAGCACAAAGCCCCAAGGAATTAACGTGGCAATAATTCCTTACGAATTCATTAACTAAAATGTTTACAGACAGATATTTAATCGGAAATCTTTGAACACTCTTTGTATTATGATTGGATTTTGTATGAACTTCGAAACTAGTCTCATGTGAAAGATGGGAGTTTTTTCAACATTTCATTTGCTTTGGCTTTTTTTTAAGCAGCTCTTAGTACCAAGGAACAGCGACTGACTAGTCTGGTTATATAAAAATTGGAGCCATTTTTCGCGTAAAAACGAGCTACAACTTTTATGCAAGACATTTTTTCATATCTCCGATACTTCTGGAGTTGTAGCTCAAAATACAAAAATAGGAGAATTTTTGTTTTATTTTTAGGTCCGTGGCATGATAAAGAATTGCTTAATGGATATTTCATACATTCAACTACCTGAATCCAGAATTACAGCTGTTTTGAAATTTTTGTTTGGTCAATTCTCTATTGATTGGATTAATACTCTGACATAATATAATTTCAACCAAGTTTCATTTCTTGTAACAGATTAGTTGTGGAAGAAAGACGAAATACAAGTGCTCTGGAAGAGAAGTACGACCTCGAACCACCAATATACCTATCAGAGCGAAGAAGAAGTAGTGACATCTACTTGGAACCGACTGTTTCATCAGAAGCAACCAGTAAACGTCAGACACTCCTTGAAACTGACTTTGATGAAGAGGTTCAGACTAAAGAGAAGTATGTGGATGAAGGATTTGATGAAATTGATCGACCTCCAAGTTGTGAGTAATTAATTATTTACAAAAAAAATATGTTCAATATGTTTTCCTTGTTCTGAATTTTGATCATGTCTGACCTTTGAATAATTTCGAGTTTTAGTTTGAGAAGCATTACTATTATCTTTTATTTATGGAAACTTAGATGAAAGAATATTCATATACATGTCTTAATTTCAGTTAATGAGATAATTTTGCCTACTCCATCGAATTTTAAGACGAGAGAAACACAAAAAAGTTAAAACACAATAATTGTCAACAGTCGAGGACCTATTCAACATTCATATTTTGTAATTTCTATCAAAATGATCAAAATTATATTTTATAGGGTGATTTTCCTAAATCTAAAGTATATGGTGTATTCCATCTTCTCAATGGCCTCGCAGGTTTCTTCGTTGCCTATTTTAGCCATTTTTTTGCTGCCTAAATTCGGTGCTTTTATGTATTTTTATAAGAGTCAGCAATTTTCTCATTTCGAATTATGTGGTTCTGGGAAAAAACACAGTGATTTGTGTGCTCTTGGGATGTTATTTCCCAGACACACTATTAGCTTTGTGCCCTTCCAGGAGTTTGAACTGGGGATGTTTGCCCGCAGCCAGTCTGCTGTTTCTTTGGTGTCGCCACCAGCATACTTGACAAACTGCAATTTGTATTCCACTCCTATATATACATACATACAAACAAACAAGATAGTTGAAAACAAAAAACTCCTTTTTGTGGGCAGCCTTGTAATAACTAATCTTATCCATAAAATAAGCATACCCCAATGTATTTAATTAAATCTTTTCTGAACTCAAGAAACTTATTTGCCTTTGGTTGATAATAACTACCTTTCTTTTCAGATTCTTCAAGGCCTCCAACAACATTACGCGGAACTTCTGTTCTTGATGGACCAAAACGTTCGGTTTTCAGAGAAACCGGCATCTTGAACCGCTCAGAACCAGATTTCAACATATCTCGAGTGATATACGTCAAAGGCCTGGAAGATGATGATCTGGCAGGAAAACTAATAGCTTTCTTGTGGTGGTTCACGTTTCTTCTAGCAAGAGTGCTGGCAATATCAGCATATGCCTACTTTTTCTTTGAAAAAACCATATGGTTGCTCTGTTCTCACTTTCTCATTGTTATAGCATTTTTGGTCTATGACGTTAAATCTGATGAAGTGAGAAGATCCAAGGCGATATTTTTCATGTTTCTGGGACTGATTTACATATTTTGTATAATAGAGTTCAAAATCAAATTCAAAAAAGCAGCATTTATCTATTATGGTTACTTTATACTGGTTTTTACAGAGAACTTGGTCATGTGTTTGATTTGGTACTTGGGAGAAGTCGAGTCTATAGAGAATGATTTTTGGTTCAGATACGTTTTTTATATAGTAGTGACTGGTTCAATTTGTAGTTTTTCATCTATGGTTTTTTATTTTATTATCAACAAACCACCTAAAGTTGTCATTCCCGCAAGTGCAATACAAAAATATGTATGAAATATTCAAGTTAAATCAATTTCGTTATCAAATTACTCAATGAACTCTTATTATAGTGATTATCTCATGTGTGAAGACTGAAAGGATGTGTATTTTTACTTTCATAACTGTATAATTGAGCATGGTCATGAAGAGCTCAACCATGAATTAGATCTTATTTTGTGAATGGTTTTATAGAAGAGTTGATTTACTTTCAGGATCCTGGATGATCCTGATGAACCACTTTTTGGTTAAGTCAACATTAGGGAGTATGTAATAAAACGTCAAATTCACAAATAAGCATATTATCACAATCACAACGTTCAATATGCCCAATTGAAAAAAAAATACTAAGAACACTTTTTATTAGATCAGGCTGAGATGTCTTAGAACCCTGGTGCTTGCACTCATACCTGTAAAAGTTTGGGATCAACTTGGCGACACTTGATAATAGAGATTACTAGCTTTTCAGATGGCGCCAACTTCATTTCAGTTTACATTATTCAGTAAACTGTAACAACAGACCACACAGGATATATTCATTTCCTCAGCTTTCTTTTTGAAGTGAACTGTTCGCGGGATCTAATTTTAGCTTTGCTATTGGTTGAAAAGTGACATCTGCCAAATTTGACCAATAGCATAGCTAGAAATAGAAGCCCCCAAATTTTGCACAAAGAAAGCATCGTGTACTTGTTTTTCGTATTTTGTAACCTTTGAGTTTGAGGTTAACTGAATGCTTATGATTGTACTTATGTACTTATTTGGGTTTATTTCAATGTGCAACCACATTTATATTATTGTGGTGCAACTAGAATATTTTGAAATCATTTCACTATAAAATATGTTTTTTTTTACAGGGGGAGAATTGGAAATGGAATTGTCAGAAAATGTTAAATTCAATGCATATAATATGATGGACTATGAAAATATCATTATTAGTTAATTCGTCAAGATTTGTACTTGCTTTTGGTACTGAATACAGGTATATATTCAAATCTGCGGCTTTAGACTATCCACACAAAATGCAAAAGGGGCCATTTTACAAAAAGTACCCTTACACACTACACTGCTTAAATTTTAACACTTCCTTACGCACTAATGAATGACGTAATTTTTTAAAGAACTAAAAAATGAGATAGACAAATCAACGAGAAGGAAAAACGCATAGACACCAATAAAATAGAAAATAATTTCATATTATATGCTGCAGATGTCAAAAATTAAGTTTTGACATTAAGCGGGGATATAAACATTTTTGGACGGCGCCATCTACCACAGATATTGAAGCTCTATTGAAGCAACAGGTGGTGTCCCCTCGAAAATCTAAACAATATCGAATCAGTTCAAGCACCAGGGTTTTTAGAAATCTTAGATCAGGCCTTTTGAATGTCATTGTTGATAGTAGCAGACGTCAGAACAGTGATATTCACCTAGCATTCTTCTCAGTTCGTTTAAAGTGATATTTTTAGTCCTACTAAAATTAGAACTTCAGTAGATATATTGCTTTTTTTATAGCTATTGTAACATGACTGAATTTTTGTTTTAATATAATATTTTAATTGTAACGAAACATGTTTTAGTGAAGGGATTTAAAAACTTCTGATTAGATATTTTCTAATCGAATACCTAGAATATTCCTACAAAATAATACAACATGATCTTCCCCCTGAGCATGAGAAAAAAGGATGGTATTTTGCTGGTTTTTGTTTACTATCAATTTTATACCAAATTAATGCTGATGAAATTTCCAATAAGAAAAGTATTCAAATATTTTGGCTTGCACTTAACAGGACTGTAATGGTTGTGGATCAATAATCAATTCAAGGTCTCTCACTTACATATCTGAAGATAAAAATGATCTTATTCCTTTAACTCCTGCGATATTTCTACAAGATATAGAGAAATAGTTCTAAAAAAATTAATATAGGATCAGACGATCTGAGACAGGGTTTTCGAAAGAAATATTTGGGACAACTTATCTTACGAGGTAAGAAATGTCAACCTAGAAGACTGAAAGTTGGTGAAGTTGTCTTAGTCGAAAATGATTGTAATAAACAGTTAGATTGGCTTTTAGCTCAAGAAGAGGAAATATACAAAGGTAAAGATGGTCATATAAGACTAGCTAAACTGAAGACAGCCACAAGCTATCTATTGAGACCTCTCCAAAGAAGATTTCCCTTAGAAGTGAAAGAAAAAAGATTCTACTAACGTAAAATTAAAAAAATATATTCAAACGAATCTGAGCATAAGTATGCAATCTCAAGATATTGAAAAAAGTGTCAGCACCAACTAGATATCGTATTTTTTTGAGTTTTGAGTTTTCATAGATATTCTATAACTCGAGGTAGGAGAGATAATGATTTCGTGTTGGATAATTATTTCTGTACTCCTTGCTTTGATTGCACCAATTTAATCTTGGACGGACAATTTTTTGAAAAAAAAATACAAAATTCCTAAGAATATCCTTAGACGAGAAACTGAAGTTTGATCAGCATTTGCAGCTCTTACAAAAAAATTAGCATCGGGATGTTATGCTCTCAGGGTTGTTACAAATGAATTGAGTTCATCTACAGCAAAAATGGTCTATCATTCTCTGATAGAATCTCATTTGAGATATGGTATAGCGTTCTGGAGATATTGTAGCCAACAACTTCTCCGTTCAGTGTTTATTCTGCAGAAACGAGCAGTAAGGTACCTAGGCAAGGTGGGTGTGCGAGAGTCATGTAAACCTTTGTTTCTAAGCAAGGGAATTCCCACTCTGACATGTTTATTCATATTAGAAAAGGTATGTTTGATTCACAAAAAATATATGACGGAGACTACGGTACAAACAAATCATAAGACTCGACAAACAACAGAGAGGAAAATGGCTTTACACATTCCAAAGTCCACTATGACAAAATGTTCATTGTTTTTTTAAAGTAAAAAAATATATAACCATATACCCAGTGAACTGATTATAAATGATTATAGAAAATTTAGAAAACTTGTGAAATATGCCCTATTGAAAAAAGCCTACTATAATATTGTTTTGAATGAGTAGTCGTTTTCTTTGTAATAGTTTTATTCAACTTCACTTTCACAATGCTTGGTTTTCTTTTTTTATATCTTTTTCTTCTGACATCTAACATATAATATATATATATATATATATATATATATATATATATATATCATCCCTTTTTTAGGCACAGAACATGAATATATAGAAATAATGCAATGTTGCCAACTTTATACTTCAACAAATATTGAGGAATTTTACAATGAAACTCTGAGAAGACCTTATATAAAATGTTGACTATGCATCTATATTTCTGCTATGACAATTGTTCACTTCTAATTTTATTCTGTATATGTACATTTAGTTATATACTTATACACTTTTCTTCTAGTTTTAACACTATGCTTTGTCAATAAGAAATTCTGGTTCTTAGACAATAACGTATATTTCTCTCTCTCTCTCTCTAATATAAAAAAAACAGTGACTTTGATTTGTCATGCAAGAAATATATAAAAACCCGATGGCGCGGCCTGTCAGAAAGGTAGATTTCAGAATTTATTGATTCTGAAATTTTCATCAACCAAGCTAACAAATATAATTATAGTTTAACTTTAAAATCGAGAGATGTTAAAATTCAATGTTGTTCTGTTTGTCGGCGGAAGGAAAACTCAAATAGTATCTGATTGACAAGAAGCATACAGGGTAAACAAAAATTATTAATTCTCATGAATTGTAATTTACATCGATTTTTTTGTGTATGTATCTTGGAGAAAAACTTTTCAAATAAAAGCTGTGGAGCGCTTGAAGCTCCATCAAAAGACCTATGGTTTGCCAATATTGGTATGAAAATGAGAGGTTGAGATTTTTTTTAATCTTCCAACAGCTGCCATTTTGAAACTACTGGACCGATTTGGCTCATCATGATGGAATATATTTTTTAGCCGAATTTCGTTCCCTTCGCTTGAAAAATCTGGCCTCCACTTTGACAAATTTCGTTATATCCCATATACACTCACATGCAAAAAAACGCTACAACTTAATATTTCATAAAATTTGAGGTCTCATATTTTTTTATTTTCATTTTAAATTTTCCCAAACTGTAGATAACTTTCAACCTGCATATCCAGTATTTTCTTAAATGCTGGTGTATTAATCATTATATCAATAAATCAAACATTTATTGAAGAAGTTTTCTTTCACAATCATTTTAGAAAAATCATAACATCATCATAAAATACTAGCTAATTCAACAGGTCAAAAATCGAAAAGAAACTATGATACAAGGTTTACTACACAATTTATATATAAACAGAACTAATTAAGTAATTGTTTCTGAACAACCAGCACAACGAATGGGACAAACAATATTGCAAAATATATATACAGTGTCACACAAAAGTACGCAACATATGGAAGTTTTTTTAATTAATAGATATAATGAAAATTTGACTTCCCAGTTAGTTTGTGCTTGAAAAATGAGTAAAAAACAGCCTCTTTCCTTTTGTCATGTGCTACCTGTCAAATTTGTCATTTTTTTCGAAAATCCTCAAAAAATCAGTTTTTTTTTTATTTCGAAAAATGCCAAAGAAAAAAGTTGCTCAGTTTCCAATTTTATACCTTTGCTCGAAATTTGGACTCTCTACTGTCACTTCGACTTTTTTCCAATGTTTTTAATTTTTGGAATCTTCCGCTCTACCGATTCGATCGAAACATGATTCAAATATCATAATTTTGATGAATACGAGACTTCAATGTCATACATGCCTAGAAAATACCCACATTGGCCTGTTACCAGAAAAAAAAAATTAATGCACCTCCAGAAATTCGTCTTTGTTGTTGCAAAGTGCATCTAGTTTTTTCATTTCATTGTGACACTGATTCGGATTTTCAATGTATGGACGTTAATATGTCAGTAATCGAATAAACGAATTTCTCTTCATTCTTATTACACTCGTATTTCTTTTTTAACAGATTTGTATCCCGTTAGCTGCAGATGAGTTCGAAATATTTTGATGTAGTTTACAACCCAACAGTGTGACTGTTGGATGTAAACTGTTTGATGTAATTTTCGAGCAAATAATAATTTTTCGCAAAGTTTCTTGAATTAATTTTATAAATCTCATATTCTTTATTTTCGCCCTTAGATGTGTAAAAAACATTAAAACAAAATAACTATAACCAAATTCACAACAAAACATCGTAACATTAATTGATTTATCTCAATAATCTTATAAAGAACCCGGATTCATCATTCAGTATGCCGGCCTTCCCATTCTATACAAATTATAGTCCTTTCATTCACAGACTTTGTGGCATTTTTATTAAATAGGGAATTTATATTAGCACAACACTCCCGAATGGTATTCTCTAAATGTTCTTTGTTTGCAAATGGTATGTGCTTATACACTTTATGTTTCAGATAACCCCATAGAAAAAAGTCCATTGGAGATAAGCCCAGTGATCTTGGTGGACAATAATCTTCCCAATCTCGTCTATCACTTTGCCCCTAAACATCTGACTGAGACACTGTTTCACTTCTACCGTTTGGTGGATCGGTACCTCGTCAAGCTGATACCACAAAGTTCGTCAGAGACAGATTATCCAAAACTTCAGACAACTGATTCATAATGAAATTTCTGTACATGTCTGCGTTCAAATGTTCTCTAAAAAAGTATGGTCCAATTATTTGGTTATGTAATAAATCACACCACACATTTGTCTTGAATGAATATTGGTCACGGCATTCTATTACAAACTTTGGATTATTGTTGGACCACCAGCGACAATTTTGGGAACTAACTGTTCCGTTTGACGTGAAAGTTGCCTCGTCTGTCCATAAAATCCTGTAGGGAAATGGGATATCATTTTCTCTCTCACCTTGGAACCAAAATGAAAATCCTGTCGAATATCAAAATCTCTTTCTTTAAGAGTGTGTATACTGATTTGTTGAAAATATGAACAGGATGTTCATAAAATCAGATGTGTAAAAAATATTTTTATCAATATCCAATTGAGAATGTTTCCCTTCTCAACAGTGTGTATACCTTATTGGATTATGTGGTTTCTTGAAACAATTGTCCACAGAGCCAGTTTCTTTGAATGTTTTCAATATCCTTCCCACGGTACTAAGGTGAATATTTCTTCCTGGATGCCGGTGATTGAAAATACAAGCAACATCTGGATATGGCACATTCTCACCACATAAAAGAACGATTTCCACTTTGTCTTGTGTGGATAACATTGTACATAAAACTTATTTGTGAATTATAAATGTAGGAAAATCTGTACACAAAACAACTCGATTTATTAAACGCAATTATTTGACATTAACCAAAACAAAAAATTTGGGAATTTTTTATTTTATTCGATCAATTGTACTATTTTCTTCCCGAGATTTGCATAGTCTTGTATTGTTTAAAATCACGAAATTTTGTATCATGTTTAATACAAATCGCTAGAACCAAAGTTTTTTGAATAGTTATGAAACTGTAGGTCATTGTTTAGTTTACAGAAAAGTATGATATTTCGGGTTTGTTTTGAACTGAATTATTGGTCAGAAAAATAATCAAACTGGATAAAAATCTATTAAAAAAAGAAATACGAGTGTAATAAGAATGAAGAGAAATTCGTTTATTCGATTACTGACATATTAACGTCCATACATTGAAAATCCGAATCAGTTTCACAATGAAATGAAAAAACTAGATGAACTTTGCAACAACAAAGACAATTTCTGGAGGTGCATTTTTTGGGCAAGATATGATATTGAAGTCTCGTATTCATCATAATTATGAAATTTGAATCATGTTTCGTTCGAATCGGTAGAGCGAAAAATTAAAAAAATTGGAAAAAAGTCAAAGTGACAGTAGAGAGTCCAAATTTGGAGAAAAGGTATAAAATTGGAAACTGAGCAACTTTTTTCTTTGGCATTTTTCAAATTTCTAAAAAAACGATTTTTTGAGGATTTTCGAAAAAAATGTCAAATTTGACAGGTTTAGAGTAGCACATGACAAAAGGAAAGATGCTGTTTTTTACTCATTTTTCAAGCACAAACTAACTGCAAAGTCAAATTTTCATTATACCTCTTAATAAAAAAAACTTCCATATGTTGCGAACTTTATGTGTGACACTGTATTTATATAATCTAATCCTCCTAGGATTCTAAGGCTATAAATCAACAGAGTAGTAAGCTTTTTGCAGTAGAAAAGATTTGAGTCGCCTTTTAAAGACCATGATATTTGAGGATTTGATGATTCTGAGATACGGTCAATCTACTATATGGTTGATGTAGTTGAGATTTATTTCTTGTGAAATGTTCATTTTTTTGAAAAATTGAAATATTGTTTTTAATGTACATCAAAGTTTGGTAAATATACAAACAAGGTATTGTTAATAAATTATAATGAATGAATAATGGCCTGCAATATTCACTTGCCTCGGCAAGTTGCCGATGCACCTGCAAAATTCGAATCGCCTTTTTCTGAATAACAGACTTAATAAGCTTTAGCTGATAAACCCCCAATGTTCAAGGCCATAGGAAATAACAGATTGAATTAAAGTATGGTATAGAAGTTTGAGAACCCTGAGAGAGGCAGTTAGTCTCAACTGACCTAGTAAATATATATGTTTACTAAGCTAAAGTTCAACACTATCAACATGGTACTTCCAGGTATGTTTATTATCAATATCAACCCCTAAGAATCAAGTTCAATTTATTTGATGAATAGTTTCATTATTAAGTCTAACCAAATAGCTTTTATCTATTGTTGATTTTTTGTAACAAAGTTGATCATTTGAGATTTAGCAGTAGGCCACCACACCACTCAGAAATTTGATATGTTACTTCCTGAGCTCTATGAATTGCTTTAGACATAGTACCCGCAGATACCAAGATATTAGTGTCATCAGCAAAAATAACAGTAATGGAAGCTTTTGTACAAAATTTCGGCCGATCATTTATAAAAACTAGAAACAAAAGGGGTCCCAAAAAAGAGCCTTGTGGTACTCCAATTAATACACATTTTCTATCAGAATTTATTCCATTCACACTGACCAGCTGATTACGATCAGCCAGGTTAGGTCTAACCCTATTCAATGCAGAGCCTCACACACCATAAAACTTCAATTTGTGTAATAACATGTCATGGTCAACAAGGACAAAAGCTTTGCTCATGTCAAAAAATAATCCCAAAGTATGCTGTTTATTTTCCAAGATTTCCAGCACATCTTTTAGGAGTTGATCAATTACACTGACAGTAGATTTATTTCTTCTATAAGCATTCTGACTAGAAGAAAATAATCCGAAAGATTCAAAGTAATTATATAATCTGTGATAAAAACAATATTCAATAATCTTAGAAAACTGACTAAGTAAGGATATAGGTCTGTAAGACGAACAGTCGGAGCGGGAACCCTTGTTTTTGTATATTGGTAAATTTTTTGACATTTCCAAGATATCAGGAAAACTCCTCTCAATGAAAGTGGTGTTCACTATATCAGTCAAAGGCTCAGAAATCACATTAGCAACCTTTTTAATGACATGGCCAGGAATTTCATCAATTCCTGATGATTTTTTCTTGCAAACTTTTTTGATAACCTCTTTAATTTCTAATTTATTTACTGTGTATAAATAAATACTCTGCAGAGCAGGTGAAATATAATTAATATTTTTAGTGTCAGGTTTGGATAAACTACTACTAACGGTTGAGAAGTGATCACTGAAGAAAAAGAAAACATGTCTGCATTATCAGCACTTTGTAGAAATGGTATGGTATTGCCAGTATAATCATTCTGTGCTTCTTTGATAATTTCCATAATTATTTCACCTTATCAGCTGAAGAGATTCTATCATCATTGCAAGTTTTTTTAGCTAGTTTTAATTTAGCCTGATATTAAGTTTTGAGCTCATTATATTCCTTTTGATATAGACCATTTTCATATACTTTATTCAATTCAGATATATCAGTTAACCTTCTGCTCAATTCCCGCAACTCAGTAGTCATCCACTGAGAGACCACGAATTTTTCGTTCTCAATCAACCTTTTAGGAAATGAAATGTTGAAATTATAAGAAATTGTGTTATAGAAATGCTCAAACATAGAATGTGCTCCAACTGAGTCATACACTGAGAACATCAGTAATAAGTAAAAAAGTTGTATGCGGAAACACCAAATAGATTTAGTCTTACTTATTTTTTTCCAAATTTGTAAATAAAATTTTAAAATAGTGTTGTTTTGAGTCAAAACCTGCTTATTAATTTTTTTAAGGCCAGACCTGGAATAAGACTTTTTTATTATGTGAATCTACACCACTGTGGACAAAGAACATACGAACCAAATATTACAAAAATGTATAGGGTGGTTCATAACTTATGATTAATTGAAAAAATGGGAAATTAATAAATCACCCTGTATCTTGGTTATGAAGAACGATAAACCCATAAAATATAGGTTATTTAGAAGCACCTCGGTGTCCTTCATCTACCCTTACTGTATGCTCTTTTCCCAATGAATAACCCTGTATAATGGTACTTTACTTGTGCATGATTTTGTTGCACCCTTGAACATAATTTCTTTTCAGGAAGAAGCACTCTTTTTGTGAAGTTTTTTTTTGCAAATCATTGATAAAATTTGTTTGTTTGTTGTAGACACACTGTATTTAAATTATATAATATTAGGCGATTCAACACTCGGAGGTCCTTTTAGAAATCACTTTAATTTTCTTCTTCTTCATACTTCTATACAATCAACACAAAAAGTGTTATAACAAGATTATATATTTCATAACATATATTACATATCTCTTAAAAATAATTTGTAATAATACTCTAGCCTTAACCGAAAACGTAAATAAATGGGCTACATCATCAATCATTTATTGAAAAAGTAAATGAAAATAAAAGTCAGGATTAAAGAAAACTATAAATGGCCTAAGATTTCATGAACTGTCAACGGAAAGGAACAACATTGTTGTAAAGTAACCCAATCTATTCGCATTTGCTCTTCACAGTCGTTATTATCATATTAGTCTGGTGAATTAGATATAGGGCACTAACAAATACTGAATTGGCACTGAAAAAAAAATTGGTTTTTATCTCAATATAGAAAATACTTTCAAAATATGGTTCTTTGAAATGTGGTATTACGAATTTTAGGGGATACTCAAGAATCATTTCCATGACTTGAAACATAAACATGAGATTCCTCAAAAGTAGGTATTTTCTGTTACAAAAAGTTGTTGGGCTTGAAAATCATTTTTGGGTACAAACCATTTTTTTTCAATATTTTTTTAGTTTACTATCTTCTCACAACTTACATAAAAAAATCTTGAAAATCAACATAATAAGTTACTGCATTCACCTGAATGGACTTTCTTTGTCATTCCAAACTTTGTGACAATAAAAAAAATGTAAAGAATAATTAATTGATGCTTCCCTGAATGTTGACGTTTTGGTGCCTATTTCCATCACTATTTGATAACTTGTATAAGGTGTTCTTATCTTGATTATGATGGTACCAATCAATTGCCATTATCTCATTTTCTACAGGGTTTTTCTTATTGACATGAAGTGCTATTTAATAACGTTGAGAAATGATGTTCAATTGAGAAAGAGTAGAGTAGAAAAGCCCTCATTTACCTACCACCGCCCCCTCGGTTTTTCAAATGCTAGTTACCCTCATATGAATGATTTTTCTGAAGAATAACCTAGCAAGGGGCACAGAACCTTATATGATCTACATAATATGAAAATATTGAACCAGCCATTAAGCTAAAGGAAGAATAAAGCAGCCATCACCCCTCTTGGCTTTATACTTCCCTTGGTCTTATTGAAAGTTCGATGTAATTCAAATTTTGATATTATATGGGCCATGGTATCGTACAGGCCCCTTGCTATGGTTTTATTATCAAAACACATGAAAAAATTTGTTGACTAGGGTTTAGCCACAAATACTCCACTGTGCACGATGGCCGTCGAGATTCCTCGCCACCCCCCGCCTCGCCAGATCGGAAATGTCCCAGACGCCATTTTTGGCGCTGTATTTAGGGATTTTGTGTGTTGATTCTAATCTCTATAAAATTTCGGGGGGGTCTGGACCCCCCCCCCCTGGGTACGTCCTTGGACAGTATTCTTCATGGAATTGAAATGAATAACCAACAGATTGGAATAGGTATGATGTTAGATCAATATTTTTCAAACTTCGAATACATGAGCACTACTGACACATACAAAATCAGGAACCATGGAAAAATTAATGACAAAATGCATATATAATATACATTATTCGTATGGTAAAAGTTATATAGGTAGAACATAAAGACCATTGGAAGTACACGAAAATGAACATCAATGCTGTATAGGAAAGAGACCGATCATTAGTAGTACTAGCAGTATTCAATGGCCAGATTAGATACAAAGTATAATTGACAGGTCACAATTCCACAGACGCAAAATAAGAAAAAAAGCTACAACTTATGTATAGTTGAATTTTAATTTTTTTATAGTCAAAACTTAAAAATGAATAGCAACACACTAAAATATTAACTCTGTGAAACATTCAGCGTAGTTGATATATGGCTGTAATCAAATACATAGTATGAGTTCAACGGCCATTTGTCATCCAAAATTGGTTTCATCTGAAGAATTGCTTAGTATTTAGTAGTAGTATTTAGACAAAAGAGATATCTGAAAATGGAGCAATACCAAAACCAGAGTAAAGAATATCATAAAAAAGATAAAACTCAAGGAATCTGCTTACTTTATCTCTATTGAAAATTGCATAACCATGACTTCCTCAGAAATGACACATGATTACCCACAATCAAAGAAGATGTCAAAATCACAATGAATTAATTCCATCATGATATCTATCTTAAAGAGAACAAAATTTGCAAAAAATACAGATTTTTTCACTTTTGTGTTTTTAAATATGGACAGATAAAGCTTAAGTATCAATTATTATTTTTTCCCAATTTTGTTGGTAAGCAAATTCAAAATATGACAAAAACTGATGCTTCTACAATTTCAAAGATTTTCTATATTATTTTTAAGTTGAGGAAGATAATAAACCAAAAAAAACCTATTACTTACTGTCCTTCTTTAAAGTATTCCTTCAAAGTATTGCTAAATCTCTTGGAATACTTGACAAACTCTCTTTTCCTCTGTTCTAATGATTGTTTGCCTGTAGTTCCTGGAATGAAGCCATTAACTTCATTTACTGCATCTAGAAGTTTCTTTATAGCACTGGCTATTTCTCTGAAAAAATAAGATGTGTTCCAAAAAAATTACAGAACAGAATTAAAACTATAGAGGCCTAAGATTCCAACTATTTAAATCAACATAGATAAGTGTATGCTGTCATTGTAGATAGTCATCTGAAATACGGCATCTTGGCTTGGGGTGCAGCACTCAGAAAACACATAACACCTTTAGAAATACTACAACGAAGATTCTTGAGACTAATGTTACATAAAAAATGGGACTACTCAACAGAACTGACTTACACTGAGTCAGGAGTGTTTGACCTCAGGCAGGAATTCAGTTATAAATGTATGATCAATTATCACATAAGTAGAAATTCAAAAAAGCAATCATGAATATGACACATAGAAAAAATTACACTTAATTCCCTTCATGACAAAATCTATAGGACAAAGATCAAATGAGTTCTTAGGCTCCAAACTCTACAACAGCATCCCGATGAACTTAAAAACATGTCAAATAAAACATTTAAAAAAGTCTAAAAATTTGTGCTGACCTGCCCTAGGGCATACGTTCATGGTTTGATAGAAACGAAAATATAATTGAATAAAGTTACATTTCATAAGGTATCCGATAGGTAAGTATTTTGTTTCCATATCGATCTCCGTGCAACCAATCTCCAGATGAAATTGATCCAAATTCAAATATTCTAAAAGTCAATGTTGAATAAATCTACTGTTTCTTGCTTTAATTTTAATTTTTTATTGTGTTCTGTTATAAATTATTCAGTTATTACAGTATATATGTGTGTATTTTTTATATTTTTATTATTTATATTTATATTCTTAATTGTATCATTTATTTTAGTATTTAGTATTTGTTACCCATTCTCCATTTCATTAATGCCTGTCGTGTGATATTCAATAGGACGTTCTAGTGGAGTTTTCATTATTATTATCTTATACTACTTCTATTATAACGTATTGTATTGCTTATATTATTATGTGAGTGAATAAATTTATTATATTATTATTATTGTCTGAATTATAATTAGTTTCCTTCCCATTATCTATTATTATGAATCATTGTCAACTAGTTCGGTCACAAAACTACTCTTTCAAAAAATGTCTAGTTCAAAAAGCAGAATTTAACAATTTAAGGTGTTTTTTTTTTAACTTCTATTCAGTAATAGTTATAGAATATCAATAAGCATACAAATAAATATAAATCTCGCTTATTTTATCTCTAGTAATAATAATGGTTAGTAATGACATATTGCCTGCTGAGAACAATAGTGACCAAACTCCGAAATTGTCGAAAATGACTTAAGGTGGTTCCCCCACGAGACAGTTGAATTAGGAAATTATTAAAATTTGATAATTTGTTCGGATCGTAATGAATAACTTTGTAAAGCATATATACGTACTCAGTGCCAGTAGATATAGTACGAATATCATTTGCTTTCGTAAAATTTATTCTAAAAGTATTTTTGATCTGACATTGCAAGTAAACTTTTTGACGGAACTAGCGCTAAAGTTGAATCTTCGAAGTGTTTCGCCAATTTTTGCAAGTACCATTTTTTCCCTACGAGACCGATATGTGAACTGTTCAAACTGAGCGCCTGGCCGTGCGTACACTGTTGCCGTCTCTCCATTCCGTTCCCCACCATTCGCTCGTTCGCTTGCAAAATATATCGTAGGCAGCCTAAACCTTAGTACTTCTCGAGATTATATCTGTCAAACTAGATGGTCAATCACTTTGATTTGTTTTCACAATATCTGTGATATCCTGCTCTAGCTCCTCCTAGTTTTTCATAAACTTCTTAATTTTAGTACTAACGGTAGAATTAATAATGTGCTGTTTGCCTATGCATCGTCGTTAATTGAGTCAACTTCAATATATATATATATCTCGGGTTCGGGATGGTGAAACTTGTTAACATTTTATAGAGGTGTTGTTCACATGTTAAACAATACGTATGCCAAATTTTAATAATTTCCTAATTCAACTGTCTTGTGGGGGAACCACCCTTAAGCAAGCCAAAGTGTTTGTGAATGGCCTTTCTTTATGGTGCTTGAAAATGACAAAAAGCTAGTTAACTATTTTCCACTAGAGTATACTACTTGATTTTTTTTAAATGAATCATTCAGTGAGAAAAGCAGTGACCAAAGCCAGTATGTCATTCAGGTCCATGAGAAACGCATACCAGAGTTCACATCAACAATGACCAAATAGGAGATAGGTTGGTACTGTCTGCGAGTTATTTTGTTTTATCGAGTGCTTGCAACATAGACCAAATGGGAGTTTAGACTGTGTTGTCCCACTTCTTACGTGATTTATCAAGAGCCTCTTACTATAACGAAAAAATATTGAACACTTACAAAGTCTTGTTTAGAATAAACCCATTTCCTCGACTAATAGCTATTTCTACAGAAATTTGTGCCATGAGTAAGAGTATTTCTATGCCATTTTTTATTCCTCTACTTTTTTTAAACTATTTTAGATCCTTATGATTTTTCACGTCAGTCACATACCTAATTTAGAATTATTTCTACTCATTACCTGTGATTGATTATTGTCAGTATTGTACAAGAAAGAAATGACAACAATATTGTAAATGTTTTTTCGAAAACAACCGTCGTTTTTTCTTCACATTGTTTTTCTTTGCTTTCTCTTTAATAATGAGAGATTATTTGTGTTTTCTATCTTCCAAGATTTTACTTGATTGAATTTTCCATAAATACTTTTTTCCTATAATTCTGCAGAAAATAACTCGTGTTTATTTTTATTTGCCTCCTTTTTCAATGTTGGGAGCATAACTGTTTCCAACAAATTGAAAAATTTCCTAGGAAAATGAGAACACAGCTTACAAAAAAAATGGTATTTGTGAAGAAATTGAATTTAGTTACCAATTTCAAATAAAATTTGAAAAAATTTCTGCGTTTTCCTAATAACTTTTTAAAACTTCCCTGATGTGCCATGGGCTCAAATTATGTGTAAAATATAAAAAATGGTTTCGAAATAATAAAAAAAAAAAAAAAACTGTAATTCAACGATACATTCGCAATGCTGAAATAACACCTTTTTAGAGTTTGGTCACTATTATTGTTCTCAGCAGGCGATATGACAATGCTTTGTTTTAATAAATATGCTGTTTTGAATGTATTTTCCAGACATTTCATTTGTCACATTTTTACCAAATCTATATAACAAAGTGAAAACTACTAACTTTATAGTTTCCAAAAATGTTTTTCTGTCTGTTATTTCGTCTGGAATTCTGCTGAGGATCCTTTTCAGAGAAGCAGATTTTCTGTTCAATTCCTGGAATGCATCTTCTGATCTATTTAGACGATATTCTACTACTGAAAACAAAATAAAAATGCTCAGAGAAATAGCTTCAAATGTTTGCATAATTTATAATAAAATTTTGTTGGGTATAAATGCAGTTTAGATATAATTTGCGTATTACCAAAATTTTTGATTTATGTGATAGTCCTCCGATGTCTATTGGTCAACGTCAGTGATGTCTATTGGACGACGTCAGTGGATATAGCGTTTACATGCATCTAGCGACTAATTCTCACTATTATGCCTCAATAATAATTCAGAAAAAACAAAAAGTCACCTCTTGCATGCAACTTTGATAGCAAGGTAGGCCAAGTTAGGTTGTGTTCCCTACTTTAACGTAAGATATTGACCGGGTTCGCTTTTCTGCCTTCAGCGTGCCTTCGTCTGGTCCTCAAAAACATCCACGCCGAAGGCCTGTCTTGAACTGTAGACTACAGGGTCAATAAAATGCAGCTATTGTAGCGTTTAACTTTTGATCATTGAGTTCAAGCAATCAACATCGGAACTATAAAAATTACTATGTTTTTGTGGGTAAAAGTAAGAATCATGGTATGTATTAACATTCTGAAAAAAAGTTGATATTTTAGAAAACGGCAGTTTTTCGTACAAAAAAGTACTAAAAACGTTGTGTGTGTGTGGTGCTTTTGTTAAAAGAAGGACGGATGGTGAGTGTTTTCAGTGGATGAAAAAAGGGCTGAAAAATAAGGCCTCTAATACTTCTAGAAGCTCGTATCTCGGAAAGTATTTGAAAGTGCCACATTTTGACTTCGGATTTATGTTCAGGAGGCAAAAATACGATAGTTCCGCCAAACGGTACGACCCAAATCGAACGAGCCTAATTACTGGATATTTACATAAAAAATGTAATTTTCTGTTTTTTTATGACTGACTGCCGTATTTTTTTGGGTATAGGGAGGCTTTGTTTATTTAAAAAAAAAAAACAAATCTGTGGATTTTTCCTAAACTGCATTTTTTCCTTTTGTTGGATTTTGGGATTTTATTGTACACTATAACATAAATATTTGAAAAGTAGGAATAATTAAAGTAGGTATTTGCACTAATAGCTCTATCGGAGGAGACCACTTTGGTTCTTATAATTTAGGGGGTTATAGCAATTTATTTTTAACCGACGAAACCAAAAAGGAAGAGGTTCTCTATTCAACCCGTATATTTTATGTTTTTCCATCATATTTTTTCATGTATGATCACGCATAACTTTTTACTGAGGCGTCCGATTCCGATAATTCTTTTTTCGGTGGATAGGGTGTACTTCGAATTTGGTCCCATTTGAATTTAAAAGATGAAATCCACCCCTAAGGGTAGCGAAATGAAGGATATTGATCACTCACCCTCTGAATTCTGGTCCGTTAACCGATTCTATCAGGCATAACTTTGTACTGGGTTCTTCGATTTGGATGATTCTTTTCTTAATAGATAGGGTATACCTTATATTTGGATTTCGAAAGGAATTAGCCACCCTTACGGGTAGAAAAATAGAGGATAATTGATTTTTTACTAGTGAACATTGGCACAACATCGTAGTTGACAATGACAGATCGCTACTGACATTATGCTTGTTCCGTCAAAATCAGTATATTTTATGAGAGGATGGAATGATATACAAAGTAATGAAATAAACTAACCAGAACAACGAGAATAATTTATATTACAACAAATAGTAAAAGTAGATAATATTATTTAACTGGTAATAGTTGAAGTGAGGTGGGTAAGTAAGTATTTTGGAAGTAATCAAAAAACAAGTAGGTAGTAATTGGTAGATTTTAGCCACAAAAAATTGAAAAATAAAAACTTTTTAACAAACGGCTGCGTTTTGATGACTTCTTTCATAGATAATGATCTTCGATAATTGTTTGTTTGGCGCCGACTCAAAATCAGTTACTTACATTAGTTTAGGAGCTCAATTATCATTTAGACTAAGAAGGTTTATTTTATTTTTTGATTTTCAGTTGATTTTTTCGTCGGTTTAATTTTTTGTTAAAAAGTTTTTATGTTATCGAAATATACTTACCATCAGAGTCTGAGACTGCTCCTTGTAAGCGTAAAATACTCTCATTCATGTTAACAGTTAGATCTCCTTTTCTTAGGATACCCAGCACAAGATCATAAGTAAGGCCAGGATGAGAAGCCTCAGCTTTTGTAAGAGCTGACCGTAGTGTTTGGGAGGCTGAAACATCCTGTTTTTCCAACTAAAAAAGTTTTCATGTATTCTAATATGATATACAAATTTAACATTAAATACCTCGGATAGAATGGGGCGTATTAAAACTGGAAGAATTAATGTTGTCACAGGAGTTTCATCTCCCATTGTCATATTTCTAGGTATTAAGAAAAAGCTCTCTTTCAAACACTCTCAATTTTACCTCGACTCCAGAAACTAATCTACAGAAGGTAAAACTATTAACATATTTAGATATCAGCAGGAAACTAAAAAAAGTTATCAACAAACGTCAATGTACGAACCATTCTTCGAACGACATTTGTCAGTCAGATGCATAGACCAATCAGTTTTGCCAACAGCACTTGGTAAAATAACTGGCTAAAAATGATTCCAGTCCTGGCAATTACTGGCAACTTTTCTCAAAACTATCTAAAATCTTTAAAAATTTAATGGAGCCATACTAACATATTTTAGGTTATTTAATATGATAAGAAAAATGCATCGTTTTTTCATTTGAGATATTTTTTGAAATGTAGATAAGTAACAAAAATAACTAAATTAATTATTTTAGCATAAACTTAAAAGTTTAAAACAAAAGATCTAACAAAATGAATAATATCATCGATAAACAATAAAAAACATAAAATAAAATAGGTACTATATTGTAAAAAAATCAGCACCATCTACTTTTTTGTCCATATTGAGCTATCAAGCATCTTACCTGATGGTGTAAATAAATTCTGATGTATGTACCTCCTTTTGATGCTAAATGGAATCTTTTGTTGGTAATATCGCAACAATAGTGTCAGTTTTTAACTTGTTTCACAATCCTGTTTCAACATTATTAACTGAACAGTCTTTCAACACTAGCGTTTGAGAATGGCAATATTAGCAACAAACTAATTACAACTTTATTTTTTTTAAAATTTCTGAATGGTCAGCATTTTTTAAATTAAAAACTGTTGCCTTCTAAACTAGAATGACTTCTCAACACGTCTAATTCTTGTTTATCTACAATTTGGTTTGGAAATGAAAATCGTTGAAAACCATTTATTAATGATTTTTGCTCATATGTTTGCGCATATTTTGGTTCCAGAACATTAATAGTTCATCTTCTGAAAGTAAAATAGTATAGTACACTACAAGGACAGGAAGTTGAAATTTCTTGCCGAGGGCCATCTGGAAGCGCAGTGCAGGACATTTTTCCTGCCCGTGTGGTGTATATACTATTTTTCTTTATAGCTGGTCGGAAGTACGTTACTACTTACATTTTTAATTATTTATTATAAACAATACACGTTCCAGCTGACAGCTCATCATGTTCAACTTTTACGCCTCGCTTCAGCGCCTCTTTTGGATACCCACAAAATATTTGCTCCCGCTTTTAGTCTCTGTCTTTCTCGTTTTATTACGTTTTATTATTACCATCTATCTCGGTTTACATGAAAAATATTTGCTCCCGGTTCACGCAGGGCGGTCTGTCAATGTCACCGATGAGTAAATGCAGGGCTTTCTACTTTAAAATCAATGGAGAAAGTACGTACTTTCGACCGAGGTATAAAGAAAATCTCTTTTATTTCTGAAGAAGCCTAATGTACAATTTCAAATAAAAAGAATAAAAACATTGCGCTTAAAATTTGAGGCCTCTCTCAGCTCTTATAACGATTCTTGAGCAGGTATAGATAGGTACCTAGATATACTTTTCCATTTGTTAAAAAAAAGAAAGCAATTAAAATGTCGATTTTTGTTATTTATGTAACCTTTCAATTTGTCTGAAACTTCTTTGAGAGAATATCAATTAATAAATGTTTTGACATGCTGGCAAATTCATGCTATCGTACCACTATTGGCATAATTACTGGCAAAGCTTATAATTCCTGGCAAATGCCAGGAATTACTAGCAAATTGGCAACCCTGTAGACCATAGACAAGACATATAATAATATGGACTGGTTGTGAGAAAGAGACCATTGATATCAGAACCTGTGATAAAGGACAGAATGAGTTCAGGCAAAGCATTGGTTTTGTATATTGTTCATATGTTTTCGTGTGGTGTTTTGCAAGTTTTTTATAAATTTATCTAGTCTTTCCGAACTGTTTGACAAGTTATAAACATTCTTAAATATGCCTTCTTCGTGTGCAGCCTACACAATTGTAGGCAATAAAAAGAGAGGGAACCTGCAGTTAGCAAAACCAAAGATGACCAGAGGTAGATACAACCTACCCTAAAAGTGAGGTTGAACCTATGTTTGAGTTGTAAGAAATAGTATTGTCTATCAATATTCCTGAAACAACCACAATTGGCACTAGTGTTTGGAGGAAGTTATTCAAGTGAAGGTCAAATCGAGTTTAAATAGGCGAGATCACTAATTTCTGGAAAAAATACCGCAATGTCCAGAACGATGAGAAAAGCGGTTGGATTTTTTAAATTTTATTTCGAAGTAGTTTTTCCAAAAAAAATCCCAAAGAAAGGATCCTGTTTGAACAATGCGAAAACCGTAACAAGTTCGGATCTATGGCTGAGGAGCGTAAAATAATTACAGAGTTGCCAAGCGTTATTAATATTTTTTTACAATGTGAGCAGGCCGAAAAAATAATGACATAGCAATCGGTATACAGACACAGGTTCGGTTTCATTCATAGGAAGAAACAGAATAACATTTCCTCAGAAGTTTCTCAAAATAGTGACACTGGCAACTCGCCGATGGTCGAGATTGACAGGAATTACAGCGTTGCCAAGCGTTATTCATATTTCTTTGCAATGTGAGCAGGCCGAAAAAATATTGACAGCACTCGGTATACATACATATTATTCAAGAATGACAAAATCAAGCACAGCTATCAAATACTAAGTCTTCATTTCAATATAACACATGATGACACAAGTTCTGTTTTATTCATAGGATGAAACAGAATAACATTTCCTCAGAAGTTCCGCAAAATAGTAAAACTGGCAACTCAGGAAAAAGCCAAATCAATGGACTTATGACGTCAAAAGGAGCGGCAATAACGCTGTGTTTGAATGTCGCACTGAATTTGAGGGTTTTAAAGCAGCGTTTATTCGAATATTACACAATATCTTCTAGGAAAAAATATGAATACATATTTTATCACTATATTTCAACTTTCAAGCACATATGAAGCAAATTTGGGAGTTTGAGATCTCGCCTATGAGAAGCACCTTTCAATTTCGACAAAATGTAGAGATTTGAGAAATTATTTCCGGAAAATTTAATTTTTGAGGACCGAATTGATGCAAAGAAAAAATAAACTGAAATCATGCGTGTTCCCTATTTTATTTATTCTGTGTTGTTTCGTGTGTTCATGTTGAAAGTATACTTATGATTTATTATTAAACTCTCTTCTGGATTTATATATCTGGCATTTCAGCAGCTAGGTAGTCACTATTTTCCGAAAATATTGAGCAACCAAAGCACTATATATATCCACTTTAGGTAAATTGTCTCACTGACCTGATACAAATCCGTTTCATAATGAAAAAAAAACCATTTGTGAATATACAGTTTCACTTTATTAATTTGTCAGCAACTTATGCAACAACAAGTTCAGATTTTTTCTTTTGAATTAGGGTTCTCTCAGAATATCTATCAGATGTAGTTCAATGTCCAGCGTGGCTTTAGCCGGGGAAGTAGTTGTTTTCTGTTAGAACATTCACAAAAAATAACTTCATTTTTATCGTGGATTTTTCAATTCACAGAAAAATCTTTCTATTCAATATTCAATTGAGAATCTTTCCCTTTTCAACATAAATACGACCCCACAAGAGGTTATCTTGAACGAAGGAAGATAGTGACTAAAGTTTATCTTTCAGTCGCAGATGATACCACATCTGATTTTATGAACATCCTGTTCATATTTTCAAACAAATCAATTCAATTCACAGAAAAACTTTGTATTCAATATTCAATTGAGAATATGTTTCCCTTTTCAACATAACAAAACTTATTCAACCTAATTGTCAATGATATCACTGAATGGCTTGAGAGTGAAAAGGGCTCATTAACCTCCCCCCGTCCCCAGTGTTTTTCAAATGCTCATTACACCCATATTAATTATTTTTCTGAAGAATAACCTATCAAGAGGAACAAAACTCATATATTCTTATTTTGATATCATATGGGGTTAAGATATGGTACAGGCCCCTTGCTATGTTATTTTTCAGGAAAATAATTTAAGCGAATGTAATTTGCATTTGAATGAAATGAAAATTGTATATTGCTTGTCCGCTGTTAAAAAAATGCAAGTTGTCTAATTTTTGCTGCTGATATGACATTCATTCCATTCACAGATGGTCTGTAGTCAACTGCCTTTCACTAAATCCAAAAAAATGCTTTGTAATGACTTTTTCTCCAAATCTCTTACACCATCATAATTTTCTTACCGTATTGGAAACGATTAACTTGAGAGAGTCGACAAAATAGGAGACCATGGCAACATCTATAGATATGAAGCATCTAGGCTCTTTCTACAATGCAATGCATTTCTGCCGTTCTGGAATGTTTCGTTAATTTGGTCCCCATCTTACAGAGTACACAAGGACTTCAGTGAGAGAGTCCAGAACAAATGTATTAGCTTTTCTACGATTCAGGCACAAATAACCAGAATATGGATTATTCTGGTTGACTATATATATCGCACATTTTGGGAATTATTGAACGAGCAATAAGGTCTTTTGAATCTGTTTTCTTTTTTTCCGATAAAGGGATTCGTTGGGAATAAGCATGAACTAGTTTTAGATTATCCTTGAATTTTGCAGCAGATCGTTTTGGAACGTTCCGGACATTCACTTGTTTGCAGACTTCATCTTCAAACGAAACTTTGTAAAAAAAAATAATGACGTCAATGTTTGTGATATTTTCTATCTTTTGCAACGAGTTCAAGTACTGCAGTACACAGCTTCCTATTTCAATTAAACCACGTTTTGCTTGCGTTTCGTCCCAAAAATAACAATCCACGTTTTTTAGATCTAAATCACATATTCTGAGATTGATGCAGTTCAGTTTGCTTTTGAAAAACCCTTATTACACTATGCCTTTTTCGTGCCTATTTGTCTGCCTGACTGCCCGTGGCTGAAATTTTAAACAAATACGCATGCGCGCGTGAAGGGTTTAATAGAAATAAGATGCATGACCTTTGGGGACTGGCATCACTGCCTGTAGGTCATACACAATTACGTGGGGTTTATTGATATCATCCTTGTCATTTTTCTTTTCAATAGGAGCCATTTCTTTCTCTCTCTGATGCTGATCATAGGTTGGACGCAAAAGTATCTTTTTCTCTTCATCTGAATTTTTGAAGGTCTTACAGAGGTCGCATTGATCCTTCTTTGGGACAAAGAAGGAAATATTAAATTCGTTTCTGAAGATGCGATTGAACATGGATACAGAGGCGACATATTTGTTAGCCCTTTCACGTTCTTCCTTGTAATCGCGATAAAGATCAGCCAAGCATTTACTGCTCTCGATGAATTCCCCAGTAGTTTGGGCCCTCAAGTAGTGTGACTCAATCCTGGGAATTGAATTTATTAATGTTTTGATGCTCTCTTTAATCTCAGGATCAACTGTCGGTTGATGGCCATGTTTCCCTCTCCCATCAGGTTCAAGAAATCCATTATCAGTTTTCTTCGATAAAGCTGTTCGGATGGGCCTGTCATCAATATCAAGAGTTGCCTTGAAGAATGTTTTGCATACTCGAAGACGAGTCCGCTTTACATGTAAATAAAATGCTGAGTTCAGTTTTATTTCCTTTTCTCGACAGTTTAGCCTTTTTAGTAACCCAAAATTCTGGATTATTTTGTCTTTTTTTTCCTTTTTTAGGAAGTTCTTGGTTTTCCAGTGCAACCTAAATACCACGTGCGTTTTGTCTACTTTCTTCATTTTCGCCTATATTCTGACTATTTTGCTCGTTTTCTTTATCTTGGTTACATTCGGCTATAATATTGCTGTTATCTTTTGTACTTTCTTCTTCTTCCATCGTTGCCTGAACCTGAGTCTTGTCCCTCACTCCTGTACTTCGCACTATCACATGGTCAAACTCCTCATCTGAACCAGAACTGGAACTGTCCGAGGAACTATCGGAGCTGTCCGAGGAACTATCGGAACTATTCGAAGAACAATCCTGGAAATCGGGATCTTTATCAGAGTCATCAATGTCACTTTCATTGCTGTGTGTGGGAGATATACAGAAATCTTTGGTATGCAATTTACGCATTACGTTAGAATCCTCCGGATTGGAAGCTGCTGTGTTTAAAATTTTGCTGTACTTCAGGATCAATTACCAGAAATAACTTGTATTTCAGGCTTTGCAACTTCAGTCAGGTATTTTATTTGGTATATTTTTCAATTCAATTATATTAGCCTCCAATTTTGCCATTTCAATATTTCACTTGCACGGCTAGATGACTGCATCTTGAAAATACTGAAAGAAATGAGCCATAGTTATCTAGAGAGATATTCACGAGTATGTCCCAAAGGGATGTTTGTTACATTCCGTCACACTCAATCAGTAAAAAATTAAATAAACAATATGAGTCGAAGTTACAATGGATCTAAGTAGTTATACAGCTTAACAGCTATTTAATCATATCAGTGGCAATATTGGCTTATTTTATGATATAATATGTATAATAAAAGAGAAGAATCCACAGGAAGTAAAAACGAAAATATGTAATGCGCAAACGGTGTGTTCTTAGGAATTCAGAAATCTACTGCTTTGATATCTCATCCTTCTCCCCTAAACGTATATCCTCATTTTTCACACCACTAAGGTAAATGATAATAACAATACCTAAAACGTCACAAATTTTGCATTTTTGTGTTAAAAAATGAAAATCGCAAAAATTCATCAAAATGGTGATTTAAAATTTCCTTCCAAAAATTTCGATGAGAAGTGAACAATCACGTCGTGGAAACCAAAAGTGTACTAAGTCAAAATAGTACTACACAATAACGACGTTTCACTCACTAAAATGACACAACTCGAAATAATACTGTTTAGAGCGGATGGTTGACTAGTGGTCCCAGTGACACCTCAGACACAACTAGAGTTATAACGGTATTGAACTAGCATGAACTGATTGCATTTGAAACGTCGATAGTGACACAACCGCCATCTGGCGGGTATATATCGAAGGTAATCTAATACACTATTGAGGCATGGGTGGAAGAGTGTTCATGCGACATTTTCATTATATTAACTCAAAATCTTGGATTTTTGACTTGTGTCACTTTTGAAGTACATGTGCGATATATAATATCAATATCTTGAGACTCAAAACTACTTTGTCTTCAATGCTTTCACAAGAACTGACATTTTTAATATTGGATTTCATTGGACAATTCATGGACAACACAATCCAATTACAAGGATGCAAGAACATATAATGGATGTTTGCAATTAGGATTTTGTTCCTTTATCAACTAATAAATCTTTGAACACTTGTGAGATTCTTTCATTTATTTAATTATCATTTGTTTTAAATGTAAATGATTTGCATAAATAAATCAAAAATAATACTTCAGGTGTCCATCATAATAAGTACGTTCTACTGCCATATTTTCACCTGTTGGTCAGAATCATTACATCTCAGATATGTTCCTATTTTGTTTAAATATCTTGAAAAATATAAAAAAAGAAAATATTGTTCTACAGTCTCCTTCACATCACCACAACACAAAGAAAAGAAATAATAGTGTTACATTACCTTGTGTAGCAAAACTATAGGGCAACGAAGTGCTATTTACCTGGGTCCTCGGTCATATAACATGGTTCCGGACTTTATAAAAAATATCATTAAAAAGTACAATTTAAAAAAAAGAAAAAATTTCACAACCTTATGAATCGACAGATAAGTTTTTTATCTTAAATGAAAACTATCCAAATCACCAGTTTTGATGTAGATAATCATTTTGATTTTTTCAACTTTAATTTATGCAGTAAATATATGTCAATAATTACTCAAATCATACCTGATGGTGAATATGCTTCTATATGTTTATTAATTATTATATTGTTTCGTACGAAGGCGTAGAAGGGCCAACAACAGAATATTTTCAAAAACATTTGTAATTGCCACTTTGAAGTGACAATTGTCACTTTGAACTGACAATTGTCACTTTGAAATGACAATTGTCACTTCGAACTGACAATTGTCACTTTGAACTGACAATTGTCAGTTCAAAGTGGCAATTCCAGATGTTTTAAAAAATATTTTGTTGTTGGCCCTTCTACGCCTTCGTAGTTTCGCATTGTATGCTCATTTGTATTTTTGGCATTGTATAATAACTTTAGTGTCCATTATTTATTAGTTTCACTAGGCTTCAACTGTTTTATATTATAGAAATTTCAAATATAACAGAATTGCATGTTTACTGTTAATTCATTTTCAATGGTGTTTATATATCATATTTTATTATGTTTTAACCTACCATAGTATGTAAATATTTTTAGTAGATTAAGTAATATTTCATAACAACATAAACAGTCACGCACAAGTAGTATAACGGTTTTAACTATTATACACTTCTGTGACTAAACTATGTTTATTTGCAAATTTAAAAACATTCCACTGTACTCATTTTCTTTTCATGCGAATAAACATTATTATTATAATGTTTCAATGTATAAATCGAGATCACCTTTCGCCAACGTACTATCAGAAAGATTTTGCTGGGTCTCAACACCAACAAAGCCTGTGGATCTGACGGAATCCCGCCGATTGTTCTCAAGAAATGTGCCCCCGAACTAACACCTGTTCTTTGCAAGTTGTTCAACCACTCTTACAATTTGGGGGTATTTCCGTCCAATTGGAAAATTGCAAGAGTACAGCCAGTCCCTAAAAGGCAAAGGCCCTACCTAGCAACTACAGACCTATCGCACTGCTATCTATTATTTCAAAGGTAATGGAAAAAGCCATCAACATCGAGCTCATGAAATATCTGGAAGACTCAGGAATTGTCAACAATAGGCAATATGGCTTCCGCCATCAGAGATCAACTGGTGACCTGCTCAGCTTACGTCCTCACATATATGGCAGCTATCTATTGAAAAGTATGGAGAAACTTTAGCTGTGGCATTAGATATCTCCAAGGCGTTCAATCAAGTTTGGCACCAGGGACTCCTCGCCAAGCTTCTGTCTTATGGCTTGCCCCTCAGCTGTGTTCTCTGCTTGCTAGTTTTCTCTCAAACAGGTCTCTCCATGTAGTGGTCGATGGAGTTTCATCTGACACTCTACTCATAAATGCTGGTGTTCCTAGGATCCATTCTCCACCAACACTATTTCTACTTCACATCAACGACCTGTTGAAAGCAACTTCATGTCCAGTACACAGCTTTGCCGATGATAGTACCCTCCATACCGCTTTTCTTCCAGGGCCCCTATATCAGCCCGTGAAACCAGAAATGAAACGAGGAAGAAATGTTAATAATATAAATATGGACTTAGCAACAATTCTCGAATGGGGATCTAATAACTTGGTAGAATTCAATGCAAACAAAACACAAGCATGTCTTTTCTCTAGAAAAGCCGATCTCACTGTGCCTAACATAACTTTGTCAGGAGTAACCATACCACTGAAGCCATCCATATCGATGCTTGGTATTACAATCAGCAATAACCTTTCCTGGGAAAATCACGTGAGGTCCATTGCCAAAAGTGCATCCCAAAAACTTGGTTTTCTGTTTCGTGCCAAGAGCTATTTCACCCCAGTCAATGCTTATGATCTATAAGGCACAGATCCGACCTGTCCTGGAATACTGTTCCCATATTTGGAGTGCGGCACCTAAACATATCCTGAGGCTATTGGATTCTGTCCAAAAGGGCAATTCGCTCGCCGGTGATGCCTCGCTACAAACTCGCTCACTTGTCTGGAACACCGAAGAAAAGTTGGCGATTTGTCTCTATTTTATAGATATTTTCATGGGCGATGCTCTTCTGAAATATCAACAATCGTTCCTGCTTTGGCAGTCTCTTCGAGATTAACCCGTCAAGTTCAGTCATCACACTCCTTCGTGGTCACTTTGGAGACCTGCAGAACATCACTTTCCAAAGACTCGTTCATCCAACGAACAGCGAGGCTTTGGAACTCATTGCCTAGGGAGGTGTTCCCCGAGGCATACAACCTTCAGAAATTTAAGAAGAACACCAACTCCTACCTTCTTTCCCTAGGTTCTAACGATGTTCTCTGAACATTACAGGATATCCCTTTTCGTGGGAACCAGAACATAAAAAAAAAAAAAAAATGTTACAATATCGCATTTTGAGTCGCAGCAAAGTTATTTGTCCCACTCGTGTTACATCTCTGCAAAATTACTGTGCCAAATTTGGCAATCAAACAGCAATATGTTCTGGTGATGTCGCAGGGACATAACATAAACTGAAATGTTACTTAACAAATTCAGGAATAAAGAATACATTGAATCATTTACACAAATTTTGAATTAATTTATTTCAGAAAAATATATTTGTAACTAAGCGAAAACAATCAACTTTGTAGACTTTGTCTCGAACTGTACCAAACTCAAGAATGAACTTTTCCCAGCAGAGTGTTCTAACAATGGAAAGCACTTCTCACAGACATTGTCATTACACCATCAGTGATGTGTTTCAGAAAAAAATGATACATCTGGTATTTATATAGAATATTTTGGAATATCCTAATTTCTCTTTGAAATTATTTGTTATCTATTTTTATGAGAATATTGTTACGGAACTGGGGTTCGTTTATTGAAATATACTCGATTAATGTAATCTACCTTTTATTACACTTTGAAAACAACACAATAACTCACTCTGACAATAAAATACACTGAACTATTTTCCAACTGATCACACAAATAACATCAATAAATAATTGTCTGTCTCTCGCATGCGACCCACTTATATATTTGTTTGTCACACACCGCAGAACATTCTGGAGAGATCGGTGAACCTTCGAGAAAAGCCTCGACCTTTCTGTCGAAGGTACCTGCTTGTTTACATCAGAAATTCCGTTACATGGTCTGGCCTGTGGGAAATAAACAACGCAGGGACGCACTGTACTTATTTTCGTAACAATATATTAGGAATCACTCACATATTTTTGCCTAAATGTAATACTGATAATATCTATGTCAAAAACCCTCTACTGCAGATTTTTTTAGTTTTTTTAAAAATATATATTTCAGTTTTGTTTTTCGAGAATTACCCTTTCTGGATATCACGATTAAGGAAACAATACAGAGATTGAAATTGTTAATATATTAAAAACCTTTCAATGTACAATTTTTATTCATTAAATAACTCAGCATAAATCACTGAAAAAGTCAGAAGCATTCCGAATTTTTGATGAAGGCAAATTATTCTTCATCTCCGTCTTCTTATTGTGTTTCTTATGTTTCTGACTAACTTTCTCGAAGTCCTCAAAATACTGTATGTTCCAAAACTTTATGTCATTGTCGTGACTACTCGAAGCTATGAACTGACCTGTATTGCATATATCTATATTCTCCACAGATAGGTCATGCTGCCCAACAATACCCAAATGCCTGAAAAAAAGAATCGAAATTAATTTCATCTGTGGAAAATTGGTAGTAACAAGAAAATACAGGATGGAGGGGAGGAAAATGGTATTCACGAATGGATAGTCCTTAGTATTTAGAGTAAAAAAACCTATATACATATATTGAAAAAACTTTATTTTTCATTAGTACCTATTTAGTGAAATCTGGAGAAATTTCCAACAGCTGGAATGATCACCTGAGGTATGCCAATTATAATTTTTTGTCATACATTTTGATGTTCAATTATTAGAAGAACCAGTGTCTTTAGGAAAAACTTTTAGAGAACTATTTTATTCTGAATGGTATACCTACCCTACATTTTCCCTCAAGAAACGAATTATTTTCGGATACACCCTGTACATTGAAACAAGAAAATAAAAAAAGTATTATTAATTTTTTGAAAGATGATTTTATTTTGTCAATTTTTTGATTTAACACACTTATTATAAATTAAATACTTTAAAGACATCAATCAACAGAGAACATTCTCAAAATTATCAATTTTTTTTAATAGACATTTTGAAAATGACGTTATTGTGAAATTACACTCCGGTTATTTGTAAAAAAAAAACTCTTAGTGAATCAAATATTTTTTAATGTCTTAAATGTGCTATTGAAGGAAGAAAGATATAAAAGCAAAACTATGGCACAAAAACAGAGTACAGTTTGCTATTTACATGAAAAAAAAAATCAGTTTTTAACCACTCTAATTTGTTATAAACACATCCGCTAACAGTAACAGTTGATAGTCTATCATAAAATAAACAGATTTTCCCTTTGAAATTTTCACGATAAGTCCTTACTAAGCCAGAAGAAAGAATATAAAAAAATGTATTATAGTTTAACCATTTTCAATTGCGGAAGCTGTTTCTATAAGGAGCAAATCAAAAACTCACTTCTCTAACACGAGCGTATATGCGAAGTAACGGAACGAAAAATAATGTGTGCCACTCGTAAACATTCGCAGTCGGCAAATGGAAGATCAAAAGAGGCGACAGTCAATGTTTGGGGGACAGCTGTCTAGTTCTGCACCAGATTCGCCTCAGCCAATCAAAACGGACCAGAAGCCGATGATAAGGCTTGTAGGTGTGTCCATATGTTGGAGGCCAAGAAAACGAATAAATCACGAGTTATATTTGTGTTAGAAGAGGTCTGAATGAATAAAAGCCAGTAGCTTCTCTGGTCTGGGATCGAAATAAGTTTTAAAATATTCTCTAGCACTGTTGTGTTTTGTTGGAAAATATGACTTTTTTCGACCATAGGAAAATGAAATTAGGATGATCCGATTGCCTATTAATACATACTTCCTCGCTTATGGCATATTTTTTTATTTTAACGTATTTTTAAAATATTTAAATAAAATTAGTTATCGTCGCCTCTGCTGCTCAAAGGATACCTCTTCAAGAATGGGAAACTTGTTTTTATGCTTCTACAATTGTAAATGGTTTAACTATACCTACCAAAACTTCCGGGATCCCAAAATTTTGACAAATTTGACAAAAAAAAATGATGTGACCTCATGCAAAATCTGCAAAGCTCTGCATGTTAACTTTCAGACGATGGCCAAAAGAAGAATGCTCATGTTTGTTTAGGTGCTCATTTATGTGGACATTCAGAGGTCTACAAGTTCTACCAATATAAGTTGTATCACAATCAGCACAATTCAATTTATAATGAATATGACTGAAAACATGTTTCTTACATATGCAGTTTAGTAAAGTATAGCATTATACTAGGGACAACACTTAAGTTCAATCAGCTTCAGGTGAATGAAAACACAAAAAATTAAGGACTTGCAAAATCTGTAGTTAATTTTATATCTGTCCAAAAGTGGATTCTTAATGAAGCCTATGCTGCACATATGTCAACTCAAATGAATTGAATATACAATTATTATAATTTTTAGTGAGCTATTTTTTCTAGTGCGCAATTCCATCAACCCATTCCAACATGGTTTCTTTGTTGAAAGATACGTCTTAATCAATCTGGTTCCATACACACAAGATATTCTCACTAAAATGGAGAGAGGTGGAGCCACATGTGCCGTGTACAAGGCATTCGACAAGGTCCACCATAGAACCCTGATAGCCAAACTTCGAAAATTCCGTGAACATAGGCACCTCTTGAACCTACTAACCTCTTATTTAGATCAACGTACACAACTCGTCGTAATCAATGGTGTTGAATTGGTGCCCCACAAGGGTCACATCTACAACCATTTCTATTTAATATTTTTATCAACGTTCTATCAGGCTGTTTTCATAATACAAAGCACACCCTTTTCGCTGACGACTTAAAAATGTATACGACCATTGAAACTCCCCAAAACTATCTAGATTTTCAATTAGATTTGGATAGATTCTCTGATTACTGCTCACGAAACAGACTCCATCTCAATCTCTTGAAATGTTATCAGATTCTCTTCACTCGTAGCAACAAACACTTCACATACAACTTGAAACTTAATGACCAAATCATTAGAAGAACAGATAATGTGAAAGATCTTGGAATAACTTTAGATAACAAATTATCCTTTTAACAACACATATAAACCAAAAGTTGCTTAGGAACATAGGATTCATATTCAGGGTCAAGAAGCACTTCAACTGTTGGAAGTCTATTACTCTCCTGTACAGTACTATTGAAAGTAAGCCTCATATGAGTACCAGGCACACAGATGTTCCTGGGAACGAAGAGGCAGCCAGAGTAGCCAAGATTGGATCGGGAAAGACTCCAGTCGGACCGGAATACCCAATAGCATGGCCATCTCAAACATGGAGGGACTGCTGCAGAAACAGTTCATCAAAACATGGCAGGAGGCGCCATGCATGAGGCAATCGAAGCTCCAAATAAACAGGCCTTCGAAGAAACTATCAAGAGAGATCATGTCACTAAACAGACGGGATATCAGGACTGTGACTGGGCTCCTTACGGGACACAATCACCTGAACAGGCACATGGAACTCATCGGGATCACAGATGATCCCATATGCAGATGGTGCCTGGAAGATGACGAGACATCGTCGCATATCCTTACTGAGTGCCCCGCTCTGGTGCACCAGAGGGAGATCAACCTGGGTAGCATAATTCTGAACCCAGAAGATGTAAAAGAGATTCAGCTGAGGAAACTGCTGAGTTTCGTCAGAGAAATTGTCATGCCCAGCTGATTCTCAGATCACGTGGGCGTACAATGGGCCCAAGTAAAGAGGCCTTCGTAGGGTTCCCCAACCGCCCCCATGTGCAAGAAAAAAATTTGAAACCCTTAATCGAACACACCATTGTCGGATTATTAAACTAGAAAATGTACAAAAAAAATTAATAGACAGATTGAACTTTAGATTCAACAAAGATAGGCACTACCCCCTAAAGCAACTTAAATTTTACAAATTGGAACATTTGGAACTGCGAAGATTTTTTTTATATATGTTTTATATATATTATACATTATTTAATAATCTAACAGACTCACCATATTGCCTACAACTCTGCCACCTCAACAGCTAGCAGCATAATATAAGGAATAGGCAACTCTTAAAAGTTCCCCACTGCTCAACAAATTTCCTACTCAACTCCCCATAGATAAGATATATCAAAACTCTCAATACTCTAAACAAATCAAACAATAATCTTGACATATTTAGTTTCTTATTTACTAGATTTAAATATGGAGCTAAACAAATTCTGTACAATTAGGCTTTCTCATCATACCTTTTCATAACCATATCATCAGACCATTTAAGTATGGTCTTGGAGCATGGGGAAGGAGTTTAACGTGCAGCGCCGCAGTGGCGGAATCGGACAAACTGGTCCAGACAGTATCACTTATCCCCATTTACCGCTGTGATAAAAAAGGTGTCTACAAAGTGCGATAGTTAACATTTTTCGGTAGCAAACGTCAAAACAGTATTTGTATTCTGATTCAGCGGGTAAAAGCTTCCTAAGAGTGTTTTCGGACTAGTTTTCATTAACTTCTAAGGGTTGGTCTAACAACTAAGAAAGCGGTTAAAAAATAATTTTACAAACAATTTATTAAAGAGAGGCCCAATGCTGCGCGTATAATAAATGAATGACAATGAACGAGTCGGCCACAAATAACCTCGAATAAAATTTCCAACTCACGACTGAATTGAAAACTATTGAGCCCTGAATTCTCATTTCCTATCGGTAGAATAAGGGGCTTCATGCAAATTATTTTCTTATCGAGATATTTTTGTTTAATGATGATCATTCATTACTAGGGTTACCTGTGAGGAAAAAGGTGAGTTGCCCTCAGATTTCCATCCTCACAAGCTGTCACAGCTATATTTTCCGTTATTGGGACCAGAGCATTGATGGCAGACTTGGGGCCTGGAAAAGCATCACTATGCAGTCCAAACTCTTCCCAGTTATAGAGGAATAGTTTGCCTTTTGAAGAGCCTGATACAAGTTTTGTTTCAGATCTGAAGATTCCCAGGCAGGTTAATTCTTCCTCATATTCTTCTGATTGCATGTGGATTTTCCTACAGAGAACAAAGTAGTAAAGTATTTTAAAACAGGTCGAATATTTACAAAAAAATGATAGTGCACTGCACATAAAAAAGAATCATTTGATTTAAAAATATAATACCAAAAAACATAGAGGATGATGAAATAAAACATAGAAATGAACATATCTGAAACAGAGCATTCAATATAGCTGACTAAAATTGTTTCAGAATTAAAACTTTCTTAAGTGACTGAAAATTCATTTCCATTGCCTGATCACTTTGAAACTATAGAATGAAAGGAATGAAAAAAGTTTGGTGGTTACATGAATGTACATCATTACAATCATAAAGGTAAGAACAAAAATGAAGGGGTGAATTGGAAAAATCAAACTGTGGAAAATAGGGAATGAAGCTAAAAACACTACCCATAACCTATTAGATAAATAATAACAAGAAATATAAATATTTATAAGGATCTTGAACTAAGAAATAATTCAAATATTCATTATAAAGTCAAATGGAAATGAAAGTTCAATGCAAATATTTCTTCAACTCACAGGATTTTTTCTTTCTCTTTCTTTTTTTCCTAAGACAAACAATTAAATAAATAAATCAAATGAATAGTAAAATCAGAAGGTTCGTGGTATTGAATCTTGTTTTACATAATTTTTCTGAATATTCAGCAAATCATTATAGTTTTCTACCTCTAAAAAATAAAGATTATTGGCCAATATTTGTATTCATTTTCATTATTTTTAGATTACCTAGTTGAAAGATCATCTTTTCAAATGCTGTAAAATGTTTTTTTTTCGTCAAATGACAGATAGTGATTTTAGTCTAATTGGATTATAAATATATTAATGGATATTTGTAATGATTATTTTCCAGCATAATTTTTTTTTCACAAGCCATATTAGAATTTGAAAATTTTCATCTATTGCATATGTCATTTAATCATTGATTGGTTTATACGAGGCAGGAGTTTTGATATGAACTCGTAATGTTTCTTGTACTGATTTCTACTATGAATGATTTGTTATTGCCCATAATTATAAGTGAAGAAATTTTTATTGAATGATTTCATATGATTCTTATACAAATTCACCAGTTTTGATATATTTTTACATAACTACCAATAACCAAAAGAATATCATTGGAACAGTTAAACATATCGGTTCTGTTCTTCTATAATATACAGGGTACATGATTGAAACAATATGAACACTTTTTCACTGCTCTGAAATATTATTGAATAATTGAACATTATCATAATTGTTAATATTAAGGAAATAAACAAAATAAACAAATTAATTAAAAATACATATTTGCCCTTATAGTTTTTCAGTTGTGTCCTGTCTGTTATAACTGGCAAAATTAATTATATTCACAACAACTAATTTCACTTTAATATTTTAGTGTTTCATATTTATTAACTTTCCAAAAGACCAAATTTACAATAACTTAGGAGGTACACAACTTCACACTTACAAACCTATTTTGTAGATCTATGCTTGTAATTGATCCATCTCCACTTGAACAGATCAGATATTTTTTTGAGTCATTTGTTATCATATCACTAATGTAATCTTCATTTTTTTTGGTTTTGTAGATTTGTTTGTTGCCCCTCTCCCTCATGTCCCAGATTTTGATAGTTCCATCATCATCTCCTGGAAAGTAAATCATATCATATGGAATCATTAATACCCTAGACTTATATTATTCAGAGAAACACAAGAAATATTTCAGGCAATTTGCCATCAGGTATGGTGGATATATGAGGGGAGGTTATCAAGAGTACTTACTTCCTCACACACATGTGTACTGTTACAACTAATCAGTAATATTACTATCTGCTTGGTTTTTTTTTTCTTTATTCTTATTCTAATTTTTATCTGTATATATTTACTAATTTTTGCTGTCTACTAATTGTATTTATATAAAAATTTGTTGATTGTATTTATTGTAATGGGGATGATCCCATGTAATAAAATAAATAATATAACTAAAAATAAAACAGAATGATCACTTTCACTATCTTGAAAAAATTCCAATGATGAATAGACGAACTCCATTTCTGCATAATATGTATAAAGTGATCTAAACACGGAATGAAGGCTCAAATTTTTTGCTATAAATCTTACACATTGTTTGCTTATGATTGATGCTTTAAATTTCATATCATTTAGTAAGTGTCGAAGCTTAGAGTGAGAAGCTGTCATTAAAAATATAATAATAAAATGAACTATAAAATAAAACACAAAATAACTTAACGTCAGTGTCAAGGAGACTGATTTACACAACTAGCCTCAAAGTAAATCATCCTTTACAACGAGAATAACAATAAATACAATTAACCATCAACTTCACAGCAACGGGCCTGTCCTAGATTACTTTGTCAGCAACTTTACTTCCATAGATCTTACTATCAGTGTTTGCGACAAGACATTATATATGTATTTCTATTGCATTGATTGAAAGTATTTTTTTGTATAGTATCCGAAAAAATTGGATATTTACGAGTGATTTTAGGATGTGAGTCAAGTTCTTTCAATTTTATACACAACTTGAATTCACATAGAGCTAATTATTTTATTTTTTGTTTGGTATTGATGCATTTACTATATCAAAAGATATCAAGGAAAAGGTCAAGTAAGAACACCAACTCCTACCTTCTTTCCCTTGGTTCCCACGATGTTCTCTGAACATTACAGGATATCCCTTTTCGTGGGAACCAGAACATATAAAAAAAAAAAAAATTTGGGCCAGCCCAGATTTTCACAGGTGCTTTAAAATGATAAAAATATAGCAATCACACCAGGAAACTAACTTTCTTTTGAAATTTTTCATATTAAATGTCAAAAATCTAAAGTTCGTGATTGCGTTTTGTTTATGCTAATCATGTTGATTTGGTCATTTTATTGACGTTGCCTACGTCTCCAGAGATAAATAAAAAATACACAAATTGAATGCAATACGAAATATAGATTAGGCATATGAAAGATAATCATTACAGCTTATGAAAAGACAATCTGATAGTCCTGAAGGATATATGTGAACAAGAAGTTTCAAACCCACAGAATATGTAACTACGCTTGTTGGGTAGCTTTTAAAAATGTGACATGTCTTGTCATGTCGCATTTCAAAATTAACCATACACAATGGTGACGTTAGAAAAGCTTTAGTGTGTCTTGGCCCGGCATATGAGAAAACAAAAACCAACCACTTTTTACATAAAAGAAAGGAATACAACATTGCTATCCAAGTTGAATGCAAGCTAATCAACCTTACAAGTAACCCTTCGCTTGCGTACAACTCGATAGCAGTGATATTTCTGTTTTTTTTAGAATTCTTTTAAAAACTATTTAGTAGTCTTAATTAAAAATGGCACAACGTCTATCTGCGTCTAAATTCAAAACCTGTAAAAATACACAAAATGTTTTTTTTTTAATGATTCTATAACAAATAATCCAGGCTATTTATTACCTCATAATTACAAAAATCTGTCTGTGTCACAGCGCGAACGATTTCGGATTTAAAAAATTACATGGAACTATTCTATCTGTCAATTGTCAAGACATACATTGTCCATGCGCATTGTAGACAATATTTTAGCAATAATTCATATAATTCTGAAAGTAGAAATATTCAAGGTCGCGTTCTAAAAGTTACGGTTATCGCTAAAATTAAAATAGTTGACTAAATTAAATTATTTAACCCAACAGTTTCAACTCTTAATGTTATCGCTATTACTGTTGCAAAAAAAAGATGACTAAATCCACCTTAAGTTTTGTAATTTGTTTACTCAAAAACAATGGTTCCAACCTGTTGAAAATAAGTTCTCATCAATAACTGTCAAACAGTATATAGGCTCATCATGTGCTTCCTCGTAAAATCTGGACAATTTCCCACTCTCTACATCACTAATCATAATGGATTTATCCTTTGACGTGGAAAACAACAGTTTTCCCTCGTGACTGAATTCAATATCCCTACATGCCTTGGTATGCAATTCCAGCGTACTCTGTAGAGAATTTTCCTCGTTGGAGTACTGATATAGCAGGACATCCCCAACAATAGTAGCCACTGCAAGGATGTTGTTATGGGGATGAAAAGAAATATCGGTTATGAAATCTTCACACTGTATACTTGGGGGATGGTCCCTTTCCCGATTACTTTCTCTTCGTATCGCTTTTATTGTCTCATCTTCCTCTTCATCTTCTGGTGCCTCTTCTATGTCAGAGTGTGATTCTTCAGGGATTGTGGGGTTCGCCATTTCAATTGATTGTTCCGAATCAGAGTCTGTCATACTAACATCACTGCTGTCCGAGTTTTCGTCCATAATTTCGCCTACAGAACTCTCTTCAGGTGTTTTTTTCTGGCACATTGTTTGGAAATAGCAATATTTTATTTAAAGGTTATGTTCACGCGGAATCGCGGAAATCTTACAGAAAAGAATCTGCAATGCTGCTTTTTGAAATAACATTCGTATGTATTAATGTTCTCAAAACAACCACAAGTAGCGCTGGTGTTTGGAGGAGATTATTTAATTCAAGGTCAAATCGAGTCAGAATTGAAAAGCCATTTTGACCATTACTCTGTAATAAAGATAAAAAACATAACCGTGTTATCAGCCATTAGATTAAATGTTGAGTTGAATTTGTCCATAACATGAAAAAATCCTGCCCCGAAATCTAAAAGTTGATTTGGAGAATAGGGAACACGCATGTGCCCCTTTTCTAGAATATTTTGATTTGCACATAAGATTACCACCTAGAAAGCTCAGCAAAAAACGTATGAATTGTTTTTTTTTAAATGTTTTTAATAATTTTAGTCACACCTGATAATCCTCATCACTGACAAGAATGTAAATTTAATTTTTTTCGTAATGATTTATTTTTAGCCAGACTGTCGGCACTACATATTTTATTCTGAGAGTCAATGGAGTCCCACAGATTTCAAAATTGGTTGTTGCAAACATAAACATAAAATATAACCAAAAAAGGTTTGTTGCACCCAGGGTTCTTACTGTGTTGCACCCAATGATTATACATTTCATTGTGTATAATCGTTGCACCAAGTTCTTGCTAGGTGCAAGATATGGCAGGGGGAGGTTTGTAGTGTTGTGATTTGTGCTCCAGTGTAGCTCCGGTAGTACTAACATTACAAAAAAACTCTTATTCATGAAATTATTATAAAATACAATTTTCCATGATATATTCTATGGAAGGTAGAGGTAAGGAGGACACTCTCATATGTTTGTTTAACACAAAAAGTATCCACTGAAAAGCACTAAATATCGTTTCAGAAAGTGGCCTGAATTTCGTTGTTTCAGATAAAATGACTATGCGGATGTTAATAATCTTTGTTCCTCTAATTTTACTATCGACTCTCACAACTTTCGGCGCTTTCTTTAAAAACGGTATTCTGGCATAGCAACGCCATCTTAATTTAATTTAGAACTGACAACTGTGCCTATCTCGAGTTAAAGGTCCGAGGCCAATGAAGAGGCAAATCAAACATCAAAGGAAATGGGCGGAGCTTCCTATCTGTATAATCTGTGATCTAGGCACCTAATATGTATTCAAATTGTGATGATTGTTGCATACATCTAGGTAATACATTCTTCTCTTCTGTAATATAGTCGTCGGCAAAATGGAAATAGTTGTCGCAAAAGACTTTCAAAGTAGTTTTTATTGAAAGAATAAGGCAAATATGTGACAATATTTGACAATATCAAAATTCTTGTTTTCCTCTAGACAACTCCAGAAAAAGTAAAATTTAGACAGTGTCTTCTAAATGTCCAAGTATTTTTTAGCATTTTCTGCGTCTATAATCCTCATGTTTTGTTGTCTTTTTTGTATTGACTAAAATCTACGATTATTTTCCCAAACGTTCATCTTCATTTCTGATATCTTGCCATTTTGAGAGATGAACTCTCAAAAATGTTCAACAAATTATTTAGCCCTAGTGGTTTTTCACGTATTCATTTGTTTATCAATTATCGTGGTGTTGGTTGTCAAAATAAATAAAGTTTGCATTGATATGTTTCTAAATTTCTTATTCATTTAATTGTCCTGCCGAATTACACTCGATGTTTGTATTGATATCCGGTAAATTTGTGTTGTTCAAATTCTAAACTGTTTCCTTTAGCAATTTGACTCGAAAAACTGTCAACCTAAAAACGCTCCACCTTCGGTGTCGCGTTTTTAATAGTTGACAGTTTTTCTCGTCTAATTGCTAGGCAACAGTTTCTCATTAAACAATCCAAATTTACCCGATATAACAAAAAATTAAACCGACGAAATACGGAACTGAAAAGTAAAAAATAAAATAAACCTTCTTAGTCTCAATAACTAAGCTCCTAAACTAATGTAAGTAACTAATTTTGGGTCAACAAGTAAATGAATTGGGTAAGGCGTAAAATGATGGCATCGAGTTGGGCGGTGACATTCTGATAATGTTTTTGAAGTAATTTAATGATCTTCGTTGAATGATCGTTTGGCGCCGACTCAAAATTAGTTACTTACATTAGTTTAGGAGCTTAGTTATTGAGACTAAGAAGGTTTATTTTATTTTTTACTTTTCAGTTCCGTATTTCGTCCGTATAATTTTTTGTTAAAAAGCTTTTATTTTTCAATTTTTGTGGCTGAAATCTACTAACTACTTGTTTTTGATTATTTCCAAAATACTTACTTACCCACCTTACTTCAACTATTACCAGTTAAATAATATGAATATCTACTTTTACTATTTGTTGTAATATAAATTATTTTTGTTGTTCTGGTTAGTTTATTTCATTACTTTGTATATAATTCCATCCTCTCATAGAATATAATGATTGTGACGGATGTAGGAGAACAAAAATAATGACACTAGCGATCTGTCATTGTCAACTACATATGTGTGCCAATCTTCACAAGTGAAAAATCAATTATCCCCTATTTTTCTACCCGTAACGATGGATAATTCCATTCGAAATCCAAATGTGATCAACTATGAGGTATACCCTTTCTAATAAAAAAAGAATCATCCAAATCGAAGATCCCAGTACAAAGTTATGCCTGATAGAATCGGTTAACGGACCAGAATTCAGAGAGTGAGTGATCAATATCCTTCATTTTGCTACCCTTAGGGGTGGATTTCATCTTTTAAATTCAAATGGGACCAACTTCGAAGTACACCCTATCCACTGGAAAAAAAAAAAATATCGGAATCGGACGTCTCAGTAAAAAGTTATACGTGATCATACATAAAAAAAAATATACGCGTCGACTAGAGAACCTCCTCCTTTTTGGTTTCGTCGGTTAAAAATACAAACCTCTCGTGCAATTATGAGTGATAATTCATAAACTTGGCATTGGATCTTCCTTTTGTTTAAGTCAATAAAACGAGTGTTTACCTATGCATGCACATTGAGTTGAGTCCACTTAGATTCTTAATCTAATAAGGGAGTATTTTAAGATTTGGCGCCCTGGGCCTCTAAGGTTTGCAGCCTATAAATTAACGAAAAAAAGCAAAAATCCTTCAATAATGAACAAAGAATAAACACCATTTATTGAATAATTACATTTTTTGCGATGCACAAAAATTGGTTGATTAATTCGTCAATAACACTGTTATAATCCAACGTTCTTCGCTTATCCGGGAACACTCAGTGCACAGGAAACATACGTATTGCTATTTCCGCATATGGAAATGCTTCCTTAAATCTTTTTGCCTAATAAATAGGTAGATTAAGTTGCCAAGACTCATTTTGTTTTAATGTGACGACAAGAATTGTTTCGAAAGAACTCATTCTTCTTGTAGATCATCCGCAAGCTTAATCGGGTAAGGTAGGTGCGGTGAATATGTCCATGTTAAGCGAAATCCTTGATAAAAATTAAAAATTCAAAATATTCAATTCGGTTTTTTATAGAAAGCGAACCTTTAAAACCAAAGAAGTGATGTTTGGACAGTAATGGATGATTTAATCTTTGATACTTTTTTATACCATTTTTTTTTAAAATTCGTCTTAGTAGGCATATAACCAACCCTGTCGTTAATATGCCCATGGCATGGTCCTAATGTGCCCAATGATTAATTTTATCAGGAGCAAAACAACATATTTATATTGCAAGTATATTTATTTGGAAAAACAAATTGAATGATGGCAACAAATTAAACAAACCCAAAATTCCAATTTAACTGAAAAATTAAACTTTACACTGGTAGGTAGACATCACTTAGTACTGAGAGTCAAAAAGTAATTATCAAAATAATAACAAAGCCTATTTCAAAAATATATAAATTATTCTTAAACTAAGGAAACTCTTTAAAAAACAAAAAAAAAAAAACCTAATATCTCTGCCATAGGGCATATTAACTCCCCTTAACGATGGGCGTATTAGCGACACAAAATGCATCTTAAAAGTTGTTAACGATAATTTATTAAAAAAAAATTAAAGGTAGTATATTTAAACAATGGTAGAAAGGCGTATTTTGGAATGCTGTACTTACAGATATTGTAAACAAACATACACAATATTCACACTCTATTAAAGCACGTTTTATTTTTATAATCGATAGCGCCGAAAACGTATGTCTTCCCTTCAACCTCTCTGGAGAGACTAACAAACACAGATTTGGCTCGTAGTGCTGTAAGTACGAAATATTGAAGTGTTGACCGCCCTCTATCAGCAAATAAGCTAAACTTTTTAAAATTGCACCGGGTGAGCATATTACCAGCATGGGCATATTCACCGCACCTACCTTATAATTTTTGTATTTTTATGTCGTGGATTCTAACTTTTGCTTCAGACATATTGTAACCGATTTGTAAAAGAATACAAAATTGACGGTTTCTGCGTTAGTGTACAAACACAGTAAACGCGGGTTTTCTACTTTCCGATAACCAGCGTCGATGCGCGCCTATAAGCTTCCAAAACAATGCATGGCATTTAAATGAGCTATAACAAAGTTAAAAGCAGACTGAGACTTGTCAGCGCCGGATATCGGCGCCGTAAGTTTACCGGAACGAAAATTTAGTTCTTTCCACAGAACTCATAGATCTAGAAGGCTAAAATAAGTGGAAGAAATCAGTGTTGGCAACCTTGAGGAATGAAAATATGGTACCAACCTAATGAAAATATGGTATCTCAGATAAAATTAAGGTACATTAAATTGTGACATTTTGGCGCATGCGTATAAACGAATGCATGACAATTAGGATCGTTTCCATTTCTACATCTTCTCCCCGATTAGCCGCTAGAGACGCGAGGGAGAATATTTTCGGATCCAAATCGCGCCAATGTCTTTACGTCGAGGCCGCAATGCCGCCAAAATTGAATCATTGGTGATGATTGTGGTTTGAAACTAGAAATTATTGAAAGTAACAATAAAATATATTTCCGTTCCCCTAAAATAGTGTTAACCAGAAAATGAGTAAACAATAACAAAGAGGTTATAATAATAAAAAGAAATATAAAGCAAAACATTTGTTTATATCCAAATTTGAAGAACAACTTGTCATTTGTCTGACTTCTCTGTCTGTGATCACACCAGTCACCATTGTCGCCACCCTAAAGTATACACTAACTCGTGTACATTCGGTCAGTGTCGGTAACCCTCCGCATGGTGACGCGCACAGTCACATGTCATGTTGATAATTCTATTTCACTCGAAATATGGTACAAACAGCGTACCTTGTCACTTTGTTAAGGTACAAGGTACAATGATGTAAATAATGGTAGGTGTACCTTAAATATGGTACGGTTGCCAACACTGGAAGAAATTGATATGATTCATAACCACATGTATAGATGGGACACAAGTAATCATGCGCATATCATAACAACATTGCCAGTTCATGTACTTGTACGAGAATTTAATATAATGGCATTATGATGTAATGTATTTACATTATATTTCCCTTAAAAGATTCGAAACTACTCGACTATCGATTACTCAGAATCCTTAAGTTCTTTTGTCATATGTATTCAGAAGATAATATACAAGTTAAGTGGAGCACTTAACAATTGATGGAATCGTAATAAGAATTATGATTTCCTACAAACTCATTTGGCAACGCTGTTTACATCAACACCTGTTATTTAGTCTGACGACATTTGTATTCAGAGCCGGTCTTGCGTCTTTTGTTAATTTGTGTTATTGATAGGATATTTGATCTACTGAATTCTAGAAATCCATTGGGCAAATTCTACAAGGTTCCAATAAAGGAAAACAACAAAGATTTCTGGAATCCTTTTTTTTAAATGCCTTAGGATACTTGAAAAGTCTCAAACATACTGATGGTGAACCACTGCATTTTTCAAAAAACAGGACTCCAATTTTTGATTTCTTCATCACAATAAATTCAATTATTGGAATGTGTGAAGAGTACATTGACAAACATCAACATGTTGAAATACATGTTAACTTAACATTCCAAGTACTAGTGTATTTTACAATAAAAATGATTAACTTTTCAGGAAAGAAATGGTTGGAATAATAACCCAACATCATTTCAGTTTTATTACACTGAGACTGATGTTGCAACACGATATAGAAAATGTTTATGGAAATTGTTTTACTTAGGACAATACTTCCATTTTACCAACTTTCCAGAAAAAAATCATGGCAGCGGTTTTACTACGCATGCCCATGTGTGTACCATGCGGTACAGTAGGGTTCGTTCCAGAAAAACGGTATTGGCCTTCTAGTTCTATGAGTTCTGTGGTTCTTTCTCGCCGGTTGTGGAAGCAGGCTGATGCAAGTTCTTAATATAATTGGTAGTATTTATTTGTTGAGTATTAACAATATCATAATCAGAATGAAATATGGATACTGACATGTACATTACACCAATTTTTAGTTAAACGGTGTTCCACTTTTTGTAAAATTTAGTCAAATGTCTCTTGACTCATTCTAGTGCATTGAAAAATCATTCACTATCCTTCAAATAGGTGATGATACTATCCATAATCTGCTCTCTCGCGATTTAAAGGATGCACTCCCACTCTTTTCCTTATTAATTTAGTTACCACAGAATCTAAAGCTAACACGTGATCATCAGATAGATGAAGATGAAATCTCTCTACTGAGAATTTCTAACTTATTAATCTGACGAGAAATTTTCCGCAAAGCTGTTTTTATAGGTTTTTAATGTGTGTACCCAAGGCGCTGGATATCGGCACCTATTGGCGCCGGAAATCGGAAAGCAGAAAACCCGCGTTTACTGTGTTTTTACACTTGTACGAAGATTTGGGCCTGTACAACTCGTTCACGAATTGGTACTTAGCACATTGGGAAGGAGGTATTAACCCTGAAATGGCCACGTCCTGCAAAGCAATAACAAAACTGACAAAACAATAAAAATGTTACATAACAGATAAAAAAAAGAACAAAATAACTTATTGGAAGCACTCTTTTCTTGCCTTTTTTTCGGCAAAATCTTTAATCAACTCGTCTAAAGGAATACAATCACTTTCTATGAACATAATTGCCAAATTACTGAGTCTCTCTTGTGCCAAAGTTGATCGTAAAAAAGTTTTTATTAATTTTAATTTTGAAAAAGACCTTTCTCCCGATGCTACAGATACTGGTAGCGTTAAAAAAATTCGTATTGCCACTGCAGTATTTGGAAATTATGAAATTAAATTGTTCTCTAAAATGTGTTGAAGAATTAACTGAGGATCTAACTCATTTTGCTCTGGTAAGTGGCATTTTAAACAAATAATTTCATCAAATAAGTCATTTGCATCAATATCTGATCCTTTACGTGCTTCATCTTTCAAATAAAATGATAAATTTTCACACGAGTTTCTTAATTCTTCTTCATTCAAGCTGAACATTTGATAAATAAATCCAAAAATGTTATTACATTGCTCCAACCCCTTGAATCTTTCATTAAGAGATGATAAGGTCGTATCTAGTATAGAGAAGAATACTTTTTCTTTGTAATTCATTTTCGGGTCTGTTATTGGTTCGTCAATACTTCCATAATCAAACTGTCTTTTCTTTTTTTTTTGACGAACTGTTTGTGACGATGAAAAATTTGGTTCAATTTCTAATTCTTCGGCCAGCTCCCTGGCATCTACAAGAAGTTCGCTAAATCCCTTATCATCTCTTAAGTCTACAAAAAATGTTTTTATTTTGTTTAGACAGTCTGAACAAGCTTTTAGATTCATACTTTGATTCTGCATTAATTTACTTAGAGAATTGATTTAAAATAAAATATTGTGCCAGATTACTACAGAGCATAAAAAATTGTAGTTTTGGATTTTTGTTGCGAGCGATCGAGCTAGGAGTGATGTACTAAAATCTTTTGATGATGCAGATGCATCCATTACTTTTGAAAGAGAATCATAAACCTCACCAATGTGATATCTCAAAGGTTTTATAGCGTCTATTCTACTGGACCAGCGTGTATCAGATAGTGGTTTAAAAGTTAAATCTGTGAGGCACGTTTTCAAAATTAACCATCTTTTGGTTGACGCGGAAAAAATACATATCTCTTGAACAATGTCAAAGAATCCGGACACCTCAAAAGAAATTTTAGCAGCATCGTTAATAACTAAATTTAATGAGTGCGCCGAACAAGGAACAAAAAAATGCTCGCGGGTTTATATTTAAGATTCGTGTTTGTAGTCCTCTGTGTATTCCACGCATGTTTGCTCCATTATCATATCCTTGTCCTCACAAATCATATATACTTAAATTTAATTCTACTAATAAATCTGTCACATAGTTATACAAGCCAGCACCAGTAGAATAAACTATAGGGCAAAATAAAATGAAATGTTCACGTATTTCAATTTTTTTCGTCAACTCGTTTGATAAAACAAACCTCAAAACTACACTCAATTGTTCCGTATGACTGATATCCGGTGTACAGTCGAAGATTATAGAGTAATATTTATGTTTTCTTACTAGATCTAAAATAGTAGTTCTTACTTTTCAGCCGATTGAATTTATCAATTCATTTTGAATTTTATCGCCTAAATAGTTTGTCATACCGCTACCGCTGCCCCTGCTTTGATTTTTATGTGTGCGTTTGGTGAACGTTTCCATTAATCTAAGAAGTTTCCGTTATTATTTTCATATAATTTGTTAGATCTACCACGTGAAGCTGAAATTGACGACATAAAAACTGCATTGCTGAAATTATTCATTCAATGACACCATACCAGTATTTTTTTCTACATGCAATGCACGTAATTGACTTTAATTCATAGTAACTCCCTTTGATAAGTTTAACCAAGATCCGATATTTTTTTTATGGGAGTCATTCTTTTCGTGTCAGTTTAGTTTAGCACTAGTGACAAATGTTTCCAATCAGAACACCCTTCCTTATCAGACAAGTTGGTCAAAGACTTACCAAAAAGTTTGCAACAGAAACAGTAAACCGCATCTCTTGTTGTTGAGTAAATCAGCCACTCCCTTTTAACTTTCTCTCCATTGGTGAGGTTACGATAAAAACATCTGGCAGAAAACTTTCGGTCAGTTTACTGGATAGATCCAATTCGTAATTTGATTGGGTCCTTTTTCCGTTAAAAATTTTGCATCTGCGGATGTATTTATTTCGAGCCACTCTCCAGGGTCATCATATATTACGGAGGAGTTAGAAAATAGTAATGTTGCCGCTGCTGGAACGTTTTCAGTATGATGTTCCTGGGTACTATTTATATTATTACAATCAGAAACAAATGAGGAACTTGGGGCTGAGGAACAACTAGGGCGAGCATCGTCGGTATTTTCTGACGGTTTCAAATATTTCTTCAAAGAATCAGCTAATTTTTCCTTCTCTTCCATTTTCTGCCGTCTTTGTTGGCGGAACTGATGACCTGATAATCGTTTTCTTTTTTTGCCCTTTTCCTTAAAATAGGAAATGTCATATTGTTAGCATCTTATTTACGTTTTTGGAAAAAACTAAATTAAACGTTAAATATCTCGAAAACAGATGAGTTTTGATATAGGATATGTTACATGGTGATCTATTTGAAAAAAAAATTGTTTTACCATACAAATTGGATAAAATTTTTTTTAGCACCCTGTACAACATTTGTTGAAAATAAATATGTATTAGTATGTATTACAGGACCTTGAAAAAAATTACCTAAAAATCTTTACAATTAGTAGTTGGTAGTTTCAAGGTAAAATTTTAGCCATATTGTTAATTGAAAAGTATGACTGTGTGCACGTATCGATATATTCGATGAAAGAAAATTGTATTTCTATATAATAAATATTTATGAAATAAATTTTTTTCATGTTAAGAAAACTACTGAGTTTTGATATAGAACATATTTCAGAAATTTTAATTAGAATTAAGCGCAGAATAGTAAAAATATACCGTATTTAGTTTTAGTTACACTACTTACCATTTTTTACACTGAAATATTCACCTCACTAACTAACTATCTAATCAACTAATCTGAGTTGCAGAACAAACTAGAATGACCCATTTTACAAAATCCAGACAAAGGTATAAATATTTATATTAATTTTCACTTTTTGCGGCTTCCGACAGACGACTTTTAAGCCTTTCTCGAATAGAAAAAGCAATAAAAACATTTCTCTATATTTACTCTCTTTGTTTTTGATACGATGCGTTGTCCATAACGATTACTGACTGTGGTGGAATATTAGGTAGAAGCTGTTCGCTAAACCACTTTTCAAATGAGTCTGCTGTCATGTCCTCATGATAATCAGCAGCACAGTCTTTAATTTTTTTAGCAGATAATAATAACGCATTTGGTACAAAACCGTCTTTGGTTCCAGCGTGTACTATTATAATGCGTTTCCCTTTAGAACATAGCCCACTTAAACAGCAATTTTTACTATTGTCTACCCAACCGTAATTTACTACATCATGACTGTCGAACCATGTTTCATCAAGAAAAATTATGGGTCTGTTAGAACGTCTGTAGCTTTTATTTGACGCAAATAATCTTGCCGCCATTGCACTATCCTTGATGATTCGGCAATTACCATGCGCTTATCAAGCTTTTTATGTTTGAAACCACAACTTATTAAAACTTGACGCAATGTCTCCACGCTGGTATAAGTGTAATCTGGATAATCTGCTAGTTTTTGCTGTATAACTTCCAATGTCGCAACCCTGTTCTCCTTATATAAATCATAAATAGTTCTACGTATAAAGTCTTGCGTGGTTCTGTCAATTTTTTTAAATTTTTCCTCACACGGTTTTCTATTTTCAGTATGATCCACAGCTACTCCTTTCGTTATTACTCGATAAATGGAAATTTTATTTATTTTCGTTATTTCTGCAATTCTTACTATGATTGCATTATCAGATTGCTGAATATTTTCCTTTTTAAGGCGATCAAATATATTAAAATAACTTGTTGGGTTTGTATGGGCAAGTCTTTGTTGTCAAATTCATAACTGATATTATTCTCACTCACTGTGCAATTTCATTACTATTTTGTGCAATTGCATTTTCCCATGGTCGAAAAAAAGCCATATTTTCCAACAAAATTAGAATATCCTAGGACGTATTTCGATCGGCACACACCAAGACCACAGACGCTACTGGTTTTTAATCTTTCAGAGCTATTAAAACACAAATATAACGAGTGATTTATGACCTCCCATCGTATAGACACACCTGCAAGCATTGATGTCCGACTTGATTGGCCCAGACGAATCGGTTGTAGAACAGACAGCAGTCACTCAAGTCCACGTTGACCAGCGGGCTCTTTGTGCCGACGGAGACTGTATACAAGTAGTACAGATTATTTTTCGTTCCGTTTCTTCGCATATACGCTCGTGTTAGTGAAGTGAGTTTTTATTTGCTCCCTATAGAAACAGTTTCTGCAATTGATATTGGATGGACTAGTTTTCCCAATATCAATTGCAGTGGCATAAAAAAGTCTTGCGGCGAAATCCTGTGAGCAGCAGTGGCGGAGATAACTAATTTTATTTAGATATTTTAAGATTTTAAAAATACTTCATAAATAATAAAAAATGAAAAAAAATTGAAGACAATTGCATTTTCCCATGGTCGAAAAAAAGCCATATTTTCCAACAAAACTAGAATATCCTAAAACGTATTTCGATCGGCACACACCAAGACCACAGACGCTACTGGTTTTTAATCTTTCAGAGCTATTAAAACACAAATATAACGAGTGATTTATGACCTCCCATCGTATAGACACACCTGCAAGCATTGATATCCGACTTGATTGGCCCAGACGAATCGGTTGTAGAACAGACAGCAGTCACTCAAGTCCACGTTGACCAGCGGGCTCTTTGTGCCGACGGAGACTGTATACAAGTAGTACAGATTATTTTTCGTTCCGTTTCTTCGCATATACGCTCGTGTTAGTGAAGTGAGTTTTTATTTGCTCCCTATAGAAACAGCTTCTGCAATTGATATTGGATGGACTAGTTTTCCCAATATCAATTGCAGATGCATAAAAAAGTCTTGCGGCGAAATCCTGTGAGCAGCAGTGGCGGAGATAACTAATTTTATTTAGATATTTTAAGATTTTAAAAACACTTCATAAATAATAAAAAATGAAAAAAAATTGAAGACAATTGCATTTTTCCCATGGTCGAAAAAAAGCCATATTTTCCAACAAAACTAGAATATCCTAAAACGTATTTCGATCGGCACACACCAAGACCACAGACGCTACTGGTTTTTAATATTTCAGAGCTATTAAAACACAAATATAACGCGTGATTTATGACCTCCCATCGTATAGACACACCTGCAAGCATTGATGTCCGACTTGATTGGCCCAGACGAATCGGTTGTAGAACAGACAGCAGTCACTCAAGTCCACGTTGACCAGCGGGCTCTTTGTGCCGACGGAGGCTGTATACAAGTAGTACAGATTATTTTTCGTTCCGTTTCTTCGCATATACTCTCGTGTTAGCGAAGTGAGTTTTTATTTGCTCCCTATAGAAACAGCTTCTGCAATTGATATTGGATGGACTATACACAAAAATAGAGAATCGCTGGAAATTACTGTTGGTGTTTTTCAATAAATTCATATTTTTTGTTTAGCCCTGTCTACTGCTTTTATTACAAACTTTTATTCAGTTTCACCTGTCCCGGTGTCTGTCTGTAATAAAATTTTGCAATTTGAATTTGACCCACTTCTAGTTGCCCCCGATTAACGTGAAATTTGGCAGATGTTCATAGTTCCCGTGACAATGCATTATGGAATTTTCGTTAGGGAATTATACAAAATGACGGCTCTAATATGGCGGACGAGATTTGTGTTTATGGTCCGATTCGACTCAAAATTGGTATATGGGGTTTTCGGGGTCGGAGATTATGGTTTTTTTCAAAATTCATAATTCAAGATGGCGGCTCCAAGATGGCGGACGAGTTTTGTGATTATGGCCCGATTCGATTCAAAATTGGTATGTGGAGGTTTTCGGGGTTGGAGATTATGATTTTTTTGTCAAAATTCATAAAATCAAAATGGCGGCTTCAAGATGGCGGACGATCTCTGTGATTATGGTCCGATTCTATTCATAATTGGTATGTAGAGATTCATAAATTCAAGATGGCGGTTCCAAGATGGTCGACAAGTTTTGTGATAATGGACGGTTTCTATTCAAAATTGGTATGTCGGGGTTTTTGAGGTCGCTTTTGTATTCGAATTGAAAACGTTACGCGACAAGCCCTTGAATCTATAACTCACGGAATAACCTACGCCGCACATCCAAAGCAATTATTTTGTACTTTTTAGCGCATTTGGATAAAAGCTTGTCTTTAAACATGTTTTTTTTTATTAACTATTTTATGTGAGGAGTGTTGCCACACATAACTTATCAGGCTTTCTCTTCCTAGACTAGAATATTGGGAAAACAGCTAAACTGTGACAAACGATCTAGGTCAAAACGTAATCCGTTTGTCAGCAATAATTCGTGAAATCTACCTCCTCCTATGCAACGCCCATCGCGCAAGATATTGCAAATTTAAAAAAATACAATTTAAAAATGTATCCCTTTTTGACCCCCCACTTTGGAGTAGGTATTTTCTAGGTTGAATCAGCAGTCAGTCATTCGGTCAGGAAACCTTTTATGTAGGTAGATTTGAATTTTCGTATTACCATTTTATCGTTTCTTCATAGTGTATATATACTAGAATGAATAATACTTTGAAAACAAATTGAAACGGTATTTTTATCGTGTTTATCGTGTGTTAGTTATACAATTTACATAATATTTTCGATTATAATTGTTTACTTACGTTCAATGTACAGGGTCAGATTAATAAAAGGTAGCAAATGTTTTTACTGTGGTTCCATATCTGTCATGAATAATCAACCTAATAGGTATCACAAAGAACTCAGGCAAAAACATTTGCCTGATGTTTATTCATCGCAGGGATTGGTGAATGATCACATGTTCGGACATTCAAGTGCAGTGCCAGATGCAGCGGTGTTTTCGGGAAAAAATAGAGATAAAACGGAAAATTCTCGTGACAGCGTTTTACATTTCGGAGAAACCACCGATGGAAGCAAAATAGTACAATTTTTCTTCCCTATATGGTGTTGAAGGCCACATTTTTTAAAACACAGAATTCGTAGAAATAGTTCATATTACAAAAAATTATCTGCACAAAAGTTGAAAAATAACGAACGTCAAAACTTACCGATGAAATTGGTCCTATTACCTGCCTTGCATATATCATTAGATGTGCTAAAAATGACTATTTGTGCACAAACGATTGAATACAACGAGAGGTCAGAAATACATTCTTGCTCCGAAATAATGACAAAATGAATCAGGCGCGATTTCGTTCAGGAGGAGGGGGGGGGGCATTTTTTGTGTGATAACTTATCTCTCAGAAAATTTGTTCTAAAAAACATAAACCAATAGAGCAGTTGCTGTCGATAAATACAGTTGAATTTAAATAGTGCTGTCTTTAGAAGGTAAATGTATATTAAGTCCACTCATGCTCCCTGAAAATAGCTGAAAGACTTTTCTTATGTGTTTTGCCTCGATTCCGCGGCGGTCTCATACCGTTTTGGAGTTACAGCACCTTCTTTTTTCTAGAAATGTCTCCTTCTTTCAAACAGCATAAACTACGAACACTAAATCACTCATTTTCGGCAAAACTTGGCACAAAATACAGCGGGTTATATCGAAAAAATCTCCAACACGTACATCCTAACCTCTCCCCGCATCATCAACAAGCAACAACCTAACCTCAATCTGAGATGTTAGAGGTTAGGATGTATGTGTTTAAGGATTTTTTCGATAGAACCGGCTGTATTGTGTGCCAAATTTTGCCGAAAATTAATGATTTAGTGTTTGTAGTTCATGCCGTTTGGAAGGAGGCATTTTGAGTGATTTATGCGCGAAAAAACGCAGTTTTCAGGAAAAGCTGCCGAAACAGGTAGTTGATATTCGCAAATATCAATTATTTTCATGATATTACCCTCGATAAAACCCGTAGCACTTATGATATTAACCCCCAAGCAGCATTATAGTGACGGAAACTGATACTGCAACTTCGACTCGGTAATTATGTAATCATCACTAAGTCTACGACTATACAGTAAGAATAACTGAAATTTTATATTTGCATGGTTGTAGTCACGTCATTCCCATCTGTGGTAGCCACTCCACAGTTATATAACTTGTTAGTGTCAATTGAGGTGACTTAAACATTATGGCCAGTAAGCAGAATCACCTTAAAGGTTTTCAAACTTGAAAGTGGAAAATAACCGTTGCGGTAACCATCCTGTACCACTTAAATATCACTTAGAAGTCATAATCACTTCCAATAGAGTATGATTGTTTCGGTGACGTATTAGTAACTTCCATCAAACCTTCAATGTGGCAGGCACTTGATTGTGATATGTGGTGATGGTTCTTGCTATCTCCATAAGTGGTTGCCACAGTTCGCATTTAATAAAATGCGATGACCAAAGCTAACCTAACTTTTCTCAATTTTTTTTTATTACGGCTAACAGAATGTTCGTTTTACCTGTTACGTGAATGATATTTATTCAAAATGAAATGGGTTATATAGACATTTTATTTTATTTTGGACCTTGGATTGGTCCGCGGGATGACGATAACTAACCTAACTTTTGTCAATTTATTTTATTGTGGCTTACAAAAAGTTCGTTTTACCTGTTACGTGAAACGTGAATGATATTTATTCAAAATAAAATGGGTTATGCGTTTTCAATAGACAATTTCCTTGATTTTGTATAAAAAGGTTCATTTAAATAGACCGGATCTCTGCCTGCTTAATATTCATACCTTAATTGTTAATTCAGTTTGCATAAATGCCATCATTTTCATTACCTGTTAATTGATAATTGTAAATTGGAGCTACATAAATCCACAATACTTGGTACATGTCCTTTTTTAATAATTAATAGACATGTACCCGCAATTTTGAGATTATAACTTTGAGGTGTTCGCCATTTTTAAGGGTATAAGACAGGGTATTGTAATTTTTATGTTATAATATTGAAATGGTGAGTCACGGGTCTGGAGCGTGAATACCACTTTCTAGTGGTGGAAAAGTTAATAATTTAGTTCTACTGGCCACTTTATGATGAGACGAACTTTAGTTATTATCAGTTTCTGCCACTTTGAAGTTATATCCTCCAAAAGCCGCCATATTTACAGGAATATGCTGGGTCGCCATTATTATAGAAATGAACGAAACATTCAATGAAGATTTATTCAATCAAACGTTGTAATTTATTACGTAAAAATTGGTTTCAATCAACCGAGATTGATAAAAAAAAAAATAAGGGATTTAAGTACTTATTTCCAAAATTATAATGTTTTCCTTTAAATAAAGAGTATTCAGAAGGCGCGTGCTCACAATCGAGCTACAACACCCGATTTTCACAGGAAACTTTCAATCGTTTTAATTTTATCCCGATTAGAAGTATCCCAATTCAATATACTTACTTACGTGTTTGTACAGTGCTTTCGTAAAGTACTGAATAAATTCATTTTTAGCCAAACTATCCATTTCTGAGGAATCTCCTGGAACAGGTCGATTTTTAATCTCAATTTGCCACATTTGTAAGGGAAAATTAAATATACAGGGTGATCCACGTTTGACTAATGACTAATGACGTCCGATGATTTTCATGCACTGCCAACACAACATTAAGCTGATGGTCTTCTGGTGGTGAGGGTCGACCAGATTTAGGAAGATCACGGACATGCCCAAATTCACGGTATTTTGACTCAACTTTGCTCACCATGCTTTGGTTAATATGTTGCCGATCAGGATGAGTTGCATTAAACAATTCAACTACTTCTCTTCTATCATGCAAATAATTTAAATTATTTCTCGTCCATTTAGTTTAATCATTTTCCATGAAATGACAAAGTTACTACTCAATAATGTATCGACAAACGATAAGATATGTTATCCTTTAAAGAAATAACTTCACAAAAACTATTCAGCAATAATAACAAAATTCTGGTCGCTATGGCTAGGTCAAGTAATAGAAATACTCAGATCTCAAACGGCTCACAATTTGAACATTTAATTTGATCGTTGTTTGAAGTTATCATTGCCATTAAATTTAGTATTTTCATATTTCAAAATAGTTTTTCTTATTTTATTTTCATTTCACCTATACTCATAATCACCTTTTCACATTCCGTAATGAAAAATGAAGTTGCCATTAAAAAAATACCGATGACGTCATTTCTCTTACACGAATCATTCTGTATGTATTGATTAAATTTGAATGAATGCCCAAATAAAAATGAAATTCGACGGCTTTGCAGCGTTCTTTCGAAAAATGTTTTCTTTAATTTTTTACGAATTTATCCACTACTTTACCAGATCACTGAATTTAACGGACGCACTGTATACAAACCCTATGTGTGATATATTTTTGGAATCAGCTTTCCATGGAGATTCCAAAAACTGAATGATATATAGGGTATTCCGTTTGAAAAAATTGTCGCGGACGTCATTAGTCAAACGTGGATCACCCTGTATATTTAATTTTCCCTTATAAATGTGGCAAATTGAGATTAAAAATCGACGTGTTCCAGGAGATTCCTCAGAAATGGATAGTTTGACTAAAAATTAATTTATTCAGTACTTTAACGAAAGCACTGTATGTTATACATATATTCTTATACTTATTATAGTCCATCGAGTGTTAGAAATCAGGTAAAATGGAAGAATGAGGAACATTTATTATAAAAATATGTTGCAGGACAGAGATCGAGCTACATATCAATTACACAAGCGCAGTCAGTTGTTTAACGTGTCTAGTGTCGGCCACTACATATCCACGTTTTTGCATGGTGACCACAACGTGGTTGGAATGTAGCTATTTGAGATCGGAACGTAACGGCCACCAAAAAAGTGTTCCCCATTTTGGTAGCCACCGCGTGAAAGAACCTTGAATATTACGTGGCAGTGGTTGTAGTCAAACACGTCAAAGTTTTCCAGAATCGTGGCCACTACGTTTATATTCGATAACTATTATCCATTATTAAGACAATAACATAAATATTGTGTAGGTTTGGAAAGATTCGAAGCCTACATTTTATTGTAGAGTTTGAGGTTTACATAAAAATAGAAATGCTATTTGTGTTGTTGAAAGCTGTACAGGGTGCTATTTATTTAAAAACCACAGACCTGCCTAGCCAATTGTTTATCGAACCTCACATTTACTTTTACCAAAGAAACACTTCAGAAAACCCAATAGAAGGATTTTACAAATACCGCCAAATGATGTATAACTATACTTGTATTATTTGGATTCACTCTACTCAATATTGAATCTTTTTCACAAAATCGACAGTACAAAAGCGTGTCTTATAAAAAGTCGGTAGACGTTCTATACTGAGGGTTGTGCAACTAAAAAAATTGACAACGGGAATGTACTTCAAGTAATTCAATCAGTATATGATTGAGGTTCGTTTTAACCTATGTACTCGGTCATATCTCAAGTAAAAAAAAATTAAATAATAATATAGTTGTAAATTTGAAAGATATAATTAACATCAGTCATCAAAACCATTACACAAATCCATAATTCAATGATTTCTCATAAAACCATTTCATATAAACTCACCAGAAAATATGATTATAAAAATAGCAATAAAATCATAGCAGAAATTAATATCATATCAAGAACAATGTTCTATAATTTTAAGGCACTAAACAATGTATTTTCAATCAATCAATTGTAGCAAAGTCCAATGTAGCAATATATTTTAATAATTTATTTTTGTACTTAACAATATATTCTAAAATTTGGTATTTATCAATGTACACAAATCTTAAACACCAAGGTCAATTATCTGGGTTAAAACAATTATCATTTTAATTGTTTTTCTTCTTTAAACAACAACTTTAATAATTACTGGACTTAAAAAAAAAGAAGCAAAAATTTTCAGTTATATTCATTGAATAGTATTAATCATAGTATACATCTTTCTACAACAAGCAACTATCAAAATCTAATGAAATGAAGAAATATTTATCAGAGTAGTTGAATTAAACTTTAAGGAATGTAGAGTATGAATGTCGAAAAATGTTCATTATATAAAGCCTGGTACACAATACAATCAAAGAGAAAAAACATGTAGTCTCACCCTGTATATATACACTTGGTACGAAGATCACGTCACTAAAATCAGTTCTGGCATTTTATCTTGCAAATATTTTTATTCAAGTGATTTTCAGTTTAATCTTTAAAAATCCCGTCAAGTATTTAATTATTCATTTACTTCTGGAGCAAATGATGAATTTCGGATGACTTCTTCTAACTACATATCAGTGTATGTAGTTCGACTCGTTTTCTTTGTAGCTACGATGTTGAAGTTGATTGGCTTCTTATAAACTGGTAAATAAACCAGTGTGAGTTCTAATCAGTGTGAGTTCTAATAACTGGTACATTTTAAACTTGTTTGTATCTGAATATGACTTGAAGTACAATTTAAAGTTTTCATCTATCTGACTAAAACATGATCTGATCAAATTAACTTAATTTAAGATGCTGATACGCATCATAAGTTACATACTGAATTGAAGGAGTACCCGAATGGAATGACTCTCATTGTTACAAAACGGTTTATATATCCTCGTATTACCCCATGCAGGAAAATTCTATAATCCACTATAAAATCCTAAGTTTGCTTTGTTTTATTTTTAAATATAATTACACGGTCTCTCCTACGATGATGCAGCTGTGTCGCTTCTTCTTTTAGGGTTATTATAAATAGGTAATCTATTTTCTTATGAACTCATAGTTTAGGAGTTCATAATTAGGTAGATTTTCTTTGTACATTTATTTTTAGGAACCCCTGTTTTAAAATTCATGGCTTCCCACGGCAGTATTTAATTATATTTTCTCCCAACAGATATATGGTGTTATTTTTATAATTTTTCGGTGCATTGAGTTCAATACTCGTTTGAATAGAATAACTTTCACGTAATATGAATTTATATATGAATACTGGATTTTTCCATAGTTTAAATGTGATCTTTCTAAATGAATATATTATTTCAAGACATTTTCCTTTTCCAAGCTCTATATGCAGGTTACAACAGTGTTTTACAATGAAAATATGCCGCATCAACTTCATTGATGATAATTTCAGAATCAATAAATGAATTGTGAAATCTACCTTTCCGACTGGCCACGTCATCGGTTTTTTTATGTTATTTCGAACACATTTATTGATGTTTGATGAAACTGTGAATTATTGAAATATAATTTCGTGAATGAAGGCGAACACGTTTTTCAGCTGTGCATTTTCCACTCTTCAGGCACATGTGTGTTGTAAGATGTTTACGAATTTATAGTAGTGACGTAAAAAAACTGTTTAATATTTTTCTTGAATGATATTAATTGTAAGAGTGAATTGAAATGACATTAGAAATATCAGAGATTTATTCGCCTCATAGTGCCCGCCATTGATCATCAAAGATACGGCAACACAGCGATCTTTCTTTTGTACCCCGAATTCGTTCATTGCGTGCTTGGTTCATTCAGGTTCATTGAAGGAGGTCACAGATCACGACTTGTAGTACTGCGTAGTATACGACAAGTAAACGTGAAACGTATCCATAGGCTTCATGCTTTCTCATTGATTTATTATGGCTTATTGCTGGGGACGATGCACTCTCGGAATGGGTTATAGACCAGGGTCGATAATTTTTGAAACAAAAAAAAATTTTAGTAGAATGAAACTCATTGGAAAAGGAAGAGAATATAACAAAAATGAAAGGAAAAATAATTTACGGGCGATCTGAGGTCGGGAAGTGGAAGGGGGTGGGTTTTTAAGGGTAAAAAACGGTTTATCTCGATTTCCGGCAAAACTACAAGTAAAAAACTTAAATGGCAAGGTTGTAGTCGAGTTTTCCTTGGTATACAATAGGGCCAATAATCTATATATAATCTGCATGTATAGGACTCCAAACTCAGATTTGAACATATTCTTCAATAATTTTGAATCTATTCTTACACAATTACCCATCAACTCGAAATTAATTATAGCCGGGGATCTCAATATAGATTTCTTAAATGAGCAATCCCCAGTCACACTCACTCTGAAAAATCTGTTAACTTCTTTCAATCAGACTATGCATGTATCAAATCCTACTCGAATCTCCTCACACTCATCAACTGTCATAGACTATGTCTGTTCCAACCTTGATAGTAATAGTATTGATTGCACTGTCATTCATGCAGGATTCTCTGACCATGAGGCAATCTACACCTCCTTCCTAATAAATGAGATCCCGAAGAAAAAGAGGCACATGTTTGGCAGAATCTTCAGTAGAGCGAATTTTGACAAATTCAATGAATTATCTTCTACAATAAACTGGGTGCCAGTTCTGAATTCCCCTGAACCCTTCAATGCATTTCACAAAACTCTTCTGCTTGCCTTTCAAAATTGTTTTCCTCTACAGAAAATAAAGGACAAAGAAAAAAATAAAAAAGCATGGATATCCCTAGGAATAAAAAAATCGGCTGCAAACCTTAGGTCATTGAACATAATAAGAAAGCACACCACTAATGAGTGGTTTTTACTCTACTTTTATAATTACAGGCGCACATATAAAGTCGTAATAAAAGCTGCCAAGGAAAACTACTACAAACACAGAATAGAGAACGCAAAAAACAAAATGCGCGAAAACTGGTCTATAATAAACAACCTGAGACATAGTACCAATACTGACCCCTTGCATTATCTCAAACATATATCCATATCAGATAGCTTTTACTTCATAATATAAACATTGAACCAAACAAACTTAATGAATTTTATTGTACAGTAGCTAAAAAACTGACCCGAGACATAGTACCAATGACTGACCCCTTGCATTATCTCAAACATATATCCATATCAGATAGCTTTTACTTATATAACACTGAATTGACGAACTCAAATCGATCTTTAACCAAATGAAAAATAAAAAATCTTGTGGGTTGGATGAAATATCAGTGAAAATATTACAAAATTTGCCAGATGAGGCGTTGCATGTATTAGTCGAAGCAATTAACATTTCATTTATGACAGGTGAATTCCCTACTTGCTTAAAAACTGCTATTATAATTCCACTGCATAAAGGTGGTCAACTCGAAGAACCCTCGAACTTTAGACCAATCGCACTACTGTCAATATATTTTCGTCCTCTCAATTTGGGTTCCAACCCAATAAAAGCACCAATGATGCTATTTTCAACCTGTTGAAGGTAGTTTACACAGAATTGAATACCGGTGAAGCTGTTGGAGCAGTGTTTTGTGATTTTTCCAAAGCATTCGATTGTGTGAATCACGGAATACTGCTCCAGAAGCTGGATTGCTATGGAATCAGAGGTGTAGCTTATAACTGGCTAAAATCGTATCTCTCTAACCGAATTCAGATGGTAAAATGTAATAATAAATTGTCGAACCCTTCAAATATCGATTATGGTGTTCCCCGGGGCTCGGTATTGGGACCACTTCTTTTTCTTATTTATTTAAATGATCTTGGTAATATCAACATTTCCGGAAAATTCACCATGTTTGCAGACGACACCACAATAATGTGGCACGGAAAAAATGTTGAACTCTTGAAAGAAAATATCACTTCTGATTTGGAGAAAGTTAAACGATGGTGTGACTCCAACTTGCTGTGCTTCAACATTGAGAAAACAAGCATACTAACCTTCAAATTCAACTATGATAACCTAGCTTTAGGCAATCAGAGGGTAACTAGCCAACCCCACACCAAATTTCTAGGTTTATGACCTAGATGACAAATTGAAATTTGAAGCGCACATAAAAAAACTGAGTAAAACATTAGCATCAGGTGTTATGCTGTTCGAGCTTACCAATGAACTTGGCCTCAATTCAGGCAGAATAGCGTACTTCTCACTGGTTGAATCTCACATAAGATATGGCATCTCCTTCTGGGTTCCTGCTCTAACCAGTTGATGAACTCAATATTTGTACTTCAAAAGAGAGCATTGAGGTACTTTTGTAAATGTCGTTCAAGGGTTCATTGTAGCCTCTTTTATTGAACATCGAATTTTAACGCTAACTTGTATATTTATTCTCGAAACAGTGTGCTTAATACATAAAACAAAATCAAAAGAGCCAAATAATAGACCCTGTTATATTACCCGTCAACACAATAATATTAGTATGCCCATACCAACATCATCTTTAACCAAAAATTGCCTTATATTCGAGAGTAGGAAGATTTATAACCACCTACCTGGCATTCTCAAGAATACAGTAAATCTCGCACCATTTAGAAATTCAATTAGGAATATCCTTCTCAAAAAGGCATATTACAACCTTCAGGAATTCTATAGTGACAACCTTAGTTAGATCATTATGTATGACTAGCACTGTACACCCATTTATTTATTTTATTATATTGTAATTCCTCTGACTACTGAATGTAGTTTATATATCGTATAAATGTAATTTTTAATTGTTGAGTATTATTAAAATTTTAACGTGTAGTATGACAATCAACTAATAACATTTTACCATGTTTTGGAAGTGTTATTAGTTGTGTTTGTATATGTATGTATATATTTGTATTTATGAGTAAGTAATTTTTAATTGTTGAGTATTGTTAAAATTTTAACGTGTAGTATGACAATCAACTAATAACATTTTACCATGTTTTGGAAGTGTTATTAGTTGTGTTTGTATATATTTGTATTTATGAGTAAGTATTTTTATTATTAATAATTGTTTAATTGTTTATGTCCCTTTCACAAAGCTTTGTCAACAAGAAACTATCTTAGACAATAAAGTATATTTTGATTTGATTTGAAAAAGATCTACAACTTTGGTATCCACACTTTTTTCACATAATCTTAAAATTTATGTGAAAAATTCAAATAACCAAGTTTTTGGTTTTTTATTTTTACCTTTTAAAAAAACATAATTGAAATTTAAAACTTTTTTATTTATTTAAAATATTTATTTTTCCACCTTATTTTGACTTAATATCGAAAAAGCACCCTAATTTTCAATCAGAAATTCTCCCGTCAAAATATCAGGTTTTTTAAAAAAGTCGGTGGGCTTTTTGTTCGTTGAAATCTCTATTTTCTGATTAAAAAAATATACATTACTATGGTAAATGTTCTCAGAAAATGCAAAAAAATAACAGGTAGTAAGGCCCAGACCCTCCTAGCCTCTTCCCCACTTCTCTATGAAATACCTTTTGATGGGCTAAAATTTTCCGTAGGTCACTCAGGTTATATTAAATAGCAATAAATAAGCATCTACGCATATAATTTAAAAGATTCTACAACTTTCTCAAAATATTGTAGATGTCTTTTAAATTCGGATTAGAGTTTTTTTCGTTTCTTTGCATTTTCTGTCATAGTAATGTACTTTTTTTTATACCATCAGAAAGTAGAGATTTCAACGAACAAAAAGCCCACCGACTTTCTTAAAAAGCTGATATTTTGACGGAAGAATTTTCGATTGAAAATTGGGTGCTTTTTCGATATTAAGTCAAAATAAGGTGAAAAAATAAATATTTTAAATCAAAAAAATTACAGTGTGTTTGGAACATAAAAAAGGAAGTTTTCACCAAATTTCGTGAAACAAATTTTTTTTGTAAAAGGTCAAATAAAAAACCAAAAACTTGGTTATTTGAATTTTTCACATAAATTTTAAGATTATGTGAAAAAAGTGTGGACACCAAAGTTGTAGATCTTTTTTCCATAGGACTTGTAGTTTTGCCGTAAATCGAGATAAACCGTTTTTTACCCTTGAAAACCCACCCCCTTCCACTTCCCAACCTCAGATCGCCCGTAAATTATTTTTCTTCTCATTTTTGTTATATTCTCTTCCTTTTCCAATGGGTTTCATCCTACTATTATTTTTTTTCACTTTTTACCATTTTCAAAGGCTTCAGCAATGGTCTATTATTCTAGGTCATGGAACATGGAATTTCGGAGTTGATAGGTGGTTAGGATTTCCTGGTTATTAATGAATGTCAAAAAATGTAACGGAAAGAGGAACTTGAATATGTGGACACATAAAGGGCGAAGACATAATATAGGTATTCCACCAAAAACATAAATGTGTATGTGTGTGTAATGTACAATAATAATAGTTTATTTTGTACAAAAGTAATACAGTGATTGAAATATTTATCTCAAGTGAAGCAAGGACGGATCTAGGCAACTTTTCTGGGGGGGGGGACATAGTCAAATTCAGGGGGTGCGTACTAAATTCAAATTCAGGGGGTGCGTATTAAAATACACAAATTACCTATTACATTTGTGTCTGCTACATTTAAACATTTAATACATTTTAAACCTTAAACCTAACTAAGCATTGAAAAATGGCTCATTAACTTTGGTTTTTAGTAAAAAAGGGAACTTGAAACTAAACAATAAATCAATGAAAAATTCAGTACGAAACGTTATAGGAACAACAGTAACTAAAATCGTAATTCTAGAGGCAAATTTAAACCGTATTAGTGGGACAAAATCTTAATAAAAAAGTATAATAAACTAAATCTCTATTAAAACGATTAAAATCACAACTATAAGGACAAAGTCAGTTTTGCGTTTCTTTAAATTTGCAAAACAATCTATAATTTTCTCTATATCTATTAAAATATTGCGGTGGATGTGCTTAACGTTCCTCAGTCATGATTCTATTTTTAAGTTTAACATGCCGGAATTTCCATTATCAGATGAAATATTTTAAAAAAATATTTTTTTGTAAATTCACTTGACAGAACTGTATTCAAATTTAGTATATTAAAAAATAACTATCAAATCCATAGTCTAAATCAATTATTATTGAAACTTAAAATAGGAAGGTATATTGTAATTCTATAAAAGTCCGCTGCTAGGTATATAGTGGCTAGAAAACAAGTATATTTTTTGAATTATCATAGAATTGTTGAGTCTGGGGGGGGGGGAGGGGATTACCCCTCCTTCGCTCTTGAAGTGAAGATCTCTGCCATTGCACAGAATATACGAGCTCGCCCACGCAAGTTGCCATGTCTGAGCAGGGTTTTCATTTTTCCATTAACAATAAAAGTTTCATGACTTAAAGATAAAAAATAAAATATCAGGCATTCTAAAGGTAACGAATAAGTCATAATATTACAAAATAATGATCCTTTACAGTTCATATGAACATTTGAAAAAGAATAAATTGAACAATATTTAGGAATACAGATGAAAATAATTAATCAATAAATAAAAATTGATGGATGAGGCTTTGATGCTTTAGGTGTAGTTTGTATTATTTTTATTTATTCGACCCGTATATTTTTTTCCATCATATTTTTTTATGTATAACGCATAAATCATAATTTTTTATGTATAACGCATAACTTTTTACTGAGGCGTCCGATTCCGATAACTCTTTTTTCAGTGGATAGGGTGAACTTCGAATTTGGTCCCATTTGAATTTAAAAGATGAAATCCACCCCTAAGGGTAGCGAAATGAAGGATATTGATCACTCACCCTCTGAATTCTGGTCCGTTAACCGATTGTATCAGGCATAACTTTGTACTGGGTTCTTTGATTTGGATGATTCTTTTTTCAATAGATAGGGTATACCTTATATTTGGATTTCGAAAGGAAGTAGCCAACCTTACGGGTAGAAAAATAGGGGATAATTGATTTTTCACTAGTGAACACACACATACGTAGTTGACAATGACAGATCGCTACTGACATTATTCTTGTTCCACATCCGTCAAAATCAGTATATTTTATGAGAGGATGGAATGATATACAAAGTAATTAAATAAACTAACCAGAACAACGAAAATAATTTACATTACAACAAATAGTAAAAGTAGATAATCATATTATTTAACTGGTAATAGTTGAAGTAAGGTGGGTAAGTAAGTATTTTGGAAGTAATCAAAAAACAAGTAGGTAGTAATTGGTAGATTTTAGCCACAAAAAATTGAAAAATAAAAACTTTTTAACAAAAAATTAAACCGACGAAATACGGAACTGAAAGTAAATCTTTAATAAATTAACGACTAATCACTGAAAGCTAAAAATAAATAACCTTAGTCAATGATATTGAGTCTAATATGGTAACTGATTTTGAGTCGGCGCCAAACAAACTAGCAATTGAATTAGGTGAAGCGTAAAATGATGGCAGCGAGATGCACGGCTGCGTTTTGATAACTTCTTTCATAGATAATGATCTTCGATAATTGTTTGTTTGGCGCCGACTCAAAATCAGTTACTTACATTAGTTTAGGAGCTCAATTATCATTTAGACTAAGAAGGTTTATTTTATTTTTTGCTTTTCAGTTGATTTTTTCGTCGGTTTAATTTTTTGTTAAAAAGTTTTTATTAAGTAAATATTCAATTATTATTTTTAAGGTCACTAAGTGAATGGATTTGATTTCTAGGAGTATTATGGATCCATTCTTGAACTAAGTGACTGTCTTTGCTTGACTACTTGAGGTAGGTGATTATTTATTTATTTTCAAACAGGTAAAACCTTATTACATGAAAATAATATTTTTTTATAAAACAAGTGTGAATACAGTATTATACTAATTTATAGGGGTTCTAACATCCACTAATAATAATAATATTGTATCGGGCTACTATACTTAGGCATATATTATCTATACATACATACATATAATTAAACATTAGAAAAGAGAAATTAAACATTAGAAAATGCGATAGAGATGAAACAAAACAGTGATTATTCTGGGTTTGAAAAGTATCTTTTTACACCCTGAACCGATAAATATAATATATTTATCAACTTCAATAAATTTATGACAACGCTGACCAATAGTTCTTTGCATTCTGGGCACCCGCAAGAGTTATTTTATTTTCACTATTCAAAAGGTCTGATGGGTAGAGTTTGGGTTTATTGAAAATCTAGTGTGTTTCTTCAGAACGCCTCCCCATGCAACAATACCATAGGTAAGATGTGGTATAACTAAAGTTTTGTATAGCATTTCAATTATTTTTGTTTCCAAATTATTTTTATAAAATTCAAATTTAAAAACCAGATTCAAAAGTTTTTTGTTGATGAAGTTCAAATGGGCTTCCCATTGAAATGAGAGTCAAATATATGGCCAATATATTTAATTATTTTCGTGGATTTTATTTTCAAGTCACTTGTTATTGACAACTCCTTATAGGCGGGTAAATGTTTTTCATAGGAGGAAAACGGCAGAAATTCCTTTAGAACACCTCCCCATGTAACAATAACGTAGGTAAGATGTGGTATAACTAAAGTTTTGTATATCATTTCGATTCTTCCAAAATATTTTTATAAAGTTTAAATTTGAAAACCAGATTCAAAAGTTTCTTGTTGATGAAGTTCATATGGGTTTCCCATTTGGAATGAATGTCAAATATAACGCCCAGATATTTAATTGTTTTCATGGATTATATTGTTATTGACAATTCCTCATAGGTGGGTAACTGTTTTTCATATGAGGAAAACGGAAGAAATTTAGTTTTTCCCAATTGAGTGTGAGTTTTTTATTTGGAAAAAAGTCAGTAAAGTTTTTAAAATCTGTGTCTGTTTTCAGTTTCAGCTCGCCCCAATTATCCCCCGTATAAAAGCATACCTGATCGTCAGCAAAACTGACCACGTCCCCAGATGAGTTGATTTTGAAGATGTCATTCATATACTTTGTAAAGAGGAGAGGTCCTAACACGGTTCCTTGCGGAACGCCGTGTGTTACATCTTGACAAAGCAATTAATTGTTATTTTGGAATGTTTAGGTGTGTGAGCGTGCATGTATACAATGATGTTTGAATTAGTCTACCGAAATTTTATAAATGTTTGTGTTAAATTATTTGCAAATAATTGTAGATGAGTACGTGGGTGTTTTTTTTATTGCTTTATTTAACGTCGGCCTATTTCTGCGACCAGGGCTAAACACCGACGCCGGTGAGCACACTTCCCTCAACCGAAATTTTGCCGAATTCTCTGTTGTTTCAGAGGTAGAGTTCTTCATATCTGATTTTAGATTTTCTAAATTAGATATATATATATATATATATATATATATATATATATATCTAATTTAGAAAATATACAACAAACTTTTTTGAAGTATTTATGTTTTAAACTTGATGGCAACTACCCAGGCGTAGGTTATCCACATGAACAACTCATTTCTAGATTTTCAGCCGATTCACTTGAATCTCGTCGAAAAAGGTCACATGTTATATTCCTTTCCAATGTTAATCACAACACTTTGGACTTCAGCTGCATTTTGGATGTGATGAAGTTTCGTATTCCACTTTGTCACACCAATGTTAAATTAAATGCACCCATCTATACAGTGCTTTCGTAAAGTACTGAATAAATTCATTTTTAGCCAAACTATCCATTTCTGAGGAATCTCCTGAAACAGGTCGATTTTTAATCTCAATTTCCCACATTTAAAAGGAAAAATTAAATATATAGGGTGATCCACGTTTGATTAATGACGTCCACGACAATTTTTTCAAATAGAACACCCTATATATTATTCAATTTTTGAAATATCCATGGAAAGTTGATTTCAATAATATATCACACATAGGGTTTGTATACAGTGCGTCTGTTAAATTCAGTGCTCTCGTGAAGTTGTGGATAAAGCCGTCGAATTTTATTGTCATTTGGGCATTTTTTCAAATTTAATTGATACATACAGAATGATTCGTGGAGGAGAAATGACGTCATCGGTATTTTTGTAATGGCAACTCCATATTTCATTACGGAACGTGAAAAGGTGATTATGAGTATGGGTGAAATGAAAATAAAATAAGAAAAACTATTTTGAAATATGAAAATACTAAATTTAATGGCAATGATAGCTTCAAAAAACGATCAAATTAAATGTTCAAATTGTGCACCGTTTGCTATCTGACTATTTCCATTACTTGACAGCAGCCATAGCGACTAGAATTTTGTTTTTATTGCTGAATAGTTTTTGTGAAGTTATTTATTTTAAGAATAACATATCTTATCGTTTGTCGATACATTATTGAGTAGTAACATCGTCATTTCATATCATCAATTAAATGAACGAGAAAGACTTGAAATTCTTTGCATGATAGGATTTGGAGACAGAATACGCATCCAAGAAGTAGTTGAATTGTATAATGCAACTCATCCTGATCGGCAACCTATTAACCAAAGCATGGTGAGCAACGTTGAGTCAAAATACCGTGAATTTGGGCATGTCCGTGATCTTCCTAAATCTGGTCGACCCTCACCACCAGAAGACGATCATCTTAATGTTGTGTTGTCAGTGCATGAAAATAATCAAACAACACTCAACCAATTGGCTTCTGATTTCAATATGGCAGCGTCTACAGTCCACAAAATTCTGAGAAAAGCAAAGCACCATCCTTATAAGGTACGCCTCATCCATGAGCTGAATGAAGACGACTTTGATCGGCGAAATAAATTCTGCGAACAACTGCAACAGCTATGCAATAATGATAATAATTTGTAAAAAATATAATTATTTCTGACGAGGCTACGTTTGTTTTGAACGGCCAAGTCAATATGCAAAATGGCCGTTATTGGGCTACCGAAAATTCCCGATGGATGATGGAGTATCACACTCAAAATCCACAGAAAGTGAATGTATGGTGTGGCATAGTCGACGGAAGAATTCTGGGTCCCTATTTCTTTGACGTGAACCTGCGCTAATAGCTTTGTATCCAGATCTAGAGGAACCTGATCTTCTGAGAACTGATTCATTCTTCCAACAAGATGGTGCATCTCCCCATTATGCAGCAGCTGTCTGCGACTATTTAGATGTGGTGTTTCCGAATCGTTGGATAGGGAGAGGGGGACCGAATGAGTGGCCAGCTAGATCTCCAGATTTGACACCACTTGATTACTTCTTGTAGGGATACTTGAAGAGTAAAGTATAGGCCGGAGAATCTAGAAGATTTGAAAGCAAGAATTCGTCACGAGATACAATGTATAGCTCCTGACGTTATTGACAATGTTCAATAAAAATTATTTATCTTCTTGGCTACTGTCAGATAGCAAACGGTGCACAATTTGAACATTTACTTTGATCGTTGTTTGAAGTTATCATTGCCATTAAATTTAGTATTTTCATATTTAAAAATAGTTTTTCTTATTTTATTTTCATTTCACCCATACTCATAATCACCTTTTTACATTCCGTAATGAAAAATGGGGTAGCCATTAAAAAAATACTGATGACGTCATTTCTCCTAGACGAATCATTCTGTATGTATTAATTAAATTAAATGAAAATAAAATTCGACGGCTTCTTTCAAAACATTATTCCTTTGATTTTTTACGAATTTATCCACTACTTTACGAGAGCACTTAATTTAACGGACGCACTGCATACAAACCCTATGTGTGATATATTTTTGAAATTAGCTTTCCATGGAGATTCCAAAAATTGAATATAGGGTGTTCTATTCGAAAAAATTGTCGCGGACGTCATTAGTCAAACGTGGATCACCCTGTATATTTAATTTTCCCTTATGAATGTGGCAAATTGAGATTAAAAATCGACCTGTTTCAGGAGATTCCTCAGAAATGGATAGTTTGGTTAAAAATGAATTTATTTAGAACTTTAACGAAAGCACTGTATGTGCAATACATATGATAAGATGAATGAAACCATTGACATTTTTGCTGAGTGTGGTCTCCATAAAAAAGTGGACTGTTCTGTTTTTGTCCATTGATTGATATTGATGTATATAGCTAATATGTTGAATAGTTCATACTGTATTCCTATTCTGTAGTTCGAATCTTGTATCTGTTGAATAGTGTAATGAAAAAATGACATTTTCATCAAAGATATATTTAACCAGGTGAATATAATAAAGTCAGATAGGTGTTCACAAAGGTTCCTCTGGAGCGACCATTAATATGAAATAAATTGGATAGATCAGACAGTGATATGACGTTACTGCGAAAAGATCGCTGAGACTGCAGAACACCTGCTTTGATTCTGCAAAAGGCTTAAGTTCCTTGAAGGGGTGTCACTAACGCTCTCAGATATCAGGAACTTAGCTCCCAGGAAACTAATTTACTTCGCAAGAAGTCTTGGCAACCCGGGTTTTGAAAAGATAAAGCGTAATGTACAGAACAGAATATTTGATAGGTCGACGTGCTGAAAAGCTGCAGAACCCAATCGACCCCTTCTACATTCTACAATCTTGGAGTGGCACGGAATTCTAATTTTGCGTGGTTCGACTCACAATAAAATTCATCGATTTATCTAGAAAGTTGCTCTTCTCAATTAATGAGGTATAATTTGAATTAAATAAAATCACACAAAATTGGTTCAGAAATATATATTCCGCTAGAATGAGATGATAAAATACAGGGCTTTTCAAAATTTAATGTTTCAGATTAAATTATTTCGAACATATTATTCAAATAATTCGATTTTCAAATTGGAACTGTTGGAATTTCCATTTATAATAACTACAAGAATTTACCTGTGGAAAATATAATGCCTTTCTAGGCGTGTTACGTGGTATTCAGGTTTTTCCCCAAATATTCCACTTCTAGATTTGATTCATTCTCATTTTTCGGCTATATATACTGATTATATATGCGTACGATATTTTCGTGTAAAAATAATCTTGCGGTTGGCTTATTTCATAATATCAAAACAGAGTGAAGCTCCAGATTTCTTACAGATTTGTCAGTAGAACATCTGAAAATTTATGAACTAAATAAACCCATTAATTCGTCTAAAAATAGTTAAGTCGTGAATCATATGTTATACACAGCTGTTGCATTCATTAATCTGTGTTCTCCTAGGTCTAGTTTTTCGTAGCGATAACTAGTAATAGTAAATAATACAAAGATACCGCTACGACAATTTTGAATATTCTAGTCAGAAATGAACGCAGGACTTTGTATTTTTCGAGGTCATGAAAACATATGTTGGAATGTTTTTCATAGAGAAAGTATTTTTATTTCAACATATACTTATAAACGTCTCCAATTTAATGTATGGAGAAATCAATTTTCCATGTGATTAAATCTTCTGTACAAGTAACAAGTATAATACTGACACTGTTAACTCATTTTAGTGTTATTTCTTGAATATAAACATAAGTATATTGCATTCATCAGTCTTGATTCCTATTCCCTATCTCAAAATATCTGCAAAATAGCAAACAAATAGTAAAAATAGTAGATAACGTAAGTGACGGAAGGGTATATCAAGTAGTGTATCCCAAGGTTACGATGTTGGGTCCTTTGTTATTCACTATTTATATAAATAATTTACTCACATTAATAAAAAATATTAATATCTCCGCTGTACACTGAAATCTTGTTTGTTTTTTTTACACCTAGGAAAAGAGCAAATATAGGCTTTAAAAGAAGTAAAGCACGATCATTGCATTGGAGGATTCAAACTTTCGTGTATTTCTTGTTGTATTGACTGATTATATCTGTGGCTTGGTACAAGAAATGACTATGTCGAAAATCGTGACTTTTCAGGAGCTGCAATTTCATGCGCTCGAGAATATTTATTGTTCCATACAGGCTTTCATTTACATTTTTTGGGAAATATTGAGTGTATCTCAAGTGTTTCAACTCTTCAGTGTTCAGTTGATATTTTTCTGTTTAAATAAGAATAATTTTAGTATTTTTTCTAATGACATGGTCAATTCTTGAAGTATACTTGTAACGGGAAATTAATGACTTAGGTAATAAAACCGTTTTGGTTTAATTTTTTTATTGAAAAAATATCAAAATAAAACAGTAAATGAACTTAAATGAATACTGCTATAGTGTTCTCTATTCATCATCTTCATATACACGCTCATCTGGTAGATATTCTTCGTCAACTGGTACAGTGGGTTGAGAAAAAATATTATATTCGTAAAAGCATTTGCTTACTTCAGACACGTAAGGCATTAAATCCTTGAGATCTTTAACTTTTTTTTCTGGTAGGGGAATCCGACATGTACTTATTGGTGTTAGTATTACTTCACTATCTTTCGGAATATGGCTTGCTCCAGAAGATAGAGCTAATCGACGTGTGGGATACGCTTCTCTAGTATTCTTTCTGTTTGAGGATAAATCCAGGATCTTAAAATTTTCAGAGGTGAACGATGTTTTATACCCTATCTGAGAAAGTAATTCAGTGCGATATTGTAGCCATCTTATTTGAAGCCAGTTTATTGTTTCTTTGTCAGTGTTGATTTTCCGATGCACATAATGACTTTTTAAGCATGATTTGAAATCCAGAATATTTTTTTGCTGCATTTCTACGACTTCAATGGGAGGTTCTCTTGGAACCATTCTAATCAAGTTTGCCTAATTTCTGGGCATTTCAATTTTGGCAGTAGTATATTTTTTCACTTTCTCAATAGCTCCATGTATAGTATCAGCTTCCTGATGGGTATGTCCTGGTTCTAAGAACTTATGGTTTATCACAATACTCCTTCCATTTTTGTTGAAATCTTCCATTAAAAGAGACAACATAACAGAAAAATAAATATTCCTTGTTTGTCCACTACAACAGTCACTAAACATATTGATTTCAGTGACACTTTCTGGTAAGGAAAGAATGTAATGTCTCAAACACGATGCAATTTCCTGTCCTCCTCTTCCACCTAATGATTCATCCCAAATGTAACATATGGCGTATTTCTTTTTGTTTACACAACTGTAGATAGTGAGGTTGTACGTCCATAATGATCTCTTATAAAAGGAAACATTGTTTTGAAGCATAGGTGTTGCTAGGCATTTCCCCAAGTCAAATGATAGAAATACTATATTTTCAGTATTGAGACTTTGGATTTTGTCTCTTTTTTTTTCGTTGTATGCCTGCTCAGCCATGGCCAAATGTTGGTTGTAATTTTTTTCATTAACTGTTCTTTCGTGCAAATCAGTAGTGGTACCAATCAACATCTTGAACTTATCGCACTTTGCACAGGTATCATTTGATGGCTTATGGAATGATAAGTTAAAATTTTCAACAAATATTTTTCTGTAAAAAGATTCAAGTTCCGGTTTTATATTTTGAGGAGCGCAGTAATCTATGTAAAACCGATACATTTTTGAAATCGTTAATTCCTGTGACAAGTATTTTTTATCCGTATGTGATCTTGAGTAATGGCTGATATATGAAGGAAAGCTTTTTATATGATTTTCTATTGTAGATATTGCTTCGTTGCTGATTTTTGGTTGGTGGCCATGTCTTCCTCTTTTATCGTCAGGGCATATGCCACTCGTAGAAAGTCTTTTCTTTTTAGCCAATACTTTTACTTTGCCTGGTTTAATATCTAGCGTGCCAAGAAACATTGTATTGTGTAAAAAATACAAAATCGTAAATTGTCGTTTACTTGGCCTTTGACTCTGTCGAAGTCTTTCAAATTTTTTTTCTACTACATCAAAATTCTGAGCAATAAATTGATTTTGAGAGTTTAAGTCTAGGGCATAAAAATTTTGAAAAATGTTGTCTTCTATCTTCTGGAAATTTTTCTCCACACTTTCTTTTACAGGAACAAATAGGCTTCAAACATTTTCCAGGAACAAACTTGTTTGCTGTTGAATAATAGGGTAGTCCTTTGGTTTTTGATTCATGACGCTTATTTCTCTTCCAGCTCGTAGGGTTTCGTTTTATCTTTGTTGATTTAGTCTCCTCTGTCAATTTTGTCCTTCCTATACCTTTTTTCTTACGAGCGTTTGGTATAATAGAGTTGCCCTGATCATAACCATCATGCCTGGTATCTTCCTCATCATTATCAGAAAATGATGACTCAGTATGCGAAGGCTGATACTCATCTTCTGAGCTATCTTCGGATAACAAATCATCAGTAATGCTGACATTCTGTTGATTTTCGTTTGCTATCATTGATGCTGTTTTTGATGTTCGTGGAAACAAGCCAGCAGAAGTCGATGGAGCATCATTATTATGTGTATTATCCATTGGAACATAGTTTCTGGATATGTCTGAAAATATAAATAGCAATCGGATTAGTCAAATATTTTACCGGATCTGGGGTTTAGTAGGGTTCAGTGATGAAGAAAATTATAGTAACCTTGTAACACAGGTTGCATTTCCACTATGAAATCGTCATCAGCATTACTATTTTCAATGGTCATTGTATTCGTTATAATTCCTGAAGATTCATCCAATGGGTTATCTGCAGAAAAATTCAATGAAAATAGCCATGATTCACAAAATTTCAGCTTCCAAACAATTTTATTATTATAAAGTACTAAGAAATAGATACCTTCAAACAAACTTTGTACTGATATCATAGTAGAATAATTGTTATCAACATTATTGCTATTTTGAATGTTCGTTGTATTGGTTACAATTTCCGAAGATTTGTCCGGTAATCCATCTGAAAAAAAACCATAAAAGTCAACAAATTATTTAAATAAATCAAGAAGTGCCCAAGTCAAACTTACTCTTATTATTTGAATCCTCTACACACATCTGAACTAGAAGTTTTCCACGTGAAAACATTATAGATACTACTAAATTTCGCTTTTATGGAGGAACTTCACCAATTCTATCATTAAAATACACAAAGAAATCTACAAAACAACAAGGAATGCATACAATTGGACAAATTTCCTAAAAACACGTCAATTTTTACCGGAACGTGCCATAGGTAATTGACATAACCTATTGTGAATGTTTACAAAACTAATAGCTATAAACTAGAGACTGAGATTGATATACCAGTGTCGCAATTTTCGTTCCAACGGGAGCTATGTTGCCATATGTCAATAAGAAATATTAAAATTATTCAACAAGAAGTACATATGTCGTGACATATGCAGATTTTACATCAAGATAATAAAAGCAGAACTGCACAAGTCCACTTATGACTTTCTTGCACCAACATCTAGTAGTTATCTACTGAATGCTTATTTGTCTTTCTTAGATTATATCCTAGACAATATAATTTGCAAAATCTAAACGACAAAGATTGGTCATATATATATATATATATATATATATATATATATATATATATTATATATATATATATATGTATATATATATATATATTGTGGTAATTTCACCAGATCGTAAAGTAAACAACTCAATCACTACCTTGTTATGGATATAAAACAAAAAACCATAACAAACTAAGAAGGTCCAAACGAATCCTATGTTTGAAGAGTTGTAATGTTTGTAATCCTGATGAAGACGAGGATCCTCCCGTCGAAACGTAGAAACGTATGAATTACACGTGTTATACCAAAACTAAGTTGTAATTGATTTATGAAAGTCAGATCCACGAACCTAAAACCCAAGAAAAACAAGCCAAATATATATATATATATTATATATGTATATATATATATATAATATAATCAATCAATACAATATACCTACATATCTAATGCCTTTATAATCTTTATATGCATGTCGGAAATAAAAACAGAAGTCAAGAACAAATAAGAGTAATTACTTACCCATTAATTTATGTGCGAGAAGAAAAAATACAACATAACCTCGCTTCACAACTTCAAAACAAAATCGCGTCCGTTTAAGTCAGCTGAGTGAAACCTCGAGCGGACTCGATTTACACCGAAGTTAGCCGAACGTCACCTGATATTTCCGAGCTTTACGAAGTAGGCCGAATAACGCACGACAATTCACGAACTTCTGATTTATGGCCGAAAACGAAAATAAGGCCGAATCACGATTTTTTGGCCGAAAACCAAGTTTCGGTCAGACACTAAGTATAAGTAGGTACACTTCTGTAACTTGCCTATGTTTATTCGTAATACTTTCTTTCAATTATATCTGTTTTTTCTTTCTTTTATGCGAATAAACATTATTATTATTACTATTTTGTTCAAGATCCAAGCAACATTTTAGCAAATCGGCATCACTTAAGTTATTAAAATTTGACAAAAATCCAAAAGCATCATTAAAAGCAGTGAGTTCATTAAACAATCTGTCTTGTAGAGACACAAGAGTTTGAACATTTATTGAGTAAAAAAAAATTTCTTTGTAAATTTGTAATGGATCCTCGATATTCTCATCTCTATGTTCATAATCAAAATGTTTGGGGTTTCGGCAAATATGAAATGTATTTTTCGCATCGCATTTTTCTGTGAGAACCTTGACTTCTTGTAAAATATTTTCAAAATTTTCGTCAGATCTGTATTTTCTGAAAAACTCTAACAAACTGTTCAACTGAACAAAGCATTCTTTTAAGTTTAATTTGGAAGATTGAAGCAATTTACTAACGACATTAATTTTTGATAAAACGTCAAAACAAATTACTACTGAGCAAATAAACTTGAAGCTTTAGATTTTTTTTGCTAATGAACAAGCTTTATGCTGAGTTTCGCGATAAAAAATTTCATTTTCATAAATTTAGATGAGTGCTTCGAAAATGTTTGGTAAAGTTATAACCACGTCGATTCTGCTAGACCACCTTGTATCGCTCAATGGCTTAAGGTTCAAGTTATAGACCGGGAGATGGTGACACAAAATATTAGGTCATTTGTACCAGTATGGCGGTTCTTCAGGGGTCTAATTACGGAATGACAAAAAAAAATTATGGTCATAGCGCTGATACCGGCGGCCCAATCGCGTGGGCGTTAATCGAACGTGTCGGATAAATAACGAGTGTCGAACGATTTGTTACACAAAAATGCTTGTATTTTTCGATAGTCGATAAAAAAGAAGCAGGCGGTAGCGTAATGCCATACTTCTTCGGTGTGACTAACAGCCCGCCATACCGACGCAAATACATTAATTAGAAAAAAACAATTCAACCATTTGTACCAGCCTAATATTTGCGCAGCTAATCATTGTCGAGTAGCCATTCACGGAAATCACCTTTCCATACTTTTCCGACGGTTGCCAATGGCCGCCATACCACCGCAATGGAGTGACATTTTTTTTTTGCTAAACAATTTGTACCAGCCTAAAACTTTTTTTAACAGTTCTCTGTATGATCATAAATAGAAGTCTGATCATGCCATACCTGTGGGAGGTGGCGAATATGTACAATATTTTTCAAAATTATAAGATTTTATTCGTAATTCGAACGATTTGTACCATATGGCACTAATTTTTCCTGTAAGTTTGAGGTTTAACGAATATAAATAGAAAATTTCAAACACCTAGGTGGCGGCAATCTTGTCTTATGACCAGATGTTATGTCGTATAATATTGTACGGCTACCGGCGCTCGAAAGATTTCTCGAATTGTAGAGGCGGAGAAGAGAAAGATGAAGACGAATGTAAATATTGAGGAAAATAATTTTATGTTGACGATTTGCGATTGTGTGTTGCGCTTGTGTGAATAAATTAAATAATTTATAGATACTGGTTGGTTGGTTGGTTGGTTTAAGGCTGACGAGCCAGAGACAGGGCTGGCACTTAGCTTCCCTTGACACTGCGACCAGCTGGGGTCTATTGTATCACTCTGTCGTCAGTGGTTCCTCATTGAAACAGGTTTGTGCCCTTAATTAGGTCTAGAAGCCCGCCGATAAGGCTCTTCGGATTCATGCCCGTTTCCGGGCCGATCCCTCCAAAGATCCTGCGTCGCCCACCACTCAGGGCGTCACAGTCGAAGATTGAAAGACAAGAGTTAGACCCGAGGCCTCCTCTTGTCTCTTGATGACAAGCCATTCTTCAGTATATATCCCCATGTCCTGGGTTTTGATGAGCTGAAGAATCTTTTTGGTTTCCATTTTACCAAATGGCTTTGGAATCCACTCTGTTTCCGGGTGTTTCTCAGTAGGTGTTCGACCATCTGCTGATCCCTCCTCGGTTGGGTTTACGGTTTCTGGTGCCGAGTGTGATTCAACTGGAATCTCCTCGACTTCCATACCCGCTATCGGTGTTGGGTCTTCTTCAACTGGAAGTTCCCCAGGGTTGTTTGTGTGGGGGAAAGGGTCGTCCACACCTGTGGTGCCCCCTGCGCAGGTGTAAGGCAGATTACTCTGGGAGGTCGCCATGTATCCCAGAGGCTCCGTTTTTTTTTTATACCTGACTGGCTCAGGTATCATCTATCCCTCGGCACGGGTCGCTTGACGCCTTGGATTAAGCCTTGTTGTGGTGGCATTTGGTTTGAGATTGACTTAGAGATCCGCAGGTTTTGACCATTTCTGGTCATTCCCACTGGATTTTCTTTGTCAACCCCGTTATCCAGCGATACCACTTGGAGGTAGCCACCTAAGTTTCCGCAACCCATCTTCATCTCTCGTAGGAGGTGAACATGTGTTGACGCAAACTACTCGCTTTATAGATACTGATGCAGTAAGCAGTAACAAGGACGAAGAAAATTAATTTGAATATGCCGGGGATTCCGGTTGAAGTCCATTATGTTTTGTAAATCTTTCGGAATAAACTGCATTAATATTGATATTGCATATAATTTTTTTCACATGTACCCGTCACGATATTACAGGTGGGTTATTTCGATAAATGGTTTCAAGATTGTATTGGTTGTCGACTCAGAGCGAGTGTGGCAGCTCCAGCCCCCTGGTCACGGTATAGGCTTATTTTTCAACACCAAAAAAAAAAAAAATTTCAGAAAATTATTTTTTCGAGTCCACCACTTTGGCACTCCGCCATAAGTACAGTGTAATTTTCCCAAAGCATAGTTTTTTTCAAGTTTGGAAAATTTGAAATGCCATACTGTTACAATTCATTTCAATTTTTTTTTCATATCTTGCTCGAGTGTAACAGACTTTCGCCCCATAGTTACAGTATGGGATGATTTTTTTTAGGTTGAATTTTATCCAAACGAAGCGAATACGATGATGCCATACTGTAACAAATGATTTTATGTCTTGAACCTTGAAAACGTGTCGAAAAACCAAGTTTTTCAAGTATGGCGCCACTTTTTCCCTCTACTAGAAGTATGGCAAATATAATAATGGTCACATTGTATCATATAATTTCCAAAAATCCAAATGCCATACTGGTACAAATCGTCAATTTTTTTTTACATCTTGGCTTAAGTCCGACAGTCGTCCGCCCCATGGTTACAATCTGGAATATTTTTTTTAAGTAGAATTACATCCAAACGAACAGAATACAATGATTCCATGATGTAAAAAATGATTTTACGTATTTTACAGTCGTATTTTCAAAAAGGGTCGAATAAATAAGTTGGCAGTACTTTTTTCCCCTACTAGACGTATGGGAAATATAATAACGGTCACATTTTATCAAATACTTTCCAAAAATCCGAATGCAATACTGGTACAAATCGTTTTGCGAAAAAAAAAATTACTCCTTTGCGGCGGTATGGCGGCCATTTGGAACCGTCAGAAAAGTATGGCATGGTGTATTTCGTGAATGGCTACTCGACGATGATTAGCTGTGCAAAAATTAGCCTGGAACAAATGGTTGAATTGTTTTTTTTAAATTAATGTATTCGCGTCGGTATGGCGGGCTGTAAGTCACACCGGAGAAGTATGGCATTACGCTACCGCCTACTTCTTTTTTTATCGACTATCGGAAAATACAAGTATTTTTGTGGAACAAATCGTTCCACACTCGTTATTTATCCGACACGTTCGATTAACGCCCACGCGATTGGGCCGCCGGTACCAGCGCTATGACCATCATTTTCTTTTTGTCATTCCGTAATTAGACCCCTGAAGAACCGCCATACTGGTACAAATGACCAAATATTTTGTGTCACCATCTCCCGGTCTATTAGGTAAATGCCCCTTAATAACATCCCATCGTTCAGTAGAACTAAAAAAAAGGAATAAAGTTCCTGTATAATATTATAGTTATTTATGTAATAAGGATCATAAAGACAATCATTATGGTACAAGTCGTGAATGTTATTGGGCGAGGCGTAGCCGAGTCCGATAACACGATGAGGAAACAGTGCTTGTCTTCAAAGAGGGTTTGCTTATTTGTGAAAACGATAGATATATATCCTTCTTATAGGAGAGCTATCTAATGATGCCTTGCAAGAGGCTCCAGGAAGCAAAAATCTTTATCAGACAGCCAAGCACCACTAAAAGCTCTAGACTGACTTGGGACTGCAAACTTTCCATGAGGCAACTGGCTGTGAATAATCAGGTTACACTGATGTGGGTGCCAGGTCACAAGGGAATTAAAGGCAATGAGGAAGCAGACGGCCTTGCCAAGGAAGGGGCAAACACTCAATTTCCTGGCCCAGAACCATTCTGTGATGACTCCAAAGCCCACATTAAGCAAGAGTTTCGGCGCTGGGAAGCTCCAATCAACACCTACACGAATAAGGTTCTTAGCCCATCGCCAAAGGAAGCTAAACTGCTTCTCGAGTTGGACAAGAACCCCGCCTACAATCTGGAAGACACTATAGCCATCTATAATCATGGAATCAGATTATCTATAAAGGAGAGGTACTACCAATACTACTTCATCCAGATCATAAGCGTTTTCACTCCAATGAGGAAAGATGATCATCAAAAAGGGAAACCTCAACCTTGGTTTGGGTGCAAGGTCATAGGGGAATAATTACATGTCCTGACTAACTGACTCGCTGATTGACTGATATACGATCAACGCCCAGATCAAACTGCTGGACCTAAGGATAACATTTTGACAGCATATTTTCCTGATATTCCATCCCTATGAGAAAGGGGTGAAAGTGAAAATACAGTTGGTTTTGAAATTAGAGTCATGGAAATTAGTATTCGCGCTCTTCTTCACAAATAAAGATAAATGTGTTTCAGGGTTTTTGAAAATTCAACCCTAAAGGGGTAAAATGGAGGTTGAAAATCTGTATAGTTAGTTTTAAAGTTGGGATAATGAAAATAGGTATTTGTTACAAATAAGAAATACGTGGTTCGGTGTTTTTGGAAATTCATCCCCTACAGTGGTGAAATGAGGGTTAAATTGGGATTGAAAGTTTGTATAGAAATTCCCTTAGTTTTCAAGTTGGGTTCATCAAAATTGATATTTGAAATCTATGTTACAAATAGAAGGAATATGTATTTCATTGTTTTCAGAAATTCAACCCATAAATGGAGTGGAAAGTTTGAATGGGGGTTCCGTTAGTTTTCGAGTTAGGGTCATAAAAATTGATATTTGAGGTCTTTGTAAGGAATAAAGTAATACATGTTTCATTATTTTTATAAATGCAACCCCATGGGGGATGAAAGTTTGTGTGAGGGTTCCGTTAGTGTGGAAGTAAGGGGCACAAAAATTGGTATTTGAAATCTTTGTTACAAATAAAGAAATACGTGTTTCAGTATTTTTTTGAAATTCCGTCCCTAAAGGAGTGAGATAATTTGTAATAGTTGTCACAAAAAATACAAAGTTCAACGCGGACCAGCTAGTTATAGTATATAACACTTAATAGTTGAAGTAAGGTGGGTAAGTATTTTGAAAGTAATCCAAATTAAATGGGTGGAAATTATTAGATTTTAGCCACAAAAAATTAAAAATTAAAAACTTTTTAATAAAAAATTAAACCGACTGAAAATCATAATAATAGTTTTCCCTTTAAATATAAGAAATTTGAGCGTCAACTACTCCAGTAGCGGTGAAGCTACGGTATGTGAAAGTTGTTAAAAAAAAATATGTCGTGCCAAAATTTATGGCATGGTTTTTGAGATCATTTTCAACCATGAAATAATAATCAGTTGTATTGACTAGAGTGGATTATACGCCAGTCACCAGTCACCAGTCTCGTATTCAGGGTGACCCAGGGGTGTGTGCAAGCTCCATAACTTATTTTCTATGCAAGCTATCGACTTGTTTTTTTTTCAAAACGATAGGTCCGACAATGATGCACATTCTAAAAATATTTCTATTCAAATACAGGATGTAAGTAACTAATTTTGAGTCGGCGTCAAACAAACAATCAACGAAGATAATTAAATTACTTTAAAAAAATGAACAAAATATAAAAACTTTTTAACAAAAAATTAAACCGACGAAATACGGAACTAAAAAGTAAAAAATAAAATAAACCTTCTTAGTCTCAATAACTAAGCTCCTAAACTAATGTAAGTAACTAATTTTGAGTCGGCGCCAAACAAACAAGCAAATGAATTAGGTAAGGCGTAAAATGATGGCATCGAGTTGGGCGGTGACATTCTGATAATATTTTTGAAGTAATTTAGATCTTCGTTGATTGTTTGTTTGGCGCCGGCTCAAAATTAGTTACTTATATTAGCTTAGGAGCTTAGTTATTGAGACTGAGAAGATTCATTTTATTTTTTACTTTTCAGTTCCGTATTTCGTTGGTTTAATTTTTTATTAAAAAGTTTTTATTTTTCAATTTTTTGTGGCTGAAATCTACTAATTACTAACTACTTGTTTTTTTATTACTTCCAAAATACTTACTTACCCACCTTACTTCAACTATTACCAGTTAAATAATATGATTATCTAAATTGATTTGTTGAAAATATAAACAGGATGTTCATAAAATCAGATGTGGAATCATCTGCGACTGAAAGATAAACTTTAGTCACTATCTTCCATCGTCAAGATAACCTCTTGTGGGGTATTTATGTTGAAAAGGGAAACATTCTCAATTAAATATTGATAGAAAGATTTTTTTGTGAATTGAAAAATCACGATTAAAATGAAGTTATTTTTTGTGAATGTCTAACAGAAAACAACTACTTCCCCGGCTAAAGCCACGCTGGACATTGAACTACATCTGATAGACATTCACAAAAAATATCTTCATTTTAATCGTGGATTTTTCAATTCACAGAAAAATCTTTCTATCAATATTCAATTGAGAATGTTTCCCTTTTCAACATGATTATCTACTTTTACTATTTGTTGTAATATAAATTATTTTTGTTGTTCTGGTTAGTTTATTGCATTACTTTGCATATCATTCCATCCTCTCATAGAATATAATGATTGTGACGGATGTAGAAGAACAAAAATAATGATACTAGCGATCTGTCATTGTCAACTACATATGTGTGCCAATGTTCACAAGTGAAAAATCAATTATCCCCTATTTTTCTACCCGTAAGGGTGGATAATTCCATTCAAAATCCAAATATGATCAACTATGAGGTATACCCTATCTGATAGAAAAAGAATCATCCAAATCGAAGATCCCAGTACAAAGTTATGCCTGATAGAATCGGTTAACGGACCAGAATTCAGAGGGTGAGTGATCAATATCCTTCATTTTGCTACTCTTAGAGGTGGATTTCATTTTCTAAATTCAAATGGGACCAACATCGAAGTACACCCTATCCACTGAAAAAAGAATTATCGGAATCAGACGTCTCAGTAAAAAGTTATGCGTGATCATACATAAAAAAAAAATATACGCGTCGACTACAGAACCTCCTCCTTTTTGGTTTCGTCGGTTAAAAATAACATAAAAATGCAACGTGAAATCTCCAGCGATAAACAATAGCATTCCAAAAGTGTGCTCTCCGCACGACTACTCGCAACGACATGTGCCCTTACGTGTGTACCCGTTCTGGTAGCTGTCTCGCTGATACTGACTTCGAGAACGCGCCATCATTTCAAGCTTTACGTAATTAATTTGCTTGTTTGTTTGGCGCCGACTCAAAATTAGTTACTCGCATTAGTCATTAGTATAGGAGCTTAGTTATTAAGACTAAAAAGGTTCGTTTTATTTTTTGCTTTTCAGTTTCTTTTTTCGTCGGTTTATTATTTTGGTATGGTCACTACCACAGTAGCTATAGGAAATCTCCCACAATGCATGAACTTTTTGATGAGGAACAATAGGAATACATCGTTGGAGACTGGACTGCCTAGTGGATGAGTGAGCCGTTAAATTCGTGTAAAGAGAGTTTCATACTTTCCTTGACGTTATCAATAAGGTTCTACATATAAATTATTCAGATTACTGTGATATACATTCATATTGCAGGGGTCAAGGGCGGGGGTAGTTAAACGAGCGCTAGTCTATTCCTTCTTTATAATCCTGTTTGGCCAGACGATTTCGAAGGTGGTTTAAACATTTCAAAATTGACTCTTTCATCAACGTTACCCTGTATAGTTGGCCAATACCATCATAGCGAAGAAGCGTTAAAGAGTGCATAGTGCATCGCACCACTGGGAATTCCAATAGGTAATAAACCGAAGAATGAAGCTCGTTGCACTCTAGCAGGAATTTGACCCTGATCGAGAAACAAAAACAACTGATGCTTCTTGCTCTTTCATCTATTTTTGTCTGTCTTCCAAAGGTTACGTCTATGACTAATTGGTTTATAATCCAATCACTTGAAAGTTGTATTTTTTTATAAATCCTGAATGGGTAATTTTTTGAATGCATCTTTATTAGGTTATCACAAATAATGCGCAATAAAAGTTGTTTGTTATGTTAATTATCCAAGGTTAAAAGTGAAAAAATCAGTTTTTCGCTAATATCCTTAATTTCTGTAATGAAAATTATTCATCGAATTTATGTACGGAAATCTGTCACTGTGAGTCCACTTTACACTGTCGGACAGTTGATCCTTCCTGACAAAGGTACTTTTGTCCAGAACTCCATGACGATAAGCATTACCGATATGGTGTTGCAACTGGGCATGGAAGTAAACTGTTCAAATTTATTTGTATGTTAAAATAAAATAACTAATAAAAAACCTTTCTAAAGACAAGCTTTCATTTGAGCTGTGAACTAAAACGTATAAAATCAGTTGAAGTAATCGCTGACAATGATTTGATTATTTTTTTGTTGGATTATATGTTTTCAAAAACCTTGTCGCGCGAAGTTTTCATAAAAGTACGTACCAATTTTATTGGAACAATGATTGATTGGTAAGTAACAACTTGTCGAAGTATAAATTTTATTACAATTCGCGCTACAATCTTTTCGAAACGAAATAATTCAACAAAAAATAATTAAATCATTGTCAGTGATGACTTAAACTTATTTTATACGTTTTAGTACACGGCTTAGATGAAAGCTTGTTTTTAAAAAGACTTTTTATTAATTTGTTGAAAATATAAACAGGATGTTCATAAAATCAGATGTGGAATCATCTGCGACTGAAAGATAAACTTTAGTCACTATCTTCCATCGTCAAGATAACCTCTTGTGGGGTATTCATGTTGAAAAGGGAAACATTCTCAATTAAATATTGATAGTTGTTTTCTGTTAGACATTCACAAAAAATAACTTCATTTTAATCGTGGATTTTTCAATTCACAGAAAAATCTTTCTATCAATATTTAATTGAGAATATTTCCGTTTTTTATTAGTTATTTTATTTTTTGCTTTTTAATTAATTCGCCTTCTGTTAATTTCTAATAGAGCATTTTTATTACAAGGTCTCTTTCCTGTAAGTTTTGAGCTGAAAGAAATCATGATCTCCGACCCCAAAAACACCCACACACCAATTTTGAATAGAATCTGACCATAATCACAAAACTCGTCCGCCATCCTGAAGTCGCCATCTTGAATTTATAGATTTTGACGAAAAATTCATAATTTTCGAACCTGAAAACCCCCACATACCAATTTTGAATCAAATATGACTATAATCAGAAAACTCGTCCCCCATCTTGGGGCCAACATCTTAAATTTATAAATTTTGATTTAAAATTCAAAATCTCCGGCCGCAAAAACCGCCCCATACCAATTCGAAACGAATCGGACCATAACGTAAATCTCGTCCGTCATCTTGGAGCGCCATTTTGTTTTTTCTCCAACAAAAATTCCATGAGCCGCTATTTTAATTTCATAAATTTAGACAAAAAATTCATTATCTCCGTCTCCGAAAACCCCCACATACAAATTTTGAATAGAATCGGACCATAATCACAAAACTCCTCCGCCATTTTGGAGCCACCATCTTGAATTTTTGAATTGTGACAAAGAATTCACAATCTCCGTCCCCGAAAACCCCCACATACCAATTTTGAATCGAATCGTACAATAATCACAAAACCCGTCCGCCATCTTGGAGCCGCCATTTTGTTTTTTTTCTCTAACAAAATTTCATAATGCATTGTCACCGGAATTATGATAACCTGCCAAATTTCAGCTCAATCGGATGTCGACAAGTGCTCCAAAAATGGATTACAAATTTTGAACCGGAAAAAATGAAGCAGACATGACATGAAGCAAGTTAAATTATAGTATATTGTTTTACGAGTGACGAAAGTAACATTTTTTGAAGCGAGAGAACAGTTTATCAGCCGAGGTGCAGCCAAGGCTGGTAATGTTCACGAGCTTCAAAAAATGTTTTCGACGAGTGAAACACTATACTTTTTCTACAACCCTGTTTATATCATGATAATATGATAAAAAAGAACGATGAACAAATATTTTATTTTGAAAGAAAGATAACAGAATTTCTTTGAACATTACTTATGATTTAAATATTGGTTAATTGTTACATTCGAGCAATTATTCAAAATTATAGGAGTATTACAATCAAGATTTTTATGTATTGCCACATCTGTTATGTTGTTAACTGATGAAGATGCGCCGTAATCGGATAGCGTATTTTGTATGGATTCTAAAATTTTTGTTTGTATTTGATTTTTGCTGCTAACTGATTGATCAACATATCCCTCCGCAACGTTACTAGATTTCCAGCCTCCATGCTTTTTTAATTGAAGTAAATCACCTCCTGCATCCACTAATAGCGTTGCGGAAGTTCTACGCAAACAATGCCCAGTATATTTTTGGGGATCAGGCAAGTTTAAATATTGAGCTATTTGCATAGAAAATTTATTGAATTTATTTATTCCCACAACTTGTCTAGTACACTTTCCGTTCTGGTAGTTAATGAAGAATCTTGAATATATTTTGTCCATATCTAGTGGACGGAGGTTTATATATACCTTAGAAATCTCGTAGAAGAACACAGAAATGTGGAAGGAACGCGGTACTTTTGTTTTTGTAGTACGTATTGTAACTAAGAGTATACTGCTGGTATCTTTTACATCATTTACTGTCAAATCTTTTAATTCATGGCAACGACAAGCCCCAAAATTCCAAAAGCTAAGGCTACCTACAAACGTTGCTATGAATATCATTAAGAATTTGTCGCAATAATGAAGTAATTAAAGGAATTAACTTAACTCAGTCATTAAGTATTTGGAGTAGGGTGCATTCTTTAAGAAACTGTGTATTTCATCGGAAGATTTTTTTTAGCCTTCTGACTTCAAAACCATCAGATTTTCCTTAAAAAAAGAACGTAACTTAGGATATTTACTGATATCGATTTTTTAATCGATGAAGTGGTTCTCAATATCGAATGACTTAAATTTTTTTGACAACCATCCAAGCAAGCAGCACTCTTTCCGAAAATGAATTTAGGTGAATTTTTTTTGACAGTTCTAACAACCATTCAAATTTTGTCATTTTGTGTCATATGAAACAATTTCACCCAATCATGTCAACATTAGACTGATAATTGCATTCAGTGCAATTATCAATCACTATGACAACACGATCATTCCAAATACATTTCAAAATGTCACGTTTTGGCAAAGCGAATGTTCAAAGTATAAATGCGCTAATCAAAGAAAAAATTCCCAGAAATACAACCTACAGTCACAAAATATATTTGGGGAATATTTATGGAATTTTGCTGCGAACAAGGATATGAATTAAATGAAAATAGAAGCTTAGAAGATTTGGCGTTGATACTAAAAGATTGGGCGGTCAATATGAGAAAGAAAGACGGGACTGAATTTAAAGAAGCAACGGTGAAGACAATGGGGAACGTTTCCTGCAAACTTTTGCAAGAAAAGTACTATAATGACTATAATATTATGATTGACCCGTTTAACAATACAGTATTTAAACCAGCTTGAGATGCCCGCGATGCAATCAGGAAGAAACTACAAGCAGATCCATGTAAACGTAAGTCCGATTTAGTTTCGTTAAATTTGTCTGAAGTTAACAAAATAATATTGCTATGGGATGAAAATACACCTGAAGGTCTTATGCGTAAATTTCACCATATTGCTGCTGTAGAATTAGCGGTTGCTTGTCTGGTGGATTTTTTTCAAATCGAGAAAAATAACGATGACTCTCCAACAAATCGCATTGAATACAATCCGTTGTTCAGTAAAACGTGCCAAGGTGGTTTGAAAAGCTGTACAAGTAGTAAACGGTTGGTTTTCAATAGTGAAAGACAAAGCTGCCCTGTACGTCTTTTTCATAAACTGATATCAAAACGAGGCGACAATATTACCTCACCACGACTGTTCTTAAAACCAAATCGACACTGGAAAAATGAAACTGACAAATGGTACGATGATGTAACTGTTGGAAGAAATACAATAAATGGATGGACTAAATCTGCTGCTGAGGCAATTGGCGTGAATGTAAAGGACAAAAAGATAACAAATCACTCGAATAGATCAACTGCTGTTGCGAATTGGCAAAAAGTGGTGTACAAGAACAACAATTGCTGAAAATTACTGCTCATAGAAATCAAAATTCCATAAAACCATACTTAAGTCTCGATCAAGAACACCACAACAAGATCATAAATATTATGCGTGGTAATAGATCTTCTATAGTAGAGAACAGCAACGAATCTAATGTTAAGTTAAATTTTAATGATGGTACTTTCGCTAACTGTACTTTTAATAAATAAATAAATGTTTCATTGTGTAGAGTTATACATTTTTTTGTCAAAAAAAATTCCGCCGAATATCCCTCGGACATTGACAAATGACTCATAATTTTATGACAAATTTCTCAAGCTCGTTGCTTGGTAACAGCCCTTAGCCTTTGGCTTCGGTCTGTTACCAAGGAACGAGCTTTCGATTGTCATAAACTTATCTCGTCTATTATCAATGTCCTAGGGATATTACTACTGATTATCAACTCTCCAATCCATGAACTTTGCATATATTTCCTCATATCTCTTTTTAGATTTTACTGGTAATAAATCCAAAGAGGTTCAGTAAGCTCAGTAATTTCTTCTCAATTGAAAATTTATCAGATGACAGTTTATATGCTATTGTGAATAAATAAAAATGTCAGTTGGCTGTATCCCGGTGGAAAGATTGTCAGCTGATGCCTTGAAGGGTGTAACGCAGGAGCCAGACGGGAGCATCTATCACCTATTCAAATGCACCAGCTGACAAGTTTTCCCTAGGCATACTGCTAGCTGATTTTTTTATTACTTTCAGGATCATATTACCAATCAGCTTACGAATTTTCATCCGGGAGGAAATGACGTATCTAAAGTTATTCGACATAACGCTCCATGCACTAACTGATAGATATAATGTTATTGTAATGTTTTGATTAAATCAATATTCTTTATAGATATTTTAAAATTGATAAAAATAGAAATAGATAAATGAAGAAATATTGTGATAAGTAAATCAATTAATTTATAATTTATTGAAACTTAGATTTATGGTACATAATATTTACTTAAAAAAGTTATTAAATTTAATTTTGTAATGCAATCATTTTCCTTTTCACTTTGGCTCGTGTTACTTTTATCTTGTTCTGATTCACTGTCAGAGTTGCTGTCAGAGCTGTCTGCCACCATGTTTTCATTATCGTCATCTGTACAAAAATACAGAGCAAAAAATTAGGTATGCATATTTACGTAACATAATCGACATGATTCAAATTTAAAAAAAAGTTGTTGCTTTTTTCGGGCTGAATAGTTATTTGATCAATCGATGTTGGTAACTGAGTTCCAGAAACCATGTGAATTTATATCATTTATATCCATAGTCTGAAGGTTCATCAGTAATTGGCACTTTCAGGTATGCGTGCGACCAAATTTGCACTATGTAACATGCTCTTAAACAATGCTGATATAGTTCCGATTTGCATGGTGGTAGAGACGAGCCATCAATACCTTTTTTGGGCATCATGATCAAGGAATTTATGAGTTTTTTGAAACAACGCAACCCTTGCCTCATTAATGTTTTTCAACCGTTATACATACAGTGCTTTTCTTTAATGCCCCCCCCCCCCTTTTATTTTTTGAACGGGTCAACTCAAAAAATTGAAACTTGGGATAATGAAATTGATGCATGAACACTATATATTCTGGAGTAAAATTGACAGATGAAACTTTCAAGATGGCGACTGGGCGCCATCTGGGGAAAAAAATTAAATTGAAAGGGGGATCTTCTGACACATCCTTATGAAGCTTTTTCTGGATATTGAGTATGAGTTTCCCGGAAAATGTGAGGGTTGGTGTCACTCCAATAACGGCAATTTTGTCTGTGAACCTTGCCGTTGAGATAAAATGTAGATTCGTCACTGAAACAAATATTGTGGAGATAGGTAGGATGCCTTGCAATGGTTGCCGTCATAATTTCGCAGAATTCTGTTCTTCGATCAGGGTCATATTCAGTTAACTGGTGTACCATTTTGATTTTGTATGGATGATACTTATTCCTCTTCAAAAGTCTCCACACAGTAGAGGGACACACCTCACAAACATTCGCGACGGAGGAAGTAGACTGTTGAGGATTTACTATCATCTCACCAATTATTTGAACTTGCTGTTCTTCCGGAATGGACGGATGACCTGGGGGCTTTTTATTCTGTACACTACCGGTAGTTGTAAATTTGGTTACAAGTTCCCTTACATATTTTCTATAGATAGGACGATTCGGGAAACGATCATTAAAAATTCTTTCGGTTTCGTGAAAGTTACGCGTCGCACCGTAAATAAAAATCGCTTCGATTTTTTCTTCCAATGGACGAGAATTGACCATTTTAGAGATAGTTCACGTGGTATAGTTTTCCCAATATCAATTGCAGAAGCATAAAAAAGTCTTGCGGCGAAATCGTGTGAGCAGCAGTGGCGGAGATAACTAATTTTATTTAGATATTTTTAGATTTTAAAAATACTTCATAAATAATGAAAAATGAAAAAAAATTAAAGACAAGCTTTTATTTATACAAATACATTAAGAAAGAAAAATAATTTCTTTCATTGTTTGATGTAGGTTATTATTATATCCTAAAACGTATTTCGATCGGCTACACCAAGACCATAGACGCTACTGGTTTTAATCTTTCAGAGCTATTAAAACACAAATATAACGCGTGATTTATGACCTCCATCGTAGAGACACACCTGCCACTTATGTCCGACTTGATTGGTCCAGACGAATCGGTTGTACAACTGACAGCCCTCACTCGAGTCCACGTTGACTATCGGCTCTTTTGATCTACCGTTTGCCGACGGAAAATGTTTACGAGTAGTACAGATTATTTTTCGTTCCGTTTCTTCGCATATACGCTCGTGTTAGCGAAGTGAGTTTTCATTTGCTCCCTATAGAAACAGCTTCTGCAATTGATATTGGATGGACTATACCTATTTACTAGTAAAACCGAAAACTAAATGAGAATATTTTAACTGAACAATGATGTTCGTTGTCGTACTGACATTTCTTGTCATTTTTTAGTCAAACAAAAAATAACCTATCAAACCTTATCGGGTTGTTGGGATTGCCATATGGCAGAGAAAAACAAATATTTCTAGATGTATCGCTATTAATGTGTTTGTATGAAGGTTATTATTAAATGTTCCGCCATTATGTAGTAGGTGAAGATATTGACTTTATATTCTGGGGTTGTGAAGTATTCGTCAGGAGATGTGTCACAAGACCTCCCTTTCTATTTAATTTTTTTTCCCAGATGGCGCCCAGTCGCCATCTTGAAAGTTTCATCTCTCAATTTTACTCCGAAATATAGTATTCAAGCATCAATTTCATTATCCCAAGTTTCAATTTTTTGAGTTGACCCGTTCAAAAAATAAAAGGGGGGGGGACATTAAAGAAAAGCACTGTATGACAAACAAAGTTTTCTATCTTGCCAAAAAAGTCTTCTCCCTTCTCCGATGGCTTTGACAATTATATGAAACACTCGGTAAAGTCTTCAGAATTAGTCATTATTGAAAACGGGCGCTTTTTGCCTTTTCTAAAAATGGCTGTGTTGAAATCGCATCCTGTGAATGCATGAAATGCTGGAAGTGCTGAGCTCAAATTTGTCCTAGAGCTTTATGCAATTGTGTGACATTGATAAACCTTTGATTTTTTCAGACACCAACTTCCATACAAATATGAATTTTTTCTGAAATAGTACCCATATTTGCTAACATAATTATTAATGCATTAGTGTCGGAACAGCGAATCGTTACATTTGCATTAAAATCTATTTGGTAAATGTGAAAAATCATTTTTGTATCGGCTTCTTCGTGAGCCGGACACGAAAGTGCTTGATCTAAAGTTCTTACCACTTTGGAATCTGTGAAAGAAATGAGATTTAAAATTATCTATGAAGAATATTGATTTAATCGAAATATTACAATAAAATTATATCTTTCAGTTAGTGCATGGAGCCATAATGTCGAATAACTTTAGACACGTCATTTCCTTCCGGATGAAAATTCGTATGCTGCTTGTTAATATGATCCAGTAAGTAATAAAAAAATCAGCTAGCAATATGTCGAGTGAAAACTCGTCAGCAGGTGTATTTAAATAGGCGATAGATGCCCCCGTCTGGCTCCTGCATTACACCCTTCAGGGCATCAGCTAACAATCTTTCCACCGAGATAGAGCCGGCTGACATTTTTATTTAATCACAATAGCATACAGGGTGATTCAAAAGTACTTTGACAAACTTCAGGAGGTGATTCTCACAATATTCTAATATGAATTGTCCAAATAAATATATGTCCGGAAACGCTTCATTTCCGAGATACAGGGTGTTAAAGTTTTATTTTTATTTTCGTCTTTTTCAAATAACTTTCGAAATACCGACCTTAATTAAACGAAAATTGGTATTGAGAGGTTTTTTGAGGTGTCGAATTCGAACCTGATTATTATTGCTCTTACTCGTAGGGGGCGCCACCTACACATCTTTTTCTTTTTTGAAGATTCATAACTTTTCTGAGCGCTATAAGCAACCGTTTTCTAGATATTTGGAATTGAAAATTTCAAGTCGATTATTTGATAATCGATGCGTGTTGAAGTTATTACCATTATTTTGCATTTTTCACAAGAATGCTTAGGAAATGAATTTGAAGTTTAAGTAAGTAGTTTTGGTTTTTTGTAGGCGGCGCCACCTATTCTATTTATTTTTACTCGTTTGAAATAGTTATTTTTGTATCAAGGATGCAAAATCTGTATTTGTTTTAATAAAATTTGCAAGAAATATCAACATTTTATTTCAAGAAATTTTGAGTATGTAGAATAAAATAAAATAAAGAAAACTGAATTGTGTTCAAATAAATTGTTCAAATAAATTGTCCACCTTCATCGAAGATACAGGCATTCAGTCTTCTAGTCATTGAATCTCGTACCCGCTCAAAAATTATTGGTGTGTTTCTTATTGTTTCACAGGCGTCTACTATTCGGTTTCTAAGATCTTCCTCGTTCGCTACTGGAGTTTTATAAACTAGCGACTTCAAATGTCCCCAAAAATAAAAATCTAGCGGGTTTAGATCTGGGGACCTTGGTGCTTACTCTGGTTGGGTTCTTCTACACCCCTACCGATCCATCGATTTGGATAGACAGTGTTAAGGAATTCCTGGCAAGAACGTTTAAAATGGGCGGAGCCCCATCATGCATAAACCACGTGCGGATACGAATTTCTAATGGTACATTCTGAGTAGTCCCGGCAATTCATTTTCAAAAGTCTCTGTAAGTTGTGCCATTCAGTCGGAACGGAAGAAGAAAGGACCTATCAAGTAATTATCAACTATTGCCGCCCATACTTTTTACAGAAATTGATACTGATAATGCCTTTCACTAACTGCGTGCGGATTTTCCAGAGCACAAACATGGTTGTTATGAAAGTTTGTGATATCATTTCGGGAGAAGTTTGCCTCGTCCGTGAAGAGTACATATCTTAAAAATTGAGGATTTCCAGCCAGTTTTCTCAAAAACCACTGACACATAGTGATGCGTTGGGGAAAGTCTCGTGGCAAAATAGCATGTACCCTTTGAATATGGTATGGATAAAATTGTTGATCGTGGATAATTCTCCAAACTGTGGACTGACTAGAATTGAGAGCTTCAGCAATTATTCTTATACTTGTTTCTGGATTCTCCTCGAGAGCGTTCAAAACAGCTTCTTCCAATTCTGGGGTTCGGACTGCTCGTGGTCTTCCAATGATATCAGCTGCCCTCTTAAAGCTAGCTGCTTCTGCCAAACGACGGTGGTGACTGTAAATGTTGGAGATGAAGGCAGTACTCGATTAGGAAATCGCTCCTGGTAAATACGTCTTGCTTCGCGCGCATTGCCATCCGCAAGGCCATAAACGAAATGCATATCGGCTAAATGAGCATTATTGTTTAAATAATCCATTTTTTCAAAATTTGTGTTCTAAAACTCACAGAAACTTCAACAAAACAACAAAACGTTTAACTGTCACATAATATGTAATCACTGAGATGTCTAAAAACATGGTGTATTCACTTATACCTGTAAAATATTGGGACAAACTGGGGGAGAACAGCCCACTTGATAGAGGGAGTTATCTAGAGTTTCAGATGGCGCCGACGTCGTTTCTTGTCATAATTCAGTAAACTGCAATTTCATACCACACAGGGTGTTTTTGTGATTTGTGTCTCCTGATCCGTTCTGTGATTGTGCTTTTGTCGCCTTTAAGGTTATGTCAATTCGTTGTGAAATATTTTAAGGTTGATCGATCGATGTAACATATTTTAGAACAAACTATTCCATGTACTTATCTCAGTGTTATCAGGGTTATTATATATTGTCAGTATTATATATATAATGACCCTGAGTGTTATATAGAATTTTCGAGGAGGGTTCCTAAATAATTCTAATTATGAACCTGTACCAATTTATTTTATATAGATAATTTTCCATTGATACAGCTCCACCGAGTTGGTACTTATGTATTTCTGTCCCTGTTTGCTCGTGATAAAATCTTATGATGGAGCGGATAATGATTTTATGAAGTGCTGTAAATTACATACAATTACTTGGTGAGCTTTCAAACCAATAAAGAAGTTAAATTTGTGAGATAGGTAAGCTCTATCAAACGACTTATAGGTTGCCGATATTGGTATGGAAATGAAATATTGCGAAGTTTCTCAACAGCTGCCATTTTGAGACTATTGGACCATTTTCGCTCGTGGCGACGTGCTCCTCCAGCGCTGCACTTCAGAGTCGCCGCCTCACATTTTTTTCGCACGTTAGCGAAAAAATTCTGCAGCTTACAGTTTTTTATTTTAAAGAAAAATGTTATCTACCTTTTTCATGTCAATTTTTCCATTTTTGCGAGTGGCACCATTATTTATTCATTTTTTTTTAATAATCAATATACAATGTAATTTGGCAACTTATTTGTTAAATAACTAATTAAGCACATTCTTTATGGTTGGTAACTTTTTATATGTTGTTCCTTACTTCATCACTAATGTACAGTAAAAAGTTCCCGCAGTCCCCTAACTTTCTGAAGCTAAAATCTAATATTATTCCACTACTAGTAAAATGACTCGTATATGTATAAATTAATTTGAATCTTCTCTGAACCTTTGCCCATTGGAATAATTTTTTTCAACTTGTCATTGTAATGTATCTAGTAACTAGCAAGTCAAATAATTTTATTATTACTTTTATATTTATTTTTTATATTATGTATATTTTGCATAAAATTTTTCCCATGAGATGACAGTCTTCTGACTAAAAGTATTGGAAAATTCTAAATATAGTGGATATTTTCTTCCAAAGAGCTATGGGACCCTATGGGACGGTTCGGAATTCACTAGCCAAAATCAATATATCTTCATAGAATGAAAAGTCCACGCTTACTTTTGAAATTCATGTGTTCATTAAAAAGTGATAATCATCCTAATCATAGTCATTAGCCTTATCGATCTTGGGAGTGGGCCTTGTTCTTCCGAACAACTGCTTGGTTTAGATCGCCCTCCTTCTCCGATTATCTCATGCGGGGTGTTACTGAAAAATAAAAGAAAAGCATTCAGATTATTTCTTCTTCCCTCATCTTTGTTAGTAGGGCTCACCTTTTCCGGCGAAGTCATTCTAAGATAGCTGGAAGCAGCCTAGACTGTTGCACACCAGGATTCATCGATTTCTCAACTTCATCAACATATTTTATGATATCTACAATGAACTCTCTGATTTTGTTCATGTCAGAAAGTTGTTAGAGAGGTAATAGTCTGGCAGAGATGGGCAGTGAATGGCTTGGTAATAGTTTGTATCGGAAAGTTTAATGGAACAATGTCATCAGGGGACATTTTACAATACCCTCAATTTTCAAGTTAATTCATCATCTATAGAGACATCAGTCCACTCTCCTACCTTTTCTCATTCCTTCGTGGAAGTTTCCATGATCCGAAAAAGGCCATTTGAGGAGAAATCACTTTGAAAAAATCGCCAGGTAGACCTCAAGAAAAATCTGATTTTTGACAGACAGATGTAAACATTGTAGTAAGTTTCGAGGATTTCATCTCATTTTCGCGCCAACTGTTCTGAGCGGGATCTTGTTCGTAGCACTATAATATTTGTAAACGGTCAATTCACAATTTTTGGCATGAAGTAATGTTGACAGAAAAAGAAAATTTCATAGGTTTGAAGTTTGACATTTTGCGTGACACAAACAACAAACATTCCTTAACCGCGCCATCTACTAATGAAGTTCTAAGCAGAATTTAACGTTTTTCATTTGTTGTCCCCCAAAAATTCTAAACAAAATCGAATCAGTGAATACACCAGGGTTTTTAGGCATCTTAGTAATCACCAAAACTACTTACTTAAACGTCAAATTCATTTCCTAAGCATTCTTGTGAAAAATGCAAAATGATGGTAATAACTTCATCACGCATCGATTATCAAATAATTGACTTCAAATTTTTAAGTCCAAATATCTAGAAAACGGTTGCTTATAGCGACTTGTAACAAGGGTAGCTTTTTTACGTAGATATGATAGAGGAATTGATTTTTTTTACGGAAAAATCTGCTAGAAATACGTTAAAAAAGTTATAAATCTTCAAAAAATTAAAAGACGTGTAGGTGGCGCCTCCTACAAGTAAGAGCAATAATATCAGGTTCGAATTCGACACCTCAAAAAACCTCTCAATACCAATTTTCGTTCAATTAAGTCAGTATTTCGAAAGTTATTAAAAAAAAACGAAAATAAAAAAAAAACTTCAACACCCTATATCTTCGAAACGAAGCGTTTCCGGACATATATTTATTTGGACAATTCATATTAGAATATTGTGAGGAATCACTTCCTGAAGTTTGTCAAAGTACTTTTGAATCACCCGGTATAAACTGATATCTGATAAATTTTCAATTGAGAAGAAATCACTGAATATATTTTTGGTCATGTTCCGTGTGACCAGCTGTCGTAAAATCCACCACTTTATAGTCAGCTGACTCTTTTTTTCTTTAAGATATTGGGTTGTCTATAATTTGATAAATTCTCAATCGGGAGGAAATGATTAAAAATACTTTTATGCACGACCGGGCGTAAATTAGCACTTTAGCTCCCGGATTTGCGGGCGTAAAGTAGCACTTTAGCGCCCGCGGACTACTTTATCGCCGGCGGGCAATAAAATCGTTGAACAGGCGCTAAAGTGAATTTCAATCTCATATCGATAGAAATCTATATTCCGATGGATCATATAATCAAACCCAAAACATTATTAACAATAATTTAACGAAAACAATGAACATAAATTAATTTAAAAAATGAATTATAACTTAATATTGACAATACAATTAGAACAGTTATTTATGGAAATAGTTGGATTTGTTGTTTTCTGTTTTTGCAGATAGTTACTGATTTCAACTGATTCCTCATTACTAGACGTCTGAAGAGAATCCATGTTGTTATCTGGTGTTTCAGAGTAGTGAGCACTATTTTCAGATTGTCTGCAATGGCTAGTAGAAGGCTCATCATTTTCTACAATTTTCTTAGCAATCTTCAGTTTATTTGCAACTGAATTTTCAATATAACCTTCCGCAACAGTCGTCGACTTCCACCCAGCATGTCTTTTAATGTTGATTATAGCCTCGCCTGCATCTGATAACATAGTTGCTGAGGAACGTCTGAAGCAGTGACCAGTATATTCTTCCGCATTAGAAATACCTAGGTAAGTGGCTATTCTGAATGGTATTTGACCGAATGTATTTTTTCCGATAACCTGTCTCGTACACTTGCCATTTTTATAATATAAAAAAAACCGCTTCTGATCTCGCAAGGAAGAATATTTTCTGTAAATATCCAAATAACTTGGCGATTTCTGTTGTTTATCGATTACAGTAAATACTCGATCTATCTTCGTTTTCGTTTCTTGTATAGTTATGAGTAAGAATGTCTCGAAATCTTGAATGTCGCCCACTGTGATATTTGCCAATTCTTCGCGGCGACATGCTCCACAAATAACAAAAATCAGTGCTACCTACAATAAATTCTCAGATTAACATACTGAACATTGAGAAAACGTGAAATTAGAACTCACTTTCATCATAAGATACAAATCGTCTGGTGCTTCCCTCAAAAATAACTCGATTTCTTCTCTGCTTAGAATCTTCGATTTCTTTGGTTTATGACCATCAAATTTTCGTTTCAAAAAAGCTATCAATCTTGAGTATCTACTGATATCTATATCGCTCGGGCTATTACTTACACGCTGCGGTCCATAAAAGCCTATTTTACGCCCTTGATACATAAATAGCTATTTGTTTCTACATGCGTGGGAGGCTATCGCTGCTCAACCCACCCACGGAACCGCAGCTGACGTTCATGAGGCTTCACCCGAGAGGAAATGATTGACGAAATTTGTACCTGGCTCTTAGTCTAGATTTATTAATAGCATACTGCAGTCTCCCTACGCGTATTGATCCCAGTCTCTCTGATCCTCTTTTTGGTACATTGAAGCTAGAGTAGGTGTGATAATTTGGTTCAGTTGTTCACATTGTCTATTAGCTTTCAGTGTTGCAGTCATTCGGAATATGAATAATATTGTTCTCTTTACAAATATTTTGAAAACTGCAGCCAGTTAACGACGTACCTTGGTCGGTTATAATCCTGTTTGGTGGTCCTACTATGTTGACAATATCTCCTAGAACTCTTGTTGTAACAGCTGAAGTTATATTTTTGACAAATCTGAGAAAAGTAAATTTTGTGAATCCATCGATCAACACTTGAAGATGTGTATTTTTATTTAGTTATTGAATATACATCCAGCAGGCCGAAGCCCAATTATAGGAGTACATAATATAGATTACAACATGTGGTTGAAAAAGTTACGAATAATGATACATTCACTTATATAGGTTAGTAGTAGTTAGATACAATAACTGGTTGAAAGGATTATAAATAATAATGATAACGTTCATAGGTTAGTCAGAAAGTAAATTGGAAAGGTTTGTCTGAATTGATTCTGAGTGAGGAAGAAAATGTCAACTGTCGCAAATTTATTACAATTTCTGCACATTCAGTTTATTGGAGAATGAAATTTTTGTTGTGTATTTGGAACGTTGAGATGGAAGGTATTTTGATACCGGGAGGCTAGTCGAGGTATGTTGAAATCGATTAGTGAAAGTAGAGTCGAAGAATCCAAGGAATTGTGTATAAGCTTGTGTATAAATATTAGATCCTTCTCTTTTCATGATTGGAACTAAATTCGTTCAGAAGGAGTTCATAACTATAATTTCTTTCAGGGTAGCGTTTGTATTTTTTGTAGAATATGTATTTTGGGAACTTCCTTTGTACCATCTCAATTGCTGAGATTGTTTGTTGGTGATATGGATTCCAAATTTGATTGCAGTATTTCAGTTTACTTCTGACCAACGTATATACAACAGACAAAGTCATCCAGAGAGTTGAATTCACCAAGTTCGAATAAAAACCAAGTGTTTCATAGCTTTTGAATTATTGCTTCTAGTGATAAGTGAAGTTAGTTTAGGTCGTAAACAACACCCAAGTCCTTTGCTGTGTGATTCTCGATAGTGCTCTTTGTTAAGCAAAAAATTGTACAACAGTGGAGTATTTTTTCGTGTATATGTCATTACTCTATCCTTGCTAGTATTTAATAAACGTTTATTCACCATTTTTCTAAAGAATTTAGATCGTTTTGTAGTGAAATAGAATCAATTGGACCATTAATTCATTTGTGTAATTTCATGTCATCAGCAAACAGAAGGGTTTCAGATTTGACTTCAGTGCATATATCATTCACGAATAAAAGAAATAATAATGGTCTCAAATTGAGAACTCCGAACGAATGGTCCCAAATGATCCATATGTATAGTATAGAATAGCTCGAACAATTAATTTTTCACATTTTCAATTAGTACTCTAATCCTTTCTGAGTTCACCTACTAAATTTGTGAGTTCTCCAAATGTAACCGTTTCTCGATGCAACTTGAAATAAAAATACATTGAACGCCCACCTCATTGGTTGTTTGGCATTATGAAGGGGTGGACGTATAACTTTCTTTCTTTCTTTTCTTCAAGCAAACCTTCCCAATATCAAGCTGTTTTACAAATTTACAGCTTTGGTTAACATAAATTTAATGTGGATGGTACTTTCGTAGTCTGCACCATTTTTTTTTGAAGTTGTTGGCCATACATGGCTGCGTCTGCCCAGAGACCCAATAACGTAATCTGTGGTGGTTTACGGTAATTTATGCAACAAGCGATCATCGAAGTTATTGACTGGTTTTCACGCGGCGAACAGTTTTCACTCAATTTGGCCTACTATATATTTTATTAAGTGTAATCATATTTATTTATCTTTCCATTTTCCTTCATAATTCAACATTATAATTTGAACGAACCCTATATTTTAAGTTGAAGATGAATTTATTCAATTGAGAATGGATATACTATATACGAGCTAATTTAGACTTTTGTCAATACAATTTTCAGAACAGCCCTCGTACACAGGAAATCTCTTCGGTGGGAAGGACTCAAATATTAAGCGGGCTCTATATGACAAAAACAACTTCACTCAATATTTCTCTCGAATTTTAGCGATTTGTTCAACTTGGCGTCTGGCGTAATTCTACACTGTGATTCATAAGGTGTCCTCATTGACGGTGTCAGTGTATAAATCTCCAATTTTTCTTGCGCCCACACCATTATACATGAGAATGAATAATATACTTTCACTTTGTAGCCAGCGGTAAAGTCAAATGTTCCCACTTATGATCAAAACAAGTAATACCATTCATTTATCTGTTTCCTATGCGAGGTAGAATGCAACTAGCTGCTCAAAATAGACAGGCCAACTTAAAATGTTTTCTTGTTGGCCTTGCTACTTTGTTTACGAAATCAAATATTGAAATTGATTGACAACATGACAGATGTTATTATGCAGCACCATAATCAATTATTGTGAAGGATTTCCCGGAACATTTTGTACAAATTGACTTGGAAAATTAGTTGGATAATTGTATCCTAATTGAGAATTACCTTGCAAATTCCATTAAATTGGCCTGTTTCCTTTTTGCAAAATTTCAAATGAAGCTCAATATTCAGTGTGTAATATCTACTCTGTCCCAAATCATGGTTTACATTTCTTTCAATACTTTGATTATTGAAATGTAAAAGAGTTAATGAGTTTAAAAAATTGTATGATGATAAAAATAATTTATTCATAATGCTTGTATATAGGTGGCAAAACAAATCTTGACATTTTATTCCTGTCAGTTGAAGAAAAAAAAAAAGAAACAAAAAGAGCAGAATCAAAATTATACCCGCTTTTGTAAACGGTGGACCATTAATTTTTACGCTAGATACCTGGCTCATTATAATCCTACACATGATTTGACGCTGACGAAAGGATTAGCGATAAGTTTCTGGCCCATTTTAACCTTACTTTTGACGTTATTTTAATCTGCTATTGAAAAGGTAGATAGTCTCAAATATTTGCTAATATTTTGTTTTCGCTCCTTCAGTTATGGAGATACCCAAAGTAATAAGTGAACGTGGTAAAGAAGTGCTTATTGTGTAGTCGGAAAACATTACGATAGATGAAGTGCATAAACCTATTTGAGATGCACCATACGTTCTTGCAACGCGAAGAGTTTTAATATGGGCGTAGAAGACCTTTCTTTACGGAGATATTTGCAACATAATCATCCCCAGACATTAAGGTTGGCGACAAATATGGCATGTAAAACTAATCCGATAGAGGAGCCACCATGATTTAGTGAATATTCATCCAAGTCAACAACCGTGCAAATGAGTAATTTCTACTACGAGACAATAGCCGGAGAACTGGCCGGTGGGCACTGTTGCTGATAAAGTTACGTACTCCATGTAATAGCTGTCTTGAAGTATCAATTATCATTTGGTTTGGAAATTATTTAGGAAGAAATTACTCGTGAATGAAAATAAGTTCGAAATAACATTCTTTGAAAATAAAATCTAACGTTGTTATATCCATTATTATGAGGTCCAACAAAGGTTATAAAAAGAGCCTAGAGATTCGTAATTATATTGGTGGGCTTGACAACATGCCAGTTGAGTTGTCCTGAGAAGGTGAAATGGGGAAATCCTTGTTACGGATTTTAAGGCAGAATATATTATTCCAGCGCCAGCGGCAGAGGAATCGTTATTGAATTTTGAATTTTGATATTCTTCTAGTGAATGTTCTGAAAATCTCGCATTGTCAACCGGGCATATATTAGTTTTGAATCCCAGGTTCATATGTATTTTGATTGCTACTTTTGTGTTATTTTGTTTGAATAAGTCCTTGGGAATGAACCGATTTTTATGAAATCAATGAATAATCTTTGATGCCATAATTCACTGGTTGAATTATTACAACAGAAGATATCAGACTTGGAAGTTACAGCTCATAATTTTTGAGAAAAAAATGGATCCCACGTAAGAAATATTTTATAAGGATTGTGTACTGGAGGAAATAATCAGACAACGTTCTCTAAGGGATACAAAATGTTACGACTCTCCGTGGATAGAAGATGCTGTAGAATCAAAAATAGAAAGAAATAAATTATATTTTTTACGTCCTATATGTTGTTTGCTGAATTTTCCTTTGTAAAATCAGAAATCATTGATTTATTCTTGTACATCGCGTGTGATTTCCAGTAGTTATATCACAAGTGATGGATATTTTGGTTAGTATACTTTGAGATTTTGGTGTCAATATCAAAGTTTACTATTCCCAAATATCTCTCGCGAGTGGTATATTACCAAATTATATATCGAGCTAGGTATAACAATCATACCTACACTTGAAAAACCTATGTTTTTCTACGTTTTTTCAAATTTCTTCTAAGGAAGTTTTTCCGAAACGGTCGGACATCATTTTTAATTTGAGAGTGACTTGGACGTCATCTGACAGTGACTGAATTATTTTGATAGGTTTGATATAAACAATAGTAAATACCTACTTGTTTTATAGCAAGTAGCGTGAATATTCGCGGATATACTAGCAACATGGTGTATATTCGCTGATATTGGGATTTGATTGGTTAGATAGATGCTTTTGATTAGCTGAATTCATTTCGAGGTATTTAATCGCGGCTATACTAGCAACATAGTGTATATTCGCTGATATTGGGATTTGATTGGTTAGATGAATGCATTTGATTAGCTGAATACATTTCGAGGTATATAATCAGTAGTAATGCTATAAGTACTTCAAAATAATCAGGTTATACATCGATAACTTGTTGCATAATTAGTGTCAGTTTGACAGTTTAACAGTTTGACAGAATAATCCTCCCGCTTCGCGGTCGGATTATTCTGTCAAACTGACACGATTTGTAATCATGCAGGAAGTTTGAGATGTATAACCGTATTTATTTTGAAGTACGTATTATATTTGATACGATTATTTTTTCAGTAAATTAAGTAAATATAAACAATTTATTAATTTAAATACAAATTGGTACAATGAAAATTACTATTATTATATACTATGTTTTTTTTAACTGAGTTATTTTCTGCGCTGGAAACGTGGCTACTGCTCATTGAAGTGCTGGAAATACCGAAGGTGTTATTACTTGAACCTGTAACGTTTTTAAAATTGGATCTCATCTAATTTATTATGTTTTGGTGATGTTGTTCATCTAACTGTAGGTAGGGTGATAGAATTGCTATTACCATGTCCTGTTATTTTAATAAGTTCTTGTTCCGATACACCTGCTTTTACCAATTGTGAAACAGCAGTGGCTCGGTGAGAATGATTTGAAAATGTTTTGTTTGTCATATTTAAATTTGCCAATTCTGCAGACTTTTTGGTCCATTTACTAATTTCATGCACTCCAATTGGCATATTTTTGTACCAGCCAAGGGTTTTTTGTTTTCTCCAGTTAGGATTTACTGTCAGAAATAACCTATCTGTTTTAATATTGATGTTTTCGCTTCTTTTTATCATTAGTTTATCTAGAAGTCTTACTGGACAACGACTTACTTCATTATGGTTGGGTACAAGCCATTTATTATTAGCACACCGGTTTGCTCCTCCCTGTGTGGTTTTGGTAAAAATAGGATTATATTGTATTCTACCAGTTGGAGTATCATCATTTCCAGTTTCCTTTTGAAAATAATGAGTTAAGCATGACGCTCCTCCATTTCCTCTCCACGCAAGTTCTACAGAAGCAATTAAGTTTTTTTTTATTTGTAATCCTTCCGGTGTATTTTCATCTCACGCTTCTTTCATTGCTATGTACTCGGTATCTTCAAATGCTGATGCACTAATCTTTCTCTTGTCCGGTAACATTTGAAGTTCCATTCTTTTTGAATTTATTGCGTTCCGTGCGGCTAAAAATATGGGACCAGAGAATGGATCAATTACTCTATCAAACTCCTTCATATATTTTTCTTGTATTTGTTTTGCCGTTACGTTCCACATCGTTTCAACCACATTTTCTTTATAATTTTCTCCATTACCTTTTCGCATATTAAACGCCCAAACTTTCAAAATGGATGCTATCATTTCAGTGGAAATTGATTTATTTATTACATAGTTTCTTTCACTACAAAACGTAAGAAATTGTTTCCATAGGTACTTTCGTCTATTGCATTTAATGATAAATCTCTGAATCGACTCATTTTTGAACAATTATTGATGAACGTCAAAATTTGACGGTCCTGTTAGTTTGTGTATTGTTGTATATTGATGTCGATGTGGTTACTACGGAAATGAAATTATTGTAAAATTTTCGATTGGTGGAGCTACTCTATGTATAATCAGGTTTTATCGAAATTATACAAGGTAACTCAACTAAATTGAACGTTCTGATTGGTTGAAAATTACACGAAAAAAATAATCACCAATATAAGACTACAATAATTTACCTTCGTCACATATCTGAGAAAAAAAAATATTTCCATGGAAAAATGTGTTCTACGCGCCTTCAAATCCCCCAAGAAACCATATTTCTTTCCAATTCTTCAAAAGCGAATTGTTACAGTTCATTATTGTGTTATGAGTGTTCAATGGTTACAAGCATTGTACAGAGAGTAATTTTTAATCAACACATAATTTGCATTTTTAAAGAAGTTTATTGGAGCTGCCATTCTGAATGATTTTGATTTTGACAACAAAATCATAATCTCCGACCCCAAAAAACCCGAACTATAAATCACAAAACCCATTCCCCTAAAAACCCTAAATATCAAGGCGCAAGAATACCTATTTTGTATTCACGGCCAACTTATGAATCTGTCATTGATAGAATAACCTAGGTCAAACAATTAAAGAAATATGCTCTGTCTTTTTAGCGCATTTGTATAAAACTTGTCATTAACAATATTTTTAATTTTTCCTGTTTAATGCATTTGTATAAAAGTTTGTCTTCAATTTTTTGTACATTTTCAGTTAATTATTTCTAGCTATTCATGAAATCCTTATCTTATTAAATTCTGCCAAGAAATTGATAATCTTCGACGCCAAAAATCCCCTTATACCAATTTTGAATAGAATCGGGCCAAAATCACAAAACTCGTCATCTTGAATTCATGAATTTTGACAAAAAAATCATAATCTCCGATCCCAAAAACTCCGACACACCAACTTTGAATAGAATTGGACCATAGTCGCAAAATTCGTTCGTCATCTTGGAGCCGTCATCTTAAATCGATGAATTTAATTATCTTCGACCCAAAGAACACCGACATATACCAATTTTGAATAGAAGCGCTCCATAATCACGAAACTAGTCCGGTTTTTTCTGTAACAAAAATTTCATAATAGATTGTCACCGGAATTATGAACACATGCCAAAGTTAATCGGATGACTAGAAGTGCAACAAAATTCATTTGCAAAATTTCACCCAAACGTACAAATCGAGAAATAAATTATAATCACAGAGAAACAAACAAGGCAAGTTGGATGAAAGCTTGTAAAAATATCAGCGTTTTGCGAAAAAATACAATTTTCGAAATATTGAATAAATTAACTAACAAAGAGGTGCACTACCCTCAGAAGGAAGTTTAGAAAAATTATTTCTCGTGCGCCTATTATCAGTCAGGAATAGCATCGTTATATTATACAGATTGAACCTCCGAACCCGTCATTGATTCTTGATTTTTATTTATATTTCCCCAAATTACTCTCCATGATACGATCATTAATAATATCCGAATCTGAAACTTTCATTTTCTCTTGCTACTTCTGAAGACGTTAACAAACTCACTATTCCTATTTCATTATAGTATAGTAGGCCCTGGATGAATGTAATTTACAGTGGCGCTCTCTATCCGAAAACGGCTGGACTAAGAAATCAGTAATAATATTGGTGTTATGAAGCTGTTCTTCCATTTATTTGGAAAAATTCCAGTGATTAATGAATGATTGAATATCATAGTCAATGGTTTAGTTAGGGTATACATGAATCTTTTCAGAAAGAAAGCAGGGATGCCATCTGGACCACAACAAATTGGAAATTTCAGTTAATACAAGTTAAATTTGGTATATTACACAATCATTACTTACATTGTAGATGTGGTAGTTTAAGTTAGAATCAGAGTAGACATTTGAAAAGTGTGAGGCAAAAAGATTCACAATGTCACTATCGTTGTCGCTGTCAATTCCCTGATCCTGATACCGTGATCCTTCTTTATGGAATTTATATGATTCACTGGGATCTCAGATGAGAAAATAACATAGTAATCGGCATTTGAGAGGGTGCATTTGTATAACATGAGCTTGTTTTTTTTAATGATAACTTGCTTCAGTCCGGCCGAGTACCATTTAGGAAAATTACTAGACTTGAATTCTCTTTTGGGGACAAATGCATTTATAGCATTAGTTATGATTTGATAGAATTTCTCAATCATTGCATCAATATCTTCATCGTTAATATAAGAATCCCAATCTATTGGTGCAAAATAATTATTAAGGGAGATATTGATCAGCATTCCTAAAATCAAAAAATACTTTACTCTGTATGCCAATGGCTTAAAATCATTAGTAAGTTTCATATCACAAACTATTGATAGCATGAAGCTATTGCTACTTTTCTGGCGTTTATTCTTAAATCCGAGGTAGGCTCGGTTAGGGACAATATCTCTCGTCATGAATTCTAAAAGACAAAAGTAATTAATGTTTTTCCTTACCATATGTTGTGGGTGTATTATCAATAATGTGATATATTACTTTTTGCAGTTCTCACAGATGAGGCCATTTACCTGGTTTCTGTTGACCCAAGGTTCTTGGATTTATAAGGGTAGTCATATTTATTTATCTTTCCTTTTTCCTTCATAATTCAACATTATAATATGAGTTGAGGATGAATTTATTCAATTGAGAATGGATATACTATATACGAGCTAATTTAGCCTTTTGTCGATACAATTTTCAGAACAGCCCTCGTATACAGGAAATCTCTTCGGTGGAAAGGACTCAAATATTAGGCGGGTCCTATATGACAAAAACAACTTACCTCATTATCATTTCGGATTTCAGCGATTTGTTCAACTTGGCGTCTGGCGTAATTCTACACTGTGATTCATAAGGTGTCCTCATTGACGTGTCAGTGTATAAATCTCCAATTTTTCTTGCGCCCACACCATTATACATGAGAATGAATAATATACTTTCACTTTGTAGCCAGCGGTCAGGTTACCACTTATGATCAAAACAAGTAATACTATTAATTTATCCGTTTCCTATTCGATGTAGATAGAATGCAATTAGCTGCTCAAAATAGACAGTTTCAATTAATTCAACTTGAAATGTTTTCTTGCTGGCCTTGCTATTTTGTTTACGAAACAACAAATATTGAAATTGATTGACAGCATGACAGATGTTATTATGCAGCACCATAATCAATTATTGTGGAGGATTTCCCGGAACATTTTATATAAATTGACTTGAAAAATCAGTTGGATAATTGTATCCTTGTTGAGAATTATCTTGGTAATTCCATCAAATTGGCTTGTTCCTTTCTTGTAAAATTTCAGTTGAAGCTCAATATTCAGTGTGTAATATCTATTCTGTCCCAAACTACGGTATACCTTTCTTTCAAATCCTTCGATTATTGAAATTTAAAGGAGTTAATGCGTTTCACAAATTGTATGATGATAGGTGGCTGTGCTCAAAAAAAAATTCGACATTTCATTCCTGTCAGTTGTAGAAAAGAAAAGAGCAGAAAACCAATCATACCCGTTTTCGCAAACGGTGGGCCATGAATTTGTACGCTAGATAGGTTAGGTTAGGTTAGGTTTTAAGTGAGTGGGTCTCGTACGTTCCTCCACTGCGACCCGTGAGAATCTATTGTGGCTCACACCAATTCATATTCCACCAAATGAGTCCAGCTTCTTTACGAAGCCGATTAGTTTACCTGGTGAATGATTTTTCAGGTCCGATTGCAAGAGTGAGGCTCTGCCAAACGTCGAAAACCTGATTCTGTCCGCGGCGGGGCAGGCGCAAAGTATGTGCTGCTGTTTCGTCATCTTTTTATTTTATTTATTAAGTGATCTATAGAACAGGCAGTTCCAATAATCGATTACAATATATAAAAACTAAGTAAATAACCATTTTAAAAATAATACGATGACTTAAACAAAAAATTAACTCCAGATTACCTGAATCAATATCAAATTGAGAGACACATTTAGTTGAGGATGACAAGTAGACCTTTTACATTTAAATTGGCTTTCTGTTACAATTCACATTTGCTTCTAAGGATGACATTTCAATTTCAATTTTTTTTTCTAAATGTTTTTACATTACATTTAACATAGAAATCTATATTCCTCAAATAATTAGCAATAGAACACATATTGTATAGTGGGGAATTTAAACCTAGGTTGGTTCGAGGTTTAGGCAAAACAAATATATCTCTTTTTCTATTATTAAAGTATATACTGCAGTTCAGACTAATTTGTGACAAAAGTGAGGGTTATCTATTTAATTATGTAGTAGCTTATAGGAAAATAATAGAATAGCAATTGTTCTTATAAATTCTAAGGTTGTGAATTTAAATTCACCCAAGGAAGTATGATAACTGAGATTAAAAATATATTCACCATGTTTTTTGTAAGACAAAGAAGGCATGCCGGAATTTCCGTCAGTCCTAGTCTTGACATATGGTGATTCAGACGACAGTGGCCAGTAAGCAGGTTTATTAACAACGTAAGTCCTCGCTACTGGAGACAAGGCCCGATTTCACCAACCTCTTTAAACGAGTTTTGTTCAAATTAAACTTAGATTAAGCTCTCTACACGTCATATTGGATTTCACCAGGAACTATAAACCGCGTTTAGTTCTAAACGGTGTTTCCACTTAAAACGGGCTGAATTTGGCCAGTTACGAAGTTAAACGACGTTTAGTTCATTGGTTTCGTGCACGTTTGACAGATGGTTGACATTGGAGGTAAACCAACCTTACTTTTTCGATTTGTTTATGTTGGAGAATTGAACATTCTTACCTATTTCAAAAAGAATTCAGTAGTTGCATTACATGTGTTATTGTTTAATTCGTAGATGATCATGCCTTCATATTGTTCTGTTGTGAAATGCAATAAAAATGCATCAAAAGACGGCCAAATACGATTTTTCAGGTAAATTGTACATGTTTGTATTTTTGACCCTGTTATCAGAATTCCATCTGCTGTTGTGAGAAATAATCTCCCAGAGAAGGCAATCAGCCTAGATACATGCCATCATGAAAAGGGTCTGATAAGTTAACGAAATATGGTGGAGTTTGTTCCAGACATTTTCACTCTGGTAAAGGAAATATGTTGTACCAATTTATTCAATAAGCTGGGTGCCGAATGAAGTCCAAAGAAGGAATTTATTTCATGAATTATATTTTCATATTCCAACTTGAAATTCATTGTAGAGGATATTATCACTTTTATCAAGTTTCTTCAAAAACTGAACTTTGAACACCGAACACCCACAAAAATATCACAAAACATGAGCCAAACACGAAAGTTATCGGTTTTCAATTTCTAGGTTATATTTTCACTTGGCTTTGGCTCCTCTACAAAACAACGGAATCTATGCAAAAATAACAGAAACGTACATATTTTACTATGTTGCCAGCTTTTGACTGTCCTTGAACTAAGTTTCAATAAACTCGGTTTAGCTTTCGTCTGTTTGTGTCGGTGAAACTGGATCGAGGTTTATCAAGATTAAAATCTGAGTTTAGTGAGAACGGAGTTTAGTAAAACGCCGTTTATCTGTCTTGTGGTGAAATCGGGCCTAACAATTGTTTGGTGACGTTTTTCGAAAGATTTATAAATGCTTTGGAATGGACCAATCCTGGTAAGTTACGCCAGAAATCCGATACTCTTGCAGTCCAGGTATTCAGTGTTTGTTTGGCAAAGCTTGGAGGAATGCCAAGTGCGGGTTCTGGTCCGATAACATCTTTTGCGGCCCCCTCTTTCGCGAGAGAGTCTGACGCCTCATTGCCTTCCATGCCGGAGTGGCTAGGAATCCAGACCAGAGACAGATTGTTGAATCTTCCTACTGACAGTTCCATACTAACTCGGACGTTGATCGGCACGAGCTAAGTGTTTTTAGAGCCGCTTGACTGTCCGAAAAAAAAAATATAAATTTGTGTGTGAGGTTGGTTTCCTTCAATCTCTCTGCACATAAATCAATGGCGTGAATTTCCGCCTGAAATACGGTCGCGTAGGATCCTAGGCAGGTTGAGATCTCTGTCCTGGGTCCACGATTGTATACACCCGCAACCATCTGTAAACCAACAGTTGTCTGCTCTAAGTAGTTCCTCCTTTCGAAAGAAGAACCCATTCGTCTCTATCTGGAATTAGGACGGTAGTTGACTGTTGGAGGCATTATATCGGAGTTATTCCCAGAACGATGTGACTTTCGGTGTCGACCAGTAGTTTGCTACCCTCCGTATAACCTGTTGGGTGCAACTAGCAATATGAACAATTATGTATGTTGTCCATCTAGCCTCTCTCTCCAGAAGAATATGGAGAGGAGGTAAGTCTAGAAGGATTTCCATAGCTGCTGACGGTGTGGTGCTGATAGCTCCAGTGATCACCAGACAGACCTGTCTCTGTATACTAGAGAGCTTTGCTTGGGCCGTCCGCTGTGAAGGTTTCGGCCACCAAGCGATGGCTCCATATGATCTAATAATCATCACATATATCGAGTGGATTTGTTTGGGGCCTATGCCCCAAGATTTTCCACAAATCCTTCGACATGTCCGCTGCAAATGGAATGACCTCGCCGTTAAAAGAAAGTGGAGTTAGGTCTTCCAGTTTCCTTTTCCTGGTGAAGGGTACTATTACAGTTTTGCTAGGGTTGACAAACATCTGTACCCTCTGGCACCAACTGTGTTCATCATTCGATGATTTTTGGACGATATTAGAAGCTACAGTCCCCGACGTTGTCCTTGCCAAAATGACAAGGTCATCAGCATATGCTTGAAATTCTACACTTCTTCTTTCAAGGACATTGAGTATGTTGTCCATCAGGAGGGACCACAGAAGGGGGGATAGTACCCCGCCTTATAGGCAACCCCGGTAGACCTTGAACCTAAGGCCTTGTTTTGAAAAGATGTAGTGGCTATTCTGTTTATGAGCATGGCGTAGATCCAGCCGGTGATGGTTGGTTCTATGCCTTTTTCAGCCAAAACGGATCCAATGGAATTTGGCAGTGCATTACCAAATGCAGCACCATAATCAATTGTTGTGGAGGATTTCCCGGAACATTTGATATAAATTGACTTGAAAAATCAGTTGGGTTTTGCTAGGGTTGACAAACATTTGTACCCTCTGGCACCAACTGTGTACATCATTCAATGATTTTTGGAGGATATTAGAAGCTACAGTCCCCGACGTTGTCCTTGCCAAAATGACAAGGTCATCAGCATATGCTTGAAATTCTACACTTCTTCTTTCAAGGACATTGAGTATGTTGTCCATCAGAAGGGACCACAGAAGGGGGGATAGTACCCCGCCTTATAGGCAACCCCGGTAGACCTTGAACCTAAGGCCTTGTTTTGAAAAGATGTAGTGGCTATTCTGTTTATGAGCATGGCGTAGATCCAGCCGGTGATGGTTGGTTCTATGCCTTTTTCAGCCAAAACGGATCCAATGGAATTTGGCAGTGCATTACCAAATGCAGCACCATAATCAATTGTTGTGGAGGATTTCCCGGAACATTTGATATAAATTGACTTGAAAAATCAGTTGGGTTTTGCTAGGGTTGACAAACATTTGTACCCTCTGGCACCAACTGTGTACATCATTCAATGATTTTTGGAGGATATTAGAAGCTACAGTCCCCGACGTTGTCCTTGCCAAAATGACAAGGTCATCAGCATATGCTTGAAATTCTACACTTCTTCTTTCAAGGACATTGAGTATGTTGACCATCAGGAGGGACCACAGAAGGGGGGATAGTACCCCGCCTTATGGGCAACCCCGGTAGACCTTGAAACTAAGGTTTCGTTTTGTAGAGATGTAGTGGCTATTCTGTTTATGAGCATGGCGTAGATCCAGCCGGTGATGGTTGGTTCTATGCCTTTTTCAGCCAAAACGGATCCAATAGAATTTGGCAGTGCATTATCAAATGCAGCACCATAATCAATTGTTGTGGAGGATTTCCCGGAACATTTGATATGAATTGACTTGAAAAATCAGTTGGATAATTGTATCCTTGTTGAGAATTATCTTGTCAATTCCATAAAATCGGCCTGTTCCTTTTTGCAAAATTTCAATTGAAGCTCAATATTTAGTGTGTGATATATATTCTGTCCCAAATTATGGTATACATTTCTTTCAATCCTTTGATTATTGAATTTTAAAAGAATTAACAAGTTTAAAAATTTTTATGATAATAAAAATAATCAATTCTTAATGCTTCTATAAGTGGCTGTGCTCAAAAAAAATCTCGACCACTGTCAGTTTAAGAAAAAAAAAAAACAAAAAGAGCAGAAATCAAAATCATACCCGTTTTTGCAAATGGTGTGAATTTTTACGCTAGATCCCTGGCTCATTATATTCCTACCCTTTAAATTGAACGCTGACGAAAGTATTACCGATACGTTTCTGGCCAATTTCAACCTAACTTGAAAAGGTGTTATTTTAATATGCTATTGAAATGGGAAGGTATACCGGGTGACACAGGATATCGGGCCACCCCTGTAACTTCTGCATTCGTGAACGGATTTTTCTGAAATTTGGTACAGTTATATAAGCAACTATTTCGGATTTGATCACATTACAATCCAATATGGCGGACCTCCGGTTTTTCTGGAAATGCCAGTAACTTTGTTTTTTCGAATGGAACACCCTGTATATTTTTACATATTCAAGTTCAACAGGTTAAAACAAGTCCAAACCTCATGTCAAATGTAATTTTTTTCAAACAATTGAAATTAAAATTGTTTTTTTATTTTACATCGTGGATAAATGAGATGTGGTCGAAGCTATTCACAATGAGTCGCAAATAACAGAAAATCTTAATTTTTTCTGAAAAATCATTTTTTGTGTCACTTACTGGTTAATCAATTCAGTCACATCACATTTTGATCAAAAAATCATTTTTTTCAAATGGAACCCCTTTGGGCCACCTACCTGTCTCTCTAGAACATACATTGAGGAACAAAATGACATATCATTTTTGTATTTCGGTGCAGTAACAAATTGTATAAATTCAAAAATCTACAACTAGTTCATGAGTTTCCTTGCAGTTCGAATAATTTTTCAACTTAGTAAGCTGTGGAAAACAACATTTCTGAATCTTGTCAACTAATTGTAAGTTATACTTATAAGCACGATAATGGTGTTTTTTTAAAATTCTTCTAGCGTTTTCTCGACTTACATTGCATTGGTATTCCAATTCCCGCGTCGAAGCGGTTGGATCAAAATCAACATAAGCAAAACGTTCATTTCTGCCTCCTCACTTACGATCATCTTCTCCATTGTTGGGTTCTTTTCTGTGTGGGTATCGTTCAGCGTATAACTGACAAGCGGCGACACTGTTTTAAAAACATTCTCCGTAAATCAATAACATATCAACCTGTTCACTTCTTGTGAACTTATAATTTTAATTTTACATTTCTACTATAAACTTATTCTCGGAAGTTAACTACTTTTCGAGAGTTGAGATGAAAGATGACAGCGAACCACAATTAGTTGACAAGATTCAGAAATGTTGTTTTCCACAGCTTACTAAGTTGAAAAATTATTCGAACTGCAAGGAAACTCATGAACTAGTTGTAGATTTTTGAATGTATACAATTTGTTACTGCACCGAAACACAAAAATGATATGTAAGTTTTTTCCTTAATGAATGTTCTAGAGAGACAGGTAGGTGGCCCATAGGGGTTTCAGTTGAAAAAAATGAATTTTTGATCAAAATGTGATGTGACTGAATTGATTCATCAATAAATGACACCAAAAAAAATTTCTGAAAAAATTATATTTTTCTGTTAAGTGCGACTCATTGTGAATAGCCTTGACCAAATCTCATTTATCCACGAGGTAAAATAAAAAAACGATTTTAATATTAATTGATTGAAAAAAAATACATTTGACATAAGGTTTGGACTTGCTTTGACCTGTTGAACTTGCATATGTAAAAATATACAGGGTGTTATATTTGAAAAAACAAAGTTGCTGGCATTTGCAGAAAAACTGGAAGTCCGCCATATTGGATTGTAATGTGATCAAATTCGAAATGGTTGCTTATATAACTGTACCGAATTTCAGAAAAATCCGTTCACGAAGGCAGAAGTTACAGGGGAAGCCTGATATCTGTGTCACCCGGTATAGTATTATTAGTATAGTAGGCTTTTTCTTATAGGTGTTAGATTGCTGAAGTGTTCGGGATTACTTGTTTCAGGAAGCGGCGCAACAAGGCAGAAGTAAAAAATTGCCGGGAGAAAGAGCTTTCTCATTCGTCACCCAACCGTTCAACATTAGACTTAATATCATGAATGGCCTGTGAAGCTGATTCTGAGTCTAGCTATTTAAAATCAAAGTCCATATTTGATCACTAAATATGGAATTTTGGTGGTAATATATTTGATCCGTACAAGCAGTATCATCCTATTGGAGCGAAGCGAAGTAGTCATTCATGAGATTCACATAGGACAGTTTTTCAGGTATTTCAGTAGTGCTCTAAGAATGAACTCTTAGTTATTTCAATACCTCAAAAAATATGCTGGATCTCTTCGTTTCGCCAAAGATGTGATGCCTTTGTTCTGCGCCTAAATTTGGATATGGCCTTATCTCTTTCTTTCATGATAGAACGTACTGCCCTCGTTAACCACGGTTCCTTGGATTTACTTACATAATGTTATCGGTCAGAAATTAAATTTCATTAATGTAATAATATATTAATAAATACCACGTGCCAACTAACTACTATTTTGAAGGTCAACACAGAACAAAATCAAGTCGAAGGTTTTGAAATATTTGTACGTTATTGCCTTGGAATGAGAAATATGTTTTTTTGGAGTTATTGCAAAAAACAGCACCATGATCAGTAATATGATTCGCATTTATCGTACCAGCATGGGAACATTATCATCACGCCATTTATTTTGAGTTCAATGAAAACTTTAATAAAGCCAATTGAGCATTGAAAAAAATATAATTTTAAAGTTTTATTGAATGAGATTCTAAGCTTGAAAATACAATTATTCCATTTTCGTGACTAAAATGTGACATATATCAACTCAAATTAGTGAGGGAAGTTGTACTTTTAATGACTAGTGATTGAAAATCTTTTATTCACAAGCGATTAAAAGTGTTACCTAGGTTACCAATAAACAACCATCAAACACATTGCTCATAGTGCAGCAACGGTGTCGAATTATTCGTATCGAGTAGGCTGGTTTCCAAATTAAATGCAACACAAGCAACGGTAGCGCAGATTTTTATTCTTAGTAGGGTGGTTGTAATTTTGTTTCGATGAGTCAATGACACAATAGTTATTTATACAACAGTTGCAAAATAATTTCTTTTAATTTCTGCGAAACTGGAAAAAATCTGATTTAAAAAACGTGAGTAAAACGCATTTATCTACCCCTATTAAATTATATATTGATTATTCAACTGCTTTTGAGCAATTAATAGTATCTATAAACAAACAACGTGAGTTATAATAACTCACTACTATAACTCACTATAATAAATCGAAAAAGATTCTTGGAATTATTTACGAACCGAATATCATGGTGGCTCTGTTCTTCTGTACAAGCTGTTTGGCCGAAAGGGAACAGTCCATTATTGTTATTGAGGGGAGTTATGTCACTTGAATAATTTTGACGTTTTCAAATTAAGTTAATACCTAATTATTCTGAATTTTGTTCTGAAAAAGATGAATTCAGATAGTGAAGATGAATTATTATGTACACCTCCAGAAATAAGACAAGTAGCTAATGTTACCATAATAATATATATACAAATATAAAGGTGTAGGTATACAAAAATTTTCAAGATTGGTGTAGCAGCAAGAACATTTAGTCATCGTTCACAGAAAATGGACTTTTGGCATATTTTAATGAACTCAGCACTAAATATAAAGCATCGTCCCTGGACTTTCTACTCCATGCTAAGAGCACACTCAACATAAATAATGGAATCAATATAGAGAATTATTTGAAATTACGTGCGTTTCTTAAACGTCAATCAGAGAAACATGTAGCTAAAAAAAGGCAAAAACTTTTAGGTCAGAACAAATTAATAATTTCATAAATGAAGCTCCTGATGGGAAATATCTGGCGACAAAGGTAGTAGATCTCACAATATTCAATCGATTTTATCATCTAGTCAATTACATAATTTATTTTAGGTTGCTTTAATAATGGGCATTATGGGTGCTTGTCGTGCAGAAGAATTGCACTCTATGCAAATTACAGATTTAGAAGATCATGGATCTATTTTTATGGTCAGTGTACCAAATAAAAAAACAAAAATTGCCAGAAAATTCACTGTTACGGGAAATTTTTATACCATAGTTAAGAAATATTTAAATCTTCGTCCTACTGATATATCGCAAACGATATTACCCTTTGAATTTCAAAATGGAAAATATCACTCACAAAGAATTGGCATTAATAAATTTGGAGTAATGGGGAAAGACATTGTTACATAATTTATATACAGGGCATTGTTTTCGCCGCTCGTCGGCAACTTTATTAGTAGATGCTGGAGGGGATATAACAGCACTGAAACGCCATGGCGGTTGGCGATTAACTACTGTGGCTGAGGGATTCGTCGATGATTCCGGAAAGAATAAGACAGATACTGCAAATAAAATATACAGTTCTATAACACCTCAACCAGTTATAGTACATCAACAACATATATGCAACAAACCGAAAATGAAACAATAAACTTGCATAATTCAGTCCCACATATTCAGTTTACTGGTTGTTCAAACTTTACAGTTAATTTTAGTAATAAAAAAAAATGAGTAATTACAATTGAAAATTTCATAGGATTGTTATTGGTAACTATTAAGATTTGTGAATAAAGTTCTTTCTCTGTACTTGTATCTTAGTATTTATTGTTATAGTCGTAGATAAAGTATAGTATTCAACTTGCGGTAATGGTCATAACTCACTTGATGAATTACAACACTCGCCTGCGGCTCGTGCTGCAAACTTCATCTGCGTGAGTTATGACCTACATTACCGCTCGTTAAATAATATACTATTAATCACTCGCCTGGTTGAGGCACTCGCAGCTTCGCTGCTCAGGCGCTCAACATCCAGGTTCGTGATTAAATGCTACGCTTTACTCACTTGCCCTAAAATTGGCTATTTAATATATCGCACCAAATTTAAAGGTCATTTTTTCCAGTTTTCTTTTAATAAACGGGCTTTTTGAGGCTATCCTCATCATGATCTACTTGCAGCATTGCAGTCGCAGTTATTTGGTCCAATTTATACGTTTCATCCTGTTGGTGTTTTCTGAAAGGTGCAGAACATTCTTCATGAACATATTTTGGTAGTATGGGTGTCCCTGAGTCCTAGAGACTCAGATGTACACACTGAAAACTGCACCCTGTAGGCTCGTCTGGCTGTGGCCTCCAATGACACCTGATATCTTGCCTGTTGTTTACGTCCACAATACCCATTCCAATAATTTTAGAGTTAGTTAGAGTCTCATGTTGGCGTACATATATATCTTTTTTTTTTCTAGAAATTATTTTATACTTCTCTATACTACCCTCAAACTCTTTAATCTTCACCCCTATAACTATTGTATAATCCTTCTATAGACTTTCACACATACACTCACATATACAGAGGTCCTCAATACGTAACTGTTTCAAATAGTGGATGGACACTTCAAAAGTAGGTACTAAATTGTTAAACGCATGACTGACTTGACTCATCTGTTCGATGAGGTAGAAACTGCCCATAGACAAGCTCCTTGAGAACTTTTTTGGGACACTCTCCTCATCACCATATGACTAAGGAAATCTGTGTTGTCTAAATCTTATCTTGTCCATTTTCTTATTGATCAATTATTGCCTCCTGGGCTTTTAAATTAGTATAGATTAAGTGATTTTAAGCATTTCTTACTCATAACTTCATATTTTTATTTATATTTATACTTCTGTTTTTAACCTTTTATATATATATATATATATATATATATATATATATATATATTTACCTAGTAGCAATATTGGCACTCATATCTCAATCTATCACATACAGGCCATGTACAAGCATCTGATGCTTCCATGGTCGTTACTAAGATCACAAACACAATCACAAACAAGCATTTTATGCTTCTGTGATGAATCGTTTATTCACTGTATGAATGTACTTATACCTATTTTTTATTGTAAATTTCTTTCAGTGAATAAAATTATTATTATTATTATTATTATTATTATTATTACTACTACTACGCTGCGACTACACCTCATAAGATGCCATTACCAGGTAAAGACATGATGGCAAGTGGCTGCATATTGTAAGTAAAACCACTTGCTTTTCGGCATTGATAATTTAAAAATCGTTTCAGGTGAACGTGTGGGAAAATGCTCATCATGCCCGACCGGTGGTGAATCCTGAGTCATATGGGTGGAGGCTTTACCAAGACACATCCCATCATTATGACCCTTGAGCCCGTCTCCAAAGCCTGCACGGATATCCTAGCCTCTTCCTTACAACCTTGCCATACGCTAATAATACTTGCATCCTTGCTTACTTCCGAGCAACAGAATTTCGGCCGCCATCTTGGAACCCATGCGCTCCAAACTTGAGGTAGGTAAATTTTGAGTATTGCAATCTGTGTAGTATCCGAGAAAACCACTAAGCAGACGTTGCTTGATTTGTTATAAACATTTAAAAGCCTTTTTTTTTTTATTTTTTATCGTTTTTGACTTGTAACTTGTAAACGAATCGAGCAATTTCAATACTTTTCAGAAACAAGTTGTAGAAAATCAAAATGCAAAGAAAATGAGCCCAAGCACGACTCGATCGGATTATTAGTAACGGAGGAAAACCAGGAAAACCGGAAAAAATCTGTTGTTTTTTAAATTCATAACACCGCCCTTTTTCAAGTTTTGAAACAGGCTCTCTACGACATAGTAGTGATTGATATGTACTTCATGTGTGAAAAACTCAGGCATTGTTGGATCATTAGTTTTGGCATAAATGCAATATGATTTTTTTAATGCACTTTATTGCAGCAGACCTGTATGCGTCATAGGTGGTCCGATTTCAATAGTTCTGAAAGATTTTGAGATGACCGAAAACTGGCGAGTGCATGAAAGCGGCTCAGGAGTGGGGGTAGAGCAGCAGACTCATAACGCCCATTTTCGGTCATGTTTGCAAGTATGTTTCAGCTATTTTGCAGCATTTCAACGCAAAATGAGAATATACGTTTTGTAGTACTGCACTTCTGCTCTCGAAATCTTTTTGAAAAACTGGAATCGGACCACCTATGACGCATCCAGGTCTTGTAATAAAGTGCATTAAAAAATTCAGATTTGCAATTATGCCAAAACTAAAAATGCGACACTGCCTGAGTTTTTCACACATAAAGTACATATTACTCACTTATTTTCTCCGGTTTTTCTCCGTTACTAATAATCCGATCGAGTATCGAGATTGCTTCAGCGGTTTTCAAGTTACATGTCAAAAATAAAAAAAATGCCTTTAAATGTTTATAACAAATTAAGCAATGACAGTTGGGAGTAGAAAACATAACAGGATATAACTACGAACCGTCGTTTTCCTGGTAGTATTTTTGTCACAGAATCAATAGAGCAGAAAATCTCTATTGATTGGTCTACTTGTGTAATTGGAGTAAGTTGTTAATTCATAGCGAAGGCATGATAAAAATGCGTTAAAATTTATTTGGTCGAATTATGTATGTCTTCTCGCGAAGTCATTGTTCTGTACATCAATTTAGTTGCTCGATACTCCAGAAATGAATTAATTGAAGTTTTCCATTTTTCCTACCTCTTAGCCACTGCTGATGAATAGTACCAAAAATATACCTAAAAAGTATCGTTGAACCAAAGTTCCTTGCCTATTTCTATCAATACTTATCCGTTATCAGACCCAGACGGCATTGAAATGAACATTATGAAAGAATTGCAACAAACAACCAAAACATATAAAAAAGTCAGCCTTATGTAAAAACTAGTTCTCGTTATTTATTCTTCTGTTTTATTTGCATTAATGAACAACATTCGAAGGTTGAGTTCATATCTTTTGAGAACCTAACTTACATAAACATATTATTATCATTACTTGTATATTCTTGATTAGGAACGCACGTTTTAAGCATTTGTTTTCTTTTATTTCGAGTGGATATGACAGATCATCCAAAAATTGTGATAATCCAAAAATTTCAATTTGAGATTTTGATGGTCCCAATGCACAAGTGCGCATGACACTATTTCAGAGTTATCAATCAATTTTTGACTTACTAGCACTGAACTATTTACTGGTAATGGAAAATCGGTAAAGTGCTAGCTTCACAAGAGTGTTTCGTACCAGAGCAAAGTATGGAGATGGGATAAGGTTAATAAATCGATACGTATATTTTTTATTCATTTATATTCATGCATATTTTTGGAATATAGCAAAGGATATATACGTATAGCAAATATTTCTATTTGTATACAGGATGTCCCAAAATAAGATACAGAACTAAGTTCTATTTTTTTTTAAATGACAACTCCCCCCATTTTCGTTACATTTTTGAATTCGCCATATAACGCACCCGGGTTTCTTAGATTTATCTGCAATAGTTTTTGACTTATGTTAATTTATGTGTCAAAATAGCGACAGAAAATCCATTCGAGATTACTCACCCAAATTTTTTCCAGTCAATTCCTCAGGCTTTAGCGCATCTTCAGAGATGCAGGCGAACTGGGAGTCGATGTTCCATCGCCTACTATGATTTTTTGAAAATTGCAAATTACAATTGAACAGCATTTCTTAATGCCTTTTGCCGAAATAGGGTTGTGGGGTAAATTTGAAAAAAGGAATATTTTTAAAAAAAAAAAAAAACATCAATACATTTCTGAAAAGAATCTGTTTCAACAAAATGAAATTGTAATTGAAACAAGAGTACATCACAAAAGAAACAATTCTAGTAATCTTTACAAGAACAGGAAAGGATGATTAATTGGAAAACAATGTAAAAATTTTGAGGAAAGGCTTACTTATGAATGCTCAAATAGGTCACCATCATATTCCACACAAGCTGCTAGTCTTCTAGTAAATGAGCCCCGAACTCTAGAAGGCTTCCTTGATCCTGTTTGTCATATCATCTGCAATTGTTGGACGATCTCTAAAAACCCCCAAGGAATAGTACCTCCTGTGACTATCCAACGATAGGATTGATTTAAAAATTCTCGCACTTCCCTATGGTTATGTACTATATCACCATCGTGCACTATATTATAATAATCTTTATTTCCGTTTAAAAGTTAAATTGTATGGAAATTGTCAATAACTGAACCTAAAAGTAAAATACAGGAAAACACATTGAGTTAGAAAAACTAACAAAACTAAATATTCAGTAGACTTATAGTTAGTTAAAGTTACATTTAAAATTCCGACAGTGAATAAAAACAGTTTTGCAATAAAAATAATATCAAATCTTTCTTCAATAGTGAGATATTTTTGAAATTTTTAATATCTGTAGGCAAGCTATTGAATATAATATCAACTTCTGCAAATGGAATATACACGAAGGGATATACATTTTTCCAGGGAAATAAAAGCTTAAAAAAAAAGAAACGGTATCCAATGGATAAACTATGTGAAAAGCCGTGAGATGCATGGAAATATTAACTCACTTAAGTTCAGTGAAGAACTTGTCCGTGAGTATACCTCCATCTTTCATTTCTTTGTATGGTTTGAATATTTTTCAAAGGATACAGGTATATCATTAAAGTTTTGGTTGAATATTTTTCAAAGGAATAGCGCTGGTTAAAAAATAATAACAAATATAAATATAAAGAACGCTGCTTATAAAATTACAGAATGTCTTTCAGTTAAAAACACAATATTAACATAAAATTACATTTCATAAGACACATGATATAATAGTAAAAAGTAGATACAGTAAATGACATATTCGGAAAGGTTTCAATGTAGTGGAATGAGGGAGATAGCAAGTATTATGAATCAACAGGTGATAATGCTGTGAATTATTGTTTTATCGGTATCCAGGAACCAATGTTTCAATCTTTTCTTCAGTAATGATTTTGAATTGATTCTTTGAAGTTCATCAGGTAATAAACGGAGTAAGCGAGGAGCCAGGTAAGTGAAGCATCTCTGGCCAACTGACTTATTTGCTTTGGGCATGAGCACATTGATCCCTTTGTTGTTTCTGGTGGAATATTTATGCACTATATCACCACAAATTCACTTCTTCTAACATTCTGGGAAGATGTTCGCGAAGAAAATGTAAATACCTTTCACCATTCAGCACATTGTCGAAAATGTAACATCCAATAATGTGATTTCCAATCAATTCTGTTAGAAAGCAATGTTAAATCTGGCAACTATGTTAGATGTTATTTAGTTTCAGGGAAATTCAAGTTATTTGTTTGTTGTATGGTAGTATTACTTTAGCGTTAGTAGTAGAAAAAATAGAATGGCCGAAAAATGTGAATTGCAAATGTTGATGTGAATGTTATTTGAAGTTAAAATAAAATAATTCAATAAAAGAAGATGTATCCATTTCTTTATGCTACCCCTGCAAATTCATCAAATTCCTCCCTAAACATTATGCACCAATTGCTTTTGGTGATCAACAGTCCTCAACCAGTTGAGAATTTTGATTGCATAATAATGCGTGTTATGTCTGTTGACCGACCCGTTGTTCTTAAACGTTGCTTCATCAGAAAACATAGTTTTTCTGAAATCGCTCAAGAATGCCTACTTTCTCGGATCAACTTCAGACCCCAAAATTCGGTAACCTAGTACTTTTGCCGGCCTAAGCCGTCAACATCGATCCCAACTCATATAAGTTTCGTTTATCACAAAAGATCTTGGTTTTTTCGTTTTATTTCAATCAAAAGCTTAGATCCAAAGTCTTGTATGTCATTCAAATTTAATTGATATAGCTCATCATGGCGACATGCACATTCAACACCAAATATTAAGGCAACCTAAAAAATAAACACTACATAACTATCTAGGTGATTTTAAAATTCTTACATTCTAAACGTACCTTATTCATTAAGTGTATATAATATGGTGCTTGAGTAATAAACGTTTCAATTTGTTCATCTGACAAAACTTTTGACTTCTTTGGTTTATAGTTGTCACTTTGACGTTTCAGGAAAGTACGTTAATTTCGACAATTCCACTCACGTATAATAATTCCCATTTGTGAGTACTGTGACGTGTTTTGCTAGGGTTTGTTTTAATAACCCTTAAACTCCTAGAAAATCACGTTACTTATGACGCCAGAATTTTAGGCAGGAAATATTTTTCTTTTTTTATTTCAAATCTCGGGCGCCAGATTTTATAGTGGTTTTCTCCACGCACTAGGGTAGCTACAGATGGAGATACGGAACGTCCAGGGGTCTGGTATATTGACACTTTTTGAATCTTCACAAAATACTGTAGGCTTTAATTACAAATTTTGGATACTGAACGCCGATTGCTTTAGGGCTCCCAAAGAGACCGACAGACAGAAATGTCTTTGCTTGTTTTTTTTACTTTGCAAATTGACTAAATACGTCTGTTACGTAACTTCAATACTTTATAGGAAATAGAAAGGGGTTTTTCTTCAATGTAAACACAGTGTGTAATAGGTATTAAATTAACTGGTATATTCAACAAGATCTGGCACAACAATTTTCGTAATACAAATACTTTTGTTTAAAAGAAAACGGTCTGGCACATTTAAAGGGGGTAATACATATACCGATATATATATATATATATATATATATATATATATAAATATATACACATATATACATATATATAATCCTATTTATCAAATAGTATCGAAATGATATTTACCTTCACGGTAAATATAACTGGCCAAATGAACAGTAGTTTTCTGGCAATTTAGGGAATAAAATGAACTACTCTTGAGAGCTAAGAAAAACTGTTTCTTCCTGAACACGGTTATCTGACCGACTCAGAAAGTGATTTTTCAAGTTTATAAGCAAGCGGCTTATAACATCTCGATTTCCCCTTGTTAACCCTAATACAAAAATTGAATACCACGTGTCACTTGTATATTACCTAAGCTTCACGTTGGTAATATTCCCGGCTGTGATATTTTTTTCCTCTGTTCCTTAAAATAGCCCTTTTCTTCTACCACTTTTCTCGTTAACAAGAATTATATTTTTGCCTTTGTTTTCCTATTGTTTATGCTCGGTGATTTCCTGAGCTTAGACAATATTAACGAATGGGCGTGGATACAGACGACAAAGCCTCACAGTTTTTCGTGTTATAAAATCCCTTATTTCCCCACAATGTAATCAAAATCGTTTATTTACCCAAATCACCTTCTCAAGTCGCTATTATGAATTATTCCTCCTGAATATAACTATAAATTTTGAAATTCGTGAATTTTGTTTTGCTCGGCATGTATTTTCAGGGACTTTTCAACGCCTTTATCGCGGCCGATGTTCCAATTTGGTTAGTGCCTGAATCGGGACAACGGGGACCAATAATTATTGTTATGTAATTGGTTTATACGTCAATTGCTTAAATTCGGTGTTTTTCCCGAACTTAAGACAATAGAAAATTTTAATTCACTGATTTAAGTGATGTAAATATTCGCGTCAGTTGTTTGCATTCGGCGTTTTCCCTGAACTCAAATAACTGAAAACATAACTCAATAATTTTAATAACGGGCAAATGAAAGAACTATTTAGGTGAGATTTCCCTTGACAAGAAAAAGAAAACACTTGCCAGAGCTTATGTGAAAATTGTTTTCCGCGGGGACACAAAATAAAATGGTCTACTTTCCACTGTTCAATTTGGCAAATAAATCATATATTTTTTACCCGTAAAAATAACCAACAATTGACCAGAATGTCAATACTACCTAAATTAAACACTCAATCGATTTCACAAAAAGTTCGATTGAACCACCCAAAAATAAAATAAATCAATATTCACTCTGTAGTCTTCTGACCAACTTAAACGTTTCGACAAATGCTCGAATAAAGGAAATTATAATAATGCAGAAAATATATTTAACTTCTCAGGCAACGAATTAACTCAAATAAAGAATACTTTGGCAGGAATAAACTGTAAATGCCACGACAGATAATTAACTAAATGAAATAATAATAATACATATAATGATATGTAAACGCTCGGAAAAGTAATTGAATCAAATCGAATAATATTCGTAGAAATAATAAACTTCAAGTGCTTCAGCACACGGAGAAACCCAGCTCAAATACAACTTATTTACTATTTCCACTTACGGATACCTCAACTCTACTGGAACTCGAATCTACTTTTCACACTTTTCACTTTTACTTATAAACGGACTTCGTATCACCACTGGATTCAAGGAACAAGTAACAAGTCTTACGGGAGAACAGGAACAAGCCCCGATGAGAGCTTCATGTGCCTTTTTATAGATCTCGAATGTATGACCAAACTAGACGAAAAAGCCCAGTAAGAAAGGCGCGGTTTTTTGTCTGATGAACTGAAACTGGACCGAAAATCTGAGGGATTATTTCGTTCCTGATACAAAAAATGATTTGGTTTTTCCCATCCCGATCTTCATTTCTTTCTCGTCTTTTACAAAAACTATCACCGGAGCTTTTCACCCTTTTTATAAAATCTGGAGAAAAACTCTGTTATGTTTTATGCATGATGTTGACGTGAATTCCAGTAGCTTTGGGTATATACCTTACTTTCTAACAGGGAATGAAATATTTTGCCAGAACAGAATTAATAGAAACCCCAAATAGGCAGGGACGTACCAAAGTTAGGTTGAATATACTTTAGCCGTGCTTAGTAATGGAGCTCTAAAAAAATGCTTCGTTACAGTACAAAAATCGTAGTTTACTATCGGCTGAATAGGAAGGAACAGAAATGCAAGTGGATAAAAAAATCGGATAAATTACGTTACCATAGCAACGCTAGCATTTATTGTTCGTTTATCAAGCGTTGCGCGTCTCATCAGTTTGACAATTGTAAATGTCAAAAAAATTAAATAGCAAATAATATTCCAGTAAGTATGTCGAGATTTGGAAATATTTGCGAGGCAGAAATAATAAGGGATATTGAAAAATCAACTCCAGAAAATACAAAAAAAAGTTATTCCTCCATTTGGAATCAATTTAGCGAATTTTGTAAACAACGAAACTTCAATTTGGAAACCGAACAGTCAGTGGAAAATGTGGCAGGAATATTGATGGACTGGGGCTTTAATATGAAGAAACAGAATGGGGAAGATTATAAAGAATACGTGGTGAAAACAATGTGGAACACAACAGCGAAAATATTGCAAAGCATGTATTTCGAAAAATTTAATGTTACCTTCAACCCTTTCACTGATTTGGCATTTAAGAAATCCCGTGATGCACGTATTCTTAGCGAAAGAACTTATACAAGGTAATTCAGAAAAACGTAAAAATATTTCAATAGCATTAACTAAATTGATTTGTTGAAAATATAAACAGGATGTTCATGAAATCAGATGTGGAATCATCTGCGACTGAAAGATAAACTTTAGTCACTATCTTCCATCGTCAAGATAACCTCTTTTGAGTAAGGGCCTTTTCAGAATATCTATCAGATGTAGTTCAATGTCCAGCGTGGCTTCAGCCGGGGAAGTAGTTGTTTTCTGTTAGGCATTCACAAAAAATAACTTAATTTCAATCGTGGATTTTTCAATTCACAAAAAAAAATCTTTCTATCAATATTCAATTGAGAATGTTTCCCTTTTCAGCATTAACTAAAAGTGAAATTTTTAAAATGGCATTAATATGGGATGAAAAAAGTCCCATAGGTCTTTTAAAAAGATTTTTTCATATCACAGCATATGAATTAGCTTGGCGAGGAGGTGAAGCTGCAAATAGTAAAGTACACTATTTTAAAGAAGAAAAATGAAATAATAGTGATTTAACCGGTCGCTTTGAATATAATACAGTTTTTTCCAAAACATGTCAAGGTGGCTCAAACAAGTGCTGCGATAGTAAATGGCTAATAAAAAACATAGAAAACCCTAGCAATGCCCAGTAACATTGTTTTATAAAATATTATCAATAGACCGAACCATATTACAACTGATAGATATTATAACTCCCACCGTTTTGGAAAAATAATTCATCAAAAGGTTGGTATAAAAATGATCCTATAGGAGTCAACGAAATTCTCAAGTGGACGAAAATTTCAGCTGAAAAAATTGGACTGGATACAAAGAATGAAAAAATTTCTAATCATTCTCATCGCTCAAGCGCCGTGTCAACTTTAGCTAAAGCAGGTATTAATGAACAATAATAAATTGAAATAACGTATATGAAGCCTTATTTACAACTTGATCATTCGCATCTTGTAACAAATCTCCGAGATAAAGCTTCGGATAATGAATTAGCCACAGTGTCAACCACATACATGTCAATGTCAACAACAAAATCTGCAGCAGTAAAGGAGCAAATGTCTACTGGACCAATTGTATATAATCATTGTATTTTTAACAATTGTTCTTTCTAAACATTATTCTTCTACTAATTGTTCTTTTAGTTTGTTAAATAAAGTTTAATTGAATTGAATTTTCTATTCATGGAATTGTCTTACCAATACCACGCGAGCTCAGATCTAGCAGGATATTTTTTACGATGCTTTTCTCATACTTACTTTCATATATGTAATTTAACTCGATCTGTTCTGACAAAATCACTCGAGCTACGCTTTCGTGATTTTGTCAGAACAGCTCTCGTTAAATTGCCAATGAAAGTAAGTATTCGAAAACAACCGCAAAAAATATCCGGCTAAATCTGAGCTCTTGTGGTATTACCCCCGAATATTTTGTAATATCAATATCTTCATTTGTACTAAGAGTAGCTCTCAGCATGGAGTAATTTGACCATAACGTAGATGCCTTCAACTTTGTAGATAAATAGGAAAAGTATGCAATCATGACAGTTTCAGATGGGGAGGTCGTCTTTTTTTCTTGGCAATAATCCATGAAACGTTTGTAAGCGTATTCATATTTTGCCTTGGATTTATTTGGCAATAAATTTAAGATGACATTTTCAGCAGCATTTACTAACTCTGGTGGTGTCCCGCACACATCATCACTGTCCATTTTAAATATTTTTTAGCGATAAGTAGGTATTAAACCGAAATAAGTAGTGAATCTCTGTCTTTTGTCAAAACAATAAAAACAGTGATTGTCAAGGAAACGATTTCATAGGCAATAAGATGGTAATCAAAAATTGTTATGCATTTATAAAAATTCCTCAATTTATGATAATGTTGATTGCGATTTCAGAAAAAATATTATGTGTACCTCGTAGTAATAGTATATTACGTATCAAGTGTTGTAAAATAGTATATTAAAGTATAAGTGGATAAAAAGGGCTTTAAAACACGCGCGATTTTTCGAGCACGACGGCGCAGCCGGAGTGCTCGAAATAGAGCAAGTGTTTTTAAGACCAGTTATCCACGAATACTTTACGTTATTTTTTTTTATTGGTGCACTTTGAAATCATATATACTGGTATTATTACTACAAATAATAGAAATAAGAACTCATAATGCAAGAAGGTTGAATTCGTGATGTGACATCAGTATACCTTTCGTTGTCATGGAAATGAGAAAAACATTCATTTGCAATTTGTTACCAAAGATCAATATTTGTTGTCACCAGAGCTCAAAAATGAATTATTCTAATATCGATTTTTTGAATAGTGAGGCAGAATCGCGGTTAATACCGCGAAAATCCAGTGATATATATAAAAAAGAATATGAAAAGTTCATCAAATGGATGGAGGAGCACATATAAATGAACGAATTGTGAGTAATATTTTGACGTTACAAGGTACTCCTGTCAGATCAATAATCAAAAATTTGTCATTTAGACTTCACGTTTCTCGATTTGTTGATGTTGTCATGGTTACCTTTAAAAAACGCGCGTTTTTTAAAGTTCGATTTAAACACGCTGAGGCGTGCTTTAAATGGGTAAAAAGGGGCACCAATAAAAAAAAGCATATTACGCACGAATGGAAAAATTAGGCACGTAGCCGCGTAGCGGCGAGTGCGTAATTCCATAAGTGCGTAATTGCTTACAACACGTATTACGCACTATACTTTACCTACGGCCATATACAGTGTGCCAAAAAATTCTGGACTACTTTTAATATTTTCATTATTATTAGGTATTGTAAATGATGCTTAAACACGTCGATTTTTATTTTAGTTGTCGTTTTTTGTTGTTTGTTCCATGTATACAGAGATATCTGAACTCTAGTTATGACAGGGTACTTCATTTCTTTTTTAGTCTCCAGTCCATGGATCTACTGTAACAATTTTCGCAGCGTTCTCGGGATTTACTTGGCAGTAAATCATTCGTTGCCATTTTGCCGTTGCCATGACGTTGGGAGGAGTTGAATTTTCGTTCTCACTATCATTTGACATATTTTTTTTTTATGTTCTGGTTCCCACGAAAAGGGATATCCTGTAATGTTCAGAGAACATCGTGGGAACCAAGGGAAAGAAGGTAGGAGTTGGTGTTCTTCTTGAATTTCTGGAGGTTGTATGCCTCGGGGAACACCTCCCTAGGCAATGAGTTCCAAAGCCTCGCTGTTCGTTGGATGAACGAGTCTTTGGAAAGTGATGTTCTGCAGGTCTCCAAAGTGACCACGAAGGGGTGTGATGACTGAACTTGACGGGTTAGTCTCGAAGAGACTGCCAAAGCAGGAACGATTGTTGATATTTCAGAAGAGCATCGCCCATGAAAATATCTATAAAATAGAGACAAATCGCCAACTTTTCTACGGTGTTCCAGACAAGTGAGCGAGTTTGTAAGCGAGACATCACCGACGAGATGAATTGCCCTTTTTTGGACAGAATCCAGGATATGTTTAGGTGCCGCGCTCCAAATATGGGAACAGTATTCCACGACAGGTCGGATCTGTGCCTTATAGATCATAAGCAGCTGGGTGGGGGTGAAATAGCTCTTGGCACGAAACAAAAAACCAAGTTTTTGGGATGCTCTTTTGGCAATGGACCTCACGTGATTTTCCCAGGAGAGGTTATTGCTGATAGTAATACCAAGCATCGATATGGATGACTTCAGTGGTATGGTTACTCCTGACAAAGTTATGTTAGGCACAGTGAGATCGGCTTTTCTAGAGAAAAGACATGCTTGTGTTTTGTTTGCATTGAATTCTACCAAGTTATTAGATCCCCACTCGAGAATTGTTGCTAAGTCCATATTTATATTATTAACATTTCTTCCTCGTTCATTTCTGGTTTCACGGGCTGATATAGGGGCCCTGGAAGAGAAAGCGGTATGGAGGGTACTATCATCGGCAAAGCTGTGTACTGGACATGAAGTTGCTTTCAACAGGTCGTTGATGTGAAGTAGAAATAGTGTTGGTGCGAGAATAGATCCTTGCGGAACACCAGCATTTATGAGTAGAGTGTCAGATGAAACTCCATCGACCACTACATGGAGAGACCTGTTTGAGAGAAAACTAGCAAGCAGAGAACACAGCTGAGGGGGCAAGCCAAAAGACGGAAGTTTGTCGAGGAGTCCCTGGTGCCAAACTCGATCGAACGCCTTGGAGATATCTAATGCCACAGCTAAAGTTTCTCCATACTTTTCAATAGATAGCTGCCATATATGTGAGACGTAAGCGAGCAGGTCACCAGTTGATCTCTGATGGCGGAAGCCATATTGCCTATCGTTGACAATTCCTGAGTCTTCCATATATTTCATGAGCTCGATGTTGATGGCTTTTTCCATGACCTTTGAAATAATAGATAGCAGTGCGATAGGTCTGTAGTTGCTAGGTAGTATGTAGTATGTAGCATATAATTATTAACTAGAACTTATTTGAGAGATAAGTGCCATGTGAAGTGGAATGAATAGAAAAATCGAATTTAAACGGTTTTCTTCACATAAAGGATTCAATATAAAATTGAACCAGAGAAAGGTAGATCTCAGGAGTGTTTCTTTCTGTCACTAGGTACCGCCAGTTAAAGTTTATCTTTTCCGGCGTACCTATAGGTGTTACAAGATCGATGATGGTTTGTTTACGTTGTGTCTCACTTCAGCCAGAGTTCTTTGGACCTTTGGCTGGTTGACTACTCCGTACTGATGAGGGCCAAGAAGCCTGAAACCGGTATGCGGATTGTTAGGTGAACACGACATAAATTAAACATAATCGAGCTTATCAGAAAAAACATTTGCATTCAATGTCCATTGATATTATATGGAAGTATGCATGGATTTTCAGGTGAATATCATTCAACGTTCTGCGTGGTATTTGCCAGGAAAGTAGTTGTTTTTCACCTGAGATCTACCTTCTCTGGTTCAATTTTATATTGAATCCTTTATGTGAAGAAAACCGTTAAATTCGATTTCTATTCATTCCACTTCACATGCACTATCTCACTATATCTAGACGGGCTTGCCACTCCTACTGAGAAGGAATCTTTTATTTAGAAATCTATCGAGGTGGGAGATTTTCGAGTTTCTTTCTGTCACTAGGTACCGCCAGTTAAAGTTTATCTTTTCCGGCGTACCTATAGGTGTTACAAGATCGATGATGGTTTGTTTACGTTGTGTCTCACTTCAGCCAGAGTTCTTTGGACCTTTGGCTGGTTGACTACTCCGTACTGATGAGGGCCAAGAAGCCTGAAACCGGTATGCGGATTGTTAGGTGAACACGACATAAATTAAACATAATCGAGCTTATCAGAAAGAAACATTTGCATTCAATGTCCATTGATATTATATGGAAGTATGCATGGATTTTCAGGTGAATATCATTCAACGTTCTGCGTGGTATTTGCCAGGAAAGTAGTTGTTTTTCACCTGAGATCTACCTTTCTGGTTCAATTTTATATTGAATCCTTTATGTGAAGAAAACCGTTTAAATTCGATTTTTCTATTCATTCCACTTCACATGGCACTTATCTCTCACTATATGCTAGACGGGCTTGCCACTCCTACTGAGAAGGAATCTTTTATTTAGAAACCTATCGAGGTGGGAGATTTTCGGAGTGTTTCTTTCTGTCACTAGGTACCGCCAGTTAAAGTTTATCTTTTCCGGCGTACCTATAGGTGTTACAAGATCGATGATGGTTTGTTTACGTTGTGTCTCACTTCAGCCAGAGTTCTTTGGACCTTTGGCTGGTTGACTACTCCGTACTGATGAGGGCCAAGAAGCCTGAAACCGGTATGCGGATTGTTAGGTGAACACGACATAAATTAAACATAATCGAGCTTATCAGAAAGAAACATTTGCATTCAATGTCCATTGATATTATATGGAAGTATGCATGGATTTTCAGGTGAATATCATTCAACGTTCTGCGTGGTATTTGCCAGGAAAGTAGTTGTTTTTCACCTGAGATCTACCTTTCTCTGGTTCAATTTTATATTGAATCCTTTATGTGAAGAAAACCGTTTAAATTCGATTTTTCTATAGAACTTATTTGTCTTTAAAAAAAGTTTGTTTGTATTATTTTGATTTTGACAGTTGCTATGACTACGCTGTTGACGGGCGATTGCGCGATCATGACCTACTTGCGGAATTATTAAATGTTCCTCTTACTTTTACGTATACATTTTAATATATTCAAACTGTGCGTTTTGTTCACGAAAACTATGCGTTTTGTTTACCGTGCGTAATGAGCTGTTTACTGAGGCTGTGTATCGTGTGTTTTTGCCTATTTTCTACAGTGGTCGTAGGTAAAAGCACATTCCCTCGGCCAACAATTTACATTGTCGTCCGGGAATGTATTGCTTTTACTACTAGATACACAATGTACTATTGTTTGAAGTATTGTAATACTCGTCTATCACGCCATTCATATGAAAACAAATCGCAACTCTATTCGCAATAGTAGAGGAAAGTGACCAAATATGGAATACCGTTTTGATTTTCAGGCATAACTTTCACAAATTTTATAAATAAAATACTTTTTGTGGTAATTATTAACAATCATATATTTGCACTCAAGTTTGTAACAATTTCAGATTATTTTGTTCAGTTTGAGGTAAGACAAATTTTCAAAAACTAAATAACGATAACCTATATATATGGAATAGGTACCCCAAATATGGAATAGTATAATCACTATGAAAAATTAACCTTAACTTATAAGAGACTCTTTGAAAACTTTGGTATAATAAAGAAATGAACACAAATTATTTACAAAAATTGCAAATCCAGGTATCAAACTCTGGCCCAGCGCAATCATTATGTGCCCAGAGCCCACACATGAGGCACTTGATCCATGTTTCCCCATGAGTGTCATTCGAAAACAGCATACCACAGAAAATACACTCCGAATCTTCAGAGTCTGGAGCTGTACATCCTATCAAGGCATCGGGTTCGCTGTCTGTATCAAACAGCATCACCTCCACATCATCTGAATCAGACATAGGCTTAGTCTTTTCTTTTGGTTTTTTTCCTTTTGATTTCTTCTCATTCTGTTTTTTATTCTTGTTTTTTGCCAATTTATTTTCTTTTTCTTCTTTTTTCCTGTTTTTGTCTATAAGGTCATTCTTATACGGCGACAACGTGATGACTGCTGCAACAGATGCTTTTCTTCCTCTATAAGAAGGTTTCCTTTTCTTGTTTGGTACGGGACTGATGTCATACGGAGACACTAATCCTAAATCACTGCGATATAGTCCGGAAGTTGAGGGTACAGGTTCAATATTTGTATCTTGTCTGGGTGTGACAGCTTCAGTTAAAGGCATACAATTATCAGGTGTTCTTAAACTGGCCATCGATGGTACTTCAGGTTGGTGACCTGATGCCATTGATGTAACGTTGACTGTGCAACCATCTCTAACTGCATCTCTGTACTACGGTAAGCCCTGATTCATCCACGTTGTATATGCGACTTGGACCATAGTTTCCTTGAGCATAGACTTCTTCGAGGAGATCAAAGAATGAGTCTACTTTTTCTTTGCTAAATCCAAAGGCTCTAGCAAAAGACGTGCCAGTTGGTCTTCTCAGAAATAATTTAAGCCACTTTTTCCAGCCATGCCAGTTGCACCAAATGGATTTTTCAACTGATTACGACTTGCTAACATGTACGCCATTCTTCGAACATCATTTCTCGTCAAGCCATGAAATTTGCTCTCCATCGTCAAAATGTAGTCTACCAAAAGATTTTCAAGGGTTGTCCCTAAGACAGTTTTCCTTCCGAGTGTAGTAGCTGCGGCTTCTTCTGGAGAAAATTCGTTTTTCTGACATAAACGAAACAAGGTAGATCTTGGCACATCGAAGTGTTTTGCAGCTTTCAAATAACCCATTTTTTTTCTCGTACCAATTTTATAGCTTCTGCCATATGCTCTGAATTCCATTCTTTTCGCTTCGTTTTCCAATTGACGCCCGCCATTCTGATAAAACCCGAAAAAAAAAAATTAACAAAGTCATTAAGTCAGCTGATACGTCACAGTGTCCAATTATGGAATAGTCCATAATTGGACAATGTGATCCGTCCATATTTGGATTTTCCAACTATTTCAAACTGACATTCACATATTTATATTTCAGAAAGTAATACTATCTAATACCGCGAAAACATACTAAAGAACATCTAAAGGGTCTCTAAAAGTTATAAAAACAATACTGTGTGCACTTTCTGTACGAAAAATAATTATTTTTTACGTACCTTAGAAAGTTATGCGGCAGCGATAAAACAAAACACTGTCACTACGACGAAAGGGCTGGCTCGACTGACATGCTACAACTTGTACGCGTAAATGGGAGTAGAAAGAGACAGAAAATCACTGTTTATTGCGTGTGTCAGTTTGCATTTGAGAAAAATGGGGGTATTCCATATTATGGATACTATTCCATATTTGGTCACTTTCCTCTATATTGTACGAGCACGGAATGACATACATTTCATTTCCTACGAGTATGAAAGTTTGCAGCACGAGCTGCAAGCGAGTGCTGCAAATCATACGAGTAGGAAATGGTCATTCCATGCGAGTTTTACACTATACTTTTTCTACGACTGTTATAATATACAGTGTAAGTAAAAAACAACAAACATGAGAAATGTACTTTTATTAATTAATTGAAAAAATAACGTACTAGGTAAATGTGTTAGGCACCTACTACAATAATCGCGAAAAAATATCTTCTCATTTGTTATCAACAATATTCAATGTTACATTGGTACAATTATTAAAAACAAATTTTGGGGAAATAGAATCCGTTTTTTTAAGGGAAAAGTTGACATTATTAACATTTTCTGTAACTGATGTCGATGGAAGGTCTGACAACTTATTGATCGACCCTAATATTTTATTGGCTATGTTATTTCGACAAGTCAGGGATTCTTCGATGTAACCCTCATCTGTTGTAGAGCGCCAGCCACCATGCCGTTTTAATGTCGTTATATCTTCGCCACTATCTATCAATATTGTAGCTGAAGATCGGCGGAAACAGTGGCAGTTGTATAACTCAGGATTCGGAAGTTTTAAGTATTAAGCAATTTGTTTTCCCATATTTCCTATTTTATTTATTCCAATTTTTTGGACAGTGCATTTTCCTTTCTGATAATTTAGAAAAAAATAAGCATTGTTTCGATTCCAATATTTTTTCATAATGTTAGCATATTCTCCCGCTACAGTAAATTTTCGAGAAGTTTTTGTTTTAGTGTTCGGAATGTGGACCAAAACTGCGGCACCTAAATCTTCAAAATCGTGAATTTTCATTTTGTACATCTCATCTCTCCTATAAGCACCCATAATTCCCATGATAAGTACAACCTGCAATAAAAAATATAAACAAATTATAATTAATTAAGTGATTGTTGTGGAACTTACTTTTGCTACAAGGTATTCGTTGTCTGGGGCTTCTTTGATGAACGTATCAATCTCCTTCGTTGTGAAAACTTTAGATTTTTTTGCTTTGTATCCATCTGATTTCCGCTTTAGAAATGCTCTCAATTTGGAATATTTACTGATATCCACGCCATTATTGATACTGAGCATCGTTTTTAACATGCTATAGTGTGCCCAAGTGGAAGATTTACATTTATTGGATATATTTCCAAAGTAAGCCATCAGAACATTCTCTGAACGAGAACTAGTTTTCTGTTCTTTGCACCAGTCCATGAATAGGGTATACGAAACTGTGTATTTTTCTTTAGATTTTTCAGGCACTAAATTTAATGAAGCGTTATTTGCTGCCTCCATAACACTTGGCGGTGTTAAACTTCTTTCACTGTCACTACTTTCCATGCTGAACTAATTTCGAAATACCTTTATAATATCGTTCTGTCAAAGAAATATTGAATTGTCGCTTATGTTTGTGATTATATTGTCTGTATGGTTACGGCAATGTTACCTGGTTACGGCGTCTTTTGTTTTATTTACTCCACGCCTCTTTTGTCGTGACGACGATTGCGAAAATTTACCCGTGTGTTTTTCAGACATTGTGCACTAGTTGCCAAGCAACTAGTGCATAATGAAAAGGAGTATTACAATGTACTACATTTAGAAATCATCATTGAACATACAATGAAGGTATTTTGTGACAGTCGTAGAAAAAATAATTACCATAACATTATTGATGTAGGTTCAGATGATAAGGGTGGAACTTATGTTTCAAAATTATTCTGTTAAACAATATCTTGTGAAATAACTGCTTCGCTGCTCTTTTCCTAATGCTTGAGTGAGGATATTCCTGTAGCATCAATAAAACTCATTTTCCAATTTCCTTTTTGGTATAAGACACACTACCAGTGAGTTCAAACCGACCTCTTAACTTTTGGAATGAAGACACCCGTAGAGTTCTTGCTTCTTGATATATTTTATGGTAAATTCTGCTTGCTAATGAAGGATTTATGTCAGCTTCGCCAATACAGTAGACCATATTCACTAATTCTTCGCGAGTGAAATTCATTATTAACAATTAGACGTGTACAATTATTGAAAGTACACGGATGTATCAAATTTTAAGACAGCGGCCTACTCGGTTCCTTTTTTTTTCGAAAAAAACATCAACATTTCTTATTTTGCACAAATCTCGCAAACTTTACTAAGTATACCCCAGAAACTCCATTTCGACAAAAAGCTCTTGAAAAAGGCTCTGCAATGATGTGATCAAATATAGTATTTGAGAAAGTCGAGCTATTGTCATTTTCAAGAATCTTAGTGAACGATGGATATAATAATAATGATAATAAATTTAATCGCCTCTTGTTCAACATTATTATTTAAGTATGATATAATACAAAGAAAAGGTGGGGAGGGAAATAGAAGATCAAGTCTGTGCGTTGGGAATAAAATGGGGAGGTTAATAATGGCAACATAGTACACGATAATAATACTCATATTCAAGGAATGTGAAAACAAAAACATCTCAATATTACTCAACAACTTAATATCACTAAATCTAGAGGTGATAATGATAACATAGTATATGATATAATACTAGTTACATACATGATTATGATTATTAAACTACAAACTCAAAAGCTCAATAAAATCAACATACAAGATAATAAATCATATGGATATAAATATGCACAATTATATTATGTAAGTATATAACTACCGTAGTGGTTAAAAAAGTGGAAATGTGATGTATGAATCAGTGGATCAACGAATGTATAATGAATACTATGGGATCTTTATAAAATATTTTCTACAAGTCGATGGATGTCGATTCTTGGGGTGTTTTTTATATATTTTTTCAATTCTCCTTTGAATGGGATCTGTGGTATCATTTGCTTTAGTGTTTGTGGAAGGGAATTGAAAAATGTTGGTCCAAGATAAAGGTCTCTGCATGTTTTTCTGGTTTAATGATGAAATAATTCTTTGCATTCCTATATCTGCTGTTGTGGTTCTATCGGTAACAATTCACCTTTCCGTGAGTGTTGATAAATGGTAACCTTCAGCAAATGAAGTTGCCTTATATCAAATATTTTCGAAATTTTGAAGAGTTCCTTTGTTGGGTAGGTACTTTTTGGGTTTTCGCTATATTATTTTTAAAATATATTTTTGAATAGTTTCAAGTCCTGATATGTGAGTTCTCAGGGCTGCTCGCTATGCTATAATACCGTAGGTTAAATGACTTTCTATTAATGAGAAGTAACGCAGCTGTTCGGTGTTATAGATTGTGGTGATAATTTTTATTTTGTATAGTATCGTTCTCAGATTTTTTATTGAGAAGTCAATATGAACATTCCATTTCATGTTGGTATCAATATATACACCAAGATGTTTGATGTTTTAGCAGAGGTTATAGTGATTTTAGTTGTTCATTTTCCTTCGGTATGGTCAATGCATTGAAGTTAGGTTGGTATTTTGTATAGGAAGTGAAGGGAATATAGTGAGTCTTGTCTACATTTATCGTGAGTAGACGGCTATTGAACCATTCCATGATTTTTGAGAAGTCATTTTCTGCAACTCATTTTGAATTTTGCCAGGTATCAGCTTTATATATTACCGCAGTATCATCCGCGAAACTCACTATGTCACCTTCAACCCTATTTCGAATATATCATTTAGATAGAGACTAAATAGCATTGGTCCTAATACGGTTCCTTGGGGAACGCCATATTTCATTGTCTTGAATTCACTGATGATGTCGAAACTTTGACACATTGTTGTCTGTTTTCAAGGTGGCTTTTGAATAGTAAATATGGTATTCCTCTTATACCGTATCCTTCCAAAACTTCGAGTAGTTGACTATGGCTAACCGTATCGAACGCCTTTGCCAGATCTACGAAAATACAAAGGGTAGGTGTTTTTCATCAATATTTCTAACTATCCATTGAGCACCGTTGATAGTGCATCTCACGTAGATTTTCCCTGTCGAACTCCATATTGTTTATGTGAAAGAATATTATATTTTTCAAAGAAATCAACTAGCCTTTAAGGCTTTCCCATAAATGTTTACCAAGGTTGACATTAAAGGATGGTAAAAATAATTTAATTGAGCTGATCTGAAAATTATTGACCACTCGTCTTTCGATTAAATATAAACTTTTGCATTGTAAATTTTCAGGAAACATCAAATCAGCTTATTGAAAGTGGGTATTCAAATAAATCACTACTGCAATAGTTCTGTCTCTCAGCCTGCAGATTTCCTCGACTTCCGTTAAGATTACTCCACTTCGTTCCAAACAAGCGACATGGAAATGAATTATGTAATCAAGTTATGTAGTTGTTTGTAAATACAAAATTTCTCAACCATCACCTCTACGGAATTAGGTCGAAAAACAAGCGACAATGTTGTCGTGGTTTGTTAATTTATTCACTATTCAACTTGGAATACTCGACGGTTAAAATAGATAAATTATATTTATCGAAGACCTACGTCGAATCTGAACTATTTACATGGTTTTCACCTTTTCATTTTTCTTTTCTGTCAGATAACTCAATTGCACTAGTCGCTGCTTGTCAGCCATACAATAATTTATGGAAATCATCGACTCTCTTGTATCCATTGACCTGTATATGAATAGCTGGTTGCAAAGATGTCAGTGGATGCATTACAGGGGGAAGTGTACGTGTAAACATTAGTTTCAATTACTGATTAATAGTTATTTACGTAACCAATTATGAAAAGACTAATTTGACTTGAGACCATCGTAATATTTCAAATTCAAATTACATGAGTCCAATCCAAAAAGAGGACGGGGATGCCATTTTCTATCTGTCGACAAGACATATATATATATATATATATATATATATATATATATATATATATATATTATGATGAGGTGATTGTGGTTTGTTTTATTTTATTATTTTCACAACAGACATCACAACAAAAAATATTTTTCACTATTTTCAGATCCTTTAGCTAGTTGCCCTTTGAATTTAATTTAATATGTTTATAAATAAATACCCAAATAAATATTTCAAATGTCCGGCTATGTATTTTACCTTTTTTCCCATTTGACTCTTTTACCTTACTTTCTTTACCTCAGCTAACTCAATCGGTACGCCTATGAAATCTCAGGAGTAAGTTCAACTGTGGAGCCCTCTGGTAGTGTTCTTGATGTCAGTTTCAGAAAAATGGCAAACTGTTTTGATCATTTATTGAAAATAAGTCAGAAATTCATCAAAATGATAATTTCTTTATTCAGGAAGACTTGGTGATACCTATCCTGCGATAATGAACTTAAATTAGTGTTTCATAGCAAAATTTACATGAAAAGTGCCATTAAATGATAATAAAAAAAAGTGAAATGTAACCCACTTTTGCAGGTTATGTTGATTTCAGTGAAATAGTTAGTCTATATACCAATTTATGAAAGTTTTTCATCGAAGGAGTTCTTAAAAGGTTTGTTTTTAAAATGCACTGAGTTTTGTAACTTTCATGGTTCTAATGTACCTGTGGTTTCTTGAAATGCGAATGTTCAGTGACTTGGATCACTCTCCTGTTCTTGGAAACTGCCGTTCCAGTCTGCATCCTCCTTGTTCGCCTGTGAATTCGTCCTCGGACTGGTATATGTATGGAATGAGAAGGTGAGATTCGTTATGTACCTGGTTTTTATCAGCTAATGTTCTCTCTGGTATTTTCTTGTGGTGTAGTGGCAAATAACTGTGTTTTTAGCGAAATATGCTTGATTTTTCCAAAATAAATTTTGTTGAGTTCGTTCTTCAAAAAATATTTTTTCAATCTCCTTCGGCTTGATGATTTTTTTCCCTCGATACCACATATCTTTAGTTTTCTTCTCGAACTCTCTGTTTTCACGCACTTCCTGTTGCACTTTTCATTATTTTCGTTCATTTGACAGATGTTATTCACTAATAGTTTCTAAATACCTTATATACTATATACATGATATATTCAAAATAATTTTTGACGTTTTCTGTTTTTCATATTTTCAATATTCATAATTTTGCATCAAGATCTTTCTTGGCATCTCATTGGCTATTGTGTTCAGATCTAATTTCATATACAGAATCTTCTAACTTCAACATTTTGTTGTCTGCTCGTGCTCAAAAATATATTAGTAAATTTTGATTACTATAAATTTTATAAATTATGCCAATTGCTTGTAATGTTGAAAACATGTTTATTTAAAACATAGGTATCGACTAATATTATATAAGGTTTCAGAAAAACGGTAGAATCATCAGAAAAACTGTAAAATACCATAGCATAAATTACTGCGCGCTGGGTTAATTTTTTTACGTCATTTGTTAATAAATTATTTGTAAACAAATAGATGAGACTACTACAATTTTTTTTAACAATTTATTGTCATAACAAAATAACGATTTAAAAAAAATCTCAAAAATTTTTTTTTTTTTAATTATTGAAAATTATTTTTCCTTTAAAATAATAATGGGCTTTTCTCAATAGGGTAACAAAAAAAAATATCAATAATTTCATTGTTTATTGATTTAACAATTTGTTATAAACAAATCCTGACTAACATTTTTTTTTTCTAAAAGTAATTAATTAATATTACAGAAACAACCCTACGTAACGAAATACTGAGAAAACAATTGTTTAATCTTTTATAACACTTTCCAATATTACACGATACCGAAGTTATAACGGCCACTTGATTTGTTAAGTAACAAACTAATATAACTTTTAAACTATTTGAGATACGATAATGGATATCTGAATCGTTTTTATGAAGAATTAATCAATCTTTAAAATGAGTCAAAAACAAGATTGTAGCTATTGTTGATCAACTGAAATATGCATTTGTTTACAAACATTGAAAATATTTTTTTACATATTCGTATCTTTTATGACCTATAACTTGTTAAAAAATGCAAATACAGTAATGGACCTTCAAGACAATTTTGTTCAGTGATAAAATATCTGCTAAATTACATTTTAATGTTGAAAAGGGAAACATTCTCAATCATATCCATATCTCTTATACTTTAAATTATATACGTGTTTTAAGTAATATTTATCAAACTCGTGTTAAATTTAAGTCAGACTTTCTCTATTTAGTATGATACTTTAACTTTTGGCAGCAAATACTTTTTCCTATAGTAATCCTTTTTGGTTTCGAGTTTTATACGTTACAGTGAGCACCTGCTCCTGTTGAAGGTCGATTCTTTTATCGATTGTTTTGATCAAAAAATCTATTTATTTTTAAATACCCAATAGCAGCACTTTCAGTTGGAAGCTACTATAACTTATAGAAATAGATTTATTTGAAAGAGATATCCTAATATACATAAAGAAGATACAAATATATAAGTTATAAGAGATGTATGAGACATAAACAATAGTAGATTTAAAATGTATGCAGTATAAAGTAGTAGTAAATGATAAAAATGCTAAAAAATGATTACCAACTTAGTTGGAAACATAGTGCGCTTGGAGATATTGAGCTAAGGAGTGTTTGAAGAGGTGGAGGGAGTTAATTTGTTCTTACCAGGTTAGTTCGTGTGACAACCAGGTCATTTCTACCTCTTGTAGTATAATTGTGAATTTGGTAATTATAGGTAATGAATTCATTAAACTAAGATGGTATCCTTTGAGTATTTTGAATATGAAGATCATTGAAAAATAGTGTATGTAGTCTATCCTTTACTGTCATCCAATTCAGAAGATTAGTCATCGATAAAATAGGAGTATACCTATTACATTTTAACAACAAACGTATACTATTTTGAATATGAAGATCATTGAGAAATAGTGTATGTAGTCTATCCTTTACTGTCATCCAATTCATAAGATTAATCATCGATAAAATAGGAGTATACCTACCTATTACATTCTAACAACAAACGCATACCTCTGTGCTGTAACTTTTGAAGAATTGAAATGCTGTTACCATCTAGCAATGCTATTAAACTTGCACAATAGTCAATGTGTGGTTGTATTATCGATTAATAAACTGTCAAATTTTATTGGAATGTTAGTTGGCTACTAATTCTTGTGAAGAAAAACATTTTTTTCGAAATTTTATTACACACATACTGGAAGTGTTTTTTCGAATTGAAAGTGTTATCAACGGTAAAGTTCAAGAATTTGAATTTTTCAACAATTTCAATAGTGTCACCGTATATCTCAATATTTATAGAGTTAATATCAATTAGATTATATTTATATCGAGTTGTCATTATCATAGCTTTAGTTTTAGTGGTTTTCAGTTTGAGTTCATGTTTATGTTCAAAAACTTCGACACATGGTCCAATGTCAAATTAATTTTACGTACAGCACTATGAATGTCAACATCGCTAGCTGCGATGAGAGTATCATCTGCAAAGAGGTTGATGAATTCACAATCCCTAATGAAATTGATATAATCAGATATAGAATCAATGAAACAGGACCAAGTACACTCCCTTGAGGGACTCCTGTGTCAATTGCTTTTAGATTTGAAAGGACATTATTAATTTTAGTGCACTGGGATCTGTTGAGTACATAGCTTCTGAACCATTGCAACACACTACCAGATATTCCATAATACCCTAAGTTTGAAAGCAAAATTGATATATCTATAGTCTCAAAAGCTCTTTTGAAATCGAAGAATACATATTTATTGTCATCAATTGACAGTTTCCATTTGGACAAGGTGAGTTAGAGAGCAGTTTCACAGGAGTGTTTAGATCTGAAACCTGATTGATTAATCCATCAATAAGTTGTTGTCTGCAATGTACGTGCAAATTTGGTTATAAACGGCTAGTTTTTCTAAAGGTGGTAAAGTGTTAATTGGAATATATAGAAAGTACAATTATAGCAAAATATAAATAATTGATGCTATAAAAAATGAAATATCATATGAAACCGAATGCCAGTTTGATAAATATTACTTAAAACGCGTATATAATTTAAACTATACGAGATATGGAAATTACTAAAAGATAATTTGGAAGATATTTTATCAATGAACAAAATTGTCTTGAAGGTCCATTAGTGTATTTGCATTTTTTAACAAGTTATAAGTCATAAAAGATACGAAAATGTAAAAAAAATCATAAACAAATGCATATAACAGCTGATCAATAATAGCTACAAACTTGGACTTAACTCATTTGGTGTACAAAGGTCGGAAGTCCAAATTCTGTAATAAATAGTTTTAGTGCATTACTGAAAACCATAATATAATTTTTATTACACCATAAATGTTCCATCTCGTTGTATTAATGAATCTTTGAAAAGTTTTAGTTATGGTCTTATTTTATACTTTACAAATACTACGATAACTTACATATTGTTACTTGAAGTACTTTTTCTCAATAAGTTAACTGTTGGACTTCCGACCTTTGTACACCAAATGGAAGAATTAATCCTTTATAAAAACGATTCAAATGTCCATTATCGTATCTCTAATAGTTTAAAAGTTATATCAGTTTTTACTTAGCAAATCAAGTGGCCATTATACTTCGGTATCGTGTAATTTTGGAAAGTGTTATTAAAGATTAAAAAAAAAAAAGTATTTTGTTACAATATGGCTGTTTCTGTAATTTTAAATATAAAAAAAAAAATAATTTCTTTACTAATTATTTAAACAATGGAAATATAAAAAAAAACATTATAAATTATTTTTTTTAAAAAAATGTTTTTAAGAAAAAAATTGTTTTTTTAAATCATTATTTTGTCATGACAACAAAATGGTAATTTTTTTTATATATATAGTAAACTATTTATTCTATTTTGATGAATGAGGTGTCAATTGATTCGTTATTATGGTTCGGGTAACATAGGCTATTTTATGCGAAATCAAAATGGCGGATGGAATATAAATGAAAGAGGAAAAAATTCTGTGTTCAAATATATATGTAAGAACAACAGAATCACCACCTTACCTGTTTCGTGTTTATTTTTATTAGATAGACAGATAATAAAATTGAATGTCACTGAGATAGCTACCCAAACGGGGCAGGCACGTGAGGTCAGATGTCATTGACGGTCGTGTCCGTAATAACAATTTCTTAGCGCGATTTTGAATATATTTTCATTTTCTACTGTCACAAGACGAACATTATGCACATTAATTCTTCCATAATTATTATTTCATTTCTAAGTTAGGTAAAATAGCTAATAATAGGGTAAACAATTGTTTTATCATGAATGTCCTAGTCTAGATATTTTAATTATTAAGTATCTATTACTCACGCTATCACATTCTTCTTTTTGTTGTCTCAACAAAAGTTAAAACGAAAAAGTTTAAAAAACTGTAACCCGACAGAAGAGTTTCACAACCACCGAAAAGTCATTTTATTTATTAATGACCAATGATATGTTCGAAGTGTTGCCCGTTTTCCCTAACACATAGACTAGTTCTATTTATTGTACACCTCATCACATTTATCAGTTCGTGAGCAGGAATTTCCTGAAATGCGCGCTCAACTCTATCTCTCAAGTCCTCCAAAGAAGTTGGTCTCCTCGAGTATACTTTGGATTTTATGTGACCCCATAAATAAAAATCAATAGGGGTTAAATCGGGCGATCTGGCTGGCCATCTGATTGGACCATTTGTTCCAATCCATTTCTGCCCATAGGTATCACTAAGATATTGCCGAACAATATTAGCATTATGTGGTCCTGCACCATCCTGCTGAAAAAACATGTTTTCCTTGATGTTCTCAGGTAAATCTTTGATATTATTTTGGGTTGGTTGGGTTGGTGGCCGTGAGCGTAGAGCCGCTGGCTGATGTCCAGATGGTCCGAGTTCGATTCTCGGCACGGCTACTGAAATACAAATTTATTTCTGTAGTTTTGTTGAGCGGGAAGAGATAGGTGACCAACCGAATATTATTGATACCTAGATATCAATCCTTCGGACTGTCCACGGTTACCAGTCGAGTAGTGCTTCGGATGACACTCAAAAAGCTAAGGTCCCCGTCTTTTTAACTCACAATCGAGTCGTGCCTGGGCTCATTTCCTTTACATTTTGATTTTCTACAATTCGAAAGAATCAAGATTGCTTCATTAGATTTGAAGTTACAAGTCAATAACGATAAAAAAAAACGAGTGTGCTTTAGACCACACGAATGAAGTAAAACTTCTTTAGCTCCATCTATATGTATATATATATATATATACATATATATATATATATATATATATATATATATATATATATATATATAACCTGTGGTAGAAGTCCATTGTATCTCGAAGTGGAGTGGTATAATTTTATGAAGAAGAAAAACTCGAAGTCGTCTCCACAATATAATATTAACAATCGATTAGATAAATACCATCGATTAGGTGAACATGTTTCGAACCTCTATAGGTTCATCATCAGCAGATAATAAAAGTATTCTACAATAAAAGAAGAACAAAGACTTAGTTACAAGGGTAATGTGATACAATAAGTGCTACTTACATGGAGATGAAAAAATATTTTGTAGGTTAATGATATAAAATTATTTTAATTCCCAAAGTTCATAACTTGGACCATATGGAAAGTTGGGATTTCCCTTTCAAGGGCTGTGTCCCATTTTTTAAATTTGGGAGGGCTAAATACTTTAGCCGATGCAAAATGAATTGACGACATGAGGAAACAACAGAAGCAATGGCGGTGATTGACAGCACCCAAAGAGCCATCCATCTGTCAGACTGAATTATCAAACCTAACCAGAGAACGGCGACAAGAGAACTCCATGCACGGAACAAATATGAACTAGATGTAAATCACAACCAAAGCAGTTACTATACCATGCGTAGAGCTCAGATGTCACCTATCCATATTTACAAATTTATATATATATCTATAAGAGTAGAACAATTGTGTATCAAAATAAAGAACAGTATGTATGTGACAGACTAGTTATTCCAACGAACACCCCGAAGTGCAACTTGTACTGAAGAAAGGAAAACCACACCACAGAGCAAACCGGAATAACACCTGTCCAAACGAACAAATGCACTATGACATAGAACAATTGGTTTATCGGAGATCGAGGCAGGAAAAAGTTCTAATGAAATGTAAGGGAATTGAAAAACTTTCGACAATCAAACTGTACTTGTTCATTTAAGGAAATGACACTCGGATTGTTTATGGCAGCATTGATCTCAAATATTTCAAGGAAATTGAATAAAGAGCCCTTTGTTCACAGACCGATTGTGTTGCCCAATATGTCGGTCAGAGTGGTAGAAAAATAAAAACAAGAGTTGGTGAACATGTTAAACTGATTGAGAGTTCTAGAAACCCACACATAGATGATTATAATACCAAAAGTTCATTTGCTAACCATATTCTTAATCACAACCATAGCTTTGATATTGAGACTGATTTAGATATTTTACATGTTTGCCAAAAGGGCTCTTTACTCAATTTCCTTGAAATATTTGAGATCAATGCTGTCATAAACAATCCGAGTGTCATTTCCTTAAATGAACAAGTACAGTTTGATTGTCAAAAGTTTTTTAATTCCCTTACATTTCATTAGAACTTTTTCCTGCCTCGATCTCCGATAAACCAATTGTTCTATGTCATAGTGCATTTGTTCGTTTGGACAGGTGTTATTCCGGTTTGCTCTGTGGTGTGGTTTTCCTTTCTTCAGTACAAGTTGCACTTCGGGGTATTCGTTGGAATAACTAGTCTGTCACATACATACTGTTCTTTATTTTGATACACAATTGTTCTACTCTTATAGATATATATATATATATATATATATATATATATATATATATATATATAAATTTGTAAATATGGATAGGTGACATCTGAGCTCTACGATGGTATAGTAAGTTTGGTTTGATTTACATCTATTATATTTTTCCTGCATGGAGTTCTCTTGTTGCCGTTCCATGGTTAGGTTTGATAATTCAGTCTGACAGATGGATGGCTCTTTGGGTGCTGTCAATCATCGCCATTGCTTCTGTTGTTTCCTCATGTCGTCAATTCATTTTGCATCGGCTAAAGTATTTAGCCCTCCCAAATTTAAAAATGGGACACAGCCCTTGAAAGGGAAATCCCAACTTTCCATATGGTCCAAGTTATGAACATTGGAATTAAAATTATTTTATATCATTAACCTACAAAATATTTTTTCATCTCCATGTAAGTAGCACTTATTGTATCACATTACCCATGTAACTAAGTCTTTGTTCTTCTTTTATTGTAGAATACTTTTATTATCGGCTGATGATGAACCTATATAGGTTCGAAACATGTTCACCTAATCGATGGTATTTATCTAATCGATTGTTGATATTATATTGTGGAGACGACTTCGAGTTTTTCTTCTTCATAAAATAAAAATATATATATATGTTTATATATGTATAATATATACATGTATATACATATACATATATTAATTTTCTAATAACCTATAATTTCATGATTTTAGTTTGGTAAATTTGGTAAATTATTATTAGAGTCATGAATGATTATAAAAATAAAATTAAAATTAATTTACCTAACTCCAATAATTTGTCTCGGTTTTTGTAAATGATCTATAGTGGGATTTTCATCATCAACTTCCATTTGATTATTGTCATGTTCAGTCACGATGTCACCAATTATTTGTAATGGTGAACCTCCACAATTAATAAGTATGTTATTATTCACGTATTAGTTGAATTTTATGTTATCCTATTTTAGAAATTTGCTGAAGTAAATTGTAGAAACGCGAGGCCGAAATACGGAAAAGTAACAAGGAGGAAGAGACAGAAGAAGAAAAGGACAGAGAATCAAATGCGCCCCAATGTCGAGAGTAGAATGCCGCGTATTAGTGGAGGGAGAAAATAGACAAGGAAAAAGGAACGCTGCATATGACGCTACGACGCTAGCATCTAGTATGAGATCCGCACTCATCTTGGTCGAGACCATTGGCCTCACCCGATCACACTTTTCGTAACGCTCTCGTCACGCATTCACCAGCTTACTCCCCAAGTCAAGCGTGCGTTGAGACCGTTCGCCTCGCCCGATCTCACTTTTCGTAACGCTGTCGTCACGCATTCACCAGTAGGAATTGGGAGTAGGAAACATAACACGATATAACTACGGACCATCTTCCGTATGATGATGATACGAAGGCGTAGAAGGGCCAACAACAAAATAATTTTTTTAAACATTTGGAATTGCCACTTTGAACTGACAATTGTCACTTTGAAGTGACAATTGTCACTTTGAACTGACAATTGTCACTTTGAAGTGACAATTTTCACTGCGAAGTGACAATTGTCACTTCCAAAAACATCTGGAATTCCATTTCGAAGTGACAATTGTCAATTTGAGTGACAATTGTCATTTGAGTGACAATTGTCACTTTGAACTGACAATTGTCACTTCAAAGGAGCAATTCAAAATGATTTTGTAAGTGACAATTGTCACTTCGATGTGACAATTGTCAGGTCGAGTGACAATTGTCAGTTCAAAGTGACAATTGTCCTTCAAAGTGACAATTGTCAGTTCAAAGTGGCAATTCCAAATGTTTAAAAAATATATTTTGTTGTTGGCCCTTCTACGCCTTCGTATGATGATGATTACGGTTTCCTGGTAGTATTTTTGTCACGAAAAATCTCTATTGATTGGTCTAATGAGGCGTCTACGCTTGTAAACCACTCATCTGAATTGCACGTGGCTTGTACATTAATTAGTTCAGTCGGCAGGGGAAAAATGGGTGCCGTAGAACATGAGGCTCCAGTAGTGATTTTTTTGTGTGTCATATAACGGTCGGTTTGTCGGAAGCAAAAAATACATAAGATATTTTTTTTTAGATGATTGAATGTTCTTTTATTATGCTCCAATATTTTTTTCTGAGAAATCAATATTTATGCGAATTTCTGAGTCAAAGTTGGAACGCATGCTTTTTCTGCGAATAACTCAAAAACAATTGATTCTACGTGAAAAATAGTTGAATTGAAAGTTGTAGAGTGGAAAATTGTCTATACTCTGCTTTTTTTTCACTGGCAGCTAAACACCCTCATTATCAATGCAAATCTACGAAAAGTTGTTTACCGTCGGCTCAAATAAATTTCATGGTAATAAACACGTTTTGATAAGGAGTTTATGACTTTGCTATCGCTATTTTTTTATATACTTCTAACTTTTTCAACCTTAATATTTTCCTGTTTTCGAGTTTACTTTTCTAGTCCACTCTGTTTTATCTCTAATAACAATATAACGATGAAATTATTACAAAGCATCGATGGTAAAAGTACTGATCAGTGACGTGCGTTCGGTAAACCATGTTTTAATATTTATATATAAAACTTTCCAAGAAACAATACATGTTATAACAATATTAAATCAGGAGTTATAATTGACAATTCATCGATTATTGGATGTATCAAAGTTACACTTGTCAAACTAGTATAACTGCGTCCTGTGCGCGACTTTGGCAGCTCACCTAAAATGTTTTACTTGCAAATAGTGATGGTAATAAATGTATGTAATTACTCACCTAAATGTCCATTTCACTGTCATCATCGGTATCCGAATCAGATGAATCTTCGGGTCCTATTGAAATTACTAGAGATTCCACAGTTTGGTCAATTAAATTATCTAACGATGCTAGAAGAAGCTGACGTACATCATCCAATTCAAAAGTAGTGTTGTTCCTAGCAACGTCTCCTTCCACTTGAGCCCATATGAGCTCGATAGGATTGAGCTCACAATGGTATGGAGGTAATCGTCAACTACGTACTGTTTGTAGTTTGCTTTGTGTTGCCTCGCAATGGATAATAATTCTTTTTTACCATGCAATTATCATGTGGGAGATCTTTCTGCTGTAACCAATCAATTTTTTTTCCATTTTGATGTTGGCTACGCTTCCTTAAGCCTGAAATGGTAGCTAGCTGTCCATGACAATAACGGCATTCGCAGGCAACAGCTCTATCATTTGTGAAAAGTAGTCCTCAAACACATCCGCATCCATCTCCTCGTGGTAATCTTTTGTTGATTTCGAGATGAATTGCAGCAAACCACCATCGACAAGACCATGCTCATTTCCAATATGGGTGATAATTAAACTACGCCCTTTTCCGATCGGTGCAGGTAACCCAGTGGACTATCCTTCTATGACTGCTTGGCGGGAAGTTTTTATGTTAGTGTCGACTCATGTTTTCTGCACAGTATGTCCTTCGTTAAGCCATGTTTCGTCCAAATAATAATTTGTCCTTCCTTCAGATCGATTCTTCCTGATCGTCCTTGAATAATGTCTTCTCCAACGCCCAATTTCGTCTTTATCTATAAGGAGGGGCTTTCTCTTCTGCTTTTCCCAGAAAAAGCCTATCTCGCGTAAAAGTTTCCATAATTTGGTTCTGCCTATTTGTGGTAAATCGTCGTCTTCCTGAATTGACTGTAGAACTTTGTCTATTGTTGGTATCTCTTTATTTATATAAAAAGAGTGAACTTTCCTTCGGATGGCGGTCCTATCAAAGTCATCGATTGATATTGACTTTCTTCCTGAATTTTGTTTTGGTGCACTAATGTCTCCACTTTTCCTCTTGTTTAAAAACCTGTACATTGTTCTTTCACTCACTCCCGTCGTATTAAAACATGTAGACAGTATCTGGTGAACGGAACTCGTGGGTTGTTGATAAACAAGTGCATCATGCACATTAAGCACTATAGCTTTTTCTCTTACAGAGTATGCAACAAATGTATTGGGTTTACTGGTGTAAAGTTTGCACCCGATGCCATTTTCATAAACACGACTCAAAGATCATAAACGTATTAACAATAAGCAGTAGCTCGTCACGGACTCCCCTCCACACCAAAACAGTATTTCATTGTATTTTGTAGGAACTAGCCGACGGGGGAAACCAAGAATTCCTTTATTTATTTGCTTTTAATACCAACTAATGATCCTATAATGGGGCAGGTACATCCACTTTGCATTCATTAAAACAATTTCGAATTGTATTGGTTTTACCTAAGATTTTTATAATGAGGTATTAACTAAGAACCTTCATTTTGTAATGATGTCTGATTCTTAGGAACGAATGTACAGTTAAAGTGTATCGGGAATTTCCATTAAATATTTTATTTCGACGTGACTATTTACTATAGTAATTGAGCTAAAATATTCACCTCAATTCCTTCATAATAACAAGTGGTGAGAGAAATAGGTATTAGTATTATTAAATATTCATTTTGTAGGTATTTAACCATACTCTCATAACTTGCTCTTAAGTTAATCCGTGTTAACAGTATAAAAGTTCGTAATAAGTATTATTGAATTTCCTTCTTACATTTTGGTAAGAAATGTAACGCCTATGGTTTATGTTTATTTTATACCTGAGACCACGAAGTCGTGCTGCCAGTGAAAAAAGGACAGAGTATACAAATTCTGTTCCAAACTTTTTTCCTATTTACAATAGTTTTTGCACAGTAGATAGCCTAACCAAAATTATTCACATATAATGAGACAGATGCACGGAACAGGTAAATTGACGTTGTGGGGGTAGTGACGCCATATTGTAGCAGCTGTAAAGGGCCATACGGAAGAGCTTGGGCCGCCATTTGTGGCATCATTCTACTTTGACGCTTGGTGTAAACAAGTCATTTCTGTACGTTAAAAATTCGCAGAACCAGCAACGACGACTACACCGAATTTATCATCTCTATCACCAACGCACGCCGCAGCTAGACCACACGCTCTCCGAACTTATCATCAAGTTCAAACATGACTTGGAATGAGCCTAGACCCTGAAGAATGGGGTTGGAAACGAACAACACAGGGTCTAGAACCAATCTCCAACACCATACCAACCGCAGCACCTGATTTTATTAAACTTATTGCATATAGATGCAAAGGAAAATGCGGGGCTCCATGTGGTTGTTGAAAAGCTGGACTCAAATGTTCCATTATATACAGTGCGCGTCAAAATTATGGAACAAATTCGATATTTCGCAAGCCATGTACTTTTGACAAAAATCCTGAAATGGGTCGATTTTTATTTTAAAATGCCGATTTTTTTATGTATATTCTGAAGAGGTTATGTCACTGGTTTTGACATGGTGACGTAATCGGTAATTTTTTTAAATTGGAATAGATGTCTTGTGATACCTCATCTGAAGGGCCTTTCAATACTGCATTCAATGATAATAACTAATTAGAATTTTTTTTACAGGGTGAACAAAGATTAATATTTTATTTCAATAAGAGAATAACTTTATATCCAACAAAATGGAACAGTTAAATAAGATATTCGAAATGCCATCCACCAGTCTCTTGACAATAAGCGAATCTACGGACACATTCCTCTTGCACATTGCGAATAACTTCCGGAGTAATTCTGTTAATTTCGATCCTAATTCGATTTTTCAACTCTTGTAGATTTTGCGGCCTATCTACATAGACCTTCGATTCCAAATAACCCAACAAGAAAAAATCCAGGGGCGTGAGATCTGGAGATCTTGGGGGCCACTCTATCGGTCCGCGTCTACCAATGCACCTTCTAGGAAAACAGTTATTCAAACACTCGCAAACATCACGTGCATAGTGCGGGGGTGCACCATCTTGTTGCAACCAAATACTTTCATTTGGTGAGTTAGGATTGTTGGCGTTTGGAAAAATATCGGCAAGGCTAGGTATGAGTTCATTTCTTAAAAATTCCAAGTAACGCTCCCCTGTGAGATTTCCTTCGAAAAAATACGGGCCAATAATCCTGTCGTTTATTATCCCTGCCCAAACATTGTCTTTCTGAGAGTATTGAGTATGCCCGTCCATCATCCAGTGAGGATTATCCCTACTCCAATATCTGCAATTCTGACGATTTACTGAACCATTTAGGCAAAACGTAGCCTCATCGGAAAACAGAATTTGTTTTATAAAATATGGATTGCAGTTACACAAATCCTTCATTATTTCACAGAACTCCACACGGCGATCGGGATTATCATCATTGAGTTGTTGATGTAGCTGTACTTTGTATGGATGGTACTTTTCTGCTTTTAGAATACGTAATACAGAACTTTGGGATATGTCAAGGTCTGCTGCAATTCGTAGTGAAGTATTCTGAGGATTATTCTCTACACCCAATAGAACATCAAGTTTCACGTTTTCTTCTATTTTAGGACGTCCAGCATTCGGAATATGTTTGACATGACCAGGTTCTCTAAATTTTTTCTCAATCTTACTGACTGTTGAACGACTGATAGGTCTATTTGGATACTTCGCATTGAACAAGTCGTATGCTGAGTTCTGGTTCTATCTCCGCATCCAATAAAAATTAAAATTTCTATGCGTTGGGTTTCACTTAAAGTAGACATAGTTTACTTCTAGAACCTTTTCACTCAGAATTTGTGAAGAATATTTGTTGATATTTCAACTAACATTTATTTGACACTAACTTGCCTATTATGGCATTCATTTGTGATTGTCTTTTGTTTCCATTTTAGACTAGGAAATAGCTAACTATTAATATTTGGGAAGGATCCATTGGTGTAGTAGAGCACTGACTCACTAGTCTGCCAGGGCAGTCTAAGGGATTAGAGTTTTGGCTCGAAAAAGTAAAATTTTGCATTTTTTAACACGCTTTTATTATCTTTACTTGTAACTAAATAACTCACAATGTAATAAAATCTTGGAAGTAAATATTCACCCACTTCCAATCTTCCGAATAATCTGAAATTTGTCACACATATCAAGGACCGATGACAATACAAGAATTTCATAATCATAATTTAATAATAATAAAAATATATTTTTCCAAACGCCAACAATCCTAACTCACCAAATGAAAGTATTTGGTTGCAACAAGATGGTGTACCCCCGCACTATGCACGTGATTTTCGCGAGTTTTTGGATAACTGTTTTCCTAGGAGGTGGATTGGTAGACGCGGACCGATAGAGTGGCCCCCAAGATCTCCAGATCTTACGCCCCTGGTTTTTTTCTTGTGAGGTTATTTGAAATCGAAGGTCTATGTAGATAGGCCGCAAAATCTACAAGAGTTGAAAAATCGAATTAGGATCGAAATTAACAGAATTACTCCGGAAGTTATTCGCAATGTGCAAGAGGAATGTGTCCGTAGATTTGCTTATTGTCAAGAGACTGGTGGATGGCATTTCGAACATCTTATTTGACTGTTCTATTTTGTTGGATATAAAGTTATTCTCTTATTGAAATAAAATATTAATTTTTGTTCACCATGTAAAAAAATATCTAATTAATTATTATCATCGAATGCAATATTGAAAGGCCTTCCAGATGAGGTATCACAAGACATCTATTCCAATTTAAAAAAATTACCGATTACGTCACCATGTCAAAACCAGTGACATAACCTCTTTAGAATATACATAAAAAAATCGGCATTTTAAAATAAAAATCGACTTATTTCAGGATTTTTGTCAAATGTACATGGCTTGCGAAATATCGAATTTGTTCCATAATTTTGACGCGCACTGTATAGTATTTGCAGTGGCCAAACGTGCGAAAATGTGCCACGACAAATAGACAATATTGATGGTGATATCAGAGCTGACGACAACTTTTTAGAAGATGAAACAGAAGAAATTGAATGTGAGAGCGAAACACTGGATTGTGTAGAGGTATAAGATGGACTATCAGAACCAGGCCCATAAAAAATAAGAGTAATAAAATAAATAATTTGAATTACCAATGTATTTTAACCTATTACAATGTACATTTTATAAAGAATTTAAAATAAATATTATCGATTATGTGAAGAAATATTCAAATAAAAATAGCAATAACATTCATTATTATAAAAAAAAATCTTACATGTTTTTTCAAATCATTTCTAGCCTTCCTTCTGGCTTTAAACCCCCCAGTCGTACTTGAACATTCTTCCTCCCAAATTCAACAGTTCTCCCGAATTCACCCTGACAATTATCCCCCATCCCCTTATTACCTCTGCCTATCTTCAACCCTCTCCTGGCCCCCTACCAATGACCTTTCATATTACAACAAATTCCTTCCGAAATCATCTCTCTGCTCCTCGTTTACCTTTCCACTGTTCTTGTTCCTCACATCAGCCTCATGTATGTGAAGAATTTTCGTTTAGCTATACTGTGCGAAAAGCGAAAACTATAGTAGACATGAAAAAAAATTTAGGATTTGTAGAAAATGTTTTGCTCTACAACTTTTAATACAGTGTCCGGCGTAAAGTTCGCAGCATATGGAAAACTTTTTTATTATTGATTTCTCAAAAAAGACATTCGTGATAAAAATCTCTGATTTATCCCAATCCTGAATTGCAAACACCAAAATTGAATTTTATACGATTCTATTCGAGGGAGATAGAAAAGCATGCTTCGTTTTCAAAATAATATGATCCCATCACTTTATTTCTCACGGTAGAATTCAAATTCATGGGGAAATATAGTTCAAAATCGAATGTTGATCCAGAAATTCGAATCATAGCCACCCATGACCAATTTCATATTTCAACTTTTTTTCCCGTTTTTTCCTCATCGCCATGTACAACGTAAGGAATATTATGCTAGACGAATGGTATATTGTCAGATATGATAATATCACTCTCTGAATATTTTCTCATTTCTACCTCCCATCGGAAAATCACATAATTATGTGACGGAATTTCACAAAATCTTGCTGCAAATAGTAAATAAAACTGTACTGTCTCCAAGGTATGATGCCAGAATGTCAATTAATTCATTTTCACAATGCAAATAAAAAAATTTGAAACAAATATGTCCTATGCTTTATTCTACGTGGAGTCCTGCATTCTCAATATACTGCATAGAACGGCGGTGCATTGCATCATGAACATTTCTTAGTGTCTGGGGAGCTATTCCCCGAATACAATCCCTGATAGTATTCTCCAAATGACGTATATTTTGAAATGGTCTTCTTGAATATACCTTCTGTTTGAGATATCCCCATGAGAAAAAATCCAAAGGAGTGAGGTTCCAATCCATCGATTTGGAAATATTCCGTTTAACCACCTTCTCACTTCTAGCGTAGAATGAATGGATGCAACATCTTGTTGAAAATACATTCCAGCTCTCATGTCCAGAGGAATATCATCTGAATAATCGGAAAGAAACGTCTGCGGTATCTTGCAGAACTCAGCGGTAGACTGAAAAATACTGGTCCAACAATAATGTCATTAAGTATTCCGCACCAGACGTGGGGATTATTATCTGCCCACCACCTGCAATTCTAGGAGCTGACTACCCCATTTGATGTGAAGGTTGACTCGTCACTGTAAATAATTTTTTTCGAAAACTGTCTATTATCTTCCATCATAGACTGAAACCAGAAACAGAAATCCAGGCGATTATCCGGATCTCTCGGTTCCAAAGTGTGTATGAATTTTGGTTTATACGGTTTGAATTTATTATTACCTAGAACTCTTCTCATTGATCGATCAGATTTACCGAGATTTTCTCCCCTTTGCGATAATGACATTCTTGGATTTTCAATCGTAGACAGCATAATATTCATAACAGTTTCTTCATTTTCAGTTATCGGTCGTTTATGTGTCACTTTGTATTTTTTCGAAACCGATTACAGATTCCCTGAATGTTTTCAAAATGCTTGTAATTGTCGAATTATGAACGTTTTTACCTGGATGTCTTTCATTAAAAATATTGGCAGTGTCTCTACAAGTATGATAATTGTCACCATGTATCATTACAATCTCTACTCTCTCCTGTATACTTAGTCGAGCAGCCATGATTGAATTGAAAAACTACTGAAATTACTCTACAGATTTGTGAGTTATTCTTGATGCGTCAAAAATGATTTGTTTACAATTAGAAATGAATTTGTTTTCAAAGCCAACTGTGATCGGCAAATGTTCTGTATCTCAATCATTTACAGTAAAATTCAAAGAACAAAACTATGGAAGCTGGGTATTGCTATCGAAGTCGAATGTAACAACTTACGATATTTCGAAATTCATAAATAATACTGAATAATTTTTCGAGTGGATTAAAATCTTAATTTTGTACGTTGAATGCTGCAAAAAAATTCAATAAAATATTGTAGATGCATTCTGATGTCTTGCTTGAAAAAAAAAACTTTAAAAAAATTGTTATATTTTACAATTCCTGATTGTCTTAAAAAATGTTATTCGTAGTGTGAAAATACATTCATTTTTATTCTGGCATCATACCTTGGAGACAATTCAGTTTTATTTACTATTTGCAGCAAGATTTTGTGAAATTCCGTCACATAATTCAATTAATGTGATTTTCCGATGGGAGGGAGAAATGAAAAAACATTCAGATAGTGATATCATCATATCTAACTATATACCATTCGTCTAGCATAATATTCCTTATGTTGTACAGGGCAATGAGAAAAAAATGGGAAAAAAAGTTGAAATATGAAATTGGTCATAGGTGGCTATGATTCGAATTTCTAGATCAACATTCAATTTTGAACAATATTTCCCTATGAATTTGAATTCTACCGTGAGAAATAAAGTGATGGGATCATATCATTTTGAAAACAAGGCATGCTTTTCTATCTCCCTCGTATAGGGTCGTAGAAAATTCAATTTTGGTGTTTGCAATTCAGGTTTGGGATGAAGCAGAGCTTTTATCACGAATGAGAAATCAATAATAAAAAAGTTTTCCATATGCTGCGAACTTTATGATGGGCACTGTATAACTAGTTTTCACATAGGATCGATTGTTTTTGAGTTATTCGCAGAAATAGCATGCGTTCCAACTTTGACTCAAAAACTCGCATAAATATTGATTTATCAGAACATAATAAAACATATTCGAACATAATTGAAGAACATTTAATTATCTAAACATCTCTTGTATTTTTCGTGCCGCACCAATTCAGAGTTATACTCAGGACTGAGCCCCCCTATAATGTGGAAAAAAAAAACCGCTACTGTAACCTCATGTAGAAAGAAAAGCCCTGCGGACTGGACTAAATGATATGATATCCCTTGCAATTAATATATTGATCACAATGGATAGCTCTTTTTTTATTTTTATGTGAGTGCAATCGATCACACCCAATGCACATGGAAAAGTGTATTTTGTTTGCCACCTTTCTTTCGCTTCTATCATATCGGCAGGATTGCGAGGAAATTTAATCCACCCTCCACATTTTTCAATTAACTTATCAGTAACTTCCGTCACAACTTTTGACATAGAAGTTTGGTGAACACCAATATCTTTTCCTACTCCTGTTTGAAAACCCGGGTCACCTCCATATCTCAAAAATATTTTCATTTTATCAACGTTACATATCGCATCGCCTCTTCTTTCCCCAGATTCTACACCCAAAAAGTGATTTGATTCCTACTCATTTTCTTTATTAAAACAATACCGTAATTCGGTAGAGACGGGGGAGTTCTTCATCCGATGGGTGCGGATGATTGTTATTCCCTGTCTGACTCGGCGGGATGCGACGCATCAACCCACTCGGACACTGACACCCCTGAGCCAGTAGCCTGTCTTATCAGGTGGCCTTACCGTGGCTGAAATGATTCGGTAGCTAGGATTACTTGGCGCGTTAATTCCGCTTATCCGGATCCTCCTGCGGCCTTATGCCTCTCTGTCTGTCTGTAATGAAATCTTGCAAGTTAAATTTGACCCCCTTCTAGTTGCTCGATTAAGTGAAATTTGGCAGGTGTTCATAGTTACCGTGACAATGCATTTTCGTTAGAGAAATTTTTATTAAAGATTTGTGTTTATGGTGCGATTCGACTCAAAATTGGTATGTGGATGTTTTCGGGGTCGAATATTATGAATTTTTTGTCAAAATTCATACAATAAAAATGGCGCTCTAAGATGGCCGACGATATCTGTGATTATGGTCCGATTCTATTCAACATTGTTATGCGGGGGGTTTTGGGGCGGAGATAAAATTATTTGTCAACATTTACAAATTTAAGATTGCGGATGAGTTTTGTAATTATGGTCCGATTCGATTCAAAATTGGTATGTGAGGGTTTTCGGGGTCGAAGATTATGAATTCATAAAATCAAAATGGCGGCCGATTCTATTCAAAATTGGTATGTGGAGGTTTTCGGGGTCGAAGATTATGAATTTATTGTCAATATTAATAAATTCAAGATGGCGGCTCCAAGATGGTGGACAAGTTTTGTGATAACTGACCGTTTCTATTCAAAATTGGTATGTCGGGGTGTTGAATTTAGTCGAAGATTATTGATTCTTTGACAGAATTCATAAATTGAAGATGGCAGCTCTAGGATGGCGGACGAGTTAATCTTTGTATGGTCTCCTACTGGAGCCTGCACTTTGATCATTATTGACTTTTCGTTTATGTTTGGTCACTTGATCGTCACTGTCACTCATATTTTGATTCAATAATATTATCACTGAATCGAATTCTTCTAAGTGCTTTAAAAACAATAACAATAACATAATATTTTAAATAAATAAATAGAAGGCGTGCATAGGAGCGGTAAACATGTCAAGTATGGACTTGGAGCACCTTTGTAGGTGGCGCCGCAGTGGCGGAATCGGGCGAGTTACTCCAGATAGCGCAAATTATCCGTATTTATAGAGTGTTTTCAAAGTGCACCAGTTTGAATTTGTTTGGTACAAACGTAAAAACTGCGGTTGAGTTGTGATTTGGCATGTATAACCTTTGAATTAAAATAAGCCCCGGTTTTGGAAATTACCCTAGTAATGAATAAAATGCAGATTGAGACGAGTAGTCTGCGAACCGCATTTAAACGACTGAACACGTGCACTGCGAATACGTATTTCGCCTGTCATCGTAGTGTTTACATGTGATTTATTGTCAAGTTGAAAAGTGTTTTATATTCGTGATGGATCAAGTAGTTGCAACTGGAATTTTTACCCATTTCAAGCCACATCGGTTTCGAGAATCAGTCTGTGAAAAAAGGAGCAGCATTGGTATGATCGGGTCATGTGTGTCAGATGCGGGAAGTGAAAAAAATATATTTCCAGCATAAATGCGAAATTAGAGGTGAATGAATATTTTCACAAACAATTGATAAAATTCAATTAAAATTACACGAATAAAAAAATGTTAAAGAATTATTAATAAATGGGGAAGAAATAAAAAAAATATATTGAAAATATTGTTTTCTTTTCTACATACATATATTTTTACATATATTTCATATTGTCTGTTTACTGTCAGAATTTGACTAAATTGTTTATATCAATGTAAAAATTGAACTTGCAAAATTTGTCAATTGACCTTTTTTTCCTTTTGTAGATTGATTATAACAGAGAAGTTACAAAAACTTCCCGCACTTGTAGAGCGAATGCTTGTGGCAACTGATAAATTGAAGATGGCAGCTCCAGGATGGCGGACGAGTTAATCTTTGTATGGTCTCCTCATTGAAGAGCTAGATAGCTCAGAACTCACAGGAAAAAGGCCTGATAATGAAGATGCATTACCAAAAATGCTTAGATTGAGGCGTACTTACTAAAAAGCACAAAATAAAATAATTAATAAAAAAACTTTTTTAAAGACAAGCTTCTATTCCAATGCGTTAAATAGGAAAAAACCATTGTTTTGGATGTGCGACGTAGGTTATGCTGTGAGTTATAGATTCAGAAGCTTGTCGCTTTTGTATTCGAACTGAAAACTTTGTGCGACAAGCTCTTGAAACTATAACTCACGAAATAACCTACGTCGCACATCCAAAACAATTCTTTTTCACTTTTAGCGCCTTCGAATAAAAGCTTGTCTTTAAAAAGGGTTTTTATTAATTATTTTATTTTTTATTCATAGCAGAAGTAAGAATTTAATCACGCGGAGCATCTGATTCTGGTTTTTATTCATATCACGTGGAATATTTGCTCCAAATTATTGAGTATAAACTAAATGCTCATTTTTATTCATACTTCCCATTAAATCTAATTGAAAAATAAACTTCTGGTATCCCAAATTGACCTCGTAAATTTATTTTATAACTTACCTACGTTATTTCTTTCACATTCCAAACAACAATCTGTAAAATTTGCATAAAAGTTTCCACTCAGACTTTCTACACATTTATAATCAAATACCTAGGTCAACACCGCAAAAGTTGACTCAACTGACGCAATACGACTAGCGGCCAAGGTGAAAAGTTTTTGTGGTATTATTGTTTTACTGAAAAGCTTCCATGAAAGAAATAGTCGAAGAACTTTGACCATTTTTATCAACACCCGCTAGTCTCAAACTCCCAATAGTATATTGTGCAACAAGTGGGGAAAGTACTTTCCCCACATGTTGCACACTATACTTTTTCTACAACTGCACAAATTTAAAGAATACAAGTAACTTACCTTAGTATTTATTTTTATGGCTAGCAAAACTAAAATAACATTAAAGTATCCTACCTCTTGACAGTAAAATATTTTTTTTAAATTATAGTTAATAGTAAAATTTGTAAAATTTTGTGTGGTCAATCCCGGAATGTCATTTCTTTTTAGTACATTTTTTGTTATATTAATTGTAGAAGTTGAAGGTTGATCATTCACATACGGTGCATTTTCTGTCTCCATTTCAGTAAAGAGTTCGAGTGATTGTTCAATTGAGTTGACGATTTTATTAGAAACGTTAATTTTATTTTTAACCGACGAAATCAGAAAGGAGGAGGTTCTCTAGTCGACGCGTATATTTTTTTATGTATGACCACGCATAACTTTTCACACAGCAGTTCGATTCCGATGATTCTTTCTTCATTGGATAGGGTGTACTTCAGAGTTGGTCCCATTTGAATTCGAACAAAAAAATCCATCCCTAAGGGTGGCGAAATGGAGGATATTGTTCGTTCACCCTCTGAATTTTGGTTCGTTAACCGTTTCTATCAGGCATAACTTTGTAGTGGGTTTTCCGATTTGGATGATTCTTCCTTCATTAGATAGGGTATACCTCATACTTGATTATATTTCAATGATTCATCACCATGGGTAGAAAAATAGGGGATGATTGATTTTTCACTTGTGAACATTGGCACGCATATGTAGTTGACATTGACAGATCCTCCTACATCCGTCACAATAATTACATTCTATGAAAGGATGGAATTATATACAAAGTGATGAAATCAACTAACCAGAACTTTCAAAAATAATTTATATTATATAACAATAAATAGTTTAAGTAGATAATCATATTATTTAACAGTTAATAGTAGAATAAGCTGGGTGAGTATTTTGGAAGTAATCAAAAATTAAGTGGATAGTAATTAGTAGATATCAGCCACAAAAAATTGAAAAATAATTTTTTTTAACAAAAAATTAGACCGACGAAAAAATCAACTGAAAAAGCAACAAATAAAATAAATCTTCTTAGTCTTAATGATAATTGAGCTCCTGAACTGATGTGAGTAACTAATTTTGAGTCGTCGCCAAACAAACTAGATATTTGAATTAGGTGAAGCGTAAAATGATGGCAGCGAGATGCACAGCGGCGTTTTTATTACATCTTCAAAGTAATATAATGAGCTTCGATAATTGTTTGTTTGGCGCCGACTCAATATTAGTTACTCACATTAGTTTAGGAGCTCAATTTTCATTGAGACTAAGGTTTATTTTATTTTTTGCTTTTCAGTTGATTTTTTCGTCGGTTTAATTTTTTGTTAATTTTTTTTTCAATAGACTCCCCGATGTATCCTGGAATGCCATCCTCCATGGCGCTTTAAGGGTAATATGTTAGCAAATTTGTTAATGCCGACTACCTGTCTAGTACATTTTCCTTGCTGGTAATTTAAAAAGGAACGTTTTTCTGGCAAATCAATCGGCCGAAGAGCAGAATAAATTGTCGGTTTTTAATTTCCACAACTCTTCTCTACGACATGCCCCTGCTACGGCAATAGCCACTGCAACCTACAAATGAAAATATCAGGATGTAAAATTTTATTAAAAAAAAAATAGTCCAGCCCGGGGATTGAAGCCGGGTCGGGTCGTCTGTGTGCCAAGCGGATACACTATTCACTGCACCACTGAGCCTTATTTTAAAAGTCTTATTTAAAAGTACATATATCTATCTAGCAGAATTTGAAACAGAAATTTTAATAATTATCTAATTCTTTTTATGTATCAACTAAAAAACTCACTAATTACAAAAAGCTATGTTAATTAGAGAAAAAAAGCGGAACAATTCTAAAAATTTACCTTTATTAGTAGATATTCCTTGTCTGGAGCTTCGTTTGAAAATCTCTGCAATTGGTCTGCTGTCAATATGTTTGATTCTTTGGAGACGTAATTCTTTTGAAAAATGAACGTAATTTTTGATAGGTGGATATATCAATGTTATTTTTTATACTGTACTTCGCAACATTGAATATTGTGACTTAAGTGTAGACGCCTTTAAAGTTCTCTTCAAAGTATACCAAAAGTACACTTTCCGAAAAAGATTTTATTTTTGTATTTCTACTCCATTCCATAAATTTTTTGTATGCCAAATCTAACGTTACTTTTGCAGCTTTTTCCAATATCTCTGGCGGAGTATTATCAAAATCGTCACTACTGTCAGTATCCATATTATTTATTATAATATGGATAGAATAGAATAGAAATTGCGATTTTTATCAAAGCACGAATGAAAACTACCTTAAGAATTTGAAGAAACTTCTAAAATTGTGATAACTATTTAAAGCTGAACAGCAGTCAACTAAGATTTTGTCGATTTTTGTTGATTCTCCATGTAAATGTATGTGGTGTGGGCAAAGTGCCGCGAGAAAAAATATTTCTCACACTATGAGCAATACATGGTTTTGAAATTAAGTAAGCTATGAGAAATATGCTACTTTTCATAGCAGTTGTAGGAAATAGTTATTTGTGCAACCAGTTGGGGAAACCTTTTCTTGGTGGTGCTTTAGGCTATGGTGAAAACATCTTCGATATAGAGGCGAGAGGACTACAGCCTTTGGATGTGAAAGCAACAGGCTCATCACTATACTCAGTTCCTTCATAATATTTGCTTGAGGCAGATGGGTTGTGTTCTCCGATTGCGGCTTTCTCATGCTCAGGCATATATGCATCTACGTTTGCCGTAGTGGCTCTAGCTTCAGGATGTTCTTCAGATAAAATAAGATAAGATTTATTCATCAACATCAACAAATATATCAATTTTTTTTACAAAAAAAAGAGGCTACTAAAAAGACAATGACAAAAGTTCTAATTCTACACATATCTACAGAAAATTCAATTACACAAACTATAATAGTATCACGCCCTACTTTGGGAGACCCTGTGAAACCCTGGCCCCCTAACTGTTTAGGGTGCTCACTAATTATCTTGCTTGGCTTGCGAGAGGTTAAAACATTTTACATCTGTGATTGTGACCACTGGTAGAGTGAAATAAAAAAGTGAAGTAAAAACTATTATGGTTTATTGAAAATTATAAAAGGGCAAAAAATAACATGATGGTGAATACCCAAATAGTGAAGTGAACAATGACCATAACAAGTAAATACAGAAAAACTCGAACTCGTCTCCACAATTTAATATTAACAATCGATTAGTTAAAAGATGGTGGAAGGTTGAAAACCATCGATTTTGTATACATGTTTCGAACCTCTAAAGGTTCATCATCAGCGGGGAATAAAATGTCTACAATAAAAGAAGAACAAAGAATTAAATCCATAGTAGTGTGATACAATAAGTGCTATTATATGGATTTAATTCTTTGTTCTTCTTTTATTGTAGAAATTTAATTCCCCGCTGATGATGAACCTATAGAGGTTCGAAACATGTATACATAATCGATGGTTTTTAACCTTCCACCATCTTTTAACTAATCGATTGTTAATATTAAATTGTGGAGACGACTTCGAGTTTTTCTACTTCGTAAAATAATACCACTCCACTTCGAGATACAATGGACTTCTACCACAGGTTGAGTAAATGAAAGTAACACTTACATTATAATAAGAACCAAGGGAAGGAGATGTGTCACCGTGGACCAGCAGCATAAAACCGAAAAGCGCGATTGAAAACAAACACTTTCATTTATAGGAAAAATATCGCTGACTTGCAGAATCACCGTTCTTGCTATTGATGAATGCAATACCGGACTGAAACCCAATCCCTGGTTAATGACGCGTTGAACTTTGAAGTTGCAGGAAATACTGTATTTCAATAAATGTTATACTAGATGATGAATTACTGTAGGATAAATGAACTACGGATTTTTCCACTTTGGGTTCAATTATGTTTGAATTTTATTTTCAAGTCTGGCAAATTAATTTTGAATTTTGAAAAAGAAATGATTGGTATATTTCTATTGGGTAATATTTCTCATACTTGACACAAGTTCATTGTTGAAATAGGATGAATGTTCTACATGATAAAGGAGGCTCAGTATTGAGGGAATATATTGAGAATAAATCATTTTTCTATAAAGTAATATTGCTGTACGTAGGATTGAGAAAATATTCAGATATTTTTTATATTTCTTTATTTACAATATTTAAGAAGGTTATATATGTGATATTCAATGATATGAACATAAATATACACGAATAAATAATGTTTTTCTTTTACATATGATTTTGCGAATAAAAAAATTGATATTTCATTTCATTACTACAAGATCACGTATTTTCTGTCGATCAGAATTTTTTCAATTGTTTTTTTGAACAGTGTGGAATGAATATCTTTCAGCTCCGATGGAATATAGTTAGAGAATCTAGGTACAAGATAAGTAAACATTTTTATCCGATAGTTTTTCTACAAAATGGTGTTTTAAATTTAAAATCGTTTTGTCTGGTGAAGTGAGCATGGTTGACTGTTTCAAGACATGACTTTTTTTTGTATTGTCGAAGGACAACCAATTGAAAGAAGCTTTATCTGAGATCTAATACTTTGGTTTCTTGGTAAATGAGATTTGATGGATACGCTCTTCTCCTATGGTGAATTAGTTTGAGGATACTTTTTTGTATAACTTCCAGCTTTTCAATATATTGTTGAGATGCACTTCCCCATCCAATAATTCCATATGTCAAGCGAGACTCGACGAGAGCGTGATAAAGTATTTTCAGATGGAATGTATCGAGGATATTACTAAATATTTTGAATGTGAAAATAAGTGATCTAACCGTTTGGGCGACATTGTTCACATGGTGATCCCATCTCAAATGAGAGTCGATAGGGACTCCAAGTTATTTCATCGTTCGAGAATCAATTCTACATCATCATAATTAATTTTTAGACTTTGGAATTCTGGCAAGCCTGAACTACTTATTACAAGAAAAATTTAGGTATTTTGTTTTACTGATATTCATTGTCAATAACTTGTTATCAAACCATTTTTTATTTTAATGTAATCTTTTTCTACTTGAAGTTTAAGTTTCTCCCAGTTCTCATTTATATAGATAATTGCTGTGTCATCAGTAAAACTTCAGTTTCAAATATGAAAAGTATGTTCAAATAAATACTAAATAATAAGGGAACCAAAACTGTACCCTGAGGCACACCACAATCTAGAGTACAACGTTGACTTGATACTGTATTTATGCGACATATTTTTTGACGGTTTGATAAATACCTTTTCATGAAATCGAATGCCAGCCCTCTGAATCCAATTTCATCAAGCGATTCTAAAAGTTTTTCGTGAATCACGGTGTCAAACGCTTTCGCGAGATCTAGAAAGATGCAGGCACATTTACTGTTATCTAGAGCGGGATATATTCGAGAGTTCTGCGATAGCATCATGCGTCGATATATTTTCTCGGAATCCGAATTGGCAGTCTAAAGATTGCTGTCTTTCTTGAGATAAGCATTTATACGAATTCTTAACAATTTTTCCATAATATTTGCAAAATTTGTTATTATTGATATGAATCGATAATTACTAATTGAAGACTTGTCTCCTTTTTTGAATAATGGCTTTACTACCGCCAGGGCCGGATTAAAAGGTGGTGGAGGCCCTGGGGCAACAAAGGAGTGGAGGCCCCTAATTATTTTTCGAACATTTTTTTTAAATTTATTGCGGAACAAATCAAATTATTTTGACACGAGCATATGTAGGTATAATAAAGTACAAGAAATAAATTAAATTACAGCGTGACCGAATGGATTCGACGAAAAATCATTGATGATTTCGGTCAAATCCAGCATCCGGAGAAAATCATTCTCAATGCTAAGAAGCGATAACTTTGATAGGCGGCTCTGTCTCATCGTAATTCGCCTACTTTTTCATTTTGGAAAATGAGCGCTTTCCAGTGCAATTTGACATCATCACATTCTCAGTTGTAATATCACAAGAGAGTGAAAATAATTCCACAGATTTTCGAAAACTTGTTGCCAGGCAATAGACAAGAGAGACCAACTGGCTCGAGTGGCTATTGCCAACAAGTTTGAGAAAGAAATCTAGATAATTATTTTCTACTATATCGAACTCTCGTGTGGTATTCTTTAGATTACTTTTTGATGTTACGATCATAAACACATTTCCTTGCAAAATTATATAATGTACTAAACCGGTTTTGATTCATTTCACACTTTTCATGCGAATTGATGACAGACGTCAAATTAAAAATATAGGTTGTCAGACAATAAAAACAAAATACCTCAAATTATGCCCGCGACAATTTTCTAGGTAGAATATTCCCACTATTGATTGGCCAAAACGTATATGAATTATTTGAATTGAACGTTTCCATTGGTTTCTAGCAATGTCAAGAAATAATCACTGTAATTTCAATGTTTGAGAATGTAGCTCTGAAATTTTGGTTTTCAAGAATTTGATAGTAGAACATCTTAGATTGGTCTTTTTGATAGTCCTTTTTCAGAAGGATTTACATTTGTTGCGGAATGTCATCCTCTTCTTTAGACTCACACTTTCAGATTTCGGGGATTTCTCTGTTACAAGCGCGCCACTCAGCGGACACTAGTCAACGCCAATAAATAGGAAAAACAGGTATAGACGGGCAAAGTGTTTGTAGAATCGGCAGAAAAATAGTCAACAGAATTTGAACTTTTGTTCTATTATGGAATGCGCACAGGGCTCTTATAAATAATTTGATTCAATCATATTCATAAATTGAAATATTATTTTCTTTTGCTTATGATTATTGAATTTCATTGTGTATCTAGATCGCTTGTGACATTCGAAGAATACATCGACAGAAAATCCTTCATTTAATAAAAAAAAATGTATATATTTTTTTAAATCAATTGTTCTTGTTTTTACAGCTAATTTCGATACGATATAATATTTTGTATAATAGTTTGATGTTTTACTTGGTGATTGTTTCTCGCATATACACATGATTCATCAGATCGAAGATTAATATTAACCATGGATTTTGACAAGAATACGAAACATGTTTTTGAATGTTTAAAACGAAAAATGAGAGGAAAAAGTGGGAGAACTGCTCTTGCGTAGTCAGATTTTTTATATATAATTTTGCATATTCTTCGGTATTTGTTCGGAAATTTCACCTAAAAATTTATATTGTGGAGGCCCCTCTCTTGTGGAGGCCCCGGGGCTGCAGCTCTTAATCCGGCTCTGTATATTGTTGAGACGCACTTCCCCATCCAATAATTCCATATGTCAAGCGGGACTCGACGAGAGCGTGATAAAGTATTTTCAGATGGAATGTATCGAGAATATTACTAAATATTTTGAATCTGAAAATCAGTGATCTAACCGTTTGGGCGACATTGTTCGCATGGTGATCCCATCTCAAATGAGACTCGATATTTCATCGTATCAGATATTTCATCGTATCAGATATTTCATCGTTCGAAAATCAATTCTACATCATAATTGATTTTTAGACATTGGAATTCTGGCAAGCCTGATCTACTTATTACAAGAAAAATTTAGGTATTTTGTTTTACTGATATTCATTGTCAATAGCTTGTTATCAAACCATTTTTTTTATTTTAATGTAATGTTTTTCTACTTGAAGTTTAAGTTTCTCCCAGTTCTCATTTATATAGATAATTGCTGTGTCATCAGCAAAACTTACTATGTCACCTTCAGTTTCAAATGTGAAAAGTATGTTCAAATAAATACTAAATAATAAGGGAACCAAAACTGTACCCTAGAGTACAACGTTGACTTGATACTGTATTTATGCGACATATTTTTTGACGGTTTGACAAATACCTTTTAATGAAATCGAATACAAATGCTTTTACAATACAAATATTTTTATTTCCAGTAGACATAACAATGTTTGGAATCCGTCAGTGTAGATTAATTGCTAAATACTAATTACAAATGAGGTACATATCTACATGAAAAAAATAGACACCACAATATCATCTTAAAATATCAGATTACACACTGCCATGGGACATATATTCATTCAAGTCATAAAACTCACCCTGAACCACAAAATGTTTTAGTTGCTTTTTGAAGTTATTAAATGACTTACAATCGCGTACATGTCCAGGTAGTCTGTTAAAAACATGCAGACCAAGATTATCTGGTGAATTTTCCCCACATTCAATCTATTAAAGGGGGTGTGTAAAAAATTATGGGAACGAGTGAGATGATGGTGAACATCACTATTCCTTAGATAATTCGCTTTGTTTAAAAATACAAACTTAGAGAGTTCATATACAAAAATACAGAGTCGTAATTCCCAATTTTTTAAGGCCGCTTAATGGCAGAACTCGCTTTAAACATCTCATCATAAAACAGAGGCTGTTTAGTTTAGAACGCAGCTGATCACAATGTATATTCCAGGATAGATTCTGATCAAGAGTTAAGCCCAATTAGTGCTTGTAGCTCTACTCACACTCTTTCCCCCCACCTCAATAGTAAGGTCGAGATCTTGTTTATTCTGGGGTGTGTAAAACCGTAAATAAGAAGTCTTGACAGAATTTAAATATAAGGAGTTCTGGCTGAACCACTGAAAAATCGACCTCAACCCAGAGTTACAGGCCGTATTGAGGACATCCCCATCGGAATTGGAGACAATGAAGGAAGCCCTCTGAATCCAATTTCATCAAGCGATTCTAAAAGTTTTTCGTGAATCACGGTGTCAAACGCTTTCTCGAGATCTAGAAAGATGCAGATGGCACATTTACTGTTATCTAGAGCGGGATATATTTGAGAGTTCTGCGATAGCATCATGCGTCGATATATTTTCTCGGAATCCGAATTGTCAGTCTAAATAATGTTGTATTTCTTGAGAATAGCATTTATACGAATTCTTAACAATTGGAACGAAGTTCCTTATCGCGCGTTGCGAAAGGGGGCTAGACGGAATAAATTAAGACCAAAAGTTGTAACGACACTTTTTGTTGCAGTTGTAAGCCGTGCGGCGTGCGCGTGTTTCTCTGTCTGTCTCTCTCTCTCTCTCTCTCATAGAAAGCAAGCCAGTTATTTTCGTTTCGTCTTTCTATTTCGCATTGAACAGTGTGGTGTCGCGACGATTATTTTTGTTGAGTGTATACAGGTTTTTTGTACATAATAAATAATAAAAATAATAACAATAATGAATCCTGACAGTGTTTCTGCAGAAGCTCCAGATATTGCTGATGGAGTTAGGTAAGTAGAGATTTTATATAGACAATTATAAATGCTTATGTATTTTTAGCAAATACGCATTATAACTTCTCTTTACTATTGTGCTAACCAAGTCATACGCGTTATAATCTCTCCATTATTGTGTGTTTAGTAAGTGTACGCGTCATAACTTTAATAAATTTAAAAGCAAATTATATTTTAATATTACAATATCAATGCGTATGTACTAAAATTGAGCCTACTGATTGAGTTTATATTACACTATATTTGTTAATAATAAAAAAAAATTATTATAACTTGAAAAAAATAAAAATTTATTACAATTCCTTCACTAATTAATCGAAAGGAACTTCGTTCCATCCGGGTGTCCCTTGACACCTCTCAACTTTTTTTTTCCAAAATATTTGCAAAATTTGTTATTATTGATAAGAATCGATAATTACTAACAAAAGACTTGTCTCCTTTTTTGAATAATGGCTTTACTACCGCGATTTTGAACACTTTTGGACACGTACCAGTTTCAAATATTTTATTCATCAAATAAGTAAGAGGCTCGGCTATGTAATCCGAAATTTCTTCAATTGTTTCAGCTTTTATACTGTCAATTCCAGGTGCCTTGTTATTTTTAAAATTTATTATGATCATAGATATCTCGTTTTTGTCAGTGGTTGGATTTCTTTATGGGATTGATGTTGGTTGGTTTGATTTTGAGTGCCAAGTCCCTACCTAGCTGTACGAAATAATTGTTGAAATGATTAGAGATCTCGAGGGCAGCTGATGTTTTATTTTCATCTATTTGTATCTTTTTGATTTCATTACAAACAATTTTTTTTGTTTCATATGTCTTCCATTCCAAAGGTTTTTTGAACTATTATTGTTGGATCTTATCAATTGTTTATAATAATCTGATTTTGTTTTTTTTATCAGCTCATTCAGTTTGTTTTTTGAGTTTTGAATTGGATATTCAAGAGTATATTGTTTGGATATTTCATCATAGAATCATACATTTTCTCCCTTTTTTTATTGATTCTATCAAGCCTTTTATAATCCAACATTTTCTTTTCCTATCATTATATTTTATTCTGTATTCACTAGTACAATATTTTATAATTGATGATATTTTCTCGATAATTACAAATTTCATTAGTGCTTGTAATATTATAGTCCCATATTTCTTTCATTAGGATTTTTTTTCAAGTTACTATAGTTTATTTGTTTCACAATAATCTTTTGAGCTATTTCTACTTTTTAAGGTGACTTACATTTCTTGCTTCTCTTCTTGTCATCCCATAATTAGAAGCAGCACGCACAAGTCAACAAATACGTGCATTTCATTTCTACTTTTTAACCGACGAAAAAAAAGGAGGAGGTTCTCGTTGCGTAATTTTTTTATGTACGACCACGCATAACTTTTTACAGAGGAGTTCGATTTTGATGATTCTTTTTTTAGTGGATAGGGTTCCATTTGGATTTGAAAAAAATATCCACTCCTAAAGGTAGAAAAATGGGGGATGATTGTTGGTTCACCCACTGAATTTTTTCTTTTTGACCGATTCTACCACGGATAACTTTATACTGGGTCATCCAATTTAGATGATTCTTTTGATTGTATAGGGTATGCTTCGAAGTTGGTCCCATTTGAATTAAAAAAAACACCTAAGGGTAGAAAAATAGGGGATAATTTATTGATTTTACACCTGTGACCGATTCTGTTGAAACTTGGTACACATATGTAGTTCTGATGACACTACAACATAATGGAGGCCCGGAGTTAATTTGATGATGGATACGGAAGACAGTCGAGGGATCTCCTCAACAGTTAACAGCAGCTATAGTTATTCTAATCCCAATTAGAACGGCAATAAAAATAAGAGCACTACGCGGAGTGTCCCGGCAAATGGAAAATGTATATATAGTCCATCCAATATCAATTGCAGAAGCTGTTTCTTTAGGGAGCAAATGAAAACTCACTTCGCTAACATGAGCGTATATGCGAAGAAACGGAACGAAAAATAATGTGTATTACTCGTAAACATTCTCTTGTGTTTTAATAGCTCTGAAAGATTAAAAACCAGTAGCGTCTGTGGTCTTGGTGTGTGCCGATCGAAATACGTTTTAGGATATAATAATAACCTACATCAAACAATGAATGAAATTATTTTTCTTTCTTAATGTATTTGTATAAATAAAAGCTTCTTTAATTTTTTTTCATTTTTCATTATTTATAAGTATTTTTAAAATCTTAAAATATCTAAATAAAATTAGTTATCTCCGCCACTGCTGCTCACAGGATTTCACCGCAAGACTTTTTTATGCTTCTGCAATTGATATTGGGAAAACTATTCTACCAGTGTTTTTCCTCTCAAAGCGTTCCTGGTATAGTTTTCCCAATATCAATTGCAGAAGCATGAAAAAGTCTTGCAGCGAAATCCTGTGAGCAGCAGTGGCGGAGATACCTAATTTTATTTAGATATTTTAAGATTTTAAAAATACTCATAAATAATGAAAATGAAAAAATAAAGACAACTTTCATTTATACAAATATATTAGAAAGAAAAATAATTTCTTTCGATGTTGATGTAGGTTATATTATATCCTAGAACTATTTCGATCGGACACCATAGCCATAGACGCTACTGGTTTTTAATCTTTCAGAGCTTTTAAAACACAAATATAACGCGTGATTTATGACCTCCCATCGTAGATACACCTGCCAGCATAGATGTCCAACTCGATTGGCCCAGACGAATCGGGTGTACAATAGATAGCCGCCACTCGAGTCCACGTTGACTATCGGCTCTTTTGATCAACCGTTTGCCGACGGAAAATGTTAACGAGTAGTACATATTATTTTTCGTTCTGTTTCTTCGCATATACGCTCATGTTAGCGAAGTGAGTTTTCATTTGCTCCCTATGGAAACAGCTTCTGCAATTGATATTGGATGGACTATACCATCATAAAAAAGTTCTGGCGCGTGTCTCTAGTTGCCCAGATCATTAGTGAAGGCGCTATCAAATATATTTGAGGAATAGATGCTCGGCTAGCTGGATTGGACATCTGTTATCTGAATTCTCATGATTCACGCAGTTCATAATATTTCTCAGTCAGTGCCGTGTGTTGGTGAGGTTGGGAATTATCCATTGAAAATAATTTTATCGAAACAAATAATAAAATTTAGTTGAGATAACATGTGTCTACTTTTACTTTTAAGGGGTGATCAATTGCTATGATTGTAAAAATAAGTAACTGAAAAAATACAACTGGAAAATAATATACCGACGCCTATGTCAAGGCGGCAATTGGAAAGAGAAATCCTTCACGAAACTTTTTATGTTCATCCAATGTCCAATTGTGATTAGAAATACTATATCTCGTGTTCGGGATAATAATGTACGTATTAAATTACATGTCGACTAACTGACTCACTGATTGACTGATATATGATCAACGCCCAGGCCAAACCGCTAGTCATATGAGCAAACATTTTGACAGCAGATTTTTAGTCCATCCTAAGTCTGTATAATTAGTTTGTAAAAATTGTAAAAATTGGTATTTGGGGGGTCTTCGTTACAAATAAAAAATAAGTATTTTGGTGTTTTTGGAAATTCAACCCCTAAAGGGGTGAAATGTGGGTTAAATTGGGATTGAAGTCTGTGAAGGAATTCCGTTATTTTTCAAGTTGGGGTACTTAATAAAAATTGGTATTTGAAGTCTTTGTTACAAATATTCATGAAATTTTTTGCTTTTCAGTTTCTTTTTCGTCGTTTTTATTTTTTGTTAAAAAATTATTTGAACTTTTCTCTTCGATTGAGAATTTGGAGAATCGTGGAGACACTTCAGCGACAAATTTGGATATAATTGTTCGTAGAAAAAAGTATTAAAATTTTGTTACGTAATTTTATGAGCCTCAGACTTGTTTTCGGCGTTATACTGAAAGTGTGCTCAAAAACGGATCAAATTAACACATCACGCAAATTTGGGTTCGCTTTTGTCACACCATCCATTATTATTTATTCATTCGATTGAATCATACGAGAAAAAGACCCCACGAAGTTTCAAACCATTATGAGTGTCGTCCAGCTTTACGATACACACCATCCATACATAGTATATTTTCAATTGAGTTATTAATTGCACTCTCTATTAGCATAACGATGTTATTTATCACTGTTCCGCTCGTTGTACTTAATAACTCGTTAGTAATTTGTTTTAACATTTCGTTAATGGGCACAGTGCAATTGTGATTTCTATTTTTAGTTTCCACGTACGTTTTCCTCGTTACGGCTTCTGTGATTTCGTTGCGGCTGCAATCCAACGTATTGCCATGTTGATGTTCAGAAGTTGACAATAACGAGACTGTTGAAACCTTTTATTGTTTTATTGTTGATGCTTTTATTATATTTTGTCACCCATTAGTTATTTTGGATAAGTCAATATCTACAGGGTGTTTCTTAATAACATGCTTATATTTAAGGAGGTTATTTTTGGGTCCATTTTGAGAAAAAACTTCATATGAACATATGTCCTAAAGGTCTTAACTTTTGAATTACAGGGTGCTAAAGTTTTAGGAAAAATTATTTTTTTCGTTGCATCAAAAGGAATTGCTGTGCAAAATAACTTTTTATTTTTGCCAGTGGCGTTCGTGCGAGATTTGCACTGAATCATTTCAAAGATAAGAGTGATACGCCACTGCTTTTTCTTGAAATAAAAATTATTTTCGAAATCCTCATTTCTTTCTGAGCAAATCTGGTCTCCTGATTTGTTTTCGGTTGACGTACGGTTTTCACATAAAAAATAAATTCATTCATTTGCATATTGCTAGACCACTTATGATAAAAAACTATTTATGTAACTTTAAACAAAAATGTCTTGAAGAGAATAATTTTTAAACGAAGGTAGGAGTCCATTCTGCTCAAAGTGGAGGGGATGTGTGATTAAATGAAGTACTCGAAATCATCTCCACGAAATTTATTTAGATGGAGCTTTAAAGCTCCGAAACATGCCCTTTCAAATAAATTTCGTGGAGATGATTTCGAGTACTTCATTTCATCATACATCCACTCCACTTTGAGCAGAATGGACTTCTACCTTCGTTTAACCCTTTAGTGCCCGACGGTACTCTCCGGTCGTACTGTTTTCAAACTTCCATATAATAATCACACAGTTATTCCGCTGCTTCGCTTCCTGGCGGTATCATAGCGTCCAGTCCAGCCAATCAAAACCATCGTAGATGGCAGTGTTCAGGCATGGGCGCCATAAGACCTGTTGGAGTGCGTGCATGTACTGTGAAGGTTACTTTCGACGATTAGGTGAGTTTTACACTTCAATAATTATTACGTGAAATATTTTAGATACATTCTGGCGTCAAGAACTTGGTGGTAGATATTGAATGAATGCACTGACATGTTTACTAGACTTATTTCGACAATATTTGTCTGAAAAATGATCGTTATTTACAGATCCCCCAAAGTACCGTCAGGAATTATGGCGAGCAATTCTAAACCAGATAATATACCATGGCTTTTCAAAAAGCCACTTACTGAAAAAGAATTACAAGAATTAGCCGACAGAATATTATTCGAGGACCTGCCTCTCGACAACTTAGAAGTAACTGATATTGAAGATGAAGAGGAAGATGATGATTTGGATGAAATCACGTCTGATCACCAAATAACTGCTAACACAAGTCAACCAATTTTTTACACTGATGAGACTGAAATCGTTCAACTTGAAAATACTGCTGCAGAGTCTGGAATAACCGCACCTGCTGATAATATTGATGGGACAAATTCTGATACCAATATAGAAAGGAAATGTCATGATGCTGCAAATAGCCAATATGGTAATGATACTGAAACAGATGAAAATATTGCAGCCAGTACAAGTGAAATTCAATCTATGAGAAAAAAGAAATCTGATCAGCAGGACGAACGTTTGAATAAGAAAATGAAGACAAAAATGACACGTAGAAGTACAACTCTAAGCGAAGCATCAAATTTGCCAGTAACGGTTCCCATAGATGTTCCTGCAAGGAAATGGAAAAAACAGATACAAGAAGAGGAAATTGGATGCTATTCAATGCCAGTAGGTCCAAACGAGGCAGAGTTTCTAAATTGTCACACAGCAACTGACGTATATATTCATGTATTAGGGGAGGCAATTGATGATATTGTTTTTCAGACACACTTATATGCTACTCAGCATAATAAATATAATCTCAACATTTCGAAGGACGAATTGCTTTCTTTTCTTGGAATCAATTTTTTAATGGCATATCATAGATTGCCTGCTTGGAAAAACTATTGGAGTATGAGCCCAGATCTGAATGTGCCTCTTGTGGGACAGTGCATGACCCGAAATAGGTTTGAGAATATTCTACATTATCTTCATTGCAACGACAATTCCAGAATACCACCAGATAACAAGGATAAATTATATAAATTGAGACCATTGGTAGATACTCTAAATCGTAGATTTCGCTTATCATATCGAACAACTCAACGTATCAGCATAGATGAGAGCATGATTCTGTTCAAAGGGAGGAGCACCCTCAAACAGTACAACCCTATGAAACCCATCAAAAGGGGTTATAAGCTTTGGTGTGTTGCAGATCAGAATGCTCATATATCAAACTTCCAAGTATACCAGGGAAAAAATGAGAGATGGAGGAAGAGTTTAAAAATTTTGGTTTGGGGGAGAGAGTTGTTCTTTCTTTGAGTAAATCGGACTGGAATATTAACAAAATTATATATGCTGATAATTATTTCATTTCAATAAACCTTCTTGAAGAATTATTGCTGAAGAAAAAATGTGCTGTGGTACTATTAGAAGTAACAGACAAGGTTTTCCAGAACTGAAGAATGATGCAAAATTTGAAAGAGGCGATTATGATTATATGGTTTCCAATACAAATATCAGGGCCTTCAAATGGAAGGATAATAAGATTGTTCACTTTGCCTCAGACTTCCATAGTACCGAAGAAGTAACAGTAAAACGAACTCAAAAAGATTGTACAAGGAAAGATATAAAGTGTCCATCAATTGTTGCAGATTATAACAAACACATGGGTGGGGTGGACAGGGCTGACCAACTTCGTGCAACTTATGGTATGAATCGACGCTCAAGGAAATTGTGGCATCGTCTCTTCTGGGGTTTTTTAGATATTGCATTTGTTAATGCCTACAGAATATATTGTTTGCTTTTCGAGAAAACGACTACTTTCGAATTCAGAAGGTCACTTGCTTTGGGGTTGATGGCGATGAATGCAGCTAACAGAAAAGGTAGTCCGAAACGTCGTAAATATAATTATAGTGTTTCGGACGACGTCCGCCCTGGAAATCGTGGTTCTCATTGGTTGATTTATGTTCCAGAACGGGGAAGATGTGAAATGTGCAGCTCCAAGTGTATTCAATCTAGACCTCATTCGAAATGTACAACTTGTGGTATTTTTCTTTGCTGTAATAATAATAATGAGAACTGTTTCATGGAATACCATGAAATGAATACTTGAATTCACGTTTGATTTAATCATTATTTCATTTGATATGGGCGACCTATGAGTACTTTTTAATTTCAACGATTGTTTATATTCATTGCAAAATTAAAGTATTCTATTTCAAACAGAGTTTTCATTCCTGACGGTACTTTACAGAATCCAAAATACCTACCTGATTCCTGACGGTACCAAAATGTCCAAATTTTCAAAATTTTGTAAATTTTCAAAGAAAAATTTGAAAAAATTCATAAGAGCATAAAACAATCATATTTTCCAAGAAACATTAAGAAATTTTCAAAAATCCGACCATTATTATGTATGGGCACTAAAGGGTTAAATAATGCTAGTCGAGCAACCCTAGTCCGCAACTATAGAACCCTACTAGTACGCAGAAAAACCACACTCCTTGATATCTGGTTCAATAAAGAATGCTTGAATAAAAAAAAGCTGATTCCAAACTATGTGACTATATACACGCATTCCACAACCCCTTCATCAGCAAAAGCGGTCCAAGCCGCAGTTTACATATAGATAAAACAAGAAATCAAAACCCGCTACGTTTAGACACAATCAACTGAAATGGATCTACCTGAGATTGACCAGCTGCCTACACCACTTAGAACTTGATATACTTTTGTCTAACCTCTTCGATTATGTCGAACATAAAGGTAAGGAGAAATACCAAAGAATCATTAGGGAAATTTCTAGACTTTAACAAAACTCATCCTGAATACAACACTCGCCATACTATAAACACTCATCAATTTAACAATTATGAATTTCAACTGAATTTCGTTTGTTAGCTATCGAATGTGAGAAAGTCCTAGAAATCAGTAAATATCCAAACAAAGATTTCATTAGAAGTGAGATTGCTAATTCCCCAAACAGAAACTATACTTACCAACCTTCCATTCATTTAAAAGACAAGTCTCAAAAACTAAGCTTGAATAACATCTTGGGAAAAATCAAGAACAACAATTTATTTGTCACCAAGGCAGATAAGGGCAACTGCCTAGTCATACTAAACCACTTCGACTATATTAATAAGGTCCTAGATTTCCTAAATTCCAACAATTTTTCATAATTAACTTCAGACCCAACCCCTAAATTCATAAGAAGTGGACACCATTACCCATTAGCAAAGCAAAAAAGAACTTATTGATGCCAATGAACCTTAGAACTCTACTTTTGTATGGCTTACCTAAAATTCATAAGGATAATTGCCCTGTCAGACCCGTGATTTCTCACCTCAATTCTCCATTCTCCAGACTAGCCTTCTGGTTAAGTGCTCTCATCAGAGAACTGAGTGATTTTTTTAAATCCACACTCACTCAAGAACTCTAAAGTTCTCACTAATGAAATTTCTCAAGTACATATCCCTGACAATTCAATTTTGGTTTCATTTAATGTGGTCCACCTCTTTCCCAGCATACCCCCAGAAGAGTGCATTACACTAGTTAGAAATCACCTTCTCGATTCCGGAGTAGACCCGTTCCATTGCCTTAACCTATGCTACCTATTAGATACCGTTCTTAAACAAAATTTTTTCAAATTTAATGATGTTTTCTTTCGACAAAACCATGGTTTGGCCATGGGTTGCAATCTCTCCCCCCTATTGGCTGAGATCTTCCTCCAGGATTTAGAGAAGCTTCTTCCCAATTTTCAAAATTACCATAAAATTATTTTCTACCATAGGTATGAGGACTACTGCATTTTGTTGTTCAACGGTAGCAATGAGTGACTAGATTCACTACTAACATTTCTCAGCTCATTACATGAGTCCATTGAGTTCACTATGGATAAAGAAAGAGATGCCTCTTTGCCCTTTCTAGACTTACTAATTGAGAAAACTAATCACAAGTTCGAATTTTCGATTTACAGGAAACCTACACACAGATACGGTAATACCTTAAACTCTTGCCATCCCGTCTCACACAAACTAGCTTCTTTCAATGCACTATTCCATGGACTTTTTTCGATCCCAATGAACACACTTAATTTCTCCAATGAACTAAACGTTATCAAACAAATCTGTTGGAATAACGATTTCCCTTCTCAGCTGATTGAAAGAATTTACCACAGACACATGGCCAAGACCATTAATCAAAATGTTTTCAACCCAAATTTACCTACACGTCATTGCACTATACCCTTCATAGGTAAAGTTTCCCAAGATATGAAAAACACCTTTCAACGCCATGGTGATGATTTGAACATAAGCTTTTACACGATGAATTCCTTATCTAAAAAACTAGTCAACACCAATCCTTTAGACAATTCTAGTATATATGAAATTACTTGTTCTGAACCATCATGCAATGCCAAATATATCGGCCAAAGCGGCAGGAAAATTAGTACTAGAATTAGAAAACACCCAAAAATCATAGAAAATATAGAGAGCAATTCACAACCCACCCATTTGAATCAATCAATCCTTGCAGTTCATTTGCCAACCATGTGGTTAACTCCAACCACTACTTTTATCCCGGTAAAGATATTAGAATTCTTCACATTACTAATAAGGGTTCCCTAATGAATTGTCTACAAATTTTCGAAATAAATTCCTCTTTGAAAGACCCCTCTACAACTTCTTTGAATGAATAGAATTAAATTTGACTGCATTCAATCCTTTGATTCTTTAAACTTCTAGTCGAAGTTAACATCCACAGTTTGGTATTTCTCCTTCACCTTTTGTTCCACCCTACATCTTAGTTTTAGCCCCATAATAATAGATATCACCCTCTCATGCTATTCACTTACTAGAGGTTCAACAATTATACACTAGATGGCCGTACTATACCAGAGAACACTTACCTTTCTCTTCTGTTCCCTTCTGTCAATAGTCAGTCATCATTTGGACATAAAAAAAAAATATAAAAATGTCGAGCTCATTCGAAATGCCAACAATGTTATACAAACGATTACAATGCCCCTTCTATATGGAGTGGTATTGTTTTATCCCAATTACGGATCAAGATGGTTCAAAGCTATAATGCTTTGCTGACCTTAACAAATTACCACTTTTTATGTTGTTATTCCTCCATGATGTAAGTATTCACAACCAAACTTCCATCCTCTAATCTGAATTGTTGAATCTATAGTTAAGCTTATCCCTCCCCTCTTTTTAGATTTTGTAAGTATCATCTGAAGATGGAGCTTTAAAGCTCCGAAACATGTCCTTTTGAATAAATTTCGTGGAGATGATTTCGAGTACTTCATTTCAAAATTTTTAAACGGTTAAATTATAAAATCAAAGTAATCTGAATGCTAACACAAAATTACCCTGTATGCACAAAGAAATAAATTAAATCAGATGTTCAAAATGTGAACCTCCTGCAAATATGCATGCCTCTGTTCTTTTTCTCGTGGACTCACGTACTCCTTGGAAAATCCCGGGACTGTTTCTAATAGTTTTGCAAGAACCTATGATGCGAATTCTCATTTCCTCCTCCTGAAATGGGATTATCTTCCATCAAAGCTGGTAATTCTTCTTCGAGAAACTGCCGGTAATTATGCCCATTCAACCTCGCATGAAGCTCCAATTAAATATTCCAGCCCACACGTTAACGGAAAACTGCTCCTGGTGACGGGGTCCCAAACTAGCAAGTGGGTTTTCTTCAGCCCAAAAATGATTATTGTGAAAGTTTCTGAAAAAAATGGCTTCATCGGTGAATAAAATTTCAGTATCAAACACCGGGTGAGTGAAATTCGAGTAGATGCATGGGGATCTCGGAAACGGTAAGAACTACAGAGAGGGTTATGCGTATTATGGAGCTCTTTACTATGATGTTGAAAATCTGAGCTAGCCCTCTCACTTTCAGAGATTACAGGAAAAAACGAAAAATTTGATTTTTGTTTTTTACTTATATCTGCTTTAATACAATAGATTTCCAGAAACTGTTTGCACTCTGTCATTGCAACTTTCAATGGGCTGTACAAATTTGTAAACGAAAGTGTTCTACATGGTGTTGTTTTCCTTGGGTCACCCCTAACTATGAAATTTTAAATACGGACCTGGATTTTTTATCACTTTTTTTAGGCTTCAATGGTCATATTTTATCTTGTCAAGCCTGGCTTGTTGCGTCAGCAAGCCCATACATGTGATGCGTATCTGCTAACTCAGAATTCGTAAATACCCACTCTATCTGGGTTCGTTTTAACAAATTAATAATGTTTTCCATCTCACAAGCTTTTCATAATACACTGAAGATGACGATAACAATCTTCGAAATGTGTACATATGTATCCTAATATTACATCATATTCTGTGGAGCAAGACTTTGAGATTCAACCTTTCCCTACCTTCAATAATATTGTTAATTTCGATTACTTAAATACGTGACAACTAGACTAGGTAGTCAACTGTCAAAAATGTTTATGTTTGCAAAACAAAATTTGCTTCTTACCTACTAGATACGTTTTTAATCCTTGATAATACCAATTCCACAACAACGTGCAAATGAATGAATTTTATTTTTTTATGCGAAAACCACGAAAATAATCATGAGACCAGATTTGCTCAGAAAGGAATGGGGATTTCAAAAATAATTTTTACTTTGAGAAAAAGCAGTGGTGTATCACTTTCCTCTTTGAGATTATTCAGTGCAAAGCCCGCACGAACGCCACTGGCAAGAATAAAAATTATGTTATACAACAGAAAATGCCTTCTGATGCATAAAAGATGCCGAAAGGGAAAAAACTACCCAAAATATGTACACCATAATTTAATATCTAATAATGAACAATATTGAAAATATATTTGAAAAAAAACGCACTAATGAAATATTTAATACTTATTTATGCAACAAGTGCAAAAATTAAGTGTTCATTGCACTCGACGTGAAGTTGTCTGACGAAGCCGCCAGGCCGAGTAGGACAACACGAGTTGCATACAATATTTTTTTTACGACTGTCACAAAGTACCTTCATTGTATGTTCAATGATGATTTCTAAATGTAGTACATTGTAATACTCCTTTTCATTATGCACTAGTTGCTGGGCAACTAGTGCACAATGTCTGAAAAACGCACGGGTAAATTTTCGCAATCTTCGTCACGACAAAAGAGGCGTGGAGTAAATAAAACAAAAGACGCCGTAACCAGGTAACATTGCCGTAACCATACAGACAATATAATCACAAGCATAAGTTACAATTCAATATTTCTTTGACAGAACGATATTATAAAGGTATTTCGAAATTAGTTCAGCATGGAAAGTAGTGACAGTGAAAGAAGTTTAACACCGCCAAGTGTTATGGAGGCAGCAAATAACGCTTCATTAAATTTAGTGCCTGAAAAATCTAAAGAAAAATACACAGTTTCGTATACCCTATTCATGGACTGGTGCAAAGAACAGAAAACTAGTTCTCGTTCAGAGAATGTTCTGATGGCTTACTTTGGAAATATATCAAATAATTTTAAATCTTCCACTTTATGGGCACACTATAGCATGTTAAAAACGATGCTTGGTATCAATAATGGCGTGGATATCAGTGAATATTCCATTGAGAGCATTTCTAAAGCGGAAATCAGATGGATACAAAGCAAAAAAATCTATAGTTATCACAACGAAGGAGGATACGTTCATCAAAGAAGCCCCAGACAACGAATACCTTGTAGCAATAGTAAGTTCCACAACAATCAGTTAATTAATTATAACTTGTTTATATTTTCTTATTGCAGGTTGTAGTTATCATGGGAATTATGGGTGCTTGTAGGAGAGATGAGATGTACAAAATGAAAATTCACGATTTTGAAGATTTAGGTGCCGCAGTTTTGGTCCACATTCCGAACACTAAAACAAAAACTTCTCGAAAATTTACTGTAACGGGAGAATATGCTAACATTGTGAAAAAATATTGGAATCTGCGACCAAGTAATGTCAACGATGCTTATTTTTTTCTAAATTATCAGAAAGGAAAATGCACTGTCCAAAAAATTGGAATAAATAAAATAGGAAATATGGGAAAACAAATTGCTTCATACTTAAAACTTCCGAATCCTGAGTTATACACCGGCCACTGTTTCCGCCGATCTTCAGCTACAATATTGATAGATAGTGGCGAAGATATAATGCCATTGAAACGGCATGGTGGCTGGCGCTCAACAACAGTAGCTGAGGGTTACATCGAAGAGTCCCTGACTAGTCGAAATAACATAGCCAATAAAGTATTAGGGTCGATCAATAAGTTGTCAGACCTTCCGTCGACATCAGTTACAGAAAATGTTAATAATGTCAACTTTTCCCTTAAAAAAACGGATTCTATTTCCCCAAAATTTGTTTTTAATAATTGTACCAATGTAACATTGAATATTGTTGATAACAAATGAGAAGATATTTTTTCGCGATTATTGTAGTAGGTGCTTAACACATTTACCTAGTACGTTATTTTTTTCAATTAATTAATAAAAGTACATTTTTCATGTTTGTTGTTTTTTACTTACACTGTATATTATAACAGTCGTAGAAAAAGTATAGTGTAAAACTCGCACGGAATGACCATTTCCTACTCGTATGATTTGCAGCACTCGCTTGCAGCTCGTGCTGCAAACTTTCATACTCGTAGGGCATGTATGTCATTCCGTGCTCGTTGTACAATATACTATTCTACGTTCATGCAAAAACCAAAAAACGTTTTATTCAGATGGCACTAAGTGTAGGAAGATAAAAAGTGTACTAAAAATTGCGTCGATTTGACGTTTATGTTTGTCATGATCAGTCATGATCAGATGTAGAATGGCAGATGAGTGCAATAAACATTTTATTGCACAGTGCAATAAAGAACCACTGTTTTCCACTGAATATAGTTCAATAAAGTTTTGTTTTTTGCATGAACGCAGAAAAATTATATTTAGGATAATGATAGTATTTAATGTACTGAAAATGTATTGAAATAATTAAAGTATACTGGAGGTATTTAAATTAGAATATATTGCGGGTATTGAAAATACTGGAAATGAAGGTTTAAATCTAATGAAAATAAATGGAACCTAGTAAATATTATATTTGGGGTAATTAAGGTAATAAAAACGTGATAAAACTATTGAACTCAAAGATTTTGTTATAATTTACCTCGTGTTTTTACAAAAGTACCTAAAGTGTATATCTGTTGGTAAGAAATTAAAATGAAAGTTATTATTGAATTTTATTCAAAAATCCTTTTATCCAGGATCAAGGAAAATAACTGAAAAATGAAAATGATTCCAAAATAAATATTTATTAATAAATAAAATAAATAATATAATAAATATAGGTTTGAATGTCAAACTAAAACAAAAGGTATGCTGATAAAACACCAGGATATCTCTAGGAACAATCTACCAGAAAAAATACTCGCTGTTTTTGCGGTCCAGTTTACTTATGCCTACATTTTATTCATAATTAACTAAATTCCTTAATAACTAATAAATTATTTATTCGAATAATTTATAACAAATAAAACGGAAAAAGCATAACAAAAATTTGTATCTGTTGATATGACTTATTCACTTTAAATAAACTTTCAATTAATAATGAATACATCTTTGGTAATATCATCCAACAAATGATTTTATTGGGAATACATTTATATCGTTAATTATAAACATATCGACCTCAAACAAACTATTTATTTTTACTAGCTGACCCGGCAGATCCTGTCCTGTCCAAATTTCTATATTTCCTAATCTCAGAATTATTTTCATAGCTATTGAAAATTCACAATCACAAATTTTGAGGACAATCTCTATGGTGTTAGGAATCTGTATGGGGATATAAATCTGTATGGGGCTCTGATAAATGAGTTAAAACTTTTTAGTCCGTTTTATAAACGTGGTATATTTTTTTTGAATACTTATTTTATACTTTTTATTTTTAGTCTATTTCATGAACTTGGTATATTAATTTTTTTCCAAATAATCATTCATTTCATTCAACTCTGTGTCGCTCATTGTCCCTATTGAATTTTCCCTTCTGGGTATCCAGATTTTTTGGGAGTGTTCCTCTTGCCTATTTTCTGGAGCTTGAAATTTTTCTTCAACTTTTTTTTTTGATTTCCATTGGTTACTGGATCTATTACACTTGTCTTCCCACGTTTTAAAACGTCTTCTTGGGTAATTTTCCATTGTGGCATTTTGTTTTCACTTGTTTCACTTCACACTTCCCCCAATGGATTCCTCCATCGAGGAATGATTCAATGTATTGTTTTGTCCAATTACCCATCTCGGCTAATTTGTGTCTTTTCACTGTTTTAAGAGGAAATAATTGTTACTTTCACATATTTTTAGATTTTTTAACCTCACTTTCTCCCTTATGCGATGCCTGTGAGGCGATAATCGCAATATCGCATTATCGCAGAGTATACTATAGATCGCAAAAAAACGTCCGCTCGTCACCGATATGGAGAGATTGTTTGATCCTAACCTCACTTTTAGTAAGTAAAAAAACAAACAGATACATAATATTGATATTCATTCGATTCATGGTGCGTACCGTATAGATGTGTGCAGGTGTACTCCTAGTAAAAAGTCATAAATAAAACAGTGAAAACAGTGTGAAATTGACGAAAACTTTCTTGAGTAGTAAAATTGTTAGTTCTACCTTGTGGGAAAATAGTCATAAATACAACAACAATGGTTATTACGAGAGAAGTCCGTGATGAAATTGAGACGGCAGTGAGTTCCTCATTGACCCGATGTTTAAAAGACCCGAATTTCATAAAAACGATGGTAGACAACGTAGCAAGTGCGGTGATAAAAAGCATCGAAAAGAAGTTCAGCCAAATTGAACAAAAAATCACCTGCCTACAGGATGATCTAAATAGTATGAATAAAGCAATGGAAAAAGAAAACAAAAGTAAATGACGAAATAAAAAAAAAGGGAAAAAAGGAAAAAAAATTTTAAACCAAATTGGCAATCAACATTTCCACAAATGATATAGTTCTGTGCTATAGGGTGGGGAAAAAAGAAGAAGGAGGCAAACCAAGAGGAATATTTTTAAAATTGAAATATTTTGAAATGAAGCAGGAGATATACAGAAAGAAAAAATTACTAAAAGGTACCAGAGTAGTAATTCGTGAAGATCTAACAAGCATTAGAGTCGATTTACTGGCTCGTACAGTTGAAAAGACATCTCTGCAAAATGTATGGACAAATGCTGGTAAAATTTACGTTAATCTTCAAAACAAAGTTGCCATAATAAGAACCAGGGATGACTTTGATAAACTCTTTTCTGTGAATTCCTAATTTAGAAAAACTGTAAAATCTTCGCTTCCATAGTTGTTACATTGTTTATTTTCATAAATTTTATATTCTAGATTATTTTTTTTTTCTATTCTTTAATTGTATAGAAAAATAAAAATGTCTCATAAACCTGGTTATATTTCATACGATCACTATTACTATTGATTTGATTTATACATATTTACTAGGTATACGCACCTTAAGTTTAAGCTTATACGAACAAATTGTTATGATAGATTTTTTAGAGATTTTAGATGAGGAGGAGGAAATCAAAACAGAAATTGTTGGGAGTCTGCAGGAGTGTATTGAGGCTGGGAGAGAGGGAGAGAGAGGTATTGGAATAATCCATTTTAACATAAGAAGTATTAAAAAACACTACGATGAGTTGCTAGTGTACCTAGAGTCTGGAAAACACAATCTCGATGTAGTAGTCTTGTCGGAAACATGGAATATTGAAGATGTGAGTACTTTCAACATTCCAAATTACAATATATTTTATAATGAATCTAAAGTTAATCAAAATGATGGAATCATTATCTATGTGAAAAACAATATCAATGTAAATACTGAAATCATCCCACTATCTGAAACAAAACTATTGAGGCTGACCTTTGAAACCAGTGGTGTTTCAATTTACGTAACTGCATCATACAGACCCCCATCTATAAACGTGCAAACATATTTGGACAATTTAGAACAGTTTTTTGCAAACTCTAATAAAAATAATATTGAGATTTTCATGGGGGACATTAACATTAATCTGAAGGACACCCTTACTCAAAATACAGTAAGATATTTAAACATCCTAACTGAACACGGTTTCATATCATATATTAATGAGCCTACTAGAATAACGGAAGGATCAAGTACTATCATTGATCATATATTTATTAGGAAAGAAAATTTTAATAGAAACGAAATTCTAATAAAACCTAAAATAATTCTAGTCGATATGACAGATCATTACCCTGTATTTTTATCGATAAACGAAAGGAAAAAAGGTAATGCTAATATAAACAAAAAAAGAGACATCACTAAGAGAACTGAAGTTAAATTTATTCTTACAACAAGAGGATTGGTTGAGTATTCTGAACTGTGAAGAAGTACAACTTGCATATGATCTTTTCATCGATAAATTCAAGCAATGCTTAGCTAGGGCAACTAAGATAACAACATTAGGTAAAAACAAGAACAAACATATCAAACCTTGGATTACCACTGAGCTCATAGATTCTATAAAGTTTCGGGATTATCTTAAGAAAACATGGAATAACACCAAAACAATTGAAGCAGAAATTAAATACAAGAATTATAGAAACAAATTGACCGGATTAATCAGGCAAACAAAAAATCAATATTACAGGAATGAACTGATTGGAGCAAACGGTGATTGTAAAAAAACTTGGAAAATTATTAAAGATATTTCAAATAAAAGCAGCACTAGAAATAATGTACAAAACATAACAATTATAAAATCCAATGGTGAAAAAATAATCAAAAATGATGAGAAAATAAACTTATTTAACGACTATTTCATTAATGTGGGGCAGGACATGTTAAAAAAAATCTCTAGAGGTGATTTGCCGAACGGTTTTCTTAAAAACACATCTATAAATTCTACTATGTACCTGGAACCTACGAATGAGAATGAAGTAATTATCTTGATTGCAAAACTCAAAAATAACTGCTCTCAGGACCTGATGGAATAACTGCTAAAATGATAAAAATACGCATACACAGATCATAGGACCATTGGTACATATTATAAATTTATCGTTTCAAACAGGGCCGTGCCTCGACAATGGAAAGAATCAGTAGTTACACCAGTCTATAAAACGGGTAAAAAAATCAATTAAACAACTACAGGCCAATCTCTGTAATTAACAATATTGCAAAGATTTTCGAACAATGCATTAAAAAAAGGTTATTATCATTCTTTGATAAACATTCCGTCATAACTAAACATCAGTACGGCTTTCTGAATAAATTATGCACTGAAAATGCTATTATGGATCTTGTTGAAAAAACTGTCGGTGCTTTGGACAAATCGAGGAAGTGTTTAACCATATTCCTTGATTTGGCCAAGGCATTTGACACCGTATCCCATAGTCTCCTATTAGAAAAATTATATACATATGGTGTGCGAGATAAGACACTAGAAATTTTGCAGAATTATTTAACAAATAGAGTACAAAGAGTTAAAATTGATGAACAGTTGAGTACTCCACAAGAAGTTACTATTGGTGTTCCTCAGGGAACTGTGCTTGGACCTGTTCTCTTTCTCATTTACATTAACAGTATCACGGAAATGACTGACTTTTGTGGTCACCTCATCTGCTATGCTGATGACACAGCTATTGTATACACAGGAGAATCATGGGAAAATGTCTATAAACTTGCTGAAGATGGGCTCCAAAAGATTAAGACATGGCTTGATTATAATTTACTTACTTTGAATGTTAGCAAGACGAAATTTATGACATTTTCTCTGCAAAACACTGATCAGCCACAAAAAATAATATTAAAGATAAAAAGTTCGAGATGCGACTCACATCAACCATGCACATGTGAAACAATAGATAAGACCTCAACCATCAAATACTTAGGTGTTATGCTGGACCAGCATTTCAGGTGGGACGAACACATAAGTCATGTCACAAAAAGACTGAGAAAGCTTATTAACACCTTGTATAATCTACGGGATATTCTTGATAGGAAGAATTTGTTATACATCTCTGGCAGAGTTGGTGATACGGTATTGTATAATAGCTTGGGGTGGAACATTTTATAGTTCAATGACCTGCATGCAAACAGTGCAAAACACTTTATTAAAAATAATATTCAAGAAACACAGATTGCATTCAAGTGAATCACTATACAGAGACGCCTAATTACTAAACATCAGATCCTTATATACTTTCCAAAGCCTGACATGGATTTATTCGAACATGGAAAAATATGACCAATGCAAATCCAAAGTGAGTAGATTCACCGATAAAATACAACTTCCATTGTTTCACAAGACTCACACTCAGAGATTCGTTTTCTTTTTCGGTCCTAAACTCTACAATATGCTCCCAGCACTTCTGAAAAATATAAACACACTTCCCAAATTCAAAAAAAGTTTAAAATTATACCTCGCTGAAAATTCAACTGTGTTTAACAATATCTTTTAAGTCCCTACTACTACTAAACTGACGCAAATTAATCATATCACACAAAAATTCCATAAGAGTATTCATTCAGGATTACCCTCTCTCACTCTTTCCTTTGGTTCACTGCATTTACTTTCTCACTCCAATATATATTATATACATATTACATAATCCATAATATGAACTTTTGTTCCCTTTCTCCCCGCTACTCATAAATTTTTGTTTGATACCTCAAACCGCACCGTAATAATTATTTTATTTTTTATAGTCGTAAGTAATCATCCAATTTGACAGAATTGGCACAGTACAAGCATATTCTATGCTTAGGTGTGATTCTCGAGAATTTGATGAATGTAAAATTGCACATAAAATGGTTATTATGTAATTGATTATTTGAATTGAATAAATTTGATTTGATTTGATTTGATTTGTATTGTCATCCAGGTCTGAGCCATTTCCGAAGTTTCAAGATTCTAGCTCATCAGGAAGTTAGTTTAAAATCTATTGCAAGATTTGTACCGGACAGACACATAAGCGAGCTAATAAAAACGTGATAAAAATAATAGTAGTTTATGTAACAAGTTCGCAAAGTGAGGCTTTAGCGGACGAATCGGAATGTTTACGTACGTGTTGCATGCAACATTTTTTAGCTTTCCAAATAAACAACATAAATGCTACACATATTTCCTCGCCGTGCATACATTTTCAAACACCATCCATACGCTAGTATAAGGAAGTTGGGCAGAAATCTAGCAAGCGATTGTTTATCAATGGCACATTTGTCAAATACTTGGCAAATATTAGTGTTCATTTTTCATGAAATAAGCACCCCAAAAGAATATTTCGAAGAAAACGTGTGCTGTCACTACGAAATTTCAAATATTCCATTGTTCATTGCGTCTCCTGAAACGTTTTTAAGAAGTTTTCTGAATAAACAAAAATAGCCCAATAGAGTGTTGCCAAGGCGACTTTACCGACCTAGTCCAGTAAAGTGGTATTTTGAGGACTATTTTCAGTATCCAAGGTAGGCATTTTGTTGAGCTTGTACGAAAAAATAATTATTGAAAAAAATAATTTAAATATATTAGGACTGATAAGGATATTTAAATAAGGAAAATTAAAATTTTAAATATTTTTTGGAATAAAAGTAATATTTAAAGTTCAAAGTAGTATTTGTTGATACTGAATTACTAAAACTGAATAATTTAAATATGTTTAAGATATTTTGGTACTGAAAGTCGTATTGAAATATTTAATTTCCTGTATGTACACCTATTTCATGTCGTCAAACGTCTAAGACAACTCATCTATAAATTATACAATGTAAGAGAAATACTTACCAGAAACAACCTTATAATAATATATAACTCTCTGACAGAGTCGATCATTAGATACGGCATTACTGTTTGGGGTGGACTCTTCGACAACAACCTTCAAGCGATGCAAAATACTATTATAAAAATAATGTTTCATAAGAAAAAACGGTTCTCTACTGAACAACTGTACAAAGAAACAAAACTTTTCAATGTAAGAAGCTTATTCATTTACAACAGCCTAATATGGGTCTATAAAAACAAGCCTATCATATATAGACGACTACAAAACACTAGATCAACAGAAAATCTAAATATGCCTCTCCCTATCTTCAAAAAATCACATACACAAAGAACACTTAGCTACTTCGGTCCCAAATTATACAATTCACTGCCTAGGAACATAAAAGAAAAAAAAATCTCTTAGTCAATTCAAATATGAAATTAAAAACTACATTACCAAACATTACGCAAACCTAATGAAATTATTTTGAGAAAAAAAAAACAATTCAGCTCACAACCTCTAACTCTCGACCCCCAGGATCTTGTGAGGGTCCTATAAAAATGTGAACTAGTGCATGACTATATAATGGTATAATAGATACAAATTTCCATTCACACCATGTATGTACACAAAATACCAAAATACCATTCCGGCAATACTAGATACAAATCAAAACAAGTGCATCAAGCACTCAGGTCAGCATCTAAGATATGGAAGGATATAACATATAATAATATATAACTAATAGATGGGTATGTATATGCATGTATGTTATCTGATTTTCCCATGTAATGTAATTTCAATTCAATTCAATAAATTCAATTCAATTCAATTTAAAGAGTTGTTTTCCCCTCGGAAGATGCATGGTTGGTTGAAAACTGACGAGCCGGAGACAGGGTTGGCACTTAGCTTCCCTTGACACTGCGACCAGCTAGGGTCTATTGCATCACTCTGTCGTCAGTGGTTCCTCATTCAAACAGGTTTGTGCCTTTAATTGGGTTTAGTAGCCTGTTGATGAGGTTCTTCGGATTTATGCCTGTGTCCGGGTTGATCTCTCCAAAGGTTTTGTGTCGCCTTCTAGTTAGGGCGTCACAATCGAAGATAATGTGAGAGGCTGTTTCCTCCTCTTCATCACATAACCTACACTCCACGGTTTCCCTGCGTACTCCCATGGTGTTTACGTGTTTTCTTAGGCCGCAGTGTCCAGTCAGCAGACCTACTATTATACGTGCCTTCGTTCTGTTCAGGTTCAGAAGGTCAGCCGTCAGGGTCCGGTTTGTGTGCCTTACAATGACTTCGCTGAGTATTTGCCCGACAGTTTGATCCCAGTATTACTGGTGTCTTCTTCTTATCCACTCATCGATCAGGATCCTGCATCTGTTTTTGCTGATCCCATGCACATGTTCTGGCCCTGTGAATAGCATTTCAGATGCTTGTCTAGCTAGCTGGTCCGCTTTTACGTTACCTTCAATGCCTCTATGACCTGGCACCCACATCAAGGTGACCTTGTTGTGTTTTTCCAGCTCGATGAGGTTCTGGAGGCAGTTCCAGACCGGACTTTATCTGTGTAGAGTTGAGGGCTTTGATAGCACTCTGACTGTCAGATAGAATGAAGATGTGTTTTTTACCATAACCATTTTCCAGATTCTTCTGAATGCATACCATAATAGCACGTGTTTCAGCTTGGAATATCGTGGAGCATTCGCCAAGTGGTATTATGTAGTCCCTTCTTGGCCTTACCCCATGTATTCCTGCTCCCGTTCTTTCAACTGTCTTTGGGGCGTCTGTATACCAGACTATGTCCGCAGTTGATTGTGATTCTATACTCGGGGCCCATCCGAAACCGCCAAATCGTGTTTCGAATGGTTTTTCGAATGAGTATAGGGGTTGCATGTAGTCTGAAATCATATCGAGTTCGTCGATATTGATTACCGCTATGTAGAGCCAGTGCATGGCTTTCGGTTTGAGCCCCCAGGTTTTTCCAAAAGCTCTCCTGCACATCATGAAGGTTATCTTGCTTTTGTTGGTTACATGTTGAAGATGCGGGTTCCAGGTTAGTTCCTTGTCAAGAATTAGCCCTGCTCTACTACTTGTAATGTTTCGCCGAATAGTCTGGGAGGTATGAGATCTCACCGTTTCTTCTCCGGGTGAAGGAATTCAGTGTTGTTTTGCTCGGATTTGCCCTTAGGCTCTGTCTGTTGCACCATTCCTCTACTTTCCTCAGTGGATTTTGCATTAGCTCTGAGGTTGTTCGAATATTTTTTCCTTTGATGAGAATGACCAAGTCATCTGCATACCCTTGAGAGTAATACCCTTGGTTATTCAGAGAAACTAGCAGTTCATCTACAACCATGTCCCACAGAAGGGGGGAGAGTATGCCCCCCTGTGGGGTACCTCTGGAAATTTCAACCTGCGCTGTTTCCTCGATGGATGTTGCATACTATGTTTCACAAAAATATCTAGGGTCAAACCAAAGTTATCATAAAAAAATCATTTTTTCAAAACTTTAACACCCTGTAGTACAAAAGTAACGAGCTTCAGGACATATGTTCATATCAAGTTTTTTCTCAAGAATAACCTCCTTGAATATTAGCATGTTATTAAGAAATACCCTGTATAAAACTTTGTAATTTCATGTCACTCGTGGAAATATACCATTAGCTGACAATAAATGTATATTTTGTATTCATATACAGCAAATTGTTTAGGTAGAAGATGTCAAAACAAGGCGATAAAAGTTATATTAATGAAACTGTTTACGAAATGCCGGTAAATTAATGAAGCTCTAGAAGTTTTTACACATGAGAAATGGATCTGTAGGCGATAAACAGCTAATAGCTCGGCTGATTATTTTTTATTCGTATTTAAACCGTTTGTTGTCAGCATACATAGGGTTTTAAAATTACTAAAGGTATAATGGTTAGGAATAGAATTGAATTTTTAGTTGAACGTTATGGTTCAATGTCAAGGTGGAATTTCTGTTAAAACATGGAAATTGACTATTATCTAGCATTCATTTTTTTTCTTGAAATAAGGAAATGACTCAAAAAACTCCTTTCAAATGTATTGAACAACGATGCATTTGGGATGTGGTATTATCGAGCCACATGTGTTCATTTTGGTATTTTCAGGAATTAGTTAATCGATTCAGCAATATGTTTTATGCCCATGCTAACAGCACCGCAGCTTAGAAACCGATTGTTTTTAAGTTTAATGCATACATATAACATTTTTTCTATTGGGAATGATCAAAGGTTCCAGTTCCTACAAACCACCCATGCCTATGGATGATATTGAAATGAGATTTTTAATTAGTATTTGTCATCAATTGTTTATAGATTTATGTCTAATCTGAATAAAGTTTTCATCTGAAATTCAGAACTTTTAGAAGCGGCAAAGAAATGGGAAGTCAATGACGGAAAAACTCGATCTAACCTTATTCTATCTATCAGTCCCTCAGAATTAAAAGAAATAAAAGTTGTGTTACATCACTTGAAATATAGTTAGATTGAGGATTGTAGGGAGGTCGATATGGCTCTTCAGCCTCTCCGTACTTCGACCTGTAAGGTCTTTTGTACATTACCCTTCATCTATTCAAGACCCGGGATTCCGAGACTCCTGGGAGCTGAGTTCCTGATGTCTAAGGGCGTTAGTAAAAACCCTTCCAGGCACTTAAGCCTTTTGCAAAACAGCGCTTGGCAGTCGCAAAGCAGGTGTTCTGCAGTTCCAGCGAAGTTCTCGCAATAACGGAACAGTTCACAGTTAATTTTTTTGAGGTGATACCTCAGAGGATAATGTCCAGTGAGCAGTCCCGTTACCAGTTTCGAATCTTTCTTGTCTAACTCGAGAAGCTGTTCAGCATTCTTTGGCGATGGGCTCAAAAGCCTTTTCGCTTGTCTTTGCCCGGGAACCTCATTCCAGTGGGTTTTAATTTGGTCAGCTTTCCATCGCGGGAACTCTTCGTTGATGTGGGCTTTGAAAATACCACAAAAGGGTGTTCCGGGCTAGAAAATTGAGTATTTGCGCCTTCCTTGGCAAGGCTGTCCGCTTCTTCATTGCCTTTGATTCCCTTGTGACCTGGCACCCACATCAGAGAAACCTGATTGTTCCTAGCCAGTTGTCTTAGGGAGAGTTTGCATTCCCAAGTCAGTCTAGACTCATAAGTGTGTGACTTCAGAGCTTTTGGTGCTGCTTGGCTGTCTGATAGGATATAGATCTTTGCCCCCCTGAAGCCTCTTTCAAGGCATCCTTGGGCGCAAATTTCTATAGCATGGGTTTCTGCTTGAAAAATTGTTGGGGCTTTGCCTGGGGATTTTGAGAGCCTAAAATTAGGACCCATTACTCCCACTCCAGCCCTTTCATTCATTTTGGAACCATCAATATACCAGCATTCCTTTCTCTAGTTGAGGCCCGTTCGTTGTGAATATATGGTGGTTGAATTGTTTGAAAATATGACCAGGATGTTCATAAAATCATATGTGGAATCATCTGCGACTGAAAGATAAACTTTAGTCAATATGGTGGTTGTTTATAACCACTTCATTATTCACTTCAAAGTCGTAAGAATCTATTTTTTCTGTATGGCAGTCAATGAGACTATGAATTGTTGTTCTGGGCAGAGAGAAAATATACAATTTCAGGTTATACTTGAATGTAGTTGGCCTTGAAATATTTGAGATACATTGGTGTAGTTTGGGACTCAAATATGTCAGACTTTTTTGTCCCTTTGACTTTCTCACGAAAGGAGTCAAGTATGTGAGTTGTCTGTTCCTTGTATTATATTGATGTTCCGGGTTCTTCAAGTCGTGCTTAGAATTTTGTTGTTTGATGTTGCTACGTAAAAAGAATAGTTGCCTTGGATCCATAATATTAATTTTATTGAATAATATATCTGATGGATATTTTATATCTTTGTTGAATATAATTTTAAGTAGGCGCTTTTGAACAATGATTAATTTTTCCAGGTGAGACTTACTTAGACCTCCCCATGCTAATATTCCATACACAATATGTGGTTCCACCAATGCCTGATATATCGTTCTCATTGCTCTGAGATCTAGAATATATTTAACATTTTTAAGTTTATATATTAAAAACTGCATTTTCTTAGTGACGTATTCGATTTGTTTATTCCATTTCAGGTTATTGTCTATCATAACCCCAAGGTATTTGATCTTATTACAGCTGCATATTGAGATGTGATTCGTAGGTTATAAGAATCAATCAATATGTATGGGTAGAAAAAAGGTTTTTTCGAAGTTAATTGTTAAAAATCTATAGTTGAAAAAGGCTTGAATATTACGGATATCATTTTCTGCTTGAATTTTAAGTGATAGCCAGTCTTCATGACTGTAGAAAATTACAGTATCATCCGCATAAGTGATAATTTGACCACTAGGTTTATTCTGAATAGATCATTCAAATATATATTGAACAAAAGTGGTCCCAAAACAGTTCCTTGAGGTACACCATATTCTATTCGATGGAAATTGCTCCTTACCATCTTCAGTTCAACACATTGAAATTATTGGAAAGACAACTTTCGAATAATCTTAAGGCCACTCCTCTTATGCCGATGTTTTCCAAGAATTCCACAAGCAAATGCCTTTGAAAGGTCTATAAATACACATAGAGAGGGGTTTTCCTGTATCTAAGGCATTATACATCTTTGTTGTAAGGGCGAGGATTGCATCTTGGGTTTATACTCCTTCTTTGAACCCGTATTGGTTGGCGGAGATGATTTTATTTTTCTTAAGATATTTGGTAAGTCTTATTTTTATGATTTTTTCCAGTATTTTAGCAATAGCGGTTATTAATGAGATTGGTCTGTAGTTTATGACATCCTCCCTATTACCTGTTTTGAAAATTGTTTTTGAATATGCTTGGGAAATGTCCTTGCTGAAGGCACTTATTACATATGTGAGACAGTGGTTCTTTGATCATCGGTGATAATAGGTTTATTATTTCTGCTTTCATTCCATCAATACCTGGTGCTTTCTTGTCTTTGAGCGATAAAATAAAATAATCAGCGTTGGTGGCATTCAAAAACATTGAGGACAATGGATTATTTCCCTTAGGAGGATGAAAATTAGGATCCTTGTCAATTGTATTTGCAAGTTTTCCACCAATTTGTATGTAATGTTCGTTGAAAATATCAGCAATAGATCTGGTATCTGTAATTTTTTCTCCATTATGTTCGATTAAATTGATATCGTGAGGTTTCGAATTATTTTTAGGATAAAGTTCATTCATAGTGTTCCATACATTTTTACTATTTTTAGCATTCTGTTCGATTTTGTTGCGATAATAGTTGGATTTTGTTATTCTCAAAAGCTGTCTCAATTGATTTTTGTACAGAGTATAGTTTTGTTTCAATTCCACATTTTCAGGTTCATTAAGAAGTTGCTGATACATTTTATCTCGTCTATTGATAGATTTTATGAGTCCAATGGTAATCCATATTCTACGTTTTTGGATTCTGTATTTGTGCGAAGTTGTGCAGTTTCCTATCTGGGATATCCATGAAAATATTTGTTGCAGTTTCTGCATCTTCCGTTTCATATACGGCATTCCAGCGGACATTTTATAGTCTCTCTGTTAGTTGATTATAATTGGTTTTGTTATGACTAAAGAATTTGTTTGTGGGATTGCTGTTTATATTATTTTCATATATAATTTGTAGGAATGTCATGTAATGGTCGGTCGCATTTGTTTTGATTATAAATGGTAGAAGAAGTTCAGAATATGCATATGTTTTCACAAATAAATGGTCTAATTTACTTTGAGTTGTTACTCGAGTATATTTATTAATGGTCGACACAAATCCATACTCCTGCATTGTAGGGGATTGTAGGGGAATATTTTCCAGAATCTTCAGATGTCCGCTCAGATTTTCAGCCTTCAAGTTTGATGCCTGGTGCAGTCTGGAGGCACTTTTTGCCGCTTCTTTCATTACACACAGGTGCAGTGGCGGAAGATTGAGCATTGCCTCTAGTGCTGCAGTGGGGCACGTGAATATTGCCCCTGTGATTCCCAGACAGGCTAACCGCTGCACTTTCTGCAGCTTGATTTGTGCCGAGTGCTGTTGGGTTTTTGGCCACCATATAATGAGGCATAGGTGACCATGGGTTTGACAAGTATATCATTTTCAGCTTCAAACCCCATGTCTTGCCAAAAACTTTGCGGTAGGTCCATGTTGCCGCTCCTTGGAAAAAATATTTTCAATATGACTGTTCCATGTTAGTCTCTGGTCGATTATGACGCCCAGGTATTTGACCTCATAGGAAAAAGTTAGCTGAGTTCCATTCAGGGTTCAGGGTTCAGTTCATACTTACGCCTCTTTGTGAATGGAACCAGCACTGTTTTGCTAGGATTTACATTTAGTCCCTCCTTTTGCGCACCATCTTCAAATTATATTTTGGGCTGTCTGCATGCGATTGGATATGAAATATGGTTTAAACTTGAGAGTATATAATTCAATGGGTCCTGCACGAAAAGCTACTCTATTGAAGAAACTGTCTCTGAACAATATGAAACCTGGTGGAGACGTAAGAGAATATATGGCTGTATTTTTCGATATCGTAGCTCGCAAAAATGGAATTGTACATTAATGAAGAATTATTTACAATAATGTTGCTGTACAGTTTGCCAGAGATAAAAAAATCTGCAGGCTATACACGCAAAAAGAAAACACATTTCATCATGCCCAATATTTTATTGCGCTCGGAAAAAGGCATTTGATTCTGATTATACCGGAACATGTCATTGGTTAGTAGTTTGATCTGACTTACTAATTTGTGTAATGCGAAATATATTAGAGTATGATTTGAATTTTGATGAATCTCCCAATAAGGTTTCAGGACTGAAATGGCAACCTTTGGAGATATGTTAATCATTTATTTCAATTCTCCTTTTGAAAATACTCCCACAAAAAGAAGCATTTTATCGACTCTAGCTCAATTTTTCGATCTGCTTGGATCAGTGAATCCAGTAGTTGTCGAAGAAAAAATTTTTATGCAAAAACTGTGGCTTGAAAACTCAGATTGGGATACAGTTATTTTTGATATTACTCTGTTGAATGAATGGAAATATTTTTTGAAATATATTTTTCTTCTTGAAAATTTGAGAATTACTAGGTGTTTATTGCTGGTTAAACCCCGAACGAGGATTGAGCTTCACGGTTTTGCATATTCTAGTTTATCCGATGCTGGGGCCTGTGCATATATGTACCAAGTACCAATATTGATAATAAAGACAGCAAATGTGAAGCCGGAACAAATGAAGCATGACCATCTCTCGGACTGTTTCTAATCGGCAACTTTGAGTTGATGCGCATGCCCGAAAATGAAGCCGTGACATGAATTGGTTGATGTTCTGTTGCTCTTAATTCGCGCTGCCAATATGACAAGGAAAGACATATAAAACCCGACTTAATATATGTGTATATATTCGTAGTGTTTATGTGGACAATTCAGATTATTGTAATCTCATATCTGCTTAATCCAAATTTATGTAATGGAGCATATTTCCTGAAGGAAGAGTCCTCTAAAGCATTTGACGAGTTCGTTGAATGCCTAAGAAACTGAAGAATTTATTCACTCAGGAAAGCGATACAAATTTTATATATGCGTATACTTTACATCAATGTTAACATATATACATTATTATGTAAAAACATACAGTTATGTTAGCACAGGACATTATGATAAATCTCTATTGATTTCATTTTTTGTTTATTCATTCATAATATTTTCCAATATATTTCCATTTATAGGTGCATATTCTTTTTATAGATGCATACTGCTGTATACACTCATTATTTCTTTTTTTCCATTTTTTTTATTGCTTTTTTGTTTGTTTTTTTCAATACATCAATGGATATTTTTTTGCTTTATATAAATACAATTTTGGTAAATTTTTACATTGTTGTTAATTGTTAGTAGGTTATAGAGACGAGCAATTATATAGTTTTTAAATCATTAGTAAGTGCGATGAATTCATGTAGAATTCGTCGTGGCAATCTCCGTTCTCACCATGTATTGGTAGGGGGTCAGTACTTTTGACTTCTAACCTACCAATTTCATTCATCTGCCGGGCTCTGTCTTCAAGGAACATACTCCTATAGAATACCCTCTTGGTATTTTGTTTTCTATCTGAATTTTCAAAATCCAAACAATGTAACGGATCATATTCCCTGAAGGAAGAGCCCTCTGAAGCATTTCCAATGGTGAGTTCGTAGAATGCACAAGCTTCGTTCAGCAGATAAATATACATAGACTTCACATATATACATTAATATGAATGAACATACAGTAATGTTAGTACTGGACATTATGATGAATCTATTGATTTCATTTTTTGTTTTTTCATTAATTGATTTTTTAGCAATAAATTTTTATTTATACATACTTTTTTATAGATGTATAATGCGGTATACACCCATTATTTATTTTTTCTTTTTTTTTTCTTTTATTGCTTTTTCTGGTTTTTTTTGACTTCATGTAAGTACAATTTTTGTAAATTTCTACATTGTTAGAGTGTTATAATGACGAGCCATCAAGCCAGATGAGACGTGAGGATTTCGCGGACTGCGTACAAGATAGAGCGAGAACGCATTCGGAGCAATAAAGAGGAGCGTGCAAGATTCACATCTCATGACTGGCTTGATGACCTTAAGTATGATGACTTCATGTAAAATTCGTCGTGGCAATCTCCGTTCTCACCATGTATATCTATATATATGTATATATATATATATATATATATATATATATATATGTATATAGGCATATACTTTACATGAATATTAACATATATACATTATTATTATAAATACAGTGTTTAGCACTGGACATTATGATCAATCCTTATTGATTACATTTTTAGTTTTTTCATTTATTAATTTTTTTCAATATATAAACATATGTTTCTATACATGTATGTTGAGGTAACCACCTATTATTTCTTTTTTTTTTTTAGTGATATTGTACTTTACAATACTAATTTTATTCTACAATTTTACATACTCTTTATTGACGCCCTGTATACGTAATACCATTTTCTCGTTGATGGAACATTGACTAAAGACAATTCATATACGCCTGATCTGTGGAGTATGAGTTCAATTCGATATTGCTTCATCAAATATAAATAAAGACAAATGTTTTTTCAATTGCATTGAAAGTCTGGACACTACTAAATGAACCTCCATTACGCCCAATATTATTATTAAATTGTTTTAAAAAACAAATTTTTAAAGGAATTTTGTGGATGCAAATGATAATTTATTTTCATTAGAGCATTCATATATTCTAGGTTCATAACATGTTAAAATATTTTCTGTACATTATATGAAGAGTTGCGTGGTTATAATTATAAAAGATGGGAGTATTTTTATTATTGCATGACGATGATTGACACCTTAGGAGGTTTTTGTAATTTTCTAATGTTTTCGTCAACTTTATGTTTTCGTCAACTCCAAATACTTAATAGACGGTTTATCTCGATTTCCGGCAAAACTACAAGTCCAATGGAAAAAACTTATGGCGAAGTTGTAGGTAGTAAAAAGATCTACAACTTTTGTATTCACACTTTTTTCATATAACCTCAAAATATATGTGGAAAATTCAAATAACCAAGTTTTTGGTTTTTTATTTTTATCTTCAACAATTTTTTTTTCACGAAATTCAGTCAAAACCTCCTTTCTTATGTTCCAAACACACTGTAATTTTTTTGATTTGAAATATTTATGTTTTCACCTTATTTTGACTTAATATCGAAAAAGCACCCTAATTTTCAATCGAAAATTCTCCCGTCAAAATATCAGCTTTTTTACTTTTTAAAAGTCTGTGGGCTTTTTGTTCGTTGAAATCTCTACTTTCTGATGGTATGAAAAAAAAGTACATTACTATGACAGAAAATGCAAAAAAACGAAAAAAACTCGAATCCGAATTTAATAAGACATCTAAAATATTTGAGAAAGTTGTAGAATCTTCTTAAATTATATGCGTAGATGCCTATTTATTGCTATTTTGAGATAACTTATATAACTGAGTGACCTACGGAAAATTTTTGCCCATCAAAAGGTATTTCATAGAGAAGTGGGGAAGGGGCTAGCAGGGTCTGGGCCTTACTACCTGTTATTTCTTTGCATTTTCTGAGAACATTTACCATAGTAATGTATATATTTTTTTAAAGCATCACAAAGTAGAGATTACAACGAACAAAAAGCCCACCGACTTTTTTAAAAAACCTGATATTTTGACGGGATAATTTTTGATTGAAAATTAGGGTGCTTTTTCGATATTAAGTCAAAATAAGGTGGAAAAATAAATATTCCAAATACAAAAAATTACAGTGTGTTTGGGACATAAAAAAGTAAGTTTTTATCAAATTTCGTAAATTTTTTTTTGTAAAAGTTAAAAATAAAAAACCAAAAACTTGGTTATTTGAATTTTTTAAATAAATTTTGAGATTATGTGAAAAAAGTGTGGATACCAAAGTTTCAGATCTTTTTATTGCCTACCACTTTGCCTTCTAACTTTTTTCTTGTAGTTTTTTCGGAAATCGAGATAAACCGTTTTTTACCCTTAAAAACTCACCCCCTTCCACTTCCCGACCTCAGATCGCCCGTAAATTATTTTTCCCTTCATTTCTGTTATATCCTCTTCCTTTTCCAATGAGTTTCATTCTACTATAATTTTTTTGGTTTCAAAAATCATCGACCCCGGTCTATAATGACTGAGATAAGTTAATTAGTTTATTATTGCGACAAATTCTTAATGATATTAATATTAACATTTGTAGGTAGCCTTAGTTTTTGAATTTCGGGGGCTTGTCGTTGCCATGAATTACATTTTTTTACAGTAAATGATGTAAAAGATACCAGCAGTATACTCTTAGTTACAATACGTAATACAAAAACAAAAGTACCGCGTTCCTTCCACATTTATGGGTTCTTCTACGAGATTTCTAAAATATATATGAACCTCCGTCTACTAGATATGGACAAAATAAATTCAAGATTTTTCCCTATGCAAATAGCTTAATATTTAAACTTGCCTGATCCTCGAAAATATACTGGGCATTGTTTGCGTAGAACTTCCGCAACGCTATTAGAGGATGCAGGAGGAGATTTACTTCAAGTATGAAAGCATGGAGGCTGGAAATCTAGTAACGTTGCGGAGGGATATGTTGTTCAATCCGTTAGCAGCGAAAATCAAATACAAACCAAAATTTTACAATCCATAGAAAATACAATGCCATCCGATTACGGCGCATCTTTATCTGAAGTGACATCAGTTAACAACATAACAGATGTGGCATCGTCTACCTCAATACATAAAAATCTTGATTGTAATACTCCTATAATTTTGAATAATTGCTCGAATGTTACAATTAACCAATATTTAAATCATAAGTAATGTTTAAAGAAATTTGTTATTTTTAATTTAAAATAAAATATTTGTTCATCGTTCTTTTTTAGCATATTATTATGATATAAACAGGGTTGTAGAAAAAGTATAGTGTTTCACTCGTCGAAAACATTTTTTGAACATCATCAGCCTCGGCTGATAAACTGTTCTCTCGCTTCAAAAATGTTACTTTCGTCACTCGTAAAACAATATACTATACTTACCCACCTCACTTAACACACTTATATCTGTATCCCTTTATCCCTTGCAAAGATCTCAAACCAATTTTTTAAAACTGGGATACCTCTAAAATTTCCCCTTTCACCCCTTTAGGTTGAATTTAAAAAAAACATATTTTCTCTATTTGTAACAAAGACTTCAAATACTAATTTTTATGGCCCCAATTCGAAAACTGACGGAATTCCTATACAAACTTCCAATCCCAATTTAATCCCTTCATCTCACTGTACTAGCGATAATTCTTCCGTGTGTGATATAAACCACATTTTTTTCAAATGCCCCAATCATAATGAAACTGAAGCTCTTATTAAATTCCTTTTAGATAACGATTTTTTTCCAGTTAACATTCCCCATCTGCTTGCCGTTGAAAATAAAAATAGTTTCGATTTTTTATGTTACCTCTTACATAATATAAATATTATAATATAAAATAAACCACATTACGAATTTGAAATTTACTTTTTCAATATTCTGTAGCACCGTATTTTTTATTTGTAACAAAAAATGCCAAATACCAATCTCCATGATCATTACTTTAAAACTAACTATACAGACTTTTAACCCCCGTTTTACTCCTTTAGGGTTGAATTTGAAAAACCCTGAAATACATTTTTACTCTAATTTCAAAATCAACTGTACTTTCACCCCCCTTCTCACCCACCTTTTCATCCCTATAGGGATGGAATATAAAAAAATATGCTGTCAAAATGTTAGCTCTAAGGTCCAGAGGTTTGATCTGGGCGTAGATCGTATATCAGTCAATCAATCAGTGAGTCAGTTAGTCAGGACATGTAATTATATATGTACATATTACACCAAACACTAGGTAGCTGCTGAGAACCGTTGAAGAGATCCCTCGACTGTCTTCGGTGTCCATCATCAGATTAATCCGGCCCTACATTATGTTGTAGTGTCATGAGAACTACTGTGTGCCAAGTTTCAACAGAATCGGTTGAGAGGTGTAAAATCAATAAATCATATTTTTTTCAAATTCAAATTCACACCCTTTATAATAAAAAAGTATAATTTAAATCGTATAACCCAGTACAGAGTTACGCGTGGTAGAATCGGTTAACAAGTAAAAATTCAGGGGGTAAAAAAAGAATCATAAAAAATATACGTGTCGGTTAAAAAGGGTACTTTGTAATCTGAAGTTGATCAGTTTATATCACAAATTGATCAAAACTGAGATATCGGTATATCTTTATGATACAATTTCTTTTAGAACAGATATACATCATCTGAATATTCTTTTCAAATCTCGTTTAACCCTTCCTCGCCACTCCACAGCCTCAATTCAGTCGTCCTTCAGTTATATCGAAATAAAGACAAATTCATGATGAATACCGAAAAAATAAGGATTTTAATGTACCTTTTGTAAAAATGTCTATCAGCTATAATTCACCCGACTATATGGAAAAACTCTAAAGGAATTTTTAATTAATAAATGTTTTTACTCTTTGTCTGAGTACTTTTATTAGTGGTTTTTATTTTTGTTTGATTATTTGTCGTCCACACATCTAGTTTGTATTTATAAACGTGTTATGCTTTTGTAATCTCTGTTTTTGTTTTTTGTCTTTTGACTATTGCTATATTACTAAAATGTAATCACTTGGCAAAATAAACTATATCTATCTCTATGATAAATAGGATTCCCGTCGAAATAAAACAAAACAAACCACCAGAGTTAAAAAATAAACTAAAAAAAAAACTAGTCAATTTTTCCATACATTTTTGAAATGTTTACCCATTCGATTTGTTCCTTCTCTTTTCTTTAAGATTTACCTTGAACTAGCTTATGATTTATCACAGTTCATAATTTGTTTTTGTATACATGTTTACGGTTGAACGGAAGATGATGCTAATTTATACTCTTGCATACTTACAAGCGTTAGCTCTGTCGTTTGGCTGTAGGATGACTGTGTTTGTAATAAACTGATGTAATCATCATCCTATAGTCAATAAAATCATTCATTATTATTTTATAAAGGACCACAGCCTTCCAGGGCTTGACAATTCGCATTGCAGAACCATATTCGGCGGTGGAATCCTATAGATGAATGAAAAATGATAAATTTGTGAGTTATTGGATCTCTTGATAGATCAAAGAGATCAATGATCTTGGTCATCGTCCCCGACATAATGGAAGCGTAAGAATGTATGAAGGCTGGATTTTAAGAGCAATAAGGTGGAAATCAATTCCTCATGGATCTTTCTTGGATGCCACACAGACAAACACTTTTTAGAGCGATAGATTCGTACATGGTATATTGTGTAGCAAGTGCAGAAAGGTGCTAATTTCTTACGAGTTTGAAAAAGTTGCGGCACGAGCGCAAGCGACTGCCGCATTTCAAATGAGAGAGAAATCGCATTTCTGCCCGTGTTACACACTATACTTTTTCTACAAACACACTTTTTGATGAAAATAAAACTAATTTAGTTTATTTTCAAACATTTATTAAAATAATAAATTACATATTTTGGAGTTTATTCAGTTAATACTACTAATTAATGGAAATTACTGAGGAAAAAAATCTAAAATAATAATTACATAATTTTTAAAAAAGTTTTTTTGTAGATATAATTTATTGTAAAATTTAAACAATTTTGAATAAAAATTCTGTATTTTTTTTAAACAATTGTAAAAGGAGGCGAATACGAAGGGTCTTTTCCGTCTACAAGCAAACTTGGGCGCCTGTCACTGTTTCGGATTTGTCTCGGGCGCCACCTTCCGTTGAAGTGGGAAGGACACTACTCCAGGCAGTCTCAGTGAAGAAATAAAACACTGCAGGGGTCACTATAGTATGGACGAAGCTTAACGGGGCCAGAAGGGCAGACTTTACTTGCCCTTGACTGGGCTAAATACTTGGGTGTTAACTGCACACTAGATGGTTCTACTCAAAGTTATAAGTAAGATTATTAAAATAATAGTAAATTTCTACAACAAGAGTAATATAGGTGGAACGGCTGAGTACTATGCGTCATAAGCAAACATTAAGGTGACGAGCTTTTGGCTGTGGAGCTTTTTTCCACAGCCAAAAGCTCATGCGGGGGAACATAAGTCTTAGTGGCAGTACAAAGCTAAAAAAACGGTATGCAAAAAGCGACAGGAATCAAAGCACGAAAGCGGTTATTCAAAGCAGACTTTTTACGGACAATTAATAGCAACTTTATTCTTCAAGGCCACAGTTACGCGTCTGGTTAGCAGTCTTTGATGTCTCGTGTGAGCAGGGCTTTATTCCGCTCTTTCGAAGCTGTCTCATTTTATAGCGCTTTCCTATCACGTCTTACATACAGGGGGTCCCATCTGGCGAGACTAACAAACCGTCTTCCGCCTCAGAGGATACGCTGATGTTATCCTCCGCTAATTTCACCCCCACTCAGCTGCTTATGATCTATAAGGCACAGATTCGACCTGTCCTGGAATACTGTTTCCATATTTGGAGCGCGGCACCTAAACATATCCTGAGGCTATTGGATTCTGTCCAAAAAAGGGCAATTCGTCTCGTCGGTGATGCCTCGCCTAAAAACTCGCTCACTTGTCTGGAACACCGTAAAAAATTGGCGATTTGTCTCTATTTTATAGATATTTTCATGGGCGATGCTCTTCTGAAATATCAACAATCGTTCCTGCTTTGGCAGTCTCTTCGAGACTAACCCGTCAAGTTCAGTCATCACACCCCTTCGTGGTCACTTTGGAGACCTGCAGAACATCACTTTCCAAAGACTCGTTCATCCAACGAACAGCGAGGCTTTGGAACTCATTGCCTAGGGAGGTGTTCCCCAAGGCATACAACCTCCAGAAATTTAAGAAGAACACCAACTCCTACCTTCTTTCCCTTGGTTCCCACGATGTTCTCTGAACATTACAGGATATCCCTTTTCGTGGGAACCAGAACATAAAAAAAAAAAAAATCTACAGGAGTTCGGGTTGGCGAGACTAACAAACCGTCTTCTGCCCCAGAGGTAACGCTGGTGTTTTCCTCTGTTAAACTACAGGGGGTTCTAGCTGGCGAGACTAACAAACCGTCTTCTGCCTCAGAGGTAACGCCGATGTTATCCTCTCCTACTCTAACCTACAGAGCCTCTTGTTGAATGGAACTTAAAATGCCTATTGTGTCAGAGCATTCACCAACAATTCACACACACGAAACATCATCGACTATCGTTCACAAACAATTAGGCTCACCGGTTAATTTCCACGAATTCGGCATCACTGATTTACTACAGGTTCTCGTTGACGCGCGCGTGACTCTTCGGACTGAGCTCGGTGATATACTTCCAATGCATTCTGAAACGATTCCTAGTCGGTTTCCCCCTCTTCAACTGCTCCCTCTCTACCGAGTAGGTGACGTTCATGCGCGCGCCGATTTAGGGACTTCGCAAAAATATTATACCAATTATATTCTGAACATTATATTTACCACACTTGTAAAATGTTCCTCTAGCACCGCCTTGCTTCTTTGTGCACGACTTGCCTGTTCCCCTGTTGGACCACGACTTAATTTTATTAATCATATTTACGGCAGGTACGCTATCCCTCCTATGACGTAGGCCGGATGACGTCAATGGCAGCGGACGCTTTTCGATCGAACTGTCTGATTTCTCGGGCTGCTATCGAGGAACTGAATATTTTTGGCGACGTTTGTTTACAGCACGGACTCGCTCGATGCAAAAATGCTTTCTCGATTCGCTGGCTCGCGCAGACAATAACCGCGTATCTTTTATAAACACGCGTTGCGGCTTCGGCATGGCGAATTAGGATTCGAATAGTTTCAATTCGTGAAGTCTAACCCAAAATGAATTATATTTTTATGACTTTGAATAACCGAGTTGTGACTTCATTTATTTTCCAGGGCTCTTGGTTGTTTATAAAAACTGTGAAATAGTAACTTCGTTACAAGTGTGTGATATCTGGTTTATATTTGGCAACACTGTATTTGACATTTGTGGATCAATTGACTACATAATTTTGTTTGATATGTTCATTTTGGAGTGCCAAGAGTCATCAACATAACCTTCGGCGACTCCTCTTGACTGTCAACCACCATGACGTTTTAGTGTTAACAGATCAGCTCCTGCATTTGCTAACATGTCCGCCGGAATGTGTGCCCTGTATACAATTTTGGGATCGGTAACTTTGAAAATGACGCAATTTTTTTAGGCATTCCATCAACATTGTTGATTCCTACCACTTGTGTACATTATCCCTTTTGATAATTTAAAAAGAAACGATTTTCAGGTAGATTATAAGTACGTAAAGAAATATATTTTTTCGCAGAGGTTATAAAAGGTACCAGTAATTGTAAAACTTCTTGGAACTTTTGTTCTTGTGTCGTGTGATTTTGGTATCAGAGCGGAATGTAAATCTTCTATATCACCCATTTTTAGCTTCCATAATTCACCTATTCGACATGCACCACTAATTGCGATAACCATTACAACCTACAATAAATTTGGTTTAGTTTATTAAGGATATAAAAAGATATTTTAACAAATGGATGAAAATGGAAAACTGAAAAACTGAAGGTGTGATTGTGTGTCCTCTTGCTCATAGAAGAGGACGAATGCTTCTCCACTTATAAGGGATTTTGGGGATATCGGTGATACTCTGGAGTCATTATACTTGTACCATGTGCCTGCATAAGGGTGCCTACAGTAAGCCGTGTAGTGTCCGCTATATATTGTTCCACTATGGTTGGACACAGCATATAAGTTGTAAAGACACGGTGTTACGTTATCTGCTGCATAATTTCTCATATCTAAACCTTCGAGAGGAAAGTCAATGGTGGCATTTAGTTTTCCCATAAATCTCCCCATATATATATCGTCCGGTGCTTCTTTTATTAATTGGTTTATTTCTTCGGTTGTCAGAGTCCGTGCTTTCTTCGCAAAATATCCGTAGGATTTTATTTTAGTTTTATATTTTTTCTTCCAATCCATAAACTGTTTGTATGTAGTTTCATATTTTTTTCCTGAAGTTGAAGGTAGTAAATTCAATAACGATTAATTCTGGGGGAGTTTTCTCAAAATCAGAACTATCGCTATCCATTTTAGTTAAATCTTATTTTTAAAATTAATGAAATAGGAATTTTTTACAAATATTTCATGTTTGACGTTTATGGACATGAGATTAAACAACGTTGGTCAGTTCGAGACAACAATGATGTCTATGATTTTCAACGGACGAAACCAAAAAGGAGGAGGTTCTCTATTCGACCCGTATATTTTATGTTTTTCCATCATATTTTTTTATGTATGATCACGCATAACTTTTTACTGAGGCGTCCGATTCCGATATTTTTTCAGTGGATAGGGTGTACTTCGACTTTGGTCCCATTTGCATTTAAAAGATGAAATCCACCCCTAAGGGTAGCGAAATGAAGGATATTGATCACTCACCCTCTGAATTCTGGTCCGTTAACCAATTCTATCAGGCATAACTTTGTACTGGGTTCTTCGATTTGGATGATTCTTTTTTCAATAGATAGGGTATACCTTATATTTGGATTTCGAAAGGAATTGGCCACCCTTATGGGTAGAAAAATAGGGGATAATTGATTTTTCACTAGTGAACATTAGCACACACATACGTAGTTGACACTGATAGATCGCTACTGATATTATTCTTGTTCCGTCAAAATCAGTATATTTTATGAGAGGATGGAATGATATATAAAGTAATGAAATAAACTAACCAGAACAACGAAAATAATTTATATTACAACAAATAGTAAAAGTAGATAATCATATTATTTAACTGGTAATAGTTGAAGTAAGGTGGGTGAGTAAGTATTTTGGAAGTAATCAAAAAACAAGTAGGTAGTAATTGGTAGATTTTAGCCACAAAAAATTGAAAAATAAAATCTTTTTAACAAAAAATTAAACCGACGAAATACGGAACTGAAAAGTAAAAATTAAAATAAACCTTCTTAGTCTAAATGATAATTGAGCTCCTAAACTAATGTAAGTAACTGATTTTGAGTCGGCGCCAAACAAACTAGCAATTGAATTAGGTGAAGCGTAAAATGATGGCAGCGAGATGCAGGCTGCGTTCTGATGACTTCTTTCATAGATAATGACCTTCTTTCATAGATAATGATCTTCGATAATTGTTTGTTTGGCGCCGACTCAAAATCAGTTACTTACATTAGTTTAGGAGCTCAATTATCATTTAGACTATAAAGGTTTATTTTAAGTTTTGCTTTTCAGTTGATTTTTTCGTCGGTTTAATTTTTTGTTAAAAAGTTTTTATAGTTAAATCTTATTTTTAAAATTAATGAAATAGGAATTTTTTATAAATATTTCATGTTTGACGTTTATGGACATGAGATTAAACAACGTTGGTCAGTTCGAGACAACAATGATGTCGATGATTTTTGTTCAGAATATTATGGAACTGAACAGAAATGTCTCTTTCTGGCACATTTGAATTATTGTGAGAAATGATCGAATTTGCGAACGAAAAACTATGCAGAAAGGCGTGTTTTGAACTATGGTTGTAGAAAATAGTTATTTATCTAACAAGTGCGAAAGGAGTACTTTTCCGCACGTGACGGCAGATGACCGAATGTCGCGAAGCGAAGCCATTGAGTGCGGAAATAGTTATTCACCTAACAAGTGCGGAAAGTGGTACGTGATGGAAGACCATTTCCACATGTGTAAGGTTCAGCATATCTCAGGACTATCACTAGGTTGTGTGAAAAAGAAGAATTATCGGTCAACCCCAGCAAGACCATTCACCATTCACCAGAAGAAGGAAGCTAGACTTCCTAAGAGAGCCAGTCCTCTATGGTGGAACAGTTCCATTCAAAAAAGAAGTCAAATACCCAGGGGAATTCTAGATTAGATAAGAAACTCTCGTGGAATGCTATTCAGAAAGAGTATCCAACAGAGCAAGGCAAGTCCATAGGGCGACGTGTAGAATAATCTGTGGGAAAACAAGGGGAATGCAATCCAAACAAATGTACTAACTGTACCTCACAGTGGTAAGACCTATGATCATCTACGGAGCAGTCCTCTGGTGGAGCAAAGGGGCACAGAAGAGTGCACGAGAAAAGCTCAACAAACTTTGGGAGCGTGTCAGATCATAACAGGGGAAATGTCCACGACCCCGATAGCAGCAATGGAAGTCCTCCTCAACATCCCTCCTTTGCACATCTGCGTAGAAAAAAAAAGCAGTTTATTTCCAACAGGAAATGTCAATACAACAATCAATTAGATATACATATATAATATATATATATATATATATATATATATATACATATATGGAAGTAAATGCTGATAAGATAATATTTAACATACAATTAAATTCTAATGTTCAAGAGAAAAGTTTGAGTAAACAAATAAACAAGAAAACAAAAGAATACATAACACCAAAGTACTGTAAGATTGCTGTAGTAGACATGAACATTATAGATACTCAACAATACACGATGTAACAGCATTCAATGAGTCAAAATGAATGTCACGAATTTCACAAATTTTGTTGAAGCTACCGCACATGAAATTGAACGGTGATCGTAGCATAACGTTTGTTCGTGATGCTTCGCAATAAAACTTGGCATTGTGCCGCCCTCCGATTCTAGGTACTGAGAAATTAATGTCGTTTAAAAGAGCAGCACAATCAATATTGCTATTAATTAATTTATACAAAAATTTCATGCCAAGAATAATTCTCCGTATTTCCAAAGGTGTTATTTCGAAACGTGACAATAAAATATCATGATCGATGCCTCTCACAGGATATTGTCCATCAACTTTCAAGCATAAATATTTCAAAAATTCGATTGACATTTTTTGTTAATCGTAGAATGGATTCCATATCAAAGAGCCATATTCCAACTTATATCTGGCAAAGGCAAAATATAGCAATTTTATGGTGGCAACGTTTTCGAAGTTTTTGCTATTTGTGTCAATGAAACCAAGCATCCTATTTGCATCCGCAACCATTTTTCTAATATGTGTTGTATGTTATACCAAGGTCCTTTATCTCATGTACGCGGTTGAACGTTTTATTGTTGATAGTATAATCATACATTATGGTTTTATATTTTCTGTAAACGATATAATATTGCATTTTGATACATTTAGTTGTAGACAATTATTATTACACCAAAGTTTGATTAAATCTAACTCAGACTGTACACAGTGACAATCAGTAATGTTATCGATTTTGTAGTATAATTTAAGGTCATCTGCAAATAGAAGGCTGGGAATTTTCAAAGAGGTTGTCAAGTCTTTAATGAAAATTAAAAACAAGAGTGGTCCTAGATTAGAACCTTGTGGCACTCCAGAAGTAACTACGTATGAAGCAGATTTGGAAGATTTGTATTCAACAAACTGTTTTCTGTCAACTAGGTATGACTCAAGTAGAGTGAGCAGTTGCCTGGAGAGTCCCAATTTTATTAATTTACTAAGAAGAACATAGTGGTCTATTTGATCAAAGTCCAAGTAAATAACATCGACTTGATTCTGCTTGTCTAAATGAGTACAGAGATATTGGTTTGAACATGCAAGGTTTGCTGAACACGATCTTTGTTGTACAAAGCCGTGCTGGGTGGGGGAAATAACTTTCTGAACATGAGAGTAAATGACCTTTTGTATACATATTTCAAAGAGTTTGGAAAAAATTACATAAAATAGAAATTGCTCTATAGTTTGTGATGCGACTTGAGTCGCCTTTTTTTAAAATCGGACATATTCGAACTGTCTTCCACAGTTCAGGGAAGGCACTGGTCGATAAAATTAGGTTGAATATGCCCATGTATGTCAATACAATCTTCTAATACAAAACTAGGATCATTATCGACTCCCGCAGTAAGTTTGTTTTTTAGTTTTTTTGAAACAACTTCGGAACTTCGGAAAAACACCTATGTCTAACATATCTAAGTCAATATCATCAAAGTTTTCACGGAGCATGTTCTCATCAAAAACCAGGTATACACTTCTGAAATACTCTGCAAATCCGTTGACAATGTCCACGGGGTTATCAAATACTGCATCACCAAATTTCATTACACCCGGAATACCGAGTGCCCTTTTTTACTATTTATGAATGACCAAAAATTCGAGCTGTCTGTTAAAATATTGTTCTCCGCTGCGTTTGTGTATTTATTATACGCTAAGTTTATTTTATTTTTTACAATCTTTCTCAGTTCCGAATATCGATTCTGATAAAAAGCTGTTTTATATTTCTTGTAGTTTTTAATGCTAACTCCTTTCTTTTTATGTGGCTAATAACATCGGCGTCCAACCAGGGGGGGGGAATTGACTAGTTCTTATTGTTTTGAATGGGGCTGTTTGACTGAAAATGCTGTCTTATTTTTGGCAAGAGTGAGTTTATACAGAAACCTGTCAAAGTCAACGAGTAATAAGGGAGAAAGTAGTCGCAAGATAAAATCCCATCCAATTGTGGCAATACCACCAGTCACAATGATCCCCCTATACAACTTTAATGAACCTTATGAGATTCTCTTCCCGGGCAGAGACGAATGGGAGACGAAAAAACGAGAACTCACCAGTGCCAATCTACAATGGTACACAGACGGCTCCAAAACGGAAGACGGAGTTGGGGCCGGAGTACAATAAGAATTTAACCTTAGTGTAAAACTGGGACAGTACGCCACAATATTCTAGACAGAAGTCCATGCAATCGAACTCTGCTTGCAAGAAATTCTGAACAGAAACAGTAAAAATCAATCGATCAAAATCATGTCGGATAGCTAATCAGCACTGAAAGCTCTGGCATCAAGTCGGATAGAATCCAGATTAGTATGGAACTGCGTGAAAGCCCTCCGAAGCGTAGGCAGGGACAACAGAATAACTCCACTATGGGTCCCTGGACATAAAGGCTATGGAGGAAATGAAAAAGCCGACCTTCTGGCGAAGGGAGGCACTATGAAGAAGTTCATAGGACCAGATCCCTTCTTCGGAATATCAAATAGTAGAACTAAAGAAGTGTGGAAAACGCGAGTACTGGAATGAAACAGCGGGACAAGTCCACTCGAAGGCATTTATACCAAACCCTTCGAAAAACCCTGTTAGATCTAAATAGGAAAAACCTGAGGATTATAACAGGGCTTCTGACAGGTCACTGTAGACTAGGGTCGGCAGATTTCGGTGTTTTTAAAAAATGGGAATTTGCAACTATAAAAAAGTTGCAAAACCAAGAAACGATTTTTTTTTCATGTTTTCAACTGCCACAATGACAGCTAATTTTCAAATTTTGAATGTTGTAAATTGGAAATTCTGCAAATGCAAAAGGTGTTTAAGACTTAGAAGTGAACATCTTTTGTTAAATAAAGTATTCCATATTTTCATTATTTCAACTGCCACAAGGGCACCGAAATTTCAAGGTCAAAATTTAAATATTTGCATATGAAAAAATATGTAAGAAAAACATGCCAAAACATTTTGGAGAAATCGTTTTTTCTATATCTCCATGTTTTGAACTGCCACATCAAGGAAGTTCACAAATCCGCTACAATTCATTACAACTACCTGTGCCAGCGAGAACACTTGATTGTTATGGTATTTCTGATAGAGGTGGGGCTGCAGTAGCTTCAGCCGTTCTACAGGACGTTGGTATTATACATGAAGAGGACAATAAAAGTATCATAGATAAAAACAAGATACGTCGCGCTAGAAGAAACGTGAAAATATAATAAAATTCATTATTACGTGGCTTGGTTTTTGATGGACGTAAAGATAGAAAACAATCGTCGGCGAAAAATTCGAGAAGAGAGCATTACTCTCATAAGAATGCCAGAGTCGGTATACTTGGCGCATATTTGTCCTGAATCAGGAACTTCGCCAAACATCATGAAATGTATTTTGAAGTACTTGGTCGAATCTCATATTACAACAGATGAGCTGGAAGTAATAGGATGCGACGGAACGAACGTCAATGTTGGAAAACATTCGGGAATAATTGTACAATTGGAGAAACATTTGAATAGACCGTTGCAATGGTTTGTTTGCCAGTTGCATGCTAATGAACTGCCATTGCGACATCTCATAAATTTCCTTGATGGCAGCACAACTGGGCCTAAGAGCTTCTTCAATTTCCAAAGCTCGAAGCTCTAACATACAGCAATCACTACGACAATTTGAAGTTCCAAATTCGCTAAATTTAAACGCCTCAAGCTATATGGACTTGATTGATTGGAGTACTCTTGTCATTACTGAACCGCCTTTAACAATGGGGTTACCTGTAGAAGTTTCGATCGATATCGTGAAAAATCCGGATACATCAATGCTGTTCTCTGAAATAAAATCGTATCCATGTCACACGCAAGCGGTTGAACGAGCTGTTAAAATTGTGACGGAAGCTTCAGCTACAGTTTGTGGTAATGAAAACAGAGATGGTGCAATAGGGGCAAAATTGGAATCACGTGAAATGATGCCTTCTTTTGGATCAAAGCAAGATTATAAATCAAATTAAGTTTTATTGGTTCAAAGAATGTTTGATAATATACCGTTTTTTAAGTTATATATCTAAACCTATATAAAACTCACCATTATGTTAGATACTGAAATATTCTCATTTTGCATTCTGTAATATTTGTGAATTAGTTTTATAATAAATATTATCTCTATCTTGAACCACTCCATTTGACTTGAAATTAAATAACTAATCCAAAATTTAAAAAATGCTGTTGTGGCAGTTTAAATTGCAAAAATAAGGAAAAAAGTATTTGAGAAAATATGTTTCTTTTTTAATAGTGCAACTTTGAAAAATTTGCAGATTTTAAAAATATGAAATTATTAAAATAAACTTTAGTGTCATTGTGGCAGTTCAAAAAATAGAAATTAAAAAAAAATTATGAAATATTTATAGTTTCGTATTTTACAACTTTCTTATAGTTGCAGACACAAGCATTTACAAATTTTCAAATCCCCTATACCAATCGGCCCACCCAACTGTAGACTACGAAAGCGTCTTCAAAGAATCGGACCTGCGGAAAGCGCAGAATGTTGCTTTTGTCAAGACGAAGAAGAAACAGCAAATCATATGATTACTATCGTTTCGGACGTCCATCGTCTTAATGTATTCAAAAGGTTTTCACGACGTTTCGAATGCTTGTATCTGCAATCGTCTTCAGGTGAATACTGACAAGTTTAGAGGCTACTTACCAATTTATATGACTGTCGGCGCAATGATGCGTGCAATTCCGCCATGTGCAGCGGTGCGTGTAGTTTCGCGCGGTGTGGTGGTGCGTGAAGTTTCGCGCCTCTGCAGCCCGCCAGAAAGAGCAATCAGGGGTTTCCATACGTTCTTGATCTCAACGCTTGGTTGACTAAAGGCGTTATTGGCTTCGATGTAGGCGGCCTCTTTGAACTTTCGTTTGAACCAATACTCCTCTCTATGTAGAACACTTGCGTCGTCCCATAGAACTCGATGGTGCTCAGTCCAGGCGTGGTCAGCGATTCCCGATTTTGATGTTTCTCCACGTTGAGTCCATTTCTTGTGCTCATCCAATCTTACCGATAACGGTCTCTTTGTCTCTCCAATGTAGGAATCTCCGCATTCACATGGAACTTCATAAATGCAATTCTTACTGATTTCATTTTTGTTGTCAGGTTTGGTCTTGGTCAGGAAACTCCGTGAAGTACTGCCGGATTGGAAGCAGCTCTTGATGTTGAACTTGTTTCCGATCCTTCTGATCTTTTCGGAGACACCTTTGATGTACGGAAGGCAGATCACTGTGCTTTGTTGTTGCTCTTCAGATGTCTTCGTTCTCCATAGTTGTTTCAATACTTCTTCTAGGAGTTTCTTGGGATATCCATTCCGGTGGAGGTCCTCTCTGATGTGGTTTAAGTCAGCATCTAGTGACTCCACGTCGTTGCATATGTGCGTCGCTCTCTCTACCAATGTTCTCACGATCCCTCTCTTCGTCGAACTCGGATGGTTGGAGCTGTAACTGAGGTACTGCCCCGTATGCGTCTTTCTGTAGACGGAAGTGCGGATTTCATTGTCTATTCTCTCAACGTTCACATCGAGGAAGGGTAAGGCACTGTTGGTTTCCATTTCCATCGTGAATTTGATCGAATCCCTGATTCTGTTAATTCTTGAGAAGAAATCCTGGAGATGTTTGTCTCCGTGATTCCATATGAAGCTTTGGTTTGTATTCTGCCTCCCGTATAGCCAATTCCTCGAACCACTCCATGTATATGTTGGCGATGATTGGAGAAAAGGAAGATCCCATCGGGAGTCTGTCGACTTGAAAGAAGAATCGGTCCTTTTCCTGGAATTATGAGTTCTGTAGGCAGCACTGCAGTAATTCCAATAGTGCGTGGGTAGGAAGGTCAGTCCTCTCGTGTAGTTGGTCATCCTCTTCGAGTTTACTTTTGATGATACTGAGAGATTCCTCTATAGGGACATTGGTGTGAAGGCTCTCCACGTCGAAGCTGATGAAACGATCTCCTGGTCCCAGTTCAACATCTGTGATGGTGTCAACGAAGTGCTTGGAATTCTTGACGTATGAACTGCTATTTCCTTGTGAGGGTTGTAGTATCGGTAGGAGGTATTTCGATAACTTGTAGGTTGGTGAGTTCCGTGAGCTGGTGATCGGTCTCAGTGGCATGTCTGATTTGTGGATTTTCGGAAGCCCGTAGAGATGCGGTGGTTTGCTGTAGTGTGGCGTTAGATGTGATCGTGATACAAGCATTCGGAACGTCGTGAAAACCTTTTGAATACATTAAGGCGATGGACGTCCAAAACGATAGTAATCAAGTTACCACATCGTCTACAACCTTCAAACAAGCAAAGCATATCTTGTGCAGATGCGAGGGTCTGGAAGGAACAAGATTCTACAGTATGGATTAAGGGCAGCTAGAGCCCAAAGACCTGGAAAAGCATCATCATCGACTTCGTCAGAAGCGCGGGATTTGATTGTGAACTCTAGTTTACTTAGGATCGAGCGACAATAGATCCGAGAAGGTCGCAGTGGAAGGGGAGGTTATCACCCACTCGGAAAGAACCTAACATAGGTACAACATTTTTCCTACGAGTATAATATATTATATCTAAAATTTTTATGAGAAAGAAAGGATATCTAATATAATTTTTATTTATTTTCAATTCAAACTAATTATGAATAATATTAAAATTAATTATACAATTGGTAGCATTATGCAAATTCAACGCCGGTCGGCTCTCATGAATTAAAGATTGTTGAATTTTCGGTGAATTATGGAGAGGTGGGGATGCTGCTTCGCGAAAAACTGATGTCGATGGGGAGCTGGAGTTTGGTATTGGAATGTTTGAACGTTTTTATTACAAGCTTTTATTTAGTTTCACCTGTCCCGGTGTCTGTCTGCCTGTCAGTAATCAAATCTTGCAAGTTAAATTCGACCCACTTCTAGTCGTAACAAAATGGCGGCTCCAATATGGCGGACAATTTTTGTGATTGTGGTCCGATTCTATTCAAAATTGGTATCTAGGGGTTTTCGGGGTCGGAGATATTGATTTTTCAGGAATAAATTAGATAGAAATTACCAAACTAGTTATTTAACATAAAAAATTATGAAAAATAAAAAATAAATAAACAAAAAAATTCACTTTTGAAAAACAAGCTTTTATTAGTTGTTAGTGAAAACAGAACTAAAAAGTTGAAAATAAAAATAATAAAAAAAACAGTTTTTATACAAATGCACTAAAAAGGAAAAAATTATGTATTTCATTGTTTAATCTAGGTTCTGTGAGTAACAGATTCAAAAGCTTGCCGCGGATACAAAATAGGTAATCTTGCGCGGTAAGATTTTGAATCTGGTATTCACAAAATAACGTAGACCAAACAATGAAAGAAATTATTTTTCTTTTTAGTGCATTTGTACATTTCATTTAGAATATGATGAGCAATCTTCGTCATATTTTCGAGATAATTTTTTATGTATGATTCTGCCACAGACGTAGATTTCCATCCACCGTGCCTTTTAATGTTGGTCCCAGAGTAGGCCAACATTGTCGCTGACGACCGCCTGTGTAAAGGATTTGGGAGTCCCAAGTACATAACAATGTTTGATGACATTTTGACAAAAGTATTAATTCCCACACATTGTTTAGTGCATTCTCCAGATTTGAACAAGAGAAAAACCGCCGATGATGAGCGTCAGCAAGACGCAGACTGGCATTATTTTTGTTTAATTCTTTAATTTTCGGGGTCGCAAACCACAAATTTTGTCATAATGTTGATTTTCGTGTTTGGGATGGTAATAACAAGAACTTTTTTCTTGTCTTCAATATCGTCTATCGTCATATTCATCAAGTCTTCGCGACGGCACTCACCAGCTATTCCAAAAATGGTATCCACCTTCATCAAGAGGAAGTCGTTGTCCGGAGCATCAGATAGGAATTTATCGATTTCCTGTTTTTAGAAAACCTTCGATTTCTTGGGTTTGAAACCTTCGTTCAGTCTTTATAGATATGCCGTTAATTTAAAATATTTGCTCATATCGATGTCTTTCTTCTATTTTACAATAAGTTTAATTATTGAGTACTTCGACAACAAGGTTGACGGGCAAATATTTCTTGATAAGTGGTGAAAGTATCCTATTCTTTCAGTAATAGTGTATTTTTATTATTTTATTATTACAATTACAAGCTTTTATTTAGTTTCACCTGTCCCGATGTTTGTCATCAAATCTTGCAAATTAAATTTGATCCACTTCCAGTTGCCCGATTAACGTGAAATTTGGCAGTTGTTCATAGTTCCCATGGCAATGCATTATGGAATTTCGGAGAAAAAAAAAAAAAAAATGGCGGCTCTAAAATGGCGGACGAGATTTGTGTTTATGGTCCGATTCGACTCAAAATTAGTATGTGGGGGTTTTTGGGGTCGGAGATTATGTTTTTTTCAAAATTCACAAATTCAAGATGCCGGCTCTAAGATGGCGAACGAGTTTTGTAATTATGGTCCGATTCTATTAAAAATTGGTATGTGGAGGTTTTCGGGGTCAAAGACTATGAATTCATTCTCAAAATTCATAAATTCAAGATGGCGGCTCCACATGGTTGTGAAAGCGTTTCTATTCAAAATTGGTATGTCGGGCTTTTTGGGGTCAGAGATTATGAATTTAGTCGAGGATTATTGTTTTTTTGTCAGAATTCATAAATTGAAGATGGCGTAGGAGTTAATTTTCAGATGGTCTCCTTATTGAAGAACTAGATAGCTCAGAACTTGTTAAAGACCAGACTACAGGGTGTTATGAATTAACACACCACACCTGTAATACCAGACATTATTCGTTAGATTGCGAAAAACAGTATTAAAAGCATCGACTATCTGAATATAGTCAAACCGGAGATGATCATCTTCTTTCTTCCAATACCGGAACGTGGGTTGTTTATCCAGGAAGTACGTACCTTTCGGAAGGATTCGAAAAACAATAATTAAACTTGAAATAATAATGCACTCATAAAATGGTAAGAATGTACGTATATATTTAGTAAATAAACACAATTATTTCATTCGTTCTATAGACGAAATATAAAACAATATTCATACAACGAAAACGAGTGTAGCTTATTGGCAGTTAATGTTACAGCTGGCTACAAAATCGAAATAGATTTACTAAAAACAATCTTGACATCAATTGCCACAAACGGCTAGAAATAATTCTCTTTTGAGATCTTTGTTGACTTGAAACTATGGAGATACTTTTACAGACACATGCACATTAAAAAAGGTTGGGTTTGCCATGAACATAAATACAGAAAACAAACATTGGACTCACCCTGTTTCACACTTATTCACTGGAGTAGGTTTTTTTAAACGACAGTTAGTTTTGATTTTATTATTATTTCGATTAATCCCGCGTCAATTGGTTATTTAATTTTATTCGCCCGGTGTATTAGTATAGCGCATTATGGCTATGGTTTTTCTAAGAGATCATGAATTATGGAGTTGCGGTATTCCCTTGATTTCTCGATTCGGGAAGCGTTGACAAAAATAGACAATTTTTGGAAAAACTACTGTTCACTCGTGCTTTCACTTGGAGCTTCAATACTTGATTTGAATTGGTTTGCAGTTGCTTAGTTTAATGTTTTCTGAAGTTCACTACATTGATTGGAAACTCTCATCATTATTGTACGATACTGTGATTCGATGGACTTCTGAACCTCACTTTTGAGAGGAACATGTTACCGTGTAACAACTATGATATGACTGTCTTGGCTACTGAACACCGAATGAATATTTTGATCTGAAAACTCGCGCTTTTATAACCCGTTATCGCATCACGTGATAATTGGTCTAACCGCGACTAGCAATTATAATTATCTTCAACTAGTCATAATAATTAATAATTGATGGGTTTGTTTCGTTTCTGTCATCAGAAAAATATATAAAACATAATTTTATGCCTTTTCGAGGATGAGTTATATTTAATGGCTGTCATACTCGGTGAATTTATATCGCGTTCTGTCGGTACAATTGCAATAAAACCGTTCCATGATAACCTATATCGCGAGGCGATATCAACAAATTAGAATTAATACTCTTGCTTACCATCGTTAATTTTTCCTAGATGAGTTATTTATGAATCCGGTGTACAAGGGTATTTCTTGATAATTATTTTTGAGGGCATTTTAATTGTCTTCCAATAACAACGCATGGTTTAACGAGCGTATGCTTATCAGCTCTTTCAGTCAAGCATGTGAAACCTATTGAACTTTTCTGGTTATCAAGTTCTCATTTAAGAATATTTCGTTGTTTTGTAGGAAAGAAAGTTTCTCTGTAATTACAGGGCTTAACAAACTTACAGGAAAAAGGCCTCATAATGACTATGCATTAACAAAAATGCATAGATTGAGGTGTACTTACTAAAAAGCACAAAATAAAATAATTAATAAAAAAACCTTTTTAAAGACAAGCTTTTATTCAAATGCGCTATAAAGTAAGAAATAATAGCTTTGGATGACGTAGGTTATTCCGTAAGTTATAGATTCAAAAACTTGTCGCGCAATGTTTTCAGTTCGAATACAGAAGCGACAAGCTTTTGAATCTATGACTCACGGAATAACCTACGTCGCACATCCAAAGCTATTATTTTTAACTTTTTAGCGGATTTTATTAAAAGCTTGTGTTTAAAAAGGTCTCTTTATTCATTATTTTATTTTTCTCCTTACATCACAAATCAAATGCTGCAGATTCTTTCTTATAACGCCAGCGGGACTTTTCTGGAACTAACTGGCTACTTATAAAATCGGCAGCCTCCAAAATTTTAAATGGAATGCCACTTAATGAATCTTTTGAATTGTTCATTTTTCATATCAAATTGAAGATTAAAATTGAATATTACTTTAGGGTACCGCAATTCTGCTTTGTTGAAGTTAACAACCGCCACATATTTACCCGATTCTATAGTAACTAGATAATTTACTCGTAGAATGAACGTACCATGTATTTTGGGTGGATGAACTTGTCATTCGCTATTGTCAACCAATTGAAAAAGTTATACGCAAAAGGTAAAGAATACAGGAAGTACACTAAATCTTACAAAATTTTCACAATATCTTTGGACCAATATGATTCGAACGATCAAAATGAAATTTGCAGAAACACACGCATATATCTTTTTGAGCTCAGTTTATTTGACATTTTGCTTCAATGACACATCAGAGTATTGCAGTATCATTCAAATATCTCCGTATGAGCAATTCTTGGATTAAGTATAGACTCTAGACTGAAATTCGATTATCACAACAATCTCTGTAATAAGTTGTCCTCGGGATGCTACGCAATTCGAGTAATCTCGAACGATTTGGGTATAAACGCAGCCAGATCGGCGTACTTTGCTCTAATCGAATCTCATCTAAGGTATGGAATTGCATTTTGGGGCGCTTGCTGTTCTTACCAGCTCAAAAATGTTTTTGTAATTCAAAAAAGAGTCTTAAGGTATATTGGCAAAAAAGACCCAGAGACTCATGTAGAACGCTGTTCATTGATCTCAGTATACTTACGGTAACATCTATATACATTCTAGAATCTGTCACCCTTATACATAAAAATAAAAATCTTGTAACAAATGATAATTCATATAACACTCGACAGAACAATAATATCAGACTACCTAGACGATCTAATAATTTGGTTAGAGATTCTATAATATACAATGGCATTAAAATGTATAATCATCTCCCCATAACCACTAGAGAAACTACATGTCTCAGGCGATTCAGAAGAGAGGTAAAAAAAATCTTAATACAACAATCACTATACGAGCTAGATGAATACTTCAACTTGAACCTTTAGCTAGTCGCAGTTCCACATACTTGGGAGCTCACTCATAACTCTTGATGAAATTGTATGACTATAACAAATTTTCTCAATAGCTCCATAATACGTAACATTGTCTTCATTTATTTATTTATTTTCACACATACTGAATTCTGTCCTTTATTCAACCTTGCCTATTTACCACACTTTGTATTTTTTGGTCTGCACGTCTTAAATGTATATGTATATGGCGTATCTTAGACAATATCAATCTATTTTCATATATATCTTGATTGATTGATTGATTGATTGACAAGTCAACTACAATGGTTTCACCGAAAAAATAAATTGTCTGAGAACTTGAGTACCACCTTTTTGTGATCAGTCGAGGAGTCTCATATACAGTGAAGTGATATGGGGACAGAATATGCATATTCGTTTGAATAAGTCTGAGTATTTTGAAATCGTACGAAAAGTGCGGAAAAGTACTTTTCCTACGACCACATAGGAAAGTAACACATATCGCACTCTCTACTCCCATGGAAAGTGATCTTTATTCTCACGCGTGCGGAAAGTACCGTCAAATGGGGTAAAGTGAATCAAAAAACGCTTTTTTTCAGAATATTCCGAAACTACAAATATTAAAAAATCTGAAAAAAATAACGTATGTTGTTTGGGGCTTACCTGTCAAGATCAACCTATTCTGCTATTTTCATTTAACTTGGAAGTGCCCATTTTTTTGGCTGAAATGTGATTTACATTACCCCTACTTTGGGGTGAAGTGAATCAGTGGTTTAAATCGCTAATAAAATCACTTTAGAAAAATGATTGGGTAAAGTGAACCACTAAAAAAGTATAAAAATAATAATGAAAACAAAATTATACACTTTGTTGCAGGAAAAATAAAAAAATACTCAAATTTCCAATGGTTTATTCTAAATTCTCAAAGTGGACATGACTTATATCGAAAATAAACTTTCCTCTTTTAACTGTTGAAACAGAATTTTTTCTAACCACTTGTTCTTGATTTATAATTGACACGTCTTCAATTTCAGGGTAAACAAAATAACCGTTTTCGTGGATTCCTTTTTTTTCTAATGTAGGTGCTTTTTAACGGAAATCTCTACTCAGCACATAATTGCAGACATTCTTTTAGTTGAAATTCTTTGCACTCGGAAAGTACAGGCTGTCGCCCATATTTCAGGGAATGTTTCCCATGGTATCACCTTTGGATTGTGCTATAGGGAATGCCATAATTTTCGGATGCGGTTCGCATAGACATTTGCCCCCGCCGCACCGCCGCCACTGCTCTTTGAACATATTCTTGTTCGTAGTTTCATTTTTCCCAACTCCTATTTTTTTTATATGTTCTTGGCATTCTGAAAGCAAAAACACTAATATTATTATTATTTATAAGATTAATTATAAAGATTCCAAATTGATTCACTTTACACCATAAAATTTATTTTTTGAACAAAAAAAATTATATAAAAAAAAGAAAAATATTTTAAGAAATTTTAATATCAACATTATATTTATAAATCAATAAACAACACATTTGTAGTATGGATGTTAAAAAAAAAAAAATAAACAAAAGCTGTACAAATAATCGTTTCCAAGAAATGAAAAAAATCACTAAAAAACCTGTGTTTACAAATATTTGTGTAGTATTTACGTTCATTCGAATTGCACACACTCACACCTTCTAAGCGTTAGAGGTACACTGCCAACATTTGTTTGTCAAGTTCTCCGTAGAGATATTCGCTACTTTTACCAAAAATGACCGAAAGGTTCACTTTACCCATAGTGATTCACTTTACCCCATTTGACGGTACTTTCCGCACTAGTGAGGAAAGTAACTTTCCGCACGGCTGTCAATGAGCCGTCAAACCCGTGAATCCTGTAAGATTTACAGATGTAATTATTAATTGCTCTTCCTTATCGATATTATTCACATAAAAACTAATTATTTGTAGAAAATAAAGAAAAGAAGAAAAAAAAATTTGACGCCGAGAATCGAACCCACAACCTTACGGTCATCTACCGTATACTCTTCCATCTGAGCTAATTCCGATTTGAATTAACGTTATCAGAGATATGTATATTTCGTAAGTCAGCCATATTAGAAAACATGAATTTAAAACCCTCAACTTCTTCGATGAGCACAATAATTACAAGCAGCATCCGAGAAAATATTGAAACGAATCTTTCGCAACCACCGTTACAATTTAAAAATTGTAACAATAACCAATTTACTTTGAATTTTTATGGTTCCAAATAATTCAATTTGTTCCCCAGTTGTATCATAAGTACTTACTTATTGTAATTTTTTCAAATAAACGTTAATTATCGCTATTTCTTCATTTCACTATAAAAGTAATTCTAAATTCATGTGCACTTTTTATAGAAACAATATTCAAACATAGACTGTCACATATAAAACGTAAGATTAGTCAGGCAACTCAATATACACGATCTAATATTTACATATTGTTTAATAAAATAGGTGGTCGTAGGAAAAGTAGCGTACACTACTCGCGCGAAAGTGATTTTTCACACTCGTGTGATTGCCGCACTCGGCTTACGCCTCGTGCCACAATATTTCCAACTCGTGTGAAAAATGTCACTTTCCGCACTAGTAATGTAATATACTATAACCGCACTAGAGCGGAAAAGTGCCTCTTTCCACACCACGAATCATTAAAAAAAGTGCATTTTTCCACATACTCGTAGGAAAAATATATTCTCTATGGAAACCGCAAGCGATAAAAACAACTGGGGAAATATCAACAGTTCAATTCAACAATTGAATATAAACAAGTTATAGATACTTTTACTTCCTTGAATTCACCTTGCATGTGTTAGTATTTACATGTATTCAAATTATTTCCAGTAAGATCATTGACCAGTCAAATATGTACACTGAAAAAATCACTTAAAATTGATGGAATCCACCATATAATTTATCTGTTTGCCAACTTTGTTCTATTTCTTTATTCCCATTATATATTCCGTATGGCAACATTCCAGTGAGTATTTTGTAAACAACGTTGGCCGATAGCAGTACTGGTTGTCTGAATTATGAGATATGGCATGGTTTTTTGAATCATAAATATTGTTTTTGTCAGTCTATTAGAATAATTCCATAATTCATTTTCGGAATATTCTGCGTACTATGAGAGAATTGAAGGATAGTTGATATTCTTATTCACATGAAAATATTAAAAATTTCTGTTTTTTGTGAAAAAACTATCGAAGGTTTAAATAATCTGATGCAAGCTGATGCAATGGAAATTAGTGGAAGCTATTCCACGACAAATCAACACAAGGCCTGGATTCCTAGTTCAAAATATGATAAAACTCAGTAGGAAGGTTTTTTCACACACCCAGAACCTACAACTTTTTCTAATTTATCCAGTGACTATTTGGAGTTTGTAACTTGAAATGTTATACTTGGAAGTTTGCACTACTCTACCTCACTGTCCTAAAATTTCTCGTTTAAGTACATTTCAAATTAAAAAAATTCCAAAAATATCTCCGTGCCCCTTTCAGAAAGAATATCCAAGACGTTTTCGATTTGAGGAAATTTTAAACATTATCCCGCTTCGCATAGCCAGTATTATGGAAAGTTAGCTCGTTTCAAAATCCCTCAGTACAAAAACATAGGATCTTTCTGTATTTTCAGTGTTGCCCAATTGCAAAATTCTGTATTACGTTGAAAATGCAACTGCCAAACGCTTGATGCAGTTGAGATTGTGGTGAAAATGTTGTTTTTTTCAATACGTTGTAGAGATATCTTGCTAATGCTCAATCCATTCCTAATGTTTTTTGATTTGTTAAGGGATGTTCAGTAACTATCAATAGCACTGCTAATTCCTTTTCTCAGTTGACGACAAGCTTGTTCCTTTCTTGTCCATACATTACATTACCAGTTTCAACAAATTTTGTAAGAAAAAGTCTGAAACATTTTTTTCCGGGTGCTTTTTTTCAGGATAATGTGTAGCATTAATCCTACTAGCCAGAAGATAATTTATCTCACGCTCCGCTAGTGTGAAAATCATAACAAGTCCCTGTATGTGGTGAATCTCCCATATCTCTATTATAGCAGCATACCTTCCCGCATATATTTCTTATTTAATAAAAAATAATGAAAACAATTTTATAGACAAGCTCCTATATAAATGCACTGAAAAGGAAAACATAATTTCTTTCATTGTTTGATCTAGGTTAGGTTCTGTGAGTAACAGATCCAAAATCTTGCCGCGCAAAATTACCTATTTTGTATCCGCGGCAATCTTTTGAATTTGTTACTCACAGAATAACCTAGATCAAACAATGAAATAAATTATTTTTTCCTTTTTGTGTGTTTTTTTTATTTTAATTTTTAACTTTTTAGTTCTGTTTTTATTAAAACCTAATAAAAGCTTGTTCAATAAGTCGGTCAAATATAACTTGCAAGATTTGATTACAGACAGACAGACAGACACCGAAACAGGTGAAACTAAATAAAATCTTGTAGGAAAGAATCGGGTTCGACTTGCCACACAAGTAACTCAAACGATTTCAAAGGAATGAAATATATTCCCCGTTCATATTCCGTGACAAAGTTGAACAAATTATTTGATATTTTGTGTTATTTCTATGAGCAATTGCATGTTACCAGCTTGTAAACAATATAATTATCTATACAAATAAAATATTATCGTGAGTTACGATTAACCTTGATACCGGAAAGGGCAAAATTACGAATAATACGAACATAATTTAATTTTAACGAGACAAAAATCTACGCTTATTTGAAATTGGCATAACAGTATTCAGGAACGATAGTATAGGTCGAACAATTATCAATATAAAATTGAGTCATTATTCAATATTAATTTTCCTTATTGTGACAAATTAATATGTATTTCACATTTCCTCATACTTGCAGGGTTAAATTGAAGTTTATTATACACCAAGGTTGAGAAGGAGACTTTGAAAGACAAAGCGTCAAGTTTGAATCTTGAGGAGCAAGACGTGTTGACAAAAATAGCCTTCTCAATACCTTCCGAAAATATTAAGTGAGACAAACTGCAGATGGCAGAAACCTTCAATGACTATTTTGTCGGAGGTAGTAGAAATTTCCTGAATTCAGAACGCAAAATACAAATGAAACCGAAATAAAAAATATTATGAATTACTTGAAACACAACAAAGACCTGGAATAGATGATATCCAATCGAAAATAAAATAATTAATAAAAAACTCTATTAAAGGCAAGCTTTTATTCAAATGCACTAAAAAGTTAAAAATAATTGCTTTGGATGTGTGACGTAGGTTATTCAGTGAGTTATAGATTCAGAAGCTTGTCGCGCAAAGTTTTGAGTTCGAATACAAAAGCGACAAGCTTTTCAAACTATAACTCGGAATAATCTACGTCACACATCCAAAGCAATATATGTTTACTTCTTAGTGCATTTGAATAAAAAAGTAATAATTATTTCATTTTGTGCTTTTGAGTACTTGAGTACGCCTTAATCTATGCATTTTTGTTCTGAGCTATCTAGTCCTTCAATAAGGAAACCATCTGAAGATTAACTCATCCGCCATCTTGGAGTTGCCATCTTCAATTCATGAATTTTAAATAAAAATCAATAATCGACTAAATTTATTATCTCCGACTCTGAAAACCTCCACATACCAATTTTGAACAGAATCGGACCATAAACACAGATATCATCGTCCATCTTGGAGCCGTCATTTTGATTTTATGAATTTTGAAGAAAAATTCACAATCTCCGACCCTGAAATAGTGAGGTGGCTTAACGAAATAACCGTTACCTGGCGGATAAAAGCACCAAATTTGGTATGAAGGTACCTTAGGGTATACTCATAAGTGTTAGCCTAGGAGCCCTCTGGAAATTCTAAAAACATTTATGTACGGCTCTAAAATCCAAAATGGCCGATAAATACGTCAAAATATCACGTTTAACACAAGCTATTTTAATATAAATTTTTAATAACAGCGTCAAGCCAGCTAAGTATAGTACAAACTTAACTTAGGGTAGTCTACATATTAAATAATATACAATAAAAAATATCCCTATCATTAATTACAGTAATTTATCAGTATAAATGTAACGCTAATAAAAGTGAAACAAAAAAGTTATAGCCATTCATTCCATGGAATTTAGTATGCAACAGTTATTGTAAATTACACTTGCACTTGCATAGTGGTGAGCAGTCCAGAATGGCTTTCCCACATTTGCAGTTGCTGCAGTCTCCTTTGCAGGAACATTTAATCAATTCCCGGCATGACCGGGAAACCTCTGGAATTGTCATCCAAACTGGTACCCATGACTCTAAAACCTCATTCCAAGCAAAATCGTGCGGTGAAGGAATCACTTGTTGTGTTTGTGTGCTAGTCGTCCAAATACCGGCTTGATAAACTGCCCTACGGATATGTTGTAGAAGAGCATCCTCAGTCGGTGGAAGTTTGTCCATTGCTCGATTCTTCTGACAGAAGAGCTCCTTTCTTATCTGGTTGATACTGCTGGAAGGAGAGTGGTTTTATCATACAGAACAGCAGTCAGTCGCTCCAGCTTCTCAAAATGTTCGGAGTCAGCTTTCAGCAGTTGGAATGGATGAGAAGATAAATACACAAATGTATCAGTGACGTCTTGAAATGATTGCCATGATTCCCAAATAGACTTCTTACTCTCATCTTTGAAGGCGAGGGTTGTGTCACAACCAGAGAATGAGTGAAACACAGGTTGTGCTCGTGATTTTGATGTGGAAAAACCTGTAATGCTTGCCCATGCCAAAGGCCACCCATATATCGGCCAAAGGTTGAGTCACTATTAGTTTATAGAATGTGCCAATAAGGATGACAATCACATCTGTGTCTACAGTACGCACAAGAATACTCTTTGCCCCTAGCTGTAGTGAATGTAGTAGTAGAATAAATTAAGGTAAATTAATACAGGGTTAATTGAGGTAAAAGAAATGAAATTAATCCAAGATGGTCAACATAATGCAACACATTACAAATCTGGAAGTACTACCGCATTGTCTGAAAGGTACCGTGAAATATAGAAATGTATGTTTCGGTACTTGGACAACGTTGACGGATATTTGGGTTGGGGGCTCCCACGGTACAATGTACTCAGGCACTGTCTTCGTGGGTTGCGAAATATAAAAAAAAAATCAGAAAACACATAATTTTTAAAAAAAATTTCGAAATTACAGAGGGCTTCTAGGCTATAATTAGTAAGTATACCCTAAGGTACCTTCATACCAGATTTGGTGCTTTTATCCGCCAGGTAACGGTAATCTTAAAATGCAGCTCTAAGCCACCTGACTAAAACCCTCACATACCAATTTTGAATCGAGTCGGACCATAAACCTAAATTTTGTCCGCCATCTTGAAGCGCCAGTTTGTTTTCTTCTATAACAGAAATTCATAATCTCCGTCTCCGAAAAGCCCCACATACCAATTTTGAATAAAATCGGACCATAATCACAAAACTCCTCCGCCATTTTGGAGCCGCCATTTAAAATTTATAAATTTTGAAAACCCCCACATACCAATTTTGAACCAAATCGTATCATAATCACAAAACTTGTCCGCCAAGTTGGAGCCGCCATTTAGTTTTATCCTCTAACAAATATTTCATAATGCATTGTCATTAGAATTATGAACACTTGCCAAATTTCAGCTCAATCGGATGTCGGCAAGTGCTCCAAAAATGGATTACAAATTTTGAACCGGAACGAATGGATTCCATGAAGGCCGTGGGACTGGTTGACGTCACGCTCGAGGTCATTTTCGAGAGCAGATCCTCGGAGCGATAGTGATGTTGTTTGTCTGATCAGTCAGAGGATAATTCATTATTTCAGTAAACGAACCCCAGCTTCGTAACAATATTAATATCGGAGAATTCGTGTTGATTTATATTATCTATATTTTGAAGAGGTTTCTTGTCCTTAGATATATTGGTATTTCAGATTTTATTACAAATGTTAGAATTATTTTGTAAATTTTAAAACACAGCAGATTGTTTCGTAGCATTCCCAGTCCCCATTTCATCATTACAAACGGTTTGTATTGCTTCGTCCATGGAAGCTGCTGACCAGCTTCGAAGATCCCTTTTTTAACCGACGAAACCAAAAAGGAGGAGGTTTTCTAGTCGACCCGTATATTTTTTTTCCATCATTTTTTTTATGTATGATCACGCATAACTTTTCACTGAGGCGTCCGATTCCGATAATTCTTTCTTCAGTGGATAGGGTGTACTTCGAAGGTGGTCCCATTTGAATTTAAAAGATGGAATCCACCCCTAAGGGTAGCAACATGAAGGATATTGATCACTCACCCTCTGAATTCTGGTCCGTTAACCGATTCTATCAGGCATAACTTTGTACTGGGTTCTTCGATTTGGATGATTCTTTTTTTAATAGATAGGGTATACCTTATATCTAGATTCCGAATGGAATTATATACCCTTACGGGTAGAAAAATAGGGGATAATTGATTTTTCACTTATGAACATTGGCACACACATACGTAGTTGACAATGACAGATCGCTACTGACATTATTTCTGTTCCACATCCGTCAAAACCATTATATTCTATGAGAGGATGGAATGATATACAAAGTAATGAAATAAAACAACAACAAAAATAATTTATATTACAACAAATAGTAAAAGTAGATAATCATATTATTTAACTGGTAATAGTTGAAGTGAGGTGGGTAAGTAAGTATTTTGGAAGTAATCAAAAACAAGTAGGTGGTAATTAGTATATTTTAGCCATAAAAAATTGAAAAATAAAAACTTTTTAACAAAAAATTAAACCGACGAAAAAATCAACTGAAAAGCAAAAAATAAAATAAACCTTCTTAGTCTAAATGATAATTGAGCTCCTAAACTAATGTGAGTAACTGATTTTGAGTCGGCGCCAAACAAACAATTATCGAAGATCATTATCTATGAAAGAAGTCATCAAAACGCAGCCGTGCATCTCGCTGCCATCATTTTACGCTTCACCTAATTCAATTGCTAGTTTGTTTGGCGCCGACTCAAAATCAGTTACTTACATTAGTTTAGGAGCTCAATTATCATTTAGACTAAGAAGGTTTATTTTATTTTTTGCTTTTCAGTTGATTTTTTTCGCCGGTTTAATTTTTTATTTGATTGGGTGTCTATGGTATAGGGAAAGAAGGTTCAGGATGAATTCCATAGCAGATGGTAGAGTGCTCTTCAGAGTGATACACGGACACAAACTAGCTTAATTTTCTCAATATTATTCTTTGTTTCTTACTGATCAACACAAATGTCAGTCGTATCTGATTCTAGGTCTTACAACAGCCTTGTATATACAGTGTATGTCTTACGATTTCAGTCATAAGGTCTTTCCAAAATCGCAACGGTTTCTGACAAAATATATTATGCCAGTTGTTCTATGCAATGAAACTCGAAGGAATTACTGGAATAGAATAAATTGTAATTCTATCACACTATTTCAGACATGTCACTTTGTTATCAATTGGGATTTGTACCGAGTGTGGCATTACTATATTTTTTGTTTTCTGTCTGATGGTGCTCAATTTTTTCGTATCCACCCCAACTGGATATAATTCGTAATTGATTATAAAAATTCCTGAAGTATTGACTTAGAAATTAACATATAATCTCGTGTTTTTCTGGGCACATCAGATATATTTTATGGTGTTTATATATGTGAATCTGTTTAATTGCATATGCATACACGTCTGTATACAATAAAAATATTTACGGTTCTGTGGAACTCATTGCGCACTGACAAAATAGCGGATGGGTGTTAAAAATATCGATGAGTTCGCAGTTAGAAAACATTTTATTTTTCTTGGTATTTTTGTCCGTCATAGCTTTCAGGAAAATAGATTTGGTCATACCTACTCTCTAACTTGAATATCTGTTGTTAAAAGCCGAATTCATAGACATTTTCATCAATTTGGAAATGAAAGTAGTGTATTTTACAATTTTAATTTTTTACTAGATATTTCCCTTTCTTTGTTCGAAGAAATATTGCCCCAACTAACTCCATATAATGTATCTATTACCTATGATAAGTATTTTTTCATTTCTATCTAGTCAAATGTTGCTTGATCTGAAGAATGTTTTCCCTACTAAGAAAAACCTCGTACATGCATTTGTGTGCACGGAGAAACCTGTCATAAATGAAATGGATTTCTGACTTCGATTATTATCAAAGTGTCTGATAGCTAGCCTAATTGATTCGTGAATTTATAATGAGCAATTTACAAACCTCTTCATCGACCCATACCAATCACACCACGCCAGTCTTGTTAATATATCTTGTTATTAGTTATATGTATTTCAAATCCTGTTTTACCTAAAATAATACAAAACTCACAACAATAAAACTCACTAAATAATTTCAATAAGATGCTTCTTTGTTCCCAAAATGAATAAACAGGGTGTTACCAAACAAGTGCGAAAGTTTTCAGGGGAAGATTTCTTGTCGAAAATGATCACAAAAAGTGGGTTCTGTTTTTGTTGTTTATACGGTATACCCCGGATTCTTGTTGATAGGTAATTCCAAATTCATTGACTATTATGCATCACTCTGGCATTTATAAATAATTCAAAGTACCTGATAATGATCGTAGGAGTTTTAAGCACTTTTTGATATAAAACCCAACTATCAGGCACAGGGTTATAATAAGAGAAACTGTGATAATCGCGAGCCACAGATAAACACGTTAGCATAGCTGACACACACACAAAGACAATCGGATCATCATAATTCCATTTTCCCATGGTCGAAAAAAAGCCATATTTTCTATCAAAACAAAACACAGCTATATAATATTTTAAAACCTATTTCGATCCCAGACCAGAGACGTTACTGGCTTTCATTTACTCAGACTTCCTGAAACTGGTGATTAATTAGTCTCAACGTATAGACACACCTAGAAGCATTATCATTGGCTTGCGGTCACTCAAACAGCTGTCACTCAAACCCACGATGACCATCGGCTCTTTTGATCTCTGTTTGATCTTCGGTTCGCCGACGGAGAATGTTTACGAGTAGTACACATTATTTTTTGTTCCGTTTCTTGGCATATACGCTCGTATTAGCGAAGTGAGTTTTTGATTTGCTCCTTATAGAAAGAAACAGCTTCTGCAATTGAAAATGGTTAAACTATAACTGCTTGATAATCAGTTTACCAAATCCAATAAATGGCACCCGTTATGATTATGGTCATTAAAATTAAATGAATGAGGTATTATTTGGGTCGGAAATTGGATTATTGTATGGATTCAGAATTTGTACTAATTAAGCTTTGAAACGAATTCGAAACTGGATAATTATTTAAGACAAGAATTATTATTATTATCATTATCATTACATATAAGTAGAGGCTGAGGACAGAGTCCTATGTAAGCCTAAAAAAAACAAGCTAAAGAGATCAACAAGATTATACAGTGCATGCAAAAGAAAAATAATTAATATATGCGTAGGAACAATCATGCAAATAAGCAAATGTCTATTTTGTTTTTAAAACTATTCACTGAGTCAGAATTCACAACATCGTTGGGTAAGTTATTCCATGTTTCGAAAATAAGATTCACCAAAAAATGTTGTCTCTGCCTAGTGGCAAATTTCTCCTTTTTTAATTTGAGATTATGACCACGTAACCGCGAATCATTGTTGAAAACAAAAAGTTCATTCTGATTAGCATACTTATACTTAGCTATACGGAAGGATATGTTGAGGTCCCCACGGAGTCGACGTTGGTCAAAAGCTACCAGTTGTGCCATCCTCAGTTTTTCGGGATAGGTTGGACGCACTTCGCCAAAAGTCATACGCGTGGCTCGACGCTGAACGTTTTCCAACAAATTCTTATCGCGCACCAAAACAGGTGACACAGGTGACACCGGACCTGCATACTCCATAATTGGACGAACGTAGGTTTTGTAGAGTTTTATGCATCTTGAGTATGATAGATGGGAGAACGTTTTGCGGATGAGGTAGATCAGTGTGTTGGTGCGCTTGCATGTGGATATAACATGTTCGGACCAAGTTAGGTCAGTATTAATAGTCACTCCCAGATCGACATGTGAAAACACTATACGTATCTGTGACCGTTTATTGTGTACGCGTAGAGTGGATTGTTCTTTCCTTGATGAAGTACGACGCACTTGTCGACGTTAAGAGGTAAAAGCCAATCCTCAAACCACCGACTAATCGAGTTGAGGTCTTCTTGGAGGAGTTGATGTTTTACTATGGCATTCTCATACAGTTTAGTATCATCGGCATAAAACGACTTGCAGGACTATATGAAGAGCAAGATCACTTGCATAAACAACGAAGAGGAGTGGGCCAAGAACAGACCCCTGGGGGACTCCACTTATGACTTGTCTGTCCGAAGAAAAAGAGTGACCCACTTTGACTATGAAAGTTCTTTCTGTCATGTAATTTTCAACCCATGATTTTAGTTGGCCTCGAATACCGAGTGTGTCAAGTTTGTGCATTAGCCTCCTCACTGGGACCCTGTCGAAAGCCTTGGCAAAGTCAAGATAAACGATATCTGTCGGTATTTTTTTATCGTGAGCCATCGTCCAATCGTTTATGCACTGTAGAAGATTGCTAGTGGTGGATTTACCTTTGATGAAACCATGTTGTTTCGATGGTATGATTGCGTTTTGTGTTAAAAATTCTGACATGTTTTCTACAATTATTGATTCCATTACTCTGGAAGGTACGGATAGAAGACTGATGGGCCTGTAGTTGGTTGGATTGAGTTTATCCCCTTTTTTGAAAATAGCAGTGACAGATGCCTTCTTCCAAGCCCGTGGGATTTGAGATTTTGCGAAAGAGACAGTCATGATTCTTGATAACGGAGAGCAGAGAGTTTCGGCAAATTTCTTCAGAAAGAAGAGGCTCATTCCATCCAAGCCAGGAGATGAATTTAATTTAGTGTTCAGTAAATGTTTTTTATTTTTTTCCGGGCTAAACGTCACATGGTTTAGATTATCACGCAGTCATTCTGCTATAATTCCCGGTAATTGATCATCTCGGGGCTCCACTGTGAAGGAGCTTGTGAAAGAGTCGGCCAGGATTTCTGCTGATTCGATGTCTGTAGAGCACAGGGTTTTTGTAGGAGCGGAATGCTTACTTTGGTGTTCAGGTTTGATCGTATGAACTTGTACAGTTTTTTATTGTTTTCAGAGTTCGCAATAGATTCTTCAAACTCACGACGTGAAGATCGTAGTGTTGATACCAGGTATTTAGAGAAATTTCGTTGGGTTTGGTAATCTTCTGGGGCTTTTGATCTTTTGTATCTCTTCCAGGGTCTTTTTTTGTGATGTATGAGTGATGTATGTATCTTCCTCTATTGACCGTATTTTGTGTTAGTCGTCGCAATTGTGATTCCATAGAACAACCATGGTTGAAAGTAAAATTGAATTATCTTTTCAACGATCTGCAACTCGACTTCTATGCCTTTCAAGTTGATGTGCCCCCAGCGCCCTCTGTCGAGTAATTGTAATGCATCTTCTCTCAGAAAGTAGGATCGGTGATACAATTCAAAATATTTTCTGTCTCATTGTTTCACATCGAACCTTTCAAAAGTTATCGAGGTAAGGGTACCATTCAGATCCGCATTTATACTTGACATTTCAAATGCATCCTGTGAAAAAACGTTTTGATGAAATTAAGTTGACGTGCCCCCTCCCCCCTCTCCTGCCCCCGCGCCATCTATCGAGCAATCACAATGTCTTTCATTCCAAAAAGTAGTATCGGTGATATTATTCAAAAATTTTTTTGTCCCATCGTTCTATGTCGAACCGTTCAAAAGTTAACAGGGGGGGAATATAAAAAGCCGCACTGTCTAAGGGAAGCTATTGCATTTCCATTGGTGCTTCTCAAAGAGAAAGTTTGGGAATCGTTCAGATTATAATTGATCTTTTATGTTAATTATTTTCACGCAGATCTATTTCATATATGACATTCAAATACATTTTGTTTCACGCCAATTATGTTGTACCAACCATAGGGGTGGCGAATAAAAAATTGCCAAGTATACCATCATCGGATCTACATTGAAGAGAGGTCAAAAACTTCTTTCATCAATCAGTTCTCAACCAGAACGTAGAAATTTTTGTCTGTCATTGAGATAAACCATCGAAAACGAGAAACTATAAATTTAGCATTGTGCAAATATTTTGAACATACTTTGTGACCTCCTGCTTATTTTTTCAAGCGAATTGTTTGAATAACAAATGCATGTGAGGAGCACATGTACTCCAACAAAAACACTTAACGAACCGAATACAATTTAAAAATCATACAGAGATACCAAACATTACTCAATAATGTTGTATAAAAATATATATATATATATATATATATATATATATATATACTAGCTGACTCGACACACGTTGCCCTGTCCAAATTTCTGAAAACTCTCGTCCGAGTGGAATTTTTTTTTCCTACGTTTTTTTGTGTTGTTCCATCTAGGTTATGCCTTTGACTCTGCCGGCTTCCCGTTATCCCATTTTCCACTTATTCAGTTTTCCCGTTATCCCATTTTCCTGTTTTTACATTATCCCGTTTACCCGTTATTGCTTTCTCCCGTTATCCCGTTTTCCTGTTATCCCATTATCCCGTTTTCCAGTTATCCTGTTATCCCCTAATCGCTTTTCCTGTTATCTCCTTTAACCCTTATCCCATTATCCCATTTTCCCTTTTTTCTGTTTATCCGTTATCCCGTTATCCCGTTTTTTCGTTCGTTAACCCGTTTTCTCGAAAAAAATTAGCCAAATCAGTCCAGCCGTTCTCAAGTCATGAGTTTACGAACACAAACAGACATTCATTTTTATTATATACTAGCGGACCCAACAGACGTCCTGTCCAAATTTCTATGTTCCCTAAAATGTTTTTCCCGAAAATTTTCCCGTTATCCCGTTATCCCATTTTCCTGTTACCCCTTTTTGTCTTTAACCCGTTATCCCCTTATCCTGTCATCCCATTATTTAGTTTTTTCGTTATCCCGTTATTCCCGTTATTCCGTTATCCCGTTACCCCTTTATCCCGTTATCCAACCCGCATCCCTGATGTCAACAACCAGTCTGCCAATACACTAGATCTTTTCCTCACCACCAATCCTGACCCGTATAGAATAGAAGTTTGTGCCCCACTTGGAAACTCTGATCACACCCTCATCTCCACAACATGCTCTTTCCATTTACCATCGAGCTGCACAATATCACCCCGTCTCATGTGGCATTACAATTCGGCCGACTGGGAAGGTCTTCGTATGTTTTTCTCAGCGTTTCCATGGAAGAGAGTTTGTTTCTCTTCAGTAGATCCAACACGATGTGCTGAGACAATTTCTGAAATCATCATGTTGGGGATGCAAACCTACATACCGAATACCGAAAGAAGAACATCATCCGATAAGACCTGGTTTAACAGAAACTGCTCTAGAGCTGTGGCTTCCAAACAGGCAGCATACCATCGATGGCTAAAAAATCCGGGACCTGAGACCAGAGCAGCATATGTCGAGGCTAGAGGCATATGCAAAGAGACAATAGAATGCTCAAAAGATACCCACAATGCCAAAATAAGATCAAAACTTGCTGAATGTCCTAACGGATCCCGTTCATTTTGGTCTTTCGCCAAAGCTGTGGGAAGAAACTTCACTTCCAGCTCATTTCCTCCTCTAACCAAAGAAGATGGAACACTAGCAACGACTGCCCAGGAAAAAGCCAATATCTTTGCGCACCTATTTGCTGGAAATTCCACTCTGGATTCATCGGGAAAACAACCCCCGAACATTACACCTATTGACAGTCACATGCCCGAGATCACCTTTCGCCAACGTACTATCAGAAAGATTTTGCTGGGTCTCAACTCCAACAAAGCCTGTGGATCTGACGGAATCCCGCCGATTGTTCTCAAGAAATGTGCCCCTGAACTAACACCTGTTCTTTGCAAGTTGTTCAACCACTCTTACAATTTGGGGGTATTTCCGTCCAATTGGAAAATTGCAAGAGTACAGCCAGTCCCTACAAAAAGCAAAAAGGCCCTACCTAGCAACTACAGACCTATCGCACTGCTATCTATTATTTCAAAGGTCATGGAAAAAGCCATCAACATCGAGCTCATGAAATATCTGGAAGACTCAGGAATTGTCAACGATAGGCAATATGGCTTCCGCCATCAGAGATCAACTGGTGACCTGCTCGCTTACGTCTCACATATATGGCAGCTATCTATTGAAAAGTATGGAGAAACTTTAGCTGTGGCATTAGATATTTCCAAGGCGTTCGATCGAGTTTGGCACCAGGGACTCCTCGCCAAGCTTCCGTCTTATGGCTTGCCCCCTCAGCTGTGTTCTCTGCTTGCTAGTTTTCTCTCAAACAGGTCTCTCCATGTAGTGGTCGATGGAGTTTCATCTGACACTCTACTCATAAATGCTGGTGTTTCGCAAGGATCTATTCTCGCACCAACACTATTTCTACTTCACATCAACGACCTGTTGAAAGCAACTTCATGTCCAGTACACAGCTTTGCCGATGATAGTACCCTCCATACCGCTTTCTCTTCCAGGGCCCCTATATCAACCCGTGAAACCAGAAATGAACGAGGAAGAAATGTTAATAATATAAATATGGACTTAGCAACAATTCTCGAGTGGGGATCTAATAACTTGGTAGAATTCAATGCAAACAAACACAAGCATGTCTTTTCTCTAGAAAAGCCGATCTCACTGTGCCTAACATAACTTTGTCAGGAGTAACCATACCACTGAAGTCATCCATATCGATGCTTGGTATTACTATCAGCAATAACCTTTCCTGGGAAAATCACGTGAGGTCCATTGCCAAAAGTGCATCCCAAAAACTTGGTTTTTTGTTTCGTGCCAAGAGCTATTTCACCTCCACTCAGCTGCTTATGATCTATAAGGCACAGATCCGACCTGTCCTGGAATACTGTTCCCATATTCGGAGCGCGGCACCTAAACATATCCTGAGGCTATTGGATTCTGTCCAAAAAAGGGCAATTCGTCTCGTCGGTGATGCCTCGCTTACAAACTCGCTCACTTGTCTGGAACACCGTAGAAAAGTTGGCGATTTGTCTCTATTTTATAGATATTTTCATGGGCGATGCTCTTCTGAAATATCATCAATCGTTCCTGCTTTGGCAGTCTCTTCGAGACTAACCCGTCAAGTTCAGTCATCACACCCCTTCGTGGTCACTTTGGATACCTGCAGAACATCACTTTCCAAAGACTCGTTCATCCAACGAACAGCGAGGCTTTGGAAATCATTGCCTAGGAAGGTGTTCCCCGGGGCATACAACCTCCAGAAATTTAAGAAGAACCTACCTTCTTTCCCTTGGTTCCCACGATGTTCTCTGAACATTACAGGATATCCCTTTTCGTGGGAACCAGAACATAAAAAAAAAAAAAAAGTTTTCCTGTTACCCCATTTTTTCTCTATCCCGTTATCCCGTTTTCCCCTTATTCCCCTATCCTATCATCCCGTTATCCCGTTTTCCCGGTTTTTTGTTATCCCGTTATTCCCGTTATCCCGTTTTCCTGTTATTCCCTTATCCCTTTATTCCCGTTATCCCGTTATTCCGTTTTCCTGTAAAAAAAAATAGGGGTTGATCGTAGAAGGGTGAAATTTTTTTTATTCATGACAACATAAAAATAAAAATCTTGCCAAATGAATAGGAGTTGATCGTAGAAGAGTGAAAATTTAGGGTTGTATGTATTTTTAAATGCTGTATCATAAAAAAATGAAAACAAAAAATTTCGTCCAGAAAATAATAAACAAAAAATTAAGGGGTGGACTACCCTAAACCATTACATCTAAATTTTTTTCATACTTTCGACACCCTGTATCTCAGAGCGGATGCATTTTACGACATACCTTGATAGCAACTTTTCACCTCGAAATGAGGTGAGGAATCTGTAGTCGGAGTTTATCGGTCTTATTCTGCCTCATCCTGTAGAGACTGGCAGATCAAAATAAATGACAAACCATCGCAAAGTGTACATACATTCACTTTAACCAAGACTTTTTCCAACATCCACAACGTTTGAAAACTATTTGAAATGTAATAAATTTTACAACCGCACGGAAGAAATATTGTATTGTATAGCACGTCACTTAGACGATATTGTATAGCACGTCACTTAGACGATAGGTCCGTTTTTCTATTTTTCAGGTGTTCTTTTGGGTTTTCCCTATTTTTTTTTGTTTTCAAACCACCCCTGTATTAGAGAAAACTAAATAAAAAAGAAATTATTCAAATAGGTCAAGCCGTTTTTGAGTTTAAGCGAGACTAACGAACAGCAATTGATTTTTATATATATATATATATATATTATATATATATATATATATATATATATATATATATATATATATATAGAGATTATTCCGTTTTTCCGTTTTCTGTTATCCCATTTCTCCGTTATCATGTTATCCCGTTTTCCGTGCGGTATCCCGTTTTCCCGAAAAAAAATAGCCAAATCGGTCAAGCCGTTCTCAAGTGATAAACCAACACCAACACAAACAGTCATTCAATTTCCAATAACTTTTCTAAAAATCCTTTCATTCCTTAAAACCTCAGTCGGGGTATTAAGTACATTCAAAAAAACAATTAGCCAAATCAGTCCAGCCGTTGTTTTTATAAAAACTAAAAACAGGATTCGTTCCTGTGACCTTCTGCTTGGTATGCGCCAGTGTAACCGCTGAGCTATTTCCTCTTTGGTAATTAATGACTCGATAGTATTTTTCTCCGCCAATTTTCTTATATTCCCGAATTCTCCCATTTCCGGGCAACTTTCCTAAAGGCATGACAGTAATAATAAAAATTCAATATGGCGACAACCAGACGGCATATTGTGACAAAATTCAATATGGCGACAACCAGACGCCATATTGTGACAAAATTCAATATGGCGACAACCAGACGCCATATTGTAAAAAAGTTATTACAGTGTACAGCTTTGTACATCAGTAATTGGTTAATTTGCTCGTTATTTGGTTTATTTGTTTATCTCCTTTTTTACCTTTGATTTCCATCGATTTGCATTCAACTAATAACTTATACCGGGTGGTCCACTTACGACTATCCACCCTCAATAAATTCCCAAAAAAATTATTTAAAAAAAAATCGCCGAGACACGTCGATTTTTGTTTGGAGGGGGACACCATTTGACGAGAGCAACCCCCTCTATAATTTGTATCGCGATGGTTTACACAAAAGACGAGAAAGTTGAAATAATTTTAATTTTTGCTGCTGAAAATGAGTGTGCACGAGCAATAGCTCGGATCTTCAGTGAGAGACACGAAAACAGAAACGTAACTCACAAGTGAGTATTAGGAAAAATTGTTATAGAAAAAGGTTTTGGTATTTTTTGATCATTCTAGATATATCTTGGATCTTGTGGTGTGATTCCGTGAGACTGGAACAGCCGCCAATGAAAAAAAAAATAGGATGGCGTCTGTTACAAACGAGATCAAATCAAATAGAAGTTTTAGGACAAGTTGCAGTTGACCCAACTTTGTCTACACGGCAACTCAGTAGCATAACAGGCATATCGAGAACTTCCATAATGAGGGTGCTAAAATTGCACAAATTTCATCCGTATAAGTTGCATCTTCACCATGAACTGAATGAGGATGACTACGACAGACGATCTGAATTTTGCGAAAATGTAACAAGAATGATACAGGGGAACCACGGATTCATTAAGCATATTTGCTTCAGTGAATAGACACAACTCTCGCTATTGGAGTCAGAACAACCCTCACCTACTTAGAGAAGAGCACACACAATTGCCTCAAAAGTTGAATGTGTGGGCAGGGATTCTGGGTAAGGAAATAATTGGCCCAATATTTATCCAAGGTGATTTAAATGGTGCGGTTTATTTGGATATGCTGCAGAATCTGATTGAACCACTTATTTTGGATGCTGTTAACACGGACCTTGATGATGATGGTAATCCAAATCTATTGGCAGATAACATTTATTTCCAGCAAGATGGGGCACCACCTCATTTCCTATGACAGGTGAGAGCATGGATAGGTCGTCGAGGTCCAATAGAATGGCCAGCACGCTCGCCGTACTTGGCACCCAATGATTGTTTACTTTGGAGTCATTTGAAATCCGTTATTTATAAAACTCAACCTACTGACCTGAAAGATTTGGAAAGAAGAATTATAACTGAATGCCAGGCAATTACCAGAGAAACAGTTTCAAAGGTGCAGGAGGCATTTGAAAATCGACTCTACTACTGTCTGGGAGTTGATGGCAGTCATTTTGAACATTTTTTGTGAATAATTGTTTGATAATCTATTTCGTATAATTTATTTACTCACAATTCACCAATGTACCATTTGAAGTCGTATATCTCGAGCACGCCTTTTTCAAATTCCGAAAATTTTGCATTGCTAGTATCAGAATTCACAATAATGTATGACACGACCCTCATTCCCTATTAAAATTACAAAGGGGGTTGCTCTGGGGAGTAGGGGGTTGAAGTATAACATATCTTCTTCTCGTCAAATGGTGTCCCCCTGCAAACAAAAATCCACGTGTCGTGGCGATTTTCTGTAAAATAATTTTTCTGGGAGTTATTGAGGGTGTATAGTCGTACCACCACCACCAACAAGGTCCATATGCTTTGTCCTGGTTACGAACTCCATTCTCGATTCAGGTTCAAAGGTGGAGTCTGCCTTTACGCTAAGGCTAACCTTTCATGCCAGCGTGAAGAGAGTTTGGAACCGAAAGACTTTGATGTTATGTGGTTCAAGCTATCTGATACCAAACTGACTAAGTTCCTCTGCAGCCTTTACCTATCACCTAATGAACCTTCATATAACGACCTCTTTGAGTTTTTATCACTCAAACTGGACTACATTCAGGAGAACCATCCAACAGCTGAAACCATAATCATGGGAGACTTTAATGTACATAACGCTGCCTGGCTCAAATTCTCTAACAAAACAGATGATGCGGGTCGTCAAGCCGAGGCCTTCGCCATCACTCATGGTCTAGAACAACTGGTCGAGCTACCAACCCGCATCCCTGATGTCAACAACCAGTCTGCCAATACACTAGATCTTTTCCCCACCACCAATCCTGACCCGTATAGAATAGAAGTTTGTGCCCCACTTGGAAACTCTGATCACACCCTCATCTCCACAACATGCTCTTTCCATTTACTATCGAGCTGCACAATACCACCCCGTCTCATGTGGCATTACAATTCGGCCGACTGGGAAGGTCTTCGTATGTTTTTCTCAGCGTTTTCATGGAAGAGAGTTTGTTTCTCTTCAGTAGATCCAACACGATGTGCTGAGACAATTTCTGAAATCATCATGTTGGGGATGCAAACTTACATACCGAATACCGAAAGAAGAACATCATCCGATAAGACCTGGTTTAACAGAAACTGCTCTAGAGCTGTGGCTTCCAAACAGGCAGCATACCATCGATGGTTAAAAAATCCGGGCCCTGAGACCAGAGCAGCATATGTCGAGGCTAGAGGCATATGCAAAGAGACAATAGAATGCTCAAAAGATGCCCACAATGCCAAAATAAGATCAAAACTTGCTGAATGTCCTTACGGATCCCGTTCATTTTGGTCTTTCGCCAAAGCTGTGGGAAGAAACTTCACTTCCAGCTCATTTCCTCCTCTAACCAAAGAAGATGGAACACTAGCAACGACTGCCCAGGAAAAAGCCAATATCTTTGCGCACCTATTTGCTGGAAATTCCACTCTGGATTCATCGGGAAAACAACCCCCGAACATTACACCTATTGACAGTCACATGCCCGAGATCACCTTTCGCCAACGTACTATCAGAAAGATATTTCAAAGGTCATGGAAAAAGCCATCAACATCGAGCTCATGAAATATCTGGAAGACTCAGGAATTGTCAACGATAGGCAATATGGCTTCCGCCATCAGAGATAAACTGGTGACCTGCTCGTTTACGTCTCACATATATGGCAGCTATCTATTGAAAAGTATGGAGAAACTTTAGCTGTGGCATTAGATATCTCCAAGGCGTTCGATCGAGTTTGGCACCAGGGACTCCTCGCCAAGCTTCTGTCTTATGGCTTGCCCCCTCAGCTGTGTTCTCTGCTTGCTAGTTTTCTCTCGAACAGGTCTCTCCATGTAGTGGTCGATGGAGTTTCATCTGACACTCTACTCATAAATGCTGGTGTTCCGCAAGGATCTATTCTCGCACCAACACTATTTCTACTTCACATCAACGACCTGTTGAAAGCAACTTCATGTCCAGTACACAGCTTTGCCGATGATAGTACCCTCCATACCGCTTTCTCTTCCAGGGCCCCTATATCAGCCCGTGAAACCAGAAATGAACGAGGAAGAAATGTTAATAATATAAATATGGACTTAGCAACAATTCTCGAGTGGGGATCTAATAACTTGGTAGAATTCAATGCAAGCAAAACACAAGCATGTCTTTTCTCTAGGAAAGCCGATCTCACTGTGCCTAACATAACTTTGTCAGGAGTAACCATACCACTGAAGTCATCCATATCGATGCTTGGTATTACTATCAGCAATAACCTTTTCTGGGAAAATCACGTGAGGTCCATTGCCAAAAGTGCATCCCAAAAACTTGGTTTTTTGTTTCGTGCCAAGAGCTATTTCACCCCCACTCAGCTGCTTATGATCTATAAGGCACAGATCCGACCTGTCCTGGAATACTGTTCCCATATTTGGAGCGCGGCACCTAAACATATCCTGAGGCTATTGGATTCTGTCCAAAAAAGGGCAATTCGTCTCGTCGGTGATGCCTCGCTTACAAACTCGCTCACTTGTCTGGAACACCGTAGAAAAGTTGGCGATTTGTCTCTATTTTATAGATATTTTCATGGGCGATGCTCTTCTGAAATATCAACAATCGTTCCTGCTTTGGCAGTCTCTTCGAGACTAACCCGTCAAGTTCAGTCATCACACCCCTTCGTGGTCACTTTGGAGACCTGCAGAACATCACTTTCCAAAGACTCATTCATCCAACGAACAGCGAGGCTTTGGAACTCATTGCCTAGGGAGGTGTTCCCCGAGGCATACAACCTCCAGAAATTTAAGAAGAACACCAACTCCTACCTTCTTTCCCTTGGTTCCCACGATGTTCTCTGAACATTACAGGATATCCCTTTTCGTAAGAACCAGAACATAAAAAAAAAAAAAAAGTGGACCACCCGGTACATTGAAAATAAATTTACTAGAAGTTTGAGGTTGTGTCATGTTATCATCACAGTCAAACATATTTTGTTTTCTGAAAGAGAATAAACAAACAACTTATGAGAACTGAATCTTAGTTCTTGGTCGAACTGGTACTTGACAGTTTTGTTTTGGAAATAATGTACAAGGAAACACACACTCACACGCACCTATTCTCTCAACCTAAACTCAATTCAATTGGCAAGCCTTTGTGCAATTTATACATATGGGCTCTCGAGATAGTAAACTGTTATTTTTCATTAACGGAGCTATTTTTAGCGTCATTAGCCATCTCGAAGCGTGTTTTTTTATAGAAATGATCTAAAAATATACTCGCTGCATGACGATGTATTCATTTTGTTATTGTTGCGTGGGATACTGTCAAAGTTTAACCCACTGTTCATGCAGTCAAGAGGATCCTTGAGATACTTGAGGGATTATTCGCTTTTAATTTTCAAAATAATCTTTTATGGCCTTGAGATGTGTGAGTGTCCAATAATTTTTTTGTTCGTGATATAGAAGGAACACAGACAATCCTTACGATATATTACGAGTATGTAAAGTAGGTCAATATTATTTCAAATCTTGACGAATAACATCATCTTTAATATACCTACCTATCAAAATAGTATATTAGACCGTGGGATAGTGAGAGATTTTGAGATACGATTTTACTCAAATTTTACCCAAATTTACTCAAATTTTACTCAAATTTACTCAAATATAAAAAAGTAGGTCTAACCGCAATATACCGCTCACCAGCAACAAATACAAATGAGTATATAGAAAATTTAGAAGTCTACCTAAATAATCTGGAAAAAGAAGGACTAGAAATGTACATAGGAGATATAAACATTGATATAGGAAAAAAAGATTGTTGTGATACAAATAGCTACTTAAATCAATTAAATGCAAACGGCTTCATATCCTATATAAATAAATCCACGAGGGTCACAAAAGATTCCACGTCCATAATTGATCATATATTTATAAGAACAACCTCTGAAATACACAAAATTATTGAAATTGAACCAATTATATTCCAAACGCATACCATTCCCCTTTTTTTTTAACTGCAAAATTTAGATAACTTATTGAGCATCGAGAACTGGGAGAATACTTTGAATAAAAACAATCCACAACAAGCTTACAACTGTTTCATTGACAAACTAAATACTCACATAAATAATGCAACTAAAATTTAAAAAATACCAATACATAAAATAAAGAAAATCAAACCATGGATCACCTATGGAATAATTACATCAATCAAACAAAGAGATCATCTTAAACATCTATTAATTAAAAAATACTCAAAGACCTAGAGGTCGATTATAAAAACTACAGAAATAGACTTAATCAATTAATTAGAAAAACAAAAAATGAATACTATCAGAATAAAATTGAAGAGGCAAATGGGGACTACAAAAAACTCCGAAATGTAATAAACGACGCATCTGGAAAGAACAATAAAAATAAACACATTGAAAATACAATAATTGTTGATGATCAAAATATGCACATAAAAGAAAATAAGACTAAAGCAAACAAATTTAATAAATTTTTCACAGAACTCGGATACAAAATGTCAAACAAAATACTCACCGACTTTACCACTAAATTTTTTAAAATCAGAAAAAAATTACTCAACAATATACTTAAAACCAATAACAAAAAATGAAATAATTATCATATCAAAATTAAAAAATAACAGCTCTCCTGGAAAGATAAAATCACAGCCAGAACCATTAAACATATACACAACCATATTAAAACACCCCTACAATATATAATTAACCTCTGCTTCGAAACATCCATAATACCACTACAATGGAAAGAATCTGTCGTAACCCCTATCTTTAAAACAGGAGACTCCACTCTTATGAATAACTATAGACCCATTTCTGTCATCAATAATTTTGCCAAAATATCTGAACATGCTTTGAAAAACAGACTGCTTGATTTTTTTAACATACACAAAATTATAACAGACAAACAGTACGGTTTCATTAAACAATCTAGTACTGAAAACGCCATAGCTGATTTCCTCGAAAAAACAGTGCGTGCTTTAGATGAATCATCAAAATGTCTGGCTATGTTCCTTGACCTTGCAAAGGCCTTAGACACGGTCTCACATAATAACCTTATAAAAAAATTAGAAAACTACGGAATTCGAGGTATCGCATTGGACCTGATGTTGAACTATTTGAAATATAGATCACAAAAAGTTAAGATTGGAAGCGAAGTGAGCTCAGAATTGACTGTCAAAATAGGTGTACCACAAGGGACTATCCTGGGGCCACTTCTTTTCTTGGTTTATATGAATAATGTAGTTCAAATACGAGATTTATCATCCAACATAATATGCTATGCAGATGACACAGTCTTGATACTCACAGGTACAAGCTGGGAAGAAATAAAGTCAACCGCAGAAGCAGATCTAAGAAAATTACAAATTTGGCTGGACCAAAACCTACTCACCCTTAACGTCATCAAAACTAAATTAATACCTTTTACACCTACAGTCAATACGCAACCCCCTATAGATTATTTCATAAACCTTCACAAATCAAGTTGCACTGATACTAATATATGTACCTGCCCAGAAATAGATCAAGTATCATCTATAAAATACCTAGGAGTGACTCTGGATCAGCACATTCGCTGGACCGAGCACATCTCGAATGTCAATAAACGACTGAGAGCATTACTGCACATATTTTACACATTAAGAGATATCCTATCACGCAAAAACCTACTAATGCTTTAAACTTCCCTACTAGAATCCATTCTAAGATACAGTATTATAATATGGGGAGGAGCTTTCGTGAACAATTTACGCCCTCTACATATCATACAAAATTCCATCATAAAAATCATATTCAGGAAAAAGAAACAGTATTCCACTAAATTACTATATGAAGAAACAAAAATCCTTCCAATCAGCCTTTTATATGCTCATCAATGTATAATTCGAGTATACACAACTAAAAACTCACTTCAAAGCAGATCTGTCCAACCGACTAGACAAAGTAGAAATGGAGAATTAGCAATACATACTTTTAAAAAAGCTATAACCCAGAGAACGTTTCTATTTTTCGGTCCAAAATTTTACAATTCAATAGCGGTACATTTAAAAAAAATTGACAAACTAAGTAAGTTCAAAACTGAAATAAAAAACTATTTCCTGAGAAACAAGGAAACTTTCTATAAAATACAACGATAGTTATTACAAAAAAAAGCTCATCCCACCATTTTGCTGCTATCCCTGCCCTCTACCAATCGTCGAATATTATCAAATTTTGGTTAAAATTAATGTGCACATATAAAATACACATGTGTGTGAAGTAATGTTTTACACTAGTGACAGTTACCTTTTCTACTTTTTTCTTGTAAATTTTTGCCCGCCTAAATTTTTAGCATAGTTTATGTACAGTACTAATAGTTTTTAGAGAAGCCTTGGATACAACACACACACACAGGCAATTATGCCTAGGTATGTTGTACTCAGAGAGCAAATCTAACCCCATATTTGTAAAAAAAAAATAATTTTTGTACATGCAATACTTTGAATAAACTTTGAAAAACTTTTGATGCCTTTTAGAGGGCAATATTGTCCGTATATCCTCACAACAATAATGCATGAATCAAAGGGTCGTCATAGGTTCTTCATATTAAAAAATGATTCGTCATTTGTTCGAAAATTATGTGTACTTGTATTTGAAAAGGGAACTATTCTGCGTTTTTGAACATGTTGTCATTGATAAGTATACCCGTTCTTGTTATAAAACTTCTTAAAAGAAGATGGCATACCGATTGCGAATGCCCAAGTACTGTTTACGTTGCAAAAATTTTGAACTGTTATGGAATAACATTCCGCGATTTTACGCACTATGCAATTCTATTTTTCTACAGTTCATGTTAACGTATGATGTATATGAACTTGGAGAGTAAAAACTAGAGGCATACGTAAAAAATATTGCAAAATATAAACAAAAATTTCTGCGAAATACAGTATGCCTTTTGTTTTTATGATAAACATGGTATATGTGATGAATAACAAATGGCCGACGATAAGGACCAAGCTTGTCGAAAAATTAAAAAGGGTGCAAATATAGAGAAAACCGGTGTAAGATAAACGTGACATTTTTCGTTTTTTAACAGTATGCCTTTCTGGTTTTTATTATAATCGTAGTATATGTAGGTAGAATAACAAATGGAATACCAAAAGTAATGTCCAAGGTTGTTGAAAATATTAAAAAATGGATGCAAATATTCTATTTTATACCTCCCTCCTGATTTGAAGAATAGTCTAACCATGGGAATTATTTTCGAGAAACTAATAAATCATAAAAAAGAAACTTCAAATTCTACTCTACTGATATGAGAAAAAATGATATACATTTTTGTTCCCGATTTGAATATTTCAAACATACTATTATTGATATTGATATTGTGAAAAAATGTGTGTGAACAATGAAAACAAAATTAAATGATTTCCAATCACATATATTTTATGAATTTAGTGAACAGAGCTTGTGAAAGTTTAAATAACGAACGGTCATATTCAATTAATGTCTATCTGATCCTGAATATCAGATGATGGGGTGTTTATTATTGCTCAACCTTTTTTTGAATTGTTAAAGCACAAGTACTTGAAATTATTTCTCATGATCCACTGTATCATATTTTGATCCAGAGCTTCATAAATCCAATGGTCAAGAAAGATAATTGCATTTTCGGTCGAAACCCTTGGCTTGAAGCCAAATTGCTTCTTGGAAATAAGTTTGAGCCTTTCAATATATTAATTCTTTTTTTCAGATTTTTTTCGACAACTCAATCTAAATTTGAAATAAGTGTTATTGGTCTATTATTTCGATTTAACTTTTATATTTTTTTTATAAAGCGGTTTCATCACAACAAATGCCAGTTGAAAGGATTCAATTCACGATGTAACAGAACAGTTTTTTAATGTGCTCTGATATCAGAAGAAGTACATTGGACGTTATTTTATCTTTCCCCGGAGCCTCATTTGGTTCAATTTTATTAATACAATCCGTTATTTCGTTCATGTCTGTTGGATAAAAAAAATATTCCTAGTCGTGCTCGATTGTTTTTTTAATAGTCGCGGCCATATTTTTTCCTATTCCGGTGTAATGATCGTGAAATTTTTGTGTATCATGAATGTATTCACCATTTATTTCAATTTGTGTTATTTGTGCCGATCTCCGGTTTTCGTTTGTTTGTGAATTCATTTATGACTAGCTTATGCTAGCGGCTTTGCCCGCATGGATTCCGGGAAGGTCATACTTTTTTATACCCCGTTTAGAGTTGAATTTCAAAAAAGTTTTGGATCCCTTCTAATCTTTAAGTTTGGTACGGCGAACGTTCATTTCATTTTTCAGAAAATCAAATATTAGCCAGTAAATACATAATGTGTATGAAACGTTTCACCGAGACCCTAAATCGAATCATTTGAAACATCTAACGTTTCACATTCACAAGGAAATGTGTCTAAAATGTTTCAAATGTACAGACTGAAATGTTTCGAATGTATGAAACGTTTCAACGGAACCCTACATCGAATCATTTGAAACATTTTGAACGCACGTTTCAGAAATATATCATAAACATCTAACATTTCACATTCACAAGGAAATGTGTCTAAAATGTTAAAAATTGACACACTGAAATACAAATAGAAATATATCATATACATCTAACATTTCATATTCACAAGGAAATGTTTCCAATGTACAGATTGAAATGTTTCAAATGTACAGATGAAACCTACCAACATAACCTTCAGGTTACTAATGATGAATGGAATTTATTCATTATACGCGCATGCGCTAATGTTTTGCGGGCGACCATCCATAATGATGATCACAGATCACAGCACAGTGGTATTTGGTATTTGTGTAGTTTTGAGGTTTGTTTTAATGAACGAGTTGACGAAAAAAATTGAAATACGTGAACATTTCATTATATTTTTTTTGCCCTATAGTTGATGCTACAGGTGCTGGCTTGTATAACTATGTGACAGATTTATTTATTAGTAGAATTAAATTTAAGTATATATGAATTGCGAGGACAAGGATATGATAATGGAGTAAACAAGCGTGGAATACACAGTGGATTACAAACACGAATCTTAAATATAAACCCGCGAGCATTTTTTGTTCCTTGTTCGGCGCACTCATTAAATTTAGTTATTAACGATGCTGCTAAAATTTCTTTTGATATGTCCGGATTCTTTGACATTATTCAAGAGATATATGTGTTTATTTTCGCGTTTCACGACAATTTTGAAAACGTGCCTCACAGATTTAATTTTTAAACCACTATCTGATACACGCTGGTCCAGTAGAATAGACGCTATAAAACCGTTGAGATATCACATTGGTGAGGTTTATGATGCTCTTTTGAAAGTAATAGATGCATCCGCATCTTCAGAAGATTTTAGAACATCACACCTAGCTCGATCGTTCGCAACAAAAATCCAAAAGTACAATTTTTTATGCTCTGTAGTAATCTGGTACAATATTTTATTTAAAATCAATTCTCTAAGTAAATTAATACGGAATCAAAGTATAAATCTGAAAGCTTGTTTAGACTGTCTAAACAAAATGAAAAAAAAATTTTAGACTTAAGATATGATAAAGGATTTAGCGAACTTCTTGAAAACGCCAGGGAGCTGGCCGAAGAATTAGAAATTGAACCAAATTTTTTATCTTCACAAACAGGTCGTCAAAGAAAAAAGAAAAGATAGTTTGATTATGAAAGTACTGACGAACCAATAACAGACCCGGAAATGAATTACAAAGTAAAAGTATTCTTCTCTATACTAGATACGACCTTATCATCTCTTAATGAAAGATTCAAGGGGTTGGAGCAATGTAATAACATTTTTGGAGTCATTTATCAAATGTTCAGCTTGAATGAAAAAGAATTAAGAAACTCGTGCGAAAATGTATCATTTCATTTGAAAAGTGAAGCACGTAAAGAACCAGATATTGATGCAAATGACTTATTTGATGAAATTATTCGTTTAAAATGCCACTTACCAGAGCAAAATGAGTTAGATCCTCAGTTAATTCTTCAACATATTTCAGAGAACAATTTAATTTCAACATTGCCAAATACTGCAGTGGCAATACGAATTTTTTTAACGCTACCAGTATCTGTAGCATCGGGAGAAAGGTCTTTTTCAAAATTAAAATTAATAAAAACCTTTTTACGATCGATCAACTATGGCACAAGAGAGACTCAGTAATTTGGCAATTATGTCCATAGAAAGTGACCTTATGGATTGTATTCCTTTAGACGAGTTGAGATTTTTTCGCAAAAAGGCAAGAAAAGAGTGCTTCCAATAAGTCATTTTGTTCTTTTTTTTCTGTTATGTAACATTTTTATTGTTTTGTTATTGCTTTGCTTTTTTACATTCTTCGTTATTCCTTATGTCTAAGACTTGTCAAGATCTTCTAAATGTTATGGGGATGAGTAGTTAGGTATCATGCTGATTAAAATCAGTACACCTTTTTTTATTTGAGCTTTCGGAAATACTCATTTCCTCCATTTGCAAACATCAAATGATAATGATGATTTAAAATTATAGATTATACGGTTTATAAATTAACACATATTTCATTTCAAAATTAGATAAGTTATAGCGATTATTTCAATTTTGTGTGTACTCCCTTATCTGATGTATCAGTATCAAAATTAAATATAGGTATTAGCACGTATTTTAATTTTATTATGTGTACCCACCCATGTGGAGAGGCAACATTGTGAAAATAGTAAATGGTAAACAAGAGGTTTTTGCGTTGACTCATATTGAAAGACGAATGAGGTAGAATAACACGACATCATGTTGTCAAATGTGATGATTGTCAGAACCGAACAATGAAGGAAAGTAAGAGTAAGAGTTGTGTATTATTGTTGAACGCCAAATGGGTGAATGACATCTATTATGTAGGATTGAACTATCAGAGAAGGATTATAACAGGATATTCTTGAAAAGACATCTTGTAAGGGGGGAGGGATCGAACTAAAATAGGGTGAAAAACAAAAGAGTGAAGGAGAAATACCAAATCGTGGGATAAAATATTAATTGGGCAAGATTAATGTATCAAAGAATTCAATGCAGTCAAATTTAACCTGTTCATTTTATGCTGTAGTTCAGGGGTCTTTCAATAAAGAATTAATCTTCAAAATTTCTAGAAAATTCATAAGGGAACCCTTGTTGGCAATGAGAAGAAGTCTAGAATCTTTCCTAAGGTCAAAGTAATGGTAAGAGTTGACCACATGGTTAGCAAAAGAACTACAAGAATTGATTGGTTCGAAAGGGTGGGTTGTGAATTTATCTTTGTTTATGTTTTTGTGTGTTCTCTAACTCTAGTGTTAATTTTACGTCCGCTTTGACCGATATATTTAGCGTTGCAAGATGGTTCGGAGCAAGAAATATCATATACGCCAGAATTATCTAAAGGATTTATGTTGACTAGTTTTTAAGATAAGGAATTTATCGTGTATAAACTAATATCTAGATCAGAACTGTAGCGTTGAAATATGTTTTTTATATCTTGGGAAACTTTACCTATAAAGGGCAGTGAGCAAAAACGTGAAGGTTGGAAAAGATTCTGATGTCCGTTTGCACCAACAATTTTAAGGATTTCCTACCACTAGGAAATGAATAATTTAATGCTAGGGAAAGATTCAGATTGCACAAGTCTTTTTTCTATCGCTAACTTTAGATAAGGGCTTCCTAATTAGGTAGACAAATTCTCACCTATAGTAAGATATTTTCGATAACATATGTTTTCAAGGGTTTTACCTATATTTAGTTCAGTTTTGTTTTTCTTTTATTGAATAATGGAAATGTTTGAAGATGATTTGGATATTTTGGAAATCGTAGAAAATGGTTTACTATTTTGAGGAGATGGACAATCTTACTTTTTTCAAAAGATTTCGGCTTACGAAACCTTCTGCATTAGCAGTTTTGCAGGAAATTGAAAACTATTTGGAATTTTCAGATGATTATTGAGAAGAAAGATTGATTCTTATTCCATCCTTCTTTTTTTTCATTGATGGAGACCCCGTCAGTCTTCTTGTTTTAGATAATATTTTTATAAATTTCGACCTTTTTCAATAATAGTTCTATCTCGTCGTTTGGAGCTCTAAAGCGATCTGGTTTTATCTGGTCAATTTGTTGTCTCTGAAGTAAACAATTAATTTAAAAGTTCTACACAGAAAACCTTTCGAAACTCACCTTTTCTCCCATGATAACGAAGTGAAAGGGGATATTTTGTAGTAAAAAACTTTCCCTATGATTTACGATTTTTTTAAAGAAAAGAACAAAGGTTAGTTATCCCCAATCCCACTACCAACACAATTCAAATACATGATAAGTCACTAGAATTTGCCCTGTTGCCGGCGTCAAACGTATCCTACGGAGTTGTTCCCTAATTTTCAACGGTGCAATCCATAACTATTTTAGGGAACTCCTAAAGATACGTCTTTCCTAGTTATTCCTTACCTAAGGAAACGTTGGTGCAAACGGCCATTAGACATGTGTCTGAGTTAAATTATTTCAATCAAATGGGGAGAGCATCCGTTATTTGAGCATAATTGTCTAATAATGTTTAGTTCATTATAGAAAATTACTGTGTTCATGGGGATAGAAAAAAGTCTATGGAACAGTGCATTAAAAGAGCATTGTTCTACCCCATTTGCCTTCTGATATGAGTCAAGGCAATAACGTCTTGTTCACCATTATATACTAATTTTCAAGATGTTGCCTCTCCACAATGTAAGTAGCTCCTTTGGTAAATTCATACCTTTATGTTAAACTCTTTTCACCAATTATTTTTAGATTTAAGTATCAGCTGAAGATGGGAATCCAAAGCTTTGAAACATGTCCTATTTGAAATAAATTTCGTGGAGATAATTTTGAGCATTCAATTTTTCCTCATATAACTTGTTGTCGATCTGTTTTCATTTACTTCAGTATATCTTAGCTGTAAACATCGACGAGTTCGAATATAGCTCCAACCTGGAGGAATTAACCATTGTCCACACTAGTCTAGCTTTCCACAGTCAACTACAGATGGCCGTAAGCTCATCCGAATACGCCTCAATTATTAATACAAGACTGCTCCACAAAATTAAGTACAATGTGCGTTTGGAAAAATTTATATTATAACACACTGTTGTGTTTTGATTGACTTTACCGAATATGTCGGTTGGCCCCATGTGAGTTCATTTGAAAGATACACATACTTGGAACTTCCAGCGTTCCTTCGAAATATGCCACTTTGCTTCGAAAGGACGATAGGTAGTCATCTCAGCGTATACTAGGAACCGTGTAAATACTTACCTCTAGTTAATACTTACCTCTAGTTAATCCTTACCTCTAGTTAATACTTACCTCTAGTTAATCCTCTCCAAAGGGCCAAATCGTCCCTCGGCGTCTACGGATGCTTTTTGTGTATTCGGCGTTCACTTCTCACCAGTAGTCGCCAGTAGCCTTGGATAACACTTCCCCAATTCCCCAGTATTTCCCAAGAAAACGAACTGATTCTAATGATGGCTTTCATTGAGAAGATTAATTTCAACCGATTAGTTAAACACTTATTCGATACGGAATTAAATGAATTTTTGACTTTTCTTTAGCTCATCCGAAAAAAAAGGAACTATTGACTTGAATAAAATTTCTGGTAAGTCAGTTTAACCCGGGCCACGATAAAATATCAACTGACTATTTTTCTGCGAGAATTTACTGAGTAAAATTCCTCCTGCTAAGTCCTTTGAGAATCCCCCACTTGAGTCAAGTTTTGTCCGGTTTTAATAATTTCATCCCTTATTCGTACCGGGAATAATTACCTAATCAATGGGGTGGTATTTTGCAAAATCATAAACAAATTCGTAATGACTCCGTCGACCAATCCCGAGTCTAGTCGTGGGTGGAGCTATCACTAGATCTTCGTCATCCGAGAGGTGGCGCCCCCCTGTTATTGGAGCGTTACTACCTCGAACTATGGAATTCTCTGCCCTAATTTTTAGTGGTCTTTCACAGTTATTTTTCTCCTTCAGACTGCTAAAAGTGATCATCCTGTACAGCTAGATTTTTCGGGTTTTCATTTGGGGAAAAATGATCAAAAAAACCCCTCGCCCTAGACCCGTTGCAGCCTATCAAGCCGTTAATCTGAATACAAATAATTTTCCATTGGATGCCAATTCATTTCGCCAACGGAACAAACAATTGCATACAAATTTGTTACAATTTCCCGCTTTCTGCTAGTGAACCTATATTTCTTAGCAAAATTCCCATATCTCGAAGGTTCTATTCGGTGCGTGACAAAAACAATCCGAACCGTTTTACCATGGGTTTTTCTCTCTGCAGATGGGTTCCCTGCCGGGCCAATTTGGCCCGCTTGTAATTTTCATTTATCCTTCAAGATATTTTCAAACAACCGGCTAGCAGATGTTAAGAATTTTGCAAAAACGATAATATTTGTTTTCAACTTTTTGCACAGCAAACCTGCGTTCCAGATGACAAGGTTTCTGAAAACTGTGATTATTTAACTCCCTCGAACCCAACTGTTTATGACCCTCAAAAATAAAGCTTTTAGGACCCGAGTATGAAAATCTGCTATTGAACCCGGCGATAGATTCTTACAGGGCGATCCTCTGATTTTGTTACAATATGAATCAATCCCTTTCATAAGGGTCTGATTTTAACGATATAAACAGCTCTCCTGCGGATAGGAATGCATCGATTACCATAACCAAGTCATGTTCAATATATTTCAAATCATGTAACTTGCTTTCATATTTTTTATCGATTCAAACCCATTAACCTATTAGGGCAGGTTGTATCACCTCTGGTCATCTTTGGTTTTGCTTACTGCAGGTTCTCTCTCTTTTTTTTGCTATATGATCTAGAAAGAGAGAAAACCTGTAGTTAATATTTACCAAAGGATGACCATCTGTGTTACAACCCGCCCTTAGTATCATTCATAACTTATTGTTGAGATATTGCCATGACAACCCAATCAGTGTTACTCAATACAGAAAAAATAAAAAATATGTTACCTCGATACGTTGGTATTCGATCTGCTGTCATTTGCTTGAATATATCTGTAAACATCGATTAATGCGAATACGAATTGAAAATTGTCCACACTAGGGTAGCTTTCGACAGTTAGCTGAAAGCTGGTCATTGACTTATCCGAATCGTAAATCACCATGAGCAATATTCTAATCAACAGTTTCAACTATTCCGTTTTGACATGTTCTTTAAACTTTCATTTCATTGCTAATAAAATATAATTGACACGATTCGCAGGAAATCTCAAAAGGGGGCAACTACATGTTATCGGTCCTCTATGAAAATAGCACAACCGGTACTAATCAAAGATATAGGCCAGTAGATATAGACAATCAATTAAAATTAATTCCAAGAGTTTTCAAACTTCAATGGTATGTTACTGCATTAATAAAAACAAACTATAAAATTTTGCAGGAGTCTGCGATGAACGGAACATTGTTTTAATAGCAAAAAAACGTTTTCATGCTTTATTATTGCACTGAAAATTGCAAAAGTTCTGCAAACTAGGCATACCTATAGTAATGGTGTTTTACAACATGCATTAAGTTTGCAACCTTCTAAAAGTTACAGAACCTTGTTTTTTGTCATCTGCTCAAGTTTTTCATTGTCATTTGTTTAAAAAATTACAAAAGTTCTGCAAATTGGATAAGCAAACGGAAAAAAGTTTAAAATATCCACGTACATTTGCAACCATTTCTGAAAAACGCATCATTCATTAATAATTTTTTTTATCGACGCTCCCATTTTCAATACACACAAGCATTGGAATAATTACAAAAGTTTTTTATTGTGGTTGCAAATAAAGGAATATCGGTCTTAGTGGATATGTAACTTGGCAACCTCATACGAAAAACGGAACCTATTTATCAACCAATTTTTTTTTTGCATTTTTACAAATTCTGAAATAATTGCTAGAGTTCATCAAATTGCAATTAAAATTACGACCAATATTTTACGTGACGCAAGAGATTTGCAACCGTCATTGTTCAACGGAATATTTTTTTTGTATAATTGTTTTTTTTTTATAATTTGGCCATAAATTGCAAACATTGTGCAAATAGATTCAAAATATATACTTGACCGACATATCTACAGTGGTCCAGTTAAATACCTCATTATACATCGCGTATATCTGTTATATTTTGTACTGGTTGATTGAAATTGCATCCGAAGTATAATACGGTTACGTAGTTAACCATTACAAAATTTGAAAGTGATTATTATCACTGTTTTCGACTAATCAGCTGAATAAATTTGATCCAATATTTTCGAATGTAACAATCCAAAGAATACAAAATTTTGCAGAATTCTGCTAAAAGACTATTGGAAGACATTAATTTTTTATCGCATTAGAAATGACATACAATAATTCTTCATTTAAACTTTCCACTTGTCACAACATGACATTATAGCAATCGACGAGATTTTAAAATGAATAATCGATGCTCTATGAGAGTAAGGATACCAAAACGTTATCGATTATATATCTCACATGTACATAATTTTCATCATCAAATAGAAACGTTGCTGACTAATGAAAATTTGTGAAATGTTGGTGGGTGTTGAGCAGAGCGTCGGGCAGAACTTCGTTGAGCAAACAACTTGTACCAATAAATGTAATTTAATGTGAATTCCAAACGTATTTATTAGTTGAAATATAAAATAAGAACTTAACAGTTGAAAATGTTTGACAAGACTGTGACACATTAAAACATATCCATGAAAACAGTATGACTCGCATTTATCTTAAATTCATTTCAACACTTCCCCTCGAAGCAATTCCAGTTTCATGAATGAAAAACAGGACCCAGTCCGAGCATCTTCACACAAGCTTCATGTTTCGCTTTCGGTAAACCCTTTGTGAAAATATCGGCTGTCATGTTTCTCGTTGACATATGTTTCATTGTGAATTCTTCGTTTCGAATCGAATCTCTGATGAAATGATATCTCAGATCGATGTGTTTACTTCTAGCATGGAATGTTGAATTTTCTGCTAGTTTGAGTGCGCTGAAATCATCATTGAAAATTATTATGTCTGTCAACTCTTCAAGTTCCAAATTCTTCATGAAATTCCGAAGATATATCGCTTCTTTTGCAGCCCCAGTCATCCCCATATATTCTGCTTCGGTAGAGGAGAGAGAGACTGTGCGTTGCTTTTTCGAATCCCATGAAATTGGACTTCTGGATAAAATAAAAGTATATCCTGAATAGGATCTTCTGTCATCGAGACAAGATCCCAATCAGCATCCACAAAACCTGTCAAAACTTCTTGATCTGGTGAATAAACAAGTCCCAAATCAATGGTTCCTTTCAGGTAGCGTAGAACACGTTTACCTGCAGTCCAATATAGCTTATCGTAGCAATTTTTGTACTGACCGAGATAACTAACTGCAAAGCTAATATCCGGTCTCGTTGTAGTGCTCAGGTACGTCAAGGCACCAATTAATTCACGATACGGTATTTTTGGGCTCTTCGGACTATTTCAATTTCACATTGGGGTCCAATGGAGTTGACACTGGATTCGAATCTGTCATCCCAAAACGGTTCAATAATTCTTTGATGTATCCTCTTTGATGCATTGCTATTTCACTTTCTTTTTTCGAAAACTCTATTCCAAGGCAATATCCGACTTCTCCCAAGTCCTTCACATCAAAATGATTCGATAGTTTCTGATATATCGTATCCGCCGTACTTGGATTTTTCGAAACTATCAGGATGTCGTCAACATAAATCACAATCATTCCCAAGTCTTCCTCGGATATTAGCTTTGTTATCATTCTTCATCCAATTTTGTACACTGCTCAAAGAAGCTGCGTCCCCTTCAATCGGAAATGGTTTCGATAATTCACCATTTACGTATACCCATGCATCATTCTTGATCAGTAAGGCCTCCATTTGCATTTTCCAGGTATCATAATTATCTTTGCTCAGGGTTTCAATTCTGGATATATTCGCCGAATTCATATTCACATTACACTATGAGAGTCTTTCAATACGTTTTTACTGGACAGGAACACTTCTTGGCTAACTTCAGTTGGTACACGAATTATAGGCTTCCAGATTTCAGATCCTGGACTCGCATTTATCTTGAATTCATTTCAACAGTAGGCAATTATATTTCAGTTGTAGCTCCAGAACATGTAGATGAATGTGCATTGTTTTTGGTTGGTTATATAGTTGTCTGTCATAAAAATACAATTGTCAGTCTTCTTGTTCTTCTGGTAATAAATCATGTTACTAAACTACTGTGCATTCATTACTCTGTTAACAGAACACTGTGACGTACCATAGTTGTAGGTTAATGTACAACTGTACGAGTGTTTTTTAAATCTCAATATTTCCTCCATTTTTCAATGGATTAAGAAAATTATGGAAACTTGTTGAGAGATTCTCGATCCTCCATCAAACGTACCCAAGAGTATTTTCTTATGCAAATTCCTAATTGTAATATGATGTTTCTAATTCACATCGAAAACGTTAGCTTTCAACATTGAATGATTTCACCTACCGTTGACGAGATTCTTCTTGGTCGATCGTTAATTTGGAATTATTAGGTATATAAAAATCTTCATTATTCTGATAACACAGGTGTTGCGAAAATAAATATTTTTTTAATTCCTAATATTCCGCATTGTAACATAGTTTGCAAATTATTATACTGCAACCAATTGGTAAAATGAGTTTTCTGCCGGATTCGCGGAACTTTTGCTTTCTTTGGTAGAGTACAAATACGAATATATTTTTCTTTTGATTTTAACCTCATTTCCGTGTTGCAGACGGGGTTGCAAATTAATGAAAACATTCTACGTCCGGACATCTCCACTTGCAACCATTATTTGAAACTTTTGTAATAATTCCGATACCTATTTCAATAAAAAATCAATTTAATGAAAAAATATATTTTTCATTTGACGCAAGAGGTTGCAAATTAAAACTCTTGTCAAGAACATTATTTTAGTTATTTTTTCGAGTTTGCAGAACGTTTGTAATTTTCATCGAAAAATTAGGACCAACAACAATTTTTTTTTCGATAAAACAGACATTTCCGTTTTATATGAGTGGTTGCAAAATTTTTCCTCGCTAATAATGTTAAAATTCATTAAATCCTGATTTTCAACATCTGCCGTTCAGAAAAAAGGGTTGCAAAATCAGACTACATATCATATGAAAGTCCTCTTCACTCTACTGAAGTTTTAAAAACTTTTGTAATTATTATTAAATTTTGGGAAAATCATGTCTATCTCTACTGGCCTAATATTTGGTTTGTTTTTTTGTCAAGACGCATTTATCACAAATCGTCAACAAATCAAACACTCCCACTCGCCCTAAAAAATAATTAGCTGAATGAAGACCAATTGGATTCAAAAATACCATCAAGGTCATACAACTTGAAAAGGTTAATACCATTGGATGTTATTGGATGACGAATACTTTGTTTTTGTGCAGGATTCCACGCCTACTGTCGCCCAGAAATAATATCAGGCGGGTCGTGAGAAAATGTTTGGTTAATTGGTTCTGTTCTTGACTGGAATTTATTTGTTGTGAGATAGTGGGAAGCGATGATTGAATTTGAACTGATCGAGAATGGAGATGGAGATATTTCATTTTATTTTTAACCTGGCCGAGGCCGTAGCTTTTTAGCAGTTTGACACTAAAAGAACGGAGGTGCAAAAAACTGTTTCTTTTAATGCTGAAAAGTAGTCACTCAACATTTCAAATGTATTCCCATTCTGATCACAGAATTCTCATTGTTTGGTAAAAACTTTAATAATAAAAGATAACTTTGACAAGTAAGAAATGTAAGTACACCAATATTTAAGTTCGTATACCCAGTGTGCTTTAGGTCATTACATTTTTCAATAAACATGTAAGTATTACAATAGATGAAAAAGTGAACATGCTATTAATTTAAGATGAATGCAAGAAAAATTCGAGGAACGCAGCAACTTTGTATTCTGAAAGGTATCCCAATAGACATCTCCCAGAAACTCGCAACCATGAAACTTTTATCATAGATGAGATGTCGGAAATCAATGTTTCAGGGAAATTAGCCATGAGTTACAAATTAGTCATGAGTCAGCAAGGAAGATTTTGAAAAACCATAGGTACAGGTCGTTTAAGTGCACCAGCATTTGTATGAAAATTATGGAAATCGTAGATTAGTTTATTGTGATTGGTTAATTTGTTGAAAATATGAACAGAATGTTCATAGAATCAGATGTGGAATCATCTGCGACTGAAAGATAAACTTTAGTCATTATCTTCCATCGTCAAGATAACCTCTTGTGGGGTATTCATGTTGAAAATGGAAACATTCTCAATTGGATATTGATAAAAATATTTTTCTGTGAATTGAAAAATCCACGACAAAAATGAAGTTATTTTTTGTGAATGTCTAACAGAAAACAACTACTTTCCCGGCTAAAGACACGCTGGACATTGAACTACATCTGATAGATATTCTGAAAAGACCCTAACTCAAAAGAAAAAATCTGAAATTGAAAATTTGCATTTTCATTCAGATAGTTATTTGATTTTCTATTCCAGTCTTAATTAAGAACTCATGAAGATGAATGAGGCAAAGAAGAATGTTTTCCAAAAAAAAAGAGTACTCACCAGAAATCATTCGTAACATTGACGCAAGAGAGACATCGATCGCATTCACTAGGTCTTCAATACATTTTTGTCGACGAAAATCAATTTCACGCTTCCACGATCATCAGGAAGACCGGAAGAAATGGGAAACACAATTTCAAGAAGCAATCTCACTTTGCAAAGATGGAAAAAGTTAGAATCATTTCTTTTGGAGAGACACTTTGAAATTAGTGTTTTCTGACATTAAAATCTACCATAGGGTATGATAGATTGATTTGTTGAAAATATGAACAGAATGTTCATAGAATCAGATGTGGAATCATCAAAGTTGGGGTTAGTTGAAACGTAAAGCTCTGGGAATAACTGAGTAGAACGTGGAAAGTAGATTATTCTGAATATAAAAATGGTTTAATTCGGAAGGAAAAAATTATTTGCCACAACCTAGGAAAATCATTTTCCGAATCCTCAGCGTAACAAGATTATCGATAACTATTAACGAAAAATAACAACAACAAATTTTGTTCCTGAAACTGGAGTTATGGTATTCATTTTTGGTAATAGAATATTATTGTGGAAATACCGATTTACCGCTGTATGAATCTTAGTATTAATTTCGGGTAATATAAGTATATTATTGGGGTAATTCTTAATTTACCAGCAATATAAATAGTTGTAGAAGGATTATATATAGTTGAGGTTGCCAGACCAATCTACTTGTTTTGTAAAAGGAAATACCCATAAAAATTATAAGGCATTGCCATAACCAAGTTTGAATATACCAGTTAATTTAATATTTTTTATACGCTGTATTTACTGTGGAAAGCACCTTCCCGTTTTAGGTACATAAAATGTAGATTCAGTGGGGTAATAAACCCAAGTCTTATAGGTAGAGTAACAATAGCTCTGTCTGTCTGCTAGTGGGAAGACGACTCTGTCGGTATGTCTTTTTGCGGACATAAATGCGACCGGTGTCCAGTACATAATATTGTCATTACAGTCTACGGCATTTTGGGAAATACAACTAATGTGAAAATACCAGACCCCTGAAAATATTTCCTGTATAGAACTTTGGCGTCACAAGTAATGTACCCTTCTAGGGACCATATTAACAGAAAAGGGACCGGATTAACAGTAAAATTCCCCACCCTAGAAAAACACGTTACAGTATGATTCAGATATACTTCATACTAAATACAGATACTTCAACTTATTATTCAAATTGTTATCATAAAAGTGGAGCATCACTATGGCATTGTCTATAAACAGCACAATTAAACATTGAAATTCCAACGGTCTTGAAATTAACGTTCCCGAACAGAATATGAATTGCTATCGCTCCAGTAGTGAGAGTTTCGCCTGTTGAATATTTGATTTTTGAATCGAAAACGTGTAAAAAAAAGTATAACCACGAAATCCACGCGGGCGTAGCCACAGGCGTTAGCTAGATGGAACAACACAAAGAAAAACATAGGAAAACATACAAGTTCCACGCGGACGATGTCTGCTTATCCAAACAATACTCCAAAGGTTTGGGTCAGTGATCCTTCAGAAAACATTTCTTCGTATCGCTATCCGAATTGTAAACAACCATTAAGACACATTCTTGAAATCCTAAAAATAAAAAGATTTTATGGCTCACATGTTTCCCAACGACGATGAAGTCAACTTGGATGATCAAAACAAGTTATTTCAGGGGATTATTTTCCTCGGACTGCGTAACATCCGATTACTAAGAACCAGAACCAGCAAAACTGACACACATGTTTTTTTTTCGAACTGAAAGGCAATATATTTACCCATCGTATTTCGCAAGATCATGAACTCACTCTGTACGCAAGCGAGAAGCATCATCAAATCACTCATTTTAGGTTAGAACTGAATTGTAAAAACATATAAAAGTTGAAAAATAACGGCCACGTAGTCTAGCTATAATTGATTAGTAAAAAACCTGAAGAAGGCCGTAGTTGTATTTGATTTGGAACAGTATTAGGAACAACTGATAAAAGTAATTGGTTTACCGCAATTTTTCATATGTAATTGTAAGCAGTTGCAGCGAAGTTTTCGCAAGTGGGTCTATAATAACCAAAAAGTACTCGAAATTTTCAACAAAAAATTAAATTGACGAAAAAGGAAATTAAAAGGAAAAAATAAAATAAACCTTTTGTCTTAATAACCGAGCTCCTAAACTAATGTAAGTAATTAATTTCGAGTCGGCGCCAAACAAACACACAAGCAAATTAAGGTAGTTGTCGTGAAATCCACTTCCAATCAAAGTTCGTTTATATTCAAACCACTTTTAGTTAACATTATTACCTGTATCATATTTAATTTTTGGAATCATTTACCACACCGAAAGCGAGATATAAGGCTTCAAAGTTGCAACGTTTAACACGTAATCCCTATAGTGAGCTACCGCGGACACCACATTTTAAGGCATAACTAAAAACCCTCTATTCAGATCTTTTTGAAAAACTAGTATATTATTAAAAGGTACGTAACGAATTTTATAAAAAAAATTAAGATGCGTAGCCATACAGTTATTTATTTTTTGTTATAAGAAGTTTCTAAATTATTGCGTATGAGAAGTGCAAGAAAATAAAGGCTGAGAATCGTGACAACGCCTCAAGCCATCGCTCGTGATTCAAATAAACGAGAGCGCGAGGGTCTTGCTGTTTTGAATTGAACTGTGTTTTGGAACGCATATATTTATTAATAATAATTGTGAATAATTGCGTTAATTTATACTGATGCATTTTAAACATATTACAATGGGAATAGATATAAAATAAAATGTAGTTTTAACGAGTAATGGAAAAAAACAGTGCACAAACTTTATTGCATTCATACATTTGTACAACACATGTACGTATAACATAATTCGAATATTTTTAAACATAAACAAAAATTATTCAGATTTCTAACAGGCTAATAAAATATAACGTATGAATCTACAGAAAATATTAACAACAATGAATGTAATATTCTTAAATATTATACTAAGTAATCACTTGATTGACTGAACATTTATTTTTGATTCATTAATGATTTTAGTTAATGCTTTCATATTTTCAGTAACTCTAGGTTTTCCATTCTCCAATTTTTCAGTCATGTGAATAATCACAGCTCCTTCTCCTTCATCGCGATACATTTGTTTCAGAAAATGGTATGTTATATTTTGTTGCGCAAGTTTTTTCAATAAATCCCGTGATATAACATTTTTTAAGGCACTTAAATTGGGTAAATTACGAGATATTCTTTCGTTCTCAAGTCGCTCTGAAATACATTCTTTATGAGATTTCATGTATGTTGATAAGTCTGACTCTTTACCAATGAAACGAACTGATTTTTGTAAAATTTGTACATCATACATCGCTTCGTGGAAATTATCTGATGTTTCGTTTGGTATTAAATCTTTGGCTAATTTTGATAGCTAGAACATTCCTGGCCCCTTTCGATCTGGGAACGTTTTTTTAAAAATAATTAAGCTATCCACAAATTCTGCTATCATGATAAAATCTTCTATTAAATTATTATTCATGATTGCTCTTAGTAATCTAGATACATCTAATCCCGCATTATGCGCAACGAGTAAATTTGGAGTTGTAGATAAATTTAAAAATTCTTTAAATGCTACCAAACAATCTACTAAATTTTGTGAATCGACTTGTACATCATTCAAATATAATTGACCAGATTGATCTGCTTCGTAGGGCTAACATATATATTAAATTCTCTATTTTCACATTTGGCGGCGATTTGTAAAATGTCATCAGTCATGCATAACCCAGATGTTTCTAAATCAAAATAAACTATGGAATAATTTATTGATATTGATTCGATGTTTTTTAATAATAGTGATGATGCTCTGATTCGTTAATTCCAACGTTTGGTTGATATGTTACACCTTCTGACATTTCCTTCGATTTTCTCAACATTTCCCTTTGTTTCCTTTTTTCCACTTTTGCTTTAGCAAACCTACCAGTTTTTTGCGAAATCAATCCATAGCTTTGACTGCTTAACAACTAAATGCGAGCGATCGTTGGATTGCGACGTTTCCAACAGTCCAGTCATGGCTTATTTGCTGTATCACGCATACTGGTTGCAATTCTCAGCGTACAGTTCCCTTAAAAAACATCCCTATAATTCAGCGCTTGAACATGTATTGCATCGCGCTACAATCGAGACTAATTTTTGACAGTTTGTAGCCCGACAACTACCTTAATTACGTGAAGCGGAAAATGGTGGCAGCGAGATGAGCGGCAACAGCGCGTTCCTTCACCGGATATTACCGAGCGTTCACGAACTTATCAGCGAAACAGCTACCAAAACGCGCACACACGTGAGCGCACACGTCGTTGCGAGTGGTCGTGCGGAGAGCGCATTTCTGGAATGTTATTTTTATGTATATGTTTTGCTTATCGCTGGAGATTTCACGTTGCATTTTTATGTTATTTTGTTTTGATTATTTATTTAAAGTAATTGGATGATCTTCGTTGATTGTTTCTTTGGCACCGACTCAAAATTAGTTAAGGAGCTTAGTTATTAATACTAAAAAGGTTTATTTGATTTTTCGCTTTTAATTTTTTTTTTCCTTGGTTTAATTTTTTGTTTGAAATTTTTCATTTTTTTTTTCATTTTTGGAAGCGTGTAAGTTTTTAAGGAAAAGCCTAAGAACTTTTGTTTACATGAAAGTCCCCCTTTGATTTTCGACAAGGAATAGCCCCCTAAAAACTTCCGCACTCATTTGGTAACACCCTGTATATAGATTGGTTAGGATATATGTAGATTGAAATGGAGTGTGATAATTTCATGAAATTCCTAATACTCCAAAGTACTGCACTGAAGCAGAAGGAGGAACCCACTAGCTTTTTTTATAAACTTAGGTGTAGGTAAAATGAAACAGACTTTCTCAAACAAATACCAAAAAATATTTTATATTGCTAATACATTTTCTTGATACCACATAATTTGTACCATTCATCTTATTCATTTATTTGCTCGAGAACTTTTAAAAATAGCACAATCGCAAGTTCATTTCTATTTTTAAACATCATCAGCAGTTTATCATTTGCATACAAAATAAAAGTATCAAAAGATAACAATTTTGTTTTCATAGAGATTCGTAGAGATCCAATGTTCGTAAATACTCGATCGATACAATGATAAGGATCAGTAGGGAATGGAAGAACATTTGATACAATTATAATTTTAGATGAGGAAAGTTCCTAATTGTATATTTGATTATAGTAAATATTACTCGAAAATAATGTTGAGCGTGTGGATATCTGCAATTTTATCATGAAAGATTTGAATGTGTTTTTTTGTGGTATTGTGTACTAGCTAGAATGATAGGAATGCACCACAAGCCTTCCAGGCTTAGGCATTCACTCCAGACTAGCTAACCATGCAACTTAATTTAAGAAAATTATCAATATGATCCAATGTAATACTTACCTCATCACCTCACTGAATAAAGAAAAACCGCGATGAGAAGCTATACGCCTTCCGTTTGGTGAGATAAAAGTTCATCCCAAACATTTTTGAAATCGGGCAGGGCCCACTCCAGTACGAAGGGAAAATGTCTATCGACTTTATCGACGATTTCTATATGTCTTCCGTTATAAAAATTTTGTTTAGAAAGTGACTTGTAATATCTGACAAAGCGGAAGACGATTTGGTTGAGGCGCACTACTCGAAACCTATTTTTGAAAATTTTTGTCCCCAAAATCGATCATTCCAAAAATTCGACGTCTCCTATATGCTTAATTTTGTGTTCCTTTACTTTGTTATGGTCTTCACATCGGGAAAATCGAGTGGAAGACTTCTTTAGTAGGGCCCGGCCTCAGGGTTGACCAAATAAACAAATTGAAAAACTCGCGGGAGCTGCTAAGTTGAAAAATCGAAAACTGCACTTGGGTTCAATCTTAACTTCTCAAATTTTGCATGCGGAGCTTCCTGGCCAAACCTAATTTCCAAAGGGAAGACTTTTTGGCCATTTTTTCACCCCTTCCCTCCACTTCGAATTTCCTCTATTTTCTCTGTTTATTCCTGATAATCTTTTTCGTTTGAAAATTTTTCTCATCAATAATTCAGTGTATAAAGTTTAAAAAATTTACCTCAACTAGCAGTTAATGATAACAGGAATACATTTCAACCCCTATATAAGGACTGTTCACCCCCGCCGGCTCAAATAATCTATTTGAGCGAAGAAGAGCACATAGATGAACTCAGGGAGATGAATGAATCCCACCAAATGAATTCTTTGGAGTTAGGCTCGTTAACGGTTTATAAATAAATAAAGTTATGAACAATTCTTACCAAAAAATAAATAAAAAAACTTGAGAGGTGTCAATGGACACCCGGATGGAACGAAGTTCCTTTCGATTAATTATTGAAGGAATTGTAATACATTTTTTTTTTTAAGTTATAATCAAAAGCGTTCAGAGAAATTTGAACTCTTCTCCAATTTTTGATTGATGAGTTTGAGATTTACAGAAAAATATAAAACTTTTTTGTGTTTACCAGTGAATAAATGTATTTGCAATTTCTTTCTCTCACGATATTCTCTACATCTTTGTGCATGTGTCTTTTTCCTTGATGTTATAGTTTCTACCTCAGTAGTCGATGCTTTAGTTGATTCGCTATTGAAATAAAAAGCAAAAAAATTGTACATATACATACACACCCACACACACACACATATATATATATATATATATATATATATATATATATATATATATATGCACTCTGTCTATTCTTTCGTACACGTCATAGATGCGCGGGACTTCGTAAACACAACAGAGTGTGTATATATATATATATATATATACTCTCTCGACTTCGTAAACACAACAGCGTATAGGTTAGAACACGCACGGCTTGCTAAATACATACGCATTGATATTGTAATATTAAACTATAATTTGCTTTTAAATTTATTAAAGTTATGACGCGTACACTTGCTAAACACACAATAATGGAGAGCGCGTATGACTTGGTTAGCACAATAGTAAAGAGAGGTTATAATGCGTACTTGCTAAAAATACATAATCATTTATTATTGTCTGTATAAAATCTCTACTTACCTAACTCCATCAGCAATATCCGGAACTTGTGCAGAAACACTGTCAGGATTCATTATTGTTATTATTTTTTATTATTTATTATGTACAAAAAACCTCAAAACTCAACAAAAATAATCGTCGCGACACCACACTGTTCAATAGAAAGACGAAATGAAAATAACTGGCTTGCTTTCTATGAGAGAGAGAGACAGACAGAGAAACACGCGCACGCCGCACGGCTTAAAACCATAGCGAAAGTCTCGTTACACATTTTGGTCTTAATTTATTCCGTCTAGCCCTCTTTCGCAACGCGCGATAAGGAACTACGTTCCAATAAAGTTACAAACAATTTTTACCAACAAATTATCAAAAATGATTTTGGTGTCAAAAATGATTTCGGTATAATTCATTCTCTCACATTTGACCAATTGCAACACTTTTTTGGTTTCAAATTACTGATTGATTATTAAAAGTGTAATATCTCCTGTGAAACATTTGTTTTTCTAGTTGATATAGCTTACAAATTGTTTGAATTGTTCAAGAAAGTTATAACAAGTATGGAAAAATGTTATATTTATCAATGTATAACAACAAGTAAAATAGATTACCAGGAATAAACAGAGAAAATAGAGGAAATTAAAAGGAGTGGGAAGGGGTGAAAAGTTGTCCAGAAAGTCTTCCGTTTGGAAATTATGTTTTCTGGCCACTGAAGGAGCTCCTTGCAAAATTTGGAAGCTTAAGATTGAACCAAAGTGTAATTTTCGATTTTTCAACTTAGCAGCTCCCGCGAGTTTTTCAATTTGTTTATTTGGTGAACCCTGAGGCCGGGCCCTAATAAAAAAATAGTCCACTCGGATTTTCTCGAGGTAAAGACCATAAAGTGAAAGAACACAAATTTAAGCATATAGGAGACGTCGAATTTTTGCGATGATCGATTTTGGGGCCCAAAATTTTCAAAAATAGGATTCGAGTAGTGCGCCTCAACCAAATCGTGTTCCGCTTTGTCAGATGATTACTAGTCACTTTCTAAACAAAATTATCATGACGGAAGACATTTTTCCTTCGTACTGGCCGATTTCAAAAATATTTGGAATTTGGGGTTTTCGAGGGATGGACTTTTACCTCACCAAACGGAAGACATATGTGGGTCATCGCGTCTCTCTAACTATTACCTATGAATCTAGAAATGTTTTCGAAACATGAAAACGCGGCCAGCAGCACCCCAAAACTATTGATCACGTCCGCGTTCTTATATTATGGTTTTACTATGGTTTTAGCGGAACTCTATGTCTCTGAACTCTCTGCAGGCGCGTATTGGTAAACTTTTGCTGTGCTGTGTTAAGCTGGCGTCTCACGGCGCGATACTTGACGAGCTCGGCTTGGGGATTGTCGAGTCTCGCGTCGTGAGAACGGTCGACTCGCGTAGGATCGACACTTGTCAAGCGTAAGCTCGAGGTGGCTCGACCGTTTCGATAAAATGTCGGTAAATTCCCGAACAATGAGGTGGGCGTTCAGTGTAGTGTATTTTTACACGCTTTATATTAGCTTCACTTGTATGTTTGTTTGTTTGTTTGTTTGTTTGTTTGTTTGTTTGTTTGTTTGTTTGTTTGTTTGTTTTGTAACCGACTCCTTTGGGCGCGATTTTGACCCACTTCCAGACGTTCGAATGATTTGGAATTTGGCAGGTGTACATAATTCCAGTGACAATGCATTGAGACATTTTTGTGTGGAGAAAAACCAAAATGGTGGCTCCAATATGGCGTACGAGTTTTGTGATTATGGTCCGATTCGCTTCAAAATTGGTATCCAAGGATTTTTGTGGTCGGAGATTATGATTCTTTTGTCAAAATTGAAAAATTCAGAATGGCGGCTCCAAAATGGTGAATAAGTTTTGTGATTATGGTCTGATTTTATTCAAAATTGGTATGTGGGGGTTTTTGGGGTCGAATATTATGATTCTTTGTAAAAATTGAAAAATTCAGGATGGCGGCTCCAAAATGGTGGCCGAGTTTTGTGATTATGGTCTGATTCTATTCAAAATTGGTATGTGGGGGTTTTTGGGGTCGAATATTATGATTCTTCTGTATAAATTGGAAAATTCAAGATGGCGGCCGAGTTTTGTGATTATGGTCCGATTCTATTCAAAATTGATATGTGGGGGTTTTTGGGGTCGAATATTATGATTCTTTTGTGAAAATTGGAAAATTCAAGATGTCGGCTTTAAAATGGTGGCCGAGATTCGTGATTATGGTCTGATTCTATTCAAAATTGGTATGTGGGGGTTTTTGGGGTCGAATATTATGATTCTTTTGTGAAAATTGAAAAATTATAGATGGCGGCTTTAAAATGGCGGCCGAGTTTTGTGATTATGGTCTGATTCTATTCAAAATTGGTATGTGGGGGTTTTTGGGGTCGGAGATTATGATAACCCAATTTGATAAGATTATTCAAGTTTTTTATTTGCAAAAAAATAATAAAAATAATAGTTTAGAAAAAACTAAAGAAACACGCTTTTATAAATAAACCACACTAAAAAGTAGGAAATAAATAATAGTTTAAAAAAACTTAAAAACATGGTTTTATAGAAAACCAGACTAAAAAAATAGAAAATAAGAAAGAAACGTATTTTATTTTTGAAAAAGCGAGGGATGCATGGTATCAATAATTACATACACACCGAGGCGATACAATGCACCCCACGCTTTTTTTCAAATAAAATACATAATTTTCTTATTTTCTATTTTTTTAGTCTGGTTTTCTATAAAAGCGTGTTTTTTAGTTTTTTAAACTATTATTTATTTATTACACGCTTTATATTAGCTTCACTTGTATGTTTGTTTGTTTGTAACCGACTCCTTGGGCGCGATTTTGACCCACTTCCAGACGTCCGAATGATTTGAAATTTGGCAAGTGTACATAATTCCGGAGACAAATTTTTGTGTGGAAAAAAAACAAAATGGCGGCTCCAATATGGCGTACGAGTTTTGAGATTATGGACCGATTCGCTTCAAAATTGGTATCTGAGGGTTTTCGTGGTCAGAAATTATGATTCTTCTGTCAAAATTGAAAAATTCAAGATGGCGGCTCCAAAATGGTGGACGTGTTTTGTGATTATGGTCTGATTCTATTCAAAATTGGTATGTGGGGGTTTTTGGGGTCGAATATTATGATTTTTTTGTAAAAATTAGAAAATTCAAGATGGCGGCTCCAAAATGGCCGCCGAGTTTTGTGATTATGGTCTGATTCTATTCAAAATTGGTTTGTGGGGGTTTTTGGGGTCAGATATTATGATTCTTTTCTAAAATTGAAAAATTCAAGATGGTGGCTTTGAAATAGCGGCTGAGTTTTGTGATTATGGTCTGATTCTTTTCAAAATTGGTATGTGGGGGTTTCAATCAATCAATCAATCAATATTTATTTCCATTTTTTCGACATAGTTTACATGTATTGGAATTGTCATTTAGTTAGTACAATTACATCAGTATATCTAAATAAAAAATTACACTTATATATATAAAAAAAAGACATGCATAGTATATATAGAAACCAACAATAGACTAATAAAAATATCAAAATATCAAAAAAGAAACACTTTCGTCAAACATAATTATCACAAAGTCTAATTATCACAAAGTCTAGTTTTGTATAAAATCACCTATACTATAAAAACATTCTTTCAATAAAAAATTCTTCAACTCATGTTTGAATGAAGAAAATATGTTAATACCCTTCAGTTCTTCCGGAAGATTGTTAAATATTTTGAGTCCAATATGATCAGGAGCACATGAATTTATTTTTTTTCGAACTAAATTAACATGAAAATGGTGCTTGTTCCTTGTTTCATAACCATGAATATCAGAATTTCGCATAAAAGTTCCCTTATTTTTGAAAACATGGACACAGGTTTCGAAAATGAAGAGGCATGGAAGTGTCAAGATACAAAATGTTTTGAAAAATGTCGTACCTGGTGCATTGCCCCACAGGCAAATGCCATATCTGAGTCTTGATTCAACTTCAGCGTAGTAAACATTCAACATCTGTTTCACTTCTAGTACAGTTCGTAAATTGATGAATAGATATCTTAAAGAATTTAGTTTGGAACATAATTGTTGGCAATGGGATTTCCAGGAGAGGTTTTCATCCAGAGTCACCCCCAAAAACCTAACCACATCATGTGTATTGCACAAAGTGTTTCCTTCGATTTTAACTTCAAGGTCATCAATAGTTTTTTGACGGGAGTGAATTCTTAACATCTGTGTTTTTTTAATATTGAAAAATAAGTTTCTGCTATTGAAAAAAGATGATACTGTATTAAGTGTTTCAATACATTTCGATATTAGGTGTTCATTATCTGTGGAGGACAAAACCAATGAAAAGTCATCTGCATACGCAGTATAATCTGCGTACCAATTATAGCATCTAGGTGATTTACATACAAAATGAATAAAATTGGGCCCAAGATGGAGCCTTGGGGAACACCCATTTCGACTTCCCTACTACTCGAACGTATGGTTTTGATTTGGCTTTCGTTTTTGAACTGCATCGTGACAATTTGTTTCCTGTCTTTTAAAAAAGATGAAATCCAGTTTAATGGTATACCTCTTATGCCTAAACTCTCCAATATATCTAGCAGCTTCTGATGGTTCACACAATCGAAAGCTCTGCTCAAGTCGCAAAATATTGCTACAGGGCATTCATCCTTATCGATAAACTGGGCAATGCGTTTATGGAACGAATACATTGCCGTAGATGTAGACATTTTATGACGGAAACCGTGCTGACTGTTGCTTATGACTTCGTGTTTTTCCAAGAATGATGAAAGTCTATCCAAGAATGCATATTCAAAAACTTTTGCGAGACTATATGGTACAGTTACCGGGCGATAATTCTCTAATAGAGTACGATCATTCTTCTTGAAGAGAGGTACAACCTTTCCAGTTTTAATGCTTTGTGGAAATGCTCCAGATTTTAAGGACATATTAACTAAAATTGTCAATGGCTCAATAATCACCCTCAATACTCTCAACAATACAAATCCTGGAACTTCATCCAATCCCGCAGATTTTTTGTTTTTTAATCGTGAATTCAATAGAGTATACAATTCATCCTCAGAAAAAGGTTTCAGAAACAGACTATAGCAATTGAAATTATTCTTGGGCATAGTAAACTCATCATTACATATATTTTCCATTATTTGTTTGGGTGCATCTATGAAAGAGTTATTAAATTCCTCAGCAACTTTATTAGGATCAACTTCCAAATAGCCATTCAAATTCAACGTAATATTATTTATTCCTTTATGTTTGTTTGTCAAATCAGCCACTACTTCCCAGGAGGCCTTCATATTATTTTCAGCATTTGAAATGCGATTTTGATAATGACATTTACGCTTTTGTTTGATCAGAGAAATATGTTTCCGCTTCGATTCCTTGTAAGCAGTGCCCAAGTTTGGATAAATTTTTTGTAATATGTACAGATCTTTCAGAGCTCCACTAGAACGAATGACCTCGCTATCAACCCATTTTTTACCAGTATCGCGATATATGAAAGTTTCTGTAGGGAAAGCCCCGTCAAAATGATACATGAACGTATTATAAAAAGTTTCAAAAGCCTCATCGAAGTTACGAGCAGAATCAATTTTGGACCAGTCTTCATTCTCAAGATTCTTTTCAAATTGAATGATGTTATTCATCCGGAAGTTTCTTTTCAAACATTTTGTTTGTTGTGGTTGTGATTGTTTTCGATACAGATCAAGTTCCAAGAAAATTGATCTATGATCTGATATATTATTATCAAATACCCCACATGTTCCTTCATTTTCGAAATTTATAAAAATTTGGTCAATTACCGTGCATGAAGTGCTCGTGACACGTGTTGGCCATGTAATGATCGGACTCAAATTAAACCCTGCTAGTAATGTTGCTAATGTAAAGAAATTGCAGTTTTTATACATGTCAAAGTTGAAATCTCCACAAACAATTATATTTACTTTGGATTTATAGAGATGGTCCAATAAAGAAGACAAATTTTCAAAAATATACGTTCATCGCCACATGGAGATCGATAACAATTCAAAATGATATATTGCGAGTTACCCTTTTGAACGTTACAGCACAAAATTCAGAGTGTTGTTCTACACAATACTGCGATACATCAATATTTTTTTATTGGAAATTTAATTTTGTCCAAATACCAACACCTCCACGTTGTTTGTTCATTCGACAGAAAGAACTAATTAAATGGTAGCCTTCAATATGGCAAAAATCAAGTGAGCCTGTCTTTAGACCTGTTTCAACTAAACAAATGAATTTCAAATTCTTAGCATAATTTATTTCACTGATAATCGAATTAATTTCATCCGTGGGGTTGAATATTATGATTCTATTGTAAAAATTGGAAAATTCAAGATGGCGGCTCAAAAATGGCGGCCGAGTTTTGTGATTATGGTCTGATTCTATTCAAAATTGGTATGTGGGGATTTTCGGGGTCGAATATTATAATTCTTTTGAACAATTAAAAATAAATGGCGCCGAGTTTTGTGATTATGGTCTGATTCTATTCAAAATTGGTATGTGGGGGTTTTTGGGGTCGGAGAAAAAACTAAAAAAACACGCTTTTATAAATAAACCACACTAAAAAGTAGGAAATGAATAATAGTTTGAAAAACTAAAAAACACGCTTTTATAGAAGAGCAGACTAAAAAAATAGGAAATAAGAAAAAAAAAATTTATTTAAAAAAAAGCGTGGGGTGCATGGTATCAATAATTATATAGTACATTACACACCTAGGGCAGTAAAGTAAGAAATGTCTCAGATCACAGGTAATTGTTGGACGAGGCGATATCATGCACCCCACGCTTTTTTTTAAATAAGATACATTTTTTTCTTATTTTCTATTTTTTTAGTCTGCTTTTCTATAAAAGCGTGTTTTTTAGTTTTTTCAAACTATTATTTTTTCAAGTTGCATCGAGAAACGATTACACGTTGAGAACTCAAATTTAGTAGGTGGGCTCAGAAAGGATTAGAGTACTATCTGAAAATATTGAGATGGAATTCTTTTCGAAAATTGAGATTTTTTTTGGCGAAAATTGAAGGAAATACGCCAATACATGCTTTTTTTTATTTCAAACGAAAGAACCATGAAAATAGTTCAACATCCAATCCAAATCCAAAGGCTCTGTTGTTATACCACTGTATAAAAAAGGAGATAAAACTATGACGACTAACTATCGACCAATCTCATTAATAAGCCACATTTCAAAGATATTTGAGATGATAATCAAAAAAAGGTTGAATTCATACATGAACAAATATAACATCTTGTCTGACAAACAATTTGGATTCAGAGATAAAATGTCCACCCAAGATGCCATCCTAAGCTTAACCAATTACATAAACACTGCCCTGAATGAAAGCAAACCGTGTTTGTGCATTTTTATAGATTTATCAAAAGCTTTTGATACCATCAGTCACCAGCTCCTATTACAATCTTTGGAGGATATTGGCCTTCGCAACAATTGTCTCGAGCTTTTCAGAAGCTACCTTACCGATAGACACCAAGTTGTAAGGGTGAACGATATAATCAGTGAATCCAAGGTAATAGAGTACGGGGTCCCACAGGGAACTGTTTTGGGGCCCACACTATTCAACATATATATAAATGGACTATTTTCACAAAAGGGCAGTGGCGAAATCATCGGGTTTGCTGATGACACCGCTATCTTATACAAAGCAGAAAACTGGGATGATCTGAAAATAAAAGCGCAAGCGGATTTCACTGTAATTAAAAATTGGCTAGATCACAGATTACTAACACTTAATCTTGATAAAACAAGTTACTTACCCTTCAGTTGTAACAAGTCCAACACTCCTTCATTTGACTGCTTGACATTCAATATACATGGTGAACACGTTGTCATAAAACCTGAAACCAAAATTAAATATTTAGGAGTATATATTGATGTTCATCTGAGATGGGACCATCACATTACTTACGTAACAAAAAAATTACAGACCTTACTATATAAGTTCAGGCACCTCAAAAAAATCCTGCCAATGTCTCAACTTAAAACCCTATACTTTGCCTTAGTTGAGAGTCACCTCGATACGGGTTATTAGGATGGGGTGGCACAACTGATACTCACCTGAACTCTCTGGAAGTAGTACAGAGAAGGATCCTTAGAATCATTACCTCAAGAGAACCAACATATCCAACTGATGAACTTTATAAAGATGCCAAAATATTCGATGTCCGACAGTTGTATTACTTTGCGGCTAACTTGAAATATCATCAAACCAAACATATAGCACAGATTCCATCACATAATTACAACACACGACAACGACATCACTTCCTTGTTCCACAAATGACAAAATCACTTTGCCAACGAGCATATCCCTACATTGCTCCCAAAATATATAATTCATTACCTGAGAATTTGAAAAATATTAGTTCTGTAGCAAATTTCAAACAACAACTCAAATCTCACATATTCAGCAAACCTAGAAAGATTATACATATCACCATCGTTTCTTAAATATATCCAAAGTATACGCAAACTAAGACTTATTCACTGATTTCAACGTTGTCGATATAGAATAATTAGAGCGTATAAGTCATTCCAAATTTGTTTTCCTAAATCCACGGGTTGTAATTTTATTACTCCAACGATACTCTCTAGTAATGTACTTGTACTCTTATAATTTTATGTACTTCTATTATTCTTATGTACTTTTAGTATTTTAACGATTTCTGTATCGAATCTCTTAAACCACATGTTTGTAAAAAAAAAAAAAAATAAATAAAAAAAAAAAAAAAAAAGATAGAGACAGGAAAAAAAACTAAAAAATTTCCAATGACACTCTCCAGTCATATACTTGTATTTTATAATTTTATGTAATTTTATTATCTTATGTACCTCTACTATTTTAACGATTTCTGCATATTATGTACTACGTATAATTTATTTGATATTTATTGTTTTCATCTCAAAACAAATCACTTACTGAGTACTCACATTTATTCACAGTTAATTGTCATTTTATCTCTTGTAATCCACATTTTTTTTTTAATTGAAAGCCAATCTCCAAACAATTTCGTTTGGGACATTGACTTGAAATACGAAATGGGCGGGGAATTACCAAATTCAAACACATAACGAGAAATAATTCCTTCTTTAACAACATTCATAGTTCAGCCGTTCTCGGATAGAGAGCGCCACTGTAAATTTCATTCATCGACTGCTTATTATTCTTCAAAGAAATAGAAAAGTAATTTTGATAACGTCTTTAGAAGTAGCATAATATAGAAATTGAAAGTTTCGGATTCGGATATGATTCATAATCGTATCATGGAGAGTAATTTGGGGAAGGATAAATAAAAATCAACAATTAGTGACGGGGTCCAGAGGTTCAATGTGGATAATATAACGAAGCTTTTCCTGATTGAAAATAGGCACACGAGAAATGATTTGTACAATCTTTTATTTAGTTTCACCTGTCCCGGTGTTTGTCTGTCTGTCTGTATTGTAATCAAATCTTGCAAGTTACATTTGATCCACTTCTAATCGTCCGAGTGATTTGAAATTTGTACATAATTCAGGTTACAATGCATTATGGAATTTTTGTTGGGAGAAAAACAAAATGCGGCTCCAATATGGCGGACAATTTTTGTGATTATGGTCCGAATCTATTCAAAATTGGTATGTAGGGGTTTTCGGGGTCAGAGATTATGATTTTTGGTCAAAATAAAAAATTCAACTTGGCGGATCCAAAATGGAGGACGAGTTTTATTATTATAATAATAATAATACTTTATCTGCCACTGGGGTACGATATGTACATATGGTATGTCAATAATTAGTAATAAATATAGAATATAATGATAGCACGATAAACACGAATAAAATAGGTAGATGAAGGTCGTACAGCAATACAAGTGTATATATATACATATATATATATATATATATATGTATATATGTAAAAGTCGTGCATATAAACTACATATTATACATATGGAAAAAGCGTCATAGATAAGTATAAATACACTTTGAATAATAGAAAAAAATGGACTAAAATTAAAAATACGTGCTTATCGGAAATCTTCATCCAGGAATTCATCACAACTATAGTAACATTTCTGCAGCAACAGCTGCTTCACTCTGCCATGAAACACTCTATCAGAGGTAATTTGCTTGATCTCTTCAGGTAATTTATTATACAGAATTATTGCATTATATAAAGGGAACTTTTTATATTTTGTTGTCTTGTGGATTTGGAAAACGCAAAAGATCCCCATGACGGGTATTCTAACTGTGCGCCGTTGAATTTGTTTCTATTTCTTGGATGTTTGATCTAGCAAAACCTATACTTTTAAGAATATATATGGAGAAAGCCGATAGTAATTTTTCCCTAATGAAAACTGGTTTACAGCTGTCTCTGTGGTCCATGCTGATAATTAATCTAATAATGCGCTTTTGTGCTACGAATGCTCTGTTTATTTCACTACTGCTATGATATTGAGCGACATATGTGAATATGACATTGCAAAGTAGATTTCAAGTAGACCTGCTGTGTTCATGCATGATTTCATATGCCTCAAAGCAAAGAAAGCCTTGTTTAGTTTGTTGCAGACATCTTTTATTTGCAGGTTCCATGATAGACTTCCATCCAAATAAGTTCCTAACAATTTTACCTCACTGCTACCCCTGATTTCGTCAATAACCTGTGGGTCGTCTGGAACATTTTTTTTCTGATTCACTGTTACTGTTTTACTGGAGTTTAGAATTATTCTGTTTCGCTGACACCAGGAGCTAAAACCGTCGATTATGCATTTCACCTTACTAAGCAGTACATCAATATTCCCCCCTGTAACTGTGATAGTTGTATCATCTGCAAACATAGTAAGGTGGCAATCTTCCAGATAATCTGGCAAGTCATTAACATACAGCAGAAAGAGCAGAGGTCCGAGCACTGATCCCTGTGGCACTCTAATCTAAACGTCATTGTAACTTGATCTGGAATTTTCACATTTTACTGTCATGGTGCGTCCTTCGAGGTAGGATTTAATCCATTTCAACACGTTACTGGGGAAACTAAGTTGGGATAGTTTAGCAATTAAAAATTCAGGAGACACAGTGTCAAACGCTTCCGTTAAATAAAAAAATAAAGAATATTACTCGAATCTAGTTCTTTATAGATAAAATTCAGTGAGTGATATATTGCAGTTTCTAATGATTTACTCTTTCTGAATCCATGTTGTTCTTTGCACAGTATATTATTTACCTCCATAATAGTTAGTTAGTAATCCTGTTTGATACTATCTTCTAAAAAAAAATTGCCAGTGAACAGAGCAAAGAGATTATGGAGATAATGCATTATGATATTTTTGTTAGGAACAAAATGACGGCTCCAATATTGCGGACAATTTTTGTGATTATGGTCCGATTCTAGTCAAAATTGGTAACAGGGGGTTCTCGGAATCGCAGATAAGGATTTTGTTTGTCAAAATTCAAAAATTCAACATGGCGGCTCCAAAATGGTGGACGAGTTTTGTGATTATGATCCGATTCTATTCAAAATTGGTGTGTGGAAGTTTTTGTGGTCGAAGTTTTTTTTTACTTACATGCTTTTATTTAGTTTCACCTGTCCCTGTGTCTGTCTGTAATCAAATCTTGCAAGTTAAATTTGACCCACTTCTAATCGTCCGATTAATTTGAAATTTGGCAGGTGTACATAATTCCGGTGACAATGCATTATGAAATTTTTGTTAGGAAAAAAATGGCGGCTCCAAGGTAGCGGACAATTTTTGTGATTATGGTCCGAAATAAATTGGATAGAAATTACTAAACTAGTTATTTAACATCATAAATACTAAAAAATCAAGAATAAATAAACGAAAAAAAAAACTTTTATTGTTGTTAATAAAAACAGAACTAAGAAGTTAAAAATATAAATTATACAAAAAAGACAAGCTTTTATTATTCAAATGTACTAAAAAGGAAAAAAAAAATTTAATTGTTTGATCTAGGTTATTCTGTGAGTAACAGATTCAAAAGCTTGCTGCGGATACAAAATAGGTAATCTTGCGCGGCAAGATTTTGAATCTGTTACACACAGAATAACCTAGGTCAAACAATGTTTTTTTTTTCGTGCATTTGTATAATAAAAGCTTCTTTTAAAATCTTTATTTTTTTATTTTTTTCTAAACTTCCTTCTGAGGGTAGTGCACCTCTTTGGCAGTTAATTTATTCAATATTTCGAAAAAAAAAATAATTTAATTGGGAAATAAATTGAAAAATATTTCCTTAACATTATTGACATCATTTCCTTCATTTATCATAAATTTACATTTTCAAAATAAATTTTCTCAGTTATGATTGCACCAAATTTGAAAAACTTAATATTGCTGAACAGAGAATGAAAATTATTTTCGAACAAGGAGCCACACGACCCCATTCCCATTTAAAATTTTTGAGGGGGCACTCATAATTCAGAGGAGGTGCAAGAAGAGGATAATATTTTCATACTGTAAATTGTAAAATTGGAAATAGAAATCGACGTGTTTCAGGTATTCTAAAGAAATACACAATAATGCTAAAAATGAATTTATTCTATACCTATGGACCGCACTGTATAAGTAAGCAGAGTGTGGAACATAGTATCTTCTCAGGCAATAGGCTTTTTCATTTAGATGACAAATGACTAACTTTGTTTACCTGTCAGACCCAACGGCATTGACGGTGAATTTTTTTTTTTAAAGGAAATAAAATATTTCCGAGTTTTCCTATGGATAGTTGACTTGAATTTACATGGAGAAGAAAACTCACCATTAGAAAATATTCGTGTACATTATTTTACCTACGAATGAAAGGTTTTTGGTGGTATAAAATAGGTAATAATCTGAAAATACCGCTAATTTTGAACTAAGCCAATCTCAAATTGTTATTTCAAAACTAACCAATGGCTATTCACTTTCCCAATAGCCAATCAGACTTTGGGTCTCAAAACGAGCGCATGCGCCTTAAAAAATCATCTAAATGAAAAGGCCTATTCCGATCTACTTACAGAACGACCCTCCGACTAGCGGGTTATTGGCTCAGTCGGACAATCAGTGGTTCTCGAGGATTTCATAAAATTTATTGTAATATTTTATATTTAACATAGATTGGCGATTTGAACAAAAAACAACAGATTATTATTGCATCTACATTTCATTAAAAAAAATATAAAAAAGTTGACATAGCTGTGTGGCCCAAAAGTACTAGGTACAGCCACGGGACGGTTCTGCCTAAAACAAAATGAATACGAAAACATTTCATCCTTAATTTCCAACAGGACATAGCATATATCATAATACTTCAAAATAGGGGAGTGCCGCACAATTTGCCAACTTAAAAAAAAACCTTCAAAAGTTCTGCCTCTCCAATGTTAATTGTTCGACTTCGGTTGTATAGAAAATCGCCAATTTGATATACCAATTTAATTACTTTTGGTCATGAAGCGCTTATAAATTTCTAGTATCAAATGTGTCATTCATAGAGATTTTATGTCTAAATATGTGAACAGTTGGTAGCACAAACAATATTCTGGGAAAAAATATTGACAGATGACAGTCGATAATGCACGAAAGCACGAATCAGATTGGGACAGGCACCAACACTCGAGTTTTAGAGACAAAGATCCCTATTAATATAACTAAAAAATATAAACACTTTGGTACTAAAAATAAATGATCCAGCATATTCAGTTTGTGATTCTCTACACAACTCTGATGATATTATTACAATTGGAGAGGCAGAAGTTTTTGAAGTTTTTTTTTATGTTGGCAACTTGTGCGACACTCCCCCCTATTGAGGATGTTTACCACACCTCATATACTTCATTAGCGATTAATGTGTAGTTCCTTTGTTCTCACTTTCAGCGATAATTTATGCTCCATTAAAATAATTATAATAAGTATCCAGCGTATTTCGTAAACAGAAAATATTTCTACAACAAACAAATTGCTTAAATAATCTATTGGAATAATTTCACTCTGACAGATATGAAATGTATTTTTTTAAATGAATTGAATTCTGGTTTCATATCATTGTGTATCTCTGGTTCTCTAAACGATATTTCAATGGTAATATTCCAGGAGTGACAATAAAAAATCTATATTAATCCATATACAAGAGGTCTACTTTATTCTACCACATCTATGAACACATTACCCAATTTCAATAAATTTGATTTGAAAAAATCGTTCACAAACTTTAAATATAACATATACATATTTGGTTGAGTGGAAGAGCAAACACTTGCATCGTCAGGTGGTTTTTGCCTTTTGACAAAATACCACATAATTATTCACTTTGTAGTTATAATAGTCTGTTAAGAGTAATCTGTCAATGAAAGCATTTATTATTATTTTTATTATTATTATATGGGTATATTTATCCCCTTATTACAGCTCCAATACTCAATCTTTCGTTCCAAAGGTTTCAATGTTATTTTGCCGTATTTTATCATAATATTAGTTGTAAAATAATAGTACATTGTGTTTCTAGTAGTGAAAGCAATACATTCTCGGACAACAAGCATTGAAGTCTGGGAATGTGCTTTGATTACCATCTTATTGCCTATGAAATCGTTTCCTTGCAATCACTGTTTGTTTATTGTTATGACAAAAGTCAGAGATTCACTACTTATTTCGGTTTAATACCTACTTATCCCTAAAAAATATTTAAAATGGACAGTGATGATGATGTCCAGGTGTACGAGACACCACCAGAGTTAGTAAATGCTGCTGAAACTGCCATCTTAAATTTATTGCCAAATAAATCCAAGGCAAAATATGAATACGCTTACAAACGTTTCATGGATTATTGCCAAGAAAAAAAGACGACCTCCCGATCTGAAAATGTCAAAATTGCATACTTTTCCGATTTATCTACAAAGTTGAAGGCATCCACGTTATGGTCAAATTAATCCATGCTGAGAGCTACACTTAGTACAAAAGAATATACGCTGTACTCAAACTGCCCTTACGGTAGCCTACTAAAATGCCGTTATTTTATTGGATTTGCTTGAACTGCCGTCAAACGGTTGCAAACTAAAAATGCCGTTAATCAATCATTGCTTTATCCGACAGCTTAGCCTAGCATGATCAGTATACTCTATCCCAAGTTTATTTTGGTCAGAGTAGAGCAGGGCTGATCATTATTCATATTGTTGATTATTGTTGCATGTCAATAATCAGTCCATGTCCTACTCTGTCTAGATCAAACTTGCAACAGAGTTTATTTCCGATAAAATATAGCATTCATTTTCAGACTTTTATTGAGAACTATTCACCGAGAAATGAAAGAATGTTAGAGATAGCATTCTCTACAAAACCAGAGTTTCGATTTGGGTCGCCTACACAATCCTGCACAACGAATCTGTCTCCATAGAAGGCACCCTCGACAACAAAATGCCGTATAATTTTTCTGTGTGTCTGCACCGCACACAGAACAAGGCCAACGTTGCCGAAGTCGTTTCTGCTCGACTAGATTGACAATTTTGTCAAAAGCTTCCTCTGTGCAAAAACTTCTAAAAATAGGAATTTATATCGTTAGCTATTCAACTTGGTAAATAGAACGTATCGATAATAATAATAGCTTTAGTAAGACTTATCAACTTTTCTTTCAGAACTGGCACCTTCCCTTCATTCCTGAAAACTTCAGTGGTCATCCCTATACACAAAGGGGGTAACGTAAGTGATGCCTCTATCGACCACTATCTATCATGCCGAGTTTAGCTAAAATAATAGAAAAATTGGTAAAACATCGCATCCATAACTATTTCCTAAGTAATAACACAATTAGTTCTAATCAATTTGGGTTCCAACAGAACAAAGGTACCAACGATGCCCTATTTTCGTTTATGTCAGAGGTATACAGGAAAATCAACGTCGGAGAATGCGCTGCGGCAGTATTCTGTGATTTTTCCAAAGCGTTTGACTGCGTGAATCACGAAATACTGCTCCAGAAGCTGCAACACTACGGCTTTCGCAATACAAGTCTGGATTGGATCAAATCCTACTTGTTGAATCGGAGGCAGTTAGTGCGCTGTAGTACAGACTCAAACATAGCTAATATCCAATATGAAGTGCCACAGGGGTCTGTTCTTGGTCCAATCCTGTTTTTGCTATACATAAATGATATCACCGGTTTGAATATAACGGCAAAAATCACTCTCTTTGCAGATGATACTACCTTCCTATGGCACGACAAAACTGCGCAAAACCTACACGATAAAATAGAGAGAGAGTAACAGTAATACAAAAATAGTGTCACTCTAATTGTTTAGTACTAAACTTGAAAAAAACTAATATCATAACATTTCGTTGCAATCTCCCAGAAATATCTACTGGTACTGACCACTTATGCAATAAAACATCATCTAAGTTTCTCGGGTTAGATATTGATATAAGTTAAAATTTGAAATCCATATTAAATCCCTCTGTAGTAAGTTGGCATCTGGATGCTACGCCATACGGGTAATTTCGAATGAGCTAGGATACTCAGCAGCAAGGACTGCTCACTTCGCTCTCATAGAGTCACATTTGAGGTATGGTATCGCATTTTGGGGAGGATGTAGTCAATACCTACTACAAAATGTATTCGTTCTGCAAAAAAGAGCTCTAAGAAATATTTGTAAAGCCAAACCAAGAGATTCGTGTCGAGAGCTGTTTATAGAGCACAGAATCTTAACAGTTATATCCCTTCACATTCCGGAATCAGTCAGCCTCATACACAAGAACAAAAATATTCTTGAATTAACTGATTTGCAATACAACACACGACAACAGCATTAGACTACCAAGACCTACCAACACTATGGTAAACGATTCCATTATCTACAATGGCGTCAAAATTCACAATCACCTGCCTCGTAGCACAAGGAATATAACTTGCTTTAGACGTTTCAGGAAGGACATTAAAAGAAAATTGATACAGCAGCCATTTTATAACCTTAATGCCTACTTTACCACCATATTTTAGCTTCTTCTATTGTGTATTTTACATGTTATCAATCCTCATCACTCTCATATATATTTTACCTCATTTTACATGCTTAGCCTCAACTTTTATATTTATTTTAATTTTAATTTTATTTGCATATTACTTATTGTATTTATACTCTACAAATTCATAATATTTTAATTATTTACAATGTAACATTATCAACAGAATCTTCACTTTATTTTATAGTCTTACCGTTGTATCGTGTATTTTCGTGTTCTGTTGTGTGCGTCTATCATATTTTAAATTTTTTTCACAGACACTTTTATTTATACATTTTTATTATACTATTTGTATTCATTGTTACTAAGCTTTGTCCACGAGAACTTTTTCTTCTGACAATAAAGTATATATTGATTGATCGATTGATTAATAGACTTACCTAATCATGTGGATATCATCAAGTACGGCATCTGATATTTATTCGGGAAGCATTTTAAGATAAAAAATTTCAAGGAATTTCCCTTTTATGATATCTTTAACAATGTTACTATCCTTAACAAAGAAATTTAGAATTACATTCTGTTTTTCATGATGGGATTTCTTCGCAAATGCTACAGTATTTCTTTTCTTTTTCTTCGGTAGTCCTATGACTGTTGAATCCTGTCTTTTTGGGCATCCTCGTTTTTGTATGGAAACTGGCATCTTGATTGTTGGCACAAAGAGATATCATTAATGTTAACTATTTGATGTAACTGTTTGTTGACGTCATTTAAAACTGAATCACTGATATAGGAAAGTACATGTGCTTCATTTGGATCTGAAATCATCTCCTCCTCTATAACCACCTCGTTACAAAACGCAGGTGATTCCACAGATAACTGATCCATAGATGATGGATTTGCATTATCTAATATGAGCGCTTCATTCGTATTGCTTCTGTCTTGAAGAACCATCTCATTGCAAACCTCAAGTTCATGTGCATCACTTGCATCTGATATCCTCTCCTCTATATGCCTCTAGGGATGGAGGATCTCTGTTATATGATGCGAATGCTTCATTTATATCTTCGAGAACCACCTGGTTACAAGACGCAGGTGATCCCACAGGTAATGTACCCAGAGATGATGGATTTGCATCATCTATTTGGTGTTGCCGGAGCATGTCGCCGTGATGAACTATATCAATTAAATTTGAATGACATAGAAGATTTTGGATCTAATCTTTTGATTTAAATACCCGATAATAAAACGAACAAACCAAGATCATTTGTGATAAACGAAACGTATATGCCATTGTATAGAAAATATGTTGCATGCCGTCCTGAAAATTTTGAAAGTTGCCGCTTTTTCTTTAAAGTAGTGGGAATACATCAGTTGTTCAAAATGCCTCAAATTGTCGCAAAATTTTTAAATTTGCCATGTGCACATGAATACATTGTTTCCGTCGGTCCTCTGCGACAATTTTGGTTAATGCTGGGGTAGATTTAATTGCTTTAAAGAGGAATGGGGGATGGAAATCATCAACCGTTGCCGAAGGATATATAGAGGAATATTTTACAAATAAAGTAGACATATCAGATAAAATATTTAGAGGGAGAAGTGACAAAGAGAAATCTGCTAATACTATTAGTATTGGATAGACCCTTGAGGAACACCAGAAATAATGTGAGCTGAACGCAACAACAACATTGATTTTCTCCACCTGATATCGATCAAGAAGGTAGTATTTAAATTAAATAACTCGATAGTAGAATCGGCAAATCCATATTTCAGTTTACTGCACAGGAGGTTGTGATCAATACAATTAAATGCTTTGGTTATCAAAATGGCCATCTTTTCATCTTGGTATCTAAATATGTCATCAGTTCGATTGAGGAGGGAGGTTGTCGTGCTATGTCCTTTGCGGAATCCTAATTGGTGGAGTGGTAATATGTTATGTTCATTCACAAAAGATGAAACTTGATTATATACAATTCTTTCCAAAACTTTGGATAATATACATTAGAAATAATTGTCCTCAAATCCGTGACATTTTTTGGGAAGTTATTTTTTGCTGTAGGGTTGACAATATGTATTTCGAAAATATCGTTTTTCCTGGCGATCTTCATTAGAGTATTCATCAATGATAATTGTGACGTGTCTAGAAATAATTCAAGTATTTGTATACCGTTGTGATGTAGAAAAATAGGCAATTTTATTTTGTTGTAAGTTTTATTCTAATTTAACGGAAAGTTAAATCGATAATTTTTTTCATATTATCTATTATTGATAACTATTCCATCAATTAATCTCGAAAAATTAATAACAAAACACATTTAGGATGAAATCGTAAGAGTTGAAAACATACCAAAAATATCGTACAGAAATTTAATGGTAAAAAACGCCTTCTTAATACCATTTTAGAGTCTGCACAAAGTGCTCAATTGTCGCTCTGTACAAATTACCTCCAGAAGGGAATGCCAAAGTTGGATGACTAAAAATTAGCAAATGACACAAATCTGACATTTTTCAATAATTTGTCGAAAACTGGTAACAACTTCTGGTTTTATACATCTATTAGCACCACTCGTTGGTAATTATGACCAACAACATATTTTGAGTTAGTCACAATTCTTAGTTTATGAATAATATACCCTGAAAGAACAAGAAACTCCCATATTTCGTAGTCCCTTATATAAAATTGTTCATGGTACAGAACCCTCAGTGTGCCAGTCACACTTGATCGTTTTTTCTTCTTGTTTTATTTGCAATTTGTTACCTATTTCAAGGAACAGAAAGATTTAAATATGTATTACAATCCTGGGTTGGTGAATTGATGGACTGTCTTTTCTCCTCTTTATATACAGAGGAATGAGGATGTTCTAATGAGATTGTGTGGTTCGTGTTTCACATCCGAAATGTTCTTGTTGATCGGTATAACTAGAGAAGACTCTAACAACCCCTTTCATCAAAAAATTTAATGAATAATGGTGGCCTTCGCACTTATAGGGCTTCTAAGGGTAACTGGTTTCGATGTTGCCTTCAGCGGTTCGAATTACAATCAACGTGGCTGGAAAAAAGGGTCTAGGCCCTCAATAGTAATTTCGGGCATCTGTCGCACGCGCTTGAAATAGGATAGAGGGCATCGAACTTTATGAAGCAGAAGTCGAATACGTACATACACGTTTGGATAACGAATTTTTTACGATTCACAAATAGGAATGAGAATGATGCACGCAACGTTTATTCAGGTTAGGTCAAAATTGCAATGCAATGATACTTGAGAGAGGGAAATAAAGAGGGAATAAATGGCTAGATATATTAGCCAGTTTTTATATATCTTAGTTCTCTCTAATACAGGTTTATATCTTCATCCCCGTTAGTTTTCAATAGAAATGTTTTTTTTTATATTTTTTTAAGTGAAATTTCTGGGCGCGATGGGAATGGAATTTAAAAGACGATTTTGAGTGTAACGTTTCAAACTAAACGGTTTTGACGCAAAAAGGGCAGAAAATAGGTACTTGGCCAGAGCGAGAAAAAGAGAGAACTTTGCTGGCCTCATTTTTGTTCTCCTTTTTGTTCCATCATTCGTTTCAGATAATAGATATCCTACACAATTAGCTGGGAGGGTCTTTTTGTAGCGAAAGTGTGTAATAAAAATTTGTATAAGTGTTGCACGTATCTCAACAGTGAATAATATTTATTTAATTCATTTTTATTTATTTTAATGAAATTTCTAATTGATATAAATATGAGTAACGTCAAATAATTCTTTGAAATAAAATACGTCGAAGTTGATTTACGTTTTGAAACGTGTATAAGTTTTACGTTTTAAATGTCACGTATACTGAGTTGCACGCTTTTTGTCCCATATATTTAGTTTTTTATATATCATCTTTTTCAATATGAATATTTGTTTTTCTTCCATTTATATATATATATATATATATTTTCTTCAAATTCTCGGAATAAAGGTCGGATTCAGTCAATTCATATAATTTTTCTTAACGACGTTTCGACATGGTATTTGTCATCATCAGGTTAAAACACTAAAATTAAAAATATGGAATTTGAGACATTTAACTTGAACAGTGGGGAATAACGGGAATCTTCAGTCAGCACAAGTGTTGAATTATGAAAAACTCTTTAGTACGTTGGACCGAGCTTTCGTTTCAATTTTGAAACTTCTTCAGGGTACTAAAATATGTAAATTACATTATTGAGAAAAAATACTTAAAATGAAGGAAGTACTAACAGTAATCTGAGTGGTTGATTGATGAACATTAACTTAAAAAAGAACGCAAAATATATGTAAACTTTGTCGGAATGGTGTTATAGCTTTGACGTTTCAAGTCACTTGTAAGTGAATTAAATTCAACATTAGTTCACATGTAAGGCCCATTGCTTTTGTAACCGAAACCAGTTCGTGAAAATTAAAACACAAATCCTCTGCGAGGTAATTATCTTTGACCTGATAGAATGCCAGTGTATGATAGACAACTCGGAAAAACATCAAAAGTATATCTGTTTCCTGTTCATAAGGCTGATCAGTTTACAACACCATCCAGGCGTTCCCGATCTCGCAGTTCAAGTCGCTATTTGCATTTTATCACCGGCTCAACACCGTCCCACGGAACTTTTACTGAACACTTCTAGGATATCAAATGGAAAACGAAAAAACATGTCAAATATTTATTAAATGAAAACCTCACGTCCCGGAATAAGAGATTGAAATATCGTAGAATAGCAGAACACTTATCTCTTTGCTGCAGCTTATGTGATGCCGTTGGAAATGTTTACTATTTTTGCAATCGACCACGCGAGGGCTCATTGTTATTTTATTCATGTTGTAATACTACCCAATGGTGACCGTTGCCACTACGATGATAATAATAATAATGTTTATTCATCTGAAGTATGGTATAATATTTTCAAGTGATTTGTGGAAGTTTTCAGCTTGTGCTTGTGATTACCAGAATTATAACCGACCTCTGCCACCATGGGCGCTGTCATAGTTTCAACTATCCCCTCCAGCCTAATGCATACAGCGAATAGGGACTTCTTGGGATAGCCGCAGTTGGATATTGTTAAATCTTTTTGAATTTTATATTTTATTACCAATGCTTTCTTCCACGTATCACTCAAAAAACCGAAAAAATCGATTATGACTTACTGTTTTGGGTCTTAATGATAAGTACTTGTGGTAAATTTCCTACCCATTGCAGTCTGAGCCCACGGTAAATACACGTTTTTTCTTTGATTTGGTATCGTGTAACGTTGCAGTCAACATTGTTCCGGAATCTTCTATATCTTCAGTTATTAATTGCATATTTCTGTACGCCGACATGCACCATTCCTCCCAAAAATTTATAACACTACCATCAACAGCCTCGTTCAAAAATTTTGTGATGTTTTCCATTGTCAAAACTATTAATTTTTTTAGGTTCATACTTGTCATTTTGACGTTTCAAGAAAGCGGTTACCTTTTTATATTGTGAAATATCCGTATTTTCATTGATTTGTACCGTGCTTTTGATCATAGAGTATGTAACACATAAACTAGAAGCTTTAAGGACTTTTGCCTCTTTCATACAAATAAACCATCATTGAGTTTTCGTCAATTCCTTGGTGTTTCTCCACTCGCAGAACATATTATAAACTTTCTCATTCCTTTCCTTAGATTTCACTGGAAGTAAAGTGGAAGAATCTTCCCAGGCTGCATTTGAGATATTTCCAAGTCGTTTCATCAGCCATTTCGATAATTATTTTGAAATGTGCTCTTCGAAGATAAGTTTATCTGGATGCTCTCAAACGTTGTCAATTACAAAAAACATCCTGTTTAGACTGCTAAGTTACCGAGAAGTCAGACTACTACGTTTTTTTCAGATTTTCTCAGTAACTATTATTATTAACAGATTTTAATATAAAATGCAAAATAAGTAATTATTTACAAAATGCGAAAAAATGTATACGCACCTCGTCAGAAAAGTGTTTACTTGACTCGTATGGTATTTAAATCCTCGCTTCGCTCGGCTTCAAACTCACCATATTCGTCAAGTAAAATTCCGCTTTTCTAAACTTGATACGTAATATGCTATTATTAATTTATCTTAGTGCGCATTAAATTTTCAGGTTGGTGTTTATTTTTATTACTGCTCAAATATATTTTTGTTGTTAATTTGACCTCTTTGTAAGGCTCATAAATTCTAATTCCTATAGGTAAAAACAAATGGTTTTCGGGTTGCATAGTTGATACAGGGTAATATATTGATTCTTTTTTTTATTTTGGCACCTACTTCCAAAACATAGGTTTTTAGGACACCTTTGAAGTGTGTTTTCAACACACAACACGATATAGCTAGAAGAATGAAAATTATAAAAATGGAAATTATCTAATAATAAACAACTACTACTTATGCAAGGAATTATCGTTTCGGTTATTTCATCACCTGTAAAAAAATTAGTGCTTCTTTATCGCTGGTTGAAAAATATCACAGCCATTATCTTTCATACATGATAATAAGTAGTGAGCAGAAAATATATTCGGAAGTTTACCAAATATATTTTTTTATAGAGATTAATTTCATGACTTTATAATCTGGTGTTCACGAAGGTATCAACATAATTGAAGTATTTTTCATTTATATATTTTTGCATAACTGCAGACCATTGAATAATTCAACTGCAACATTCTTACCTGAACAACTATTTTAATTTCCTGTAAAAAGAATTGTACTTTTTTTATCGCTGGTTGAAAAATATCACAGCCATTATCTTGCATACTTGATAATAAGGTAGTGTGCAGAAAATATATTCGGAAGTTCACCAAATATATCTTTTTCATAGAGATTAATTTCATGAATTGTAATAGAACAATGGGACAAAAACAGTTTTGAATGGTATCACCAATACTACTTTTTGAAATGAAAGACATTGTGATTAATCGATAGATGGCGCGGAGGGGCACTTCAACTCAAACATTTCAAGTGGCACATCTTTGAAAAGGTAACTCAATTCTCTTTTCAACCTCTAGTTTTTTTTATTTCATTTAAACATTTTTTCACATAATGCATTTGAATTGTCAAGTATAACGAAATGTAAAATTCATATCGTGAAAAAAAAATTGACAAAATTAAAAAAAAATGGATGTCTTTCATTTCAAAAAGTAGTATCAATGATATCATTCAAAATAGTTCAGGTCCCGTTCAAAAGTTAACAGGGAGGGGGGGAGGCACTATAAAAAGCCGCACTCGCAATTGTGATTCCGTAGAGCAACCATAGTTGAAAGTAAAATTGAATTACCTTTTCAACGATGTGCAACTCGACCTCTCTGCCTATCGAAATTTTTAACACAAAGTTGATGTGCGCCCAGCGCTCTCTGTCGAGTAATTGTAATGCATCTTCTCTCAAAAAGTTGAACCGGTAAAACCATTAAATATAATTCATGTCTCATTTCCACATCAAACTCTCTTTGGGGTTAGCTCATTCGGCTAATGAAGAATATCACCAACTTTTGATTTTTGCCTTACAATACACCCTATTAAAAATGAAAAAATACCGTAAAAATATTTTTTTGATACGTTTTATACTTTCCGAAATATTTAATTGTTTAGCTAGGCGTACGACGACGCGGAGTCATTGGCCGCTGCGACGTCACTTTACAACGGTCGGTTGGGGCGTGCTCTGCTTCCGAGCTGTGTGTATGAAGTTTGCGTCGAAAATTGATAAAAATGTCGAATGGAGAAACTAGAAAATCGTGTATTGTGCCAAAGTGTTTGAATAAAACTACTAATGCACCCGAAAAGTTGTTTTTTATTGTTGCTTTCCAACCTAAAAGTCGAAAGAAATGGATGCAAATCATGATGTTCTGGGGTGATTCGGCATTTCACTGTACAAATATCTCTTTTAACTTTTACATATCCAATAGCGTCGTCGCCGAAGCTCTTTCTAGCCGATCTAAAATAAACGTGAGTTGATCTAATATATAAAAAATAAAATATATAAAGAATTAAATACATAAAATTGCACTTATCTACGATCATATTGAACAGGAAATCAATATGAGAGGTTTTTCATCTTAGCTTAATAATATTTAATAGGTGTAGTCGCGTGCATCGTAATAATAACCTACTTTTGAAAAAATATTTCATGGGTTCAAATTTAAAAAAGTTTAAAATGTTCTGGTTATGTTTACTATGTTAATTTTTTGTTTCATTACATATTAAAAAAATACAAAATGTAAGTCATGATCCAAACTTTGTATGTACAATAACACAGTATTGTTTTTAATAAGTCCCACCCTGTTACAAATACCTACGCATTCTTCCTTCTCAGGAACTTAATGTCAAGTAAGATGTCCATAGTAACAATATGACGTATGACGCACATTTATGAAACATTAGTAATGAGAAATATGTACTTATAGGGATCAAAAGATTTATGATAAAAAGTAAAATGTTATTAAGTAATACTTACTTTTGCATTTTTACTCCTCGCATCTCGGCGGCCAAGAAATCGGAGTTATTTGAAAAATAGTGGGCAACCATTAACCGGTTATTTCAGGCAAGTTATCAGATTGTCCTTCTTCAAAACCGTCATCCATATCCAATATTATACTTATAACACATAAAAACCTAAGTTAAAAACGTTATTGTGGTCGAACATCCGATAGCAAAGCAATTATTGAGTGTACGGTGAGAACGTTGCGTTGTAAAATGACGTCACGCGAGCATGGCGCGCTCGCCCGAAATATTTGAATAGAACGGAAACTAAAATTGTCGTAACTTCAACACTACTCGCTTGATTGAAATGAAACAAAAATAGGTGTATTTCTAAACATTTAGGCTACACGGTCATTTAGGTTTCAAGTCATTCAACAGACCCAGTGACATTCTTCATTTTCAACGAGCCAATGTGAATCGATGTACATAAAAAAGTCGTACAGCAGTTATAGGCTATTGTGAGTCAGGCTTGTCAATCTTAATTAAACTTCTTATCGACTTTGACAAGTAGTGTCAAAATTGAAACTATTGTGTACGTGTTCTACTTTTTTATGAAATCTGGAACATCATAGGCAGGTTTACACCATACAAACCTTGTACGACTTTTTTATGCACACAGCTGCACTCGAGCCATTATGGCACTTGAAAAACGATTTGAAAAATAAAAAAATTGATTTGAACCCCAGTATACCGTGTGAGGTATCAAATTGAAGGAGAGCACCCATATATTGTAAATTCATCAAGCTCCCCCCTCCAACTTTACCGTAGATCAATAAATCGCTATTTGAATGCTTTAAACTACATGAAATAACAAAACCAAAACTCAATTCGTATTGGTTGCATTGAGCAGCGTCCAAATCCGTCAAAAAACAAAGATCAAAGGAATGTCGAAACCCAGGCTCGAACCCGGGACCGCCAGAGCTTCACTCTGATAATAGTCTAAGAGCCGGTGGGAGATCGACCTTCACCGATCTGATAACTCGAGGAGACATATTTTGTATCAAATATAATTTGTAAACAAATATGCCTATACTTGCCTATCGAAAAGTGTTCATAGCTATTCTCAATTGAATTAATTTTAATCAATTTTCTTTCATCACCTTCACTCTCTTGATAACCGAATGAGTTTCATCTCAACTGATAGTTTTTTTTAACACACAGAATATGCCTAGGTAGGCTTGCCTACTTATTTCTGTGCATGGCTACCTGGCAAGCAGATGTGAACAGGTAAGTCAATATAGGTAACTACACCGATCTGTTAACCAATCGAAATTGATATCATAGGTAAGATAATTTAATTACAAAACCAATCGTATAGGCTTGCCTGCAAAAAATCGTACATAAAATATTACTGCCAAGCTATAAAGTTTTAGAATTTTAGCTATTTGATAGGTGCGAGAGAGAAAGTAGAGCATCCGAGGTCCGTGTGGTAGAACAGGACACAACATAGCAGCTGCACGCTACCTGACCGTTGAATGTACCCGAGTGCGCATACTCGTGTACATGTGAGTGACAGTGACAGCATTTATTTACACTCGACAGTAATTTTGAACTCTAATTTATTATAACTCTAATTTCGATCACAATTTTTGTATTATTTCACACTATATATAATTACAGCTATGAAATAATCAAAAATAAATAATTTAATACATTAATAAATAAAATAAAAAATTAAATTAACAAAAATTTTTTTCATTTTAAGAAAATTATAAAATTTACAAATTATAAACAAATTTTTTTTTTAAAATTTAAAAAAAAATTTTTTAAAAAAAGTGTTACTTTTAAAATTTAGTATAAATAAAGAAAAATCATCAATATAGAAAAATAAAATTTAATACATTTATGTTGTTAAAAGCGTTTATTACAAAGCATATAAAATACATAAAAAAACTAAATTCGAATATTTATTATAATTTTTATTATTCACCGTCGGAATCACCGGAAGCTGAATAATGAACATCAGATTCTAATAATTCTTCTTCATCTCCATTATCTATGATTTGTGCGATGTCATCAATTTTCAAGGGTCCCCAACAAATCCAATTGGTTTAAAATGACCATGGTCTAAAAGCCAACCACAGTTTTCAGGGCGCAATTTCAAGCAATCTTGATCAGTCCATGAAGCCACATAGAATTGACATACATTATTTTGGGTTGAAGAAGACCAGCTTGGTGGCAAATTGTTGGAGTCATAACTTTTTACTTTTTCCAAAAAGTGCTCATTATCTTCGTTTGCGGAATAACTTTTCATAAAAATGCAATATCTGGCGTTATTCACACTAGTGCAATTTTTTATACAATACATATGAGCGGTAAACTCCTGAACGGCCTGCATTTTTTAATTTATGAAAATATCAGCTTCATCTAGTAATGACGCAAATATGTTTTGGTATGATTCATTTTAATTAAAAAAAAGTTTACATTTACAAGAGTGACATATTTGAAATTGAATGTACGGCTTTCTTTAAAAGCAAAAATCGATATGAAAAAAATAGCCAATTGTAAATTTTCAATAAGTATAAACAAAAACTTTTACTTACTTCATAATTTTTTACGAAATTTTCGAATTCTTCTTTGTACTTCTTTTTTAAAACTGGAACTTTGTTGTAACACGTGGAGTGATAACCAACAAAATCCAACGATTCTTTACTTAATTGAATATCTCCATACTTAAAGTTTTGTTTTTTACGGAAAGCCAATTTTAAATGGCATATTCTGAATGAACTTTCATCAAAGTCAATAATTTCTTTTTTCGTATCACACAAAAAACACCTTTTACTCATTTTTAAAATCACAATTAATATTATTTAGTACGTGTTTGAAATTGGAGTTATAATAAATTAGAGTTCAAAATTAGTGTCGAGTGTAAATAAATGCTGTCACTGTCACTCACATGTACACGAGCATGCGCACTCGGATACATTCGACGGTCAGGTAGCGTGCAGCTGCTATGTTGTGTCATGTTCTATCACACGGACCTCGGACGCTCTACTTTCTCTCTCGCACCTATCAAATAGCTAAATTTCTAAAACTTTATAGCTTGGCAAAAATATTTTATGTACGATTTTTGCAGGCAAACCTATACGATTGGTTTTGTAATAAAATGATCTTACCTATGATATCAATTTCGATTGGTTAACAGATCGGTATAGTTACCTATATTGACTTACCTGTTCACATCTGCTTGCCAGGTAGCCATGCACAGAAATAAGTAGGCAAGCCTACCTAGGCATATTCTGTGTGTTAAAAACTATCAGTTGAGATGGAACTCATTCGGTTACCAAAGGAGTGAAGGTGATGAAATAAAATTGATTAAAAGTAATTCAATTAAAAATAGCTATGAACACTTTTCAATAGGCAAGTTATCACAGGCATATTTGTTTATAAATTATATTTGATAAAAAATATGTCTCATCGAGTTATCAGATCGGTGAAGGTCGACCTCCCACGGTCTCCTCTAGTATAAGGCGGGAATTTCGGAGTCAATGGATTCGTCTCAACGTCAAGAATCATAATTAAGTATTTCACGATGTCAAAAGGGCACTAGTAGCTCCTGAACTGATGTATGTAACAAATATTGAGTCGGCGCCAAACAAAGAAACAAGCAAATTAATTACGTAAAGCGTAAAATAATTGCAGCGGGATGCGCAACGGCAGTACGGCGCGTCCCTTCAGTTACATATGCAGAACCGTCCTGAAGCCGGCCCACATATTCACACCGATGGATATCCCTTGCTGACGCTACAAGATATCCACACCGTCTTTTATCTTTCTACCGATAATTATCTCTGAACAGCTTGCTATTTCCCGTACTCCGAATTTGTATTACTATGCAATATACCATACTTTATCTTTTATACCGAATGTCTAGGAATTGTTAATTTTTCATTTTTATTCAGTAAGTCTTTGTTCCCAAAGTGTATAAAACCTGATGTAACCATTATTCAGAAGTTCAGTCATAATAAAGTTTTCTTCACGCTTGTCACCAGCTTTGCTTCATTACGAACCTAGAGTGGTTCAAGAAGGAGATAAATTACGTTATTATTGTTCTCACAAAATCGAGTAGTGCCTTCCGAACCAAAGGCTTCGAGGGCACTATCGTAATTCTACGCCGAAAATTGCCGAGTGTTCTCGAAGTAAATATCAGCGAGACAGCTACCCGAACGAGCACACACGTCGTTGCGAGTGGTCGTGCGGAGAGCGCATTATTGGAATTTTATTGTTAATCGCTGGAGATTCAACGTTGCATTTTTATGTTATTTTGTTTTCATTATTTCTCTAAAGTATTTTAATGATTCCGTTGATTGTTTGTTTGGCGCCGATTCGAAATGAATTACTTACATTACTTATAAGGAGCTTAGTTATTAAGACTAAAAAGATTTATTTTTCGCTTTTCAGTTTTTTTATTCGTTGGTTTAATTTTTTGTTAAAAAGTTTTTATTTTAACATGCAAAAGTGGTAATTCTGTGAGCTGTATGTTAATTTTAACTCATGTTAATTTTTGGGTATAATAACTTATCTGGTTATTCTGTTAAAATTATATAGACGCATACGTTAAGTTTGAAAAAATAATAACACACCGTAAAAAAGTAGTTCGAAAAATTGGTCAAATTGACAAGATATCGAAAAAATTTATTGAGAAAATGTGTTTAGAATAAAAAAAAAAACTTGAGAGGTGTCAATGGACACCCGGATGGAACGAAGTTCCTTTCGATTAATTAGTGAAGGAATTGTAATAATTTTTTTTTTTAAAGTCATAATAATATTTTATATATATATATATATATATATATATGCACTCTGTCTGTCTATTCTTCCGTACACGTCATAGATGCGCGGGACTTTGTAAACACAACAAAGTGTATATACCTACGAGATATCTGATACGAATTTGAAAGAGACCACAAGCCGTCCTGATGATTGGGAAACCATGAAACAGGCTGTAGACGGATGGTGATCTCCTTTGGATTCGTAACAGATTTCTCATATTCTCGTTATATATATATATATATATATATATATATATATATATATATATCTCTCGACTTCGTAAACACAACAGCGTATAGGTTAGAACACGCACGGCTTGCTAAATACATACGCATTGATATTGTAATATTAAAATATAATTTGCTTTTGAATTTATTAAAGTTATGACGCGTACACTTGCTAAACACACAATAATGGAGAGATTATAACGCGTATGACTTGGTTAGCACAATAGTAAAGAGAGGTTATAATGCGTACTTGCTAAAAATACATAAGCATTTATTATTGTCTGTATAAAATCTCTACTTACCTAACTCCATCAGCAATATCCGGAACTTGTGCAGAAACACTGTCAGGATTCATTATTGTTATTATTTTTTATTATTTATTATGTACAAAAAACCTGTATACATTCAACAAAAATAATCGTCGCGACACCACACTGTTCAATGTAAAACGACGAAACGAAACGAAAATAACTGGCTTGCTTTCTATGAGAGAGAGAGAGAGAGAGAGAGAGAGAGAGAGAGATACAGACAGAGAAACACGCGCACGCCGCACGGCTTACAACCATAGCGAAAGTCTCGTTACAACTTTTGGTCTTAATTTATTCCGTCTAGCCCCCGTTCGCAACGCGCGATAAGGAACTACGTTCCAAAATATACCATTTTATTCCTCTACCCTTACCAAGAAACATCATACATTCTTCTTTTATCTGGAAACAGCTTCAATAACCTAAATCACATAAGTTTTGCGGGAGATTAATTATGAAAACACGATTGAGTCTTGTCACTAGGTGTAGTCATGCCTGTTTATTGATTCACATGAGCTTATTCAATATTCTCAACCCGTGAATTTAAACCAACTAATATTTGTAATTGAATCTTAATAATACATTATTTATCCTTGCTGAATTTAATATTGGTTAGTGAATTTGAACTTCAATGACTTAGCTATATTTTTGAATTTTATAAGGTGGCTTTGAAAAAAGATTTACTTTTGTTATAACAATAACAAATGTCACAATAACTTGTTGACAATTTTGTTGGAGTTGTCGTTCTTTATTAAGTTTTTTGTTTTTCAATCTATCAATAGAAATGGCTCCAAAACTGAGTGTACAGGAAAAAATAGAGATAGTATTGCTATATGGCGAAAACAGAAGTAGCTGAAATTTTCAATGGAAGGCATCCAGACCAAAATTTGCATTTTACTACGGTGGCAAAGATATTGCAAAGTTTAAAGGAAACTGGTTCGGTTGAAAATAAATATAAAAGTAGTCACGTTAAGCCTGTGGTAAATGATCAAAATAATGTAAACAATGTTTTACTGACAGTCACTGAGACACCAAGAGTTTCGACGAGAATCATGGCAGAAAAGGCAGAAATATCTCAAACCTCTGTTTAAAGCAAAATCACTTTCACCCATACAAACCAAAATTTGTCCAAGTACTGCGAGTCAGGGATTATGACGCTCGGTTTTATATTAGTGCATGGTTCCAGGGAATGTTGGAAGACAATCGTAATTTTTCAAAAAATGTGCTATTTTCTGACGAAGCAACTTTTACCTCAAATGGTGTCGTCAGTTCTCAAAATGGTAGATGGTGGGCAGATCATAATCCCAAATTTATTATTGAAGCCAAGGACCAATATAGTTTCAAAGTGAATGTATGGTGTGGAATTTTAAATGAGCGAATTTAGGTCCCTTCTTTTTTAGACAAAGTTTAAATGGCGAACGGTATTTGAACTTTTTACGGACCGAGATATCTACATTTATCGACAACCTACCATTACAAGAGCGGATTCGTTTATTTTTTCAACAAGATGGGGCTTCTATTCATTCTACGAATGAAGTGCGGGAGTGGTTGAACAATGAGTTTGGTGAGCAGTGGATAGGTTGATATTCAGGTAATCCTTGGCATGCTAGGTCTCCAGACCTAACGCCGGGTGATTTCTTTTTATGGGGTTACCTGAAAAGCAATGTTCATAAACAACGCCCATTTCGAAATGTGAAACATTTAATTATTTGTATAAGGAATTATGCAGCACCGGTCAACAGAACTATGTTGAAAAATGTTCGCCGCGAAATGTTCTTCAGAACAAATCTATGTAGAATATTGAAAATGTGTACATTGTTTGTTTATTGAGTTTTTTTATTTTTCCACATCCACCCAAACAATACTAAATTCAATTAGGATAAATAATGTATTATTAAGTTTTAATTACAAATATTACTTGGTTTGAATTCAATTTACGTGTTGAGAATATTGAATAAGCTCATGTGCATCAATATACAGGGCATGACTACACCAGACTAAATCGTGTTTTCATAATTAATCTCCCGCAAAATGTCTATTCCACAAATATTTGATTAATTTTGACCCAAACTTATGTGATTCAGGTTATTAAGCTGTTTCCAGATACAACAAGAATGTATAATGTTTCTTAGTAAGGGTAGAGGAAAAAAATGGTATTTGTTACATGGGGTCCTCGTCGGATTCCAAACACATTTTCCCAATAATTTTTTTCGATATCTTGTCAATTTGACCCATTTTTCGGCACCACAGACAACTTTTTTTTTTATTCCCGACAAATCTGAGGTCACGTGATATGAGTCGCAACGGATTGTTTTGTTGTTAGACATGCAAAAACGAACCGCTATTAGTGTTTTTCAGAAATTTCAATAACAATTTATTTCCCATATGTGCTTATGACGGACACTGTATATAATCCTTATCCTTCATTATTTATGATCTCTGAAATTCTAATAATTATACTCTTACCAATGTGAAAGACATGGAAAAAAGACAAGCAAGATTGTCTAAAACACAGAAGGAGCGTTTTGTTTCTTTATTAGAACAAAACAAATTTTTAGTAGAAACAAAGCTGAAACCCAAAAGCAAAAAACTGTTGGTTACAGATCGCTACTGTATTAAATGAGCTGCCTGGAGCACAAAAAAGGGTAAAAGGGTGGAAAGAAGTAAGTAGAAAATAATCGGAATTTCAGTATAAAATATGTCTTTTCAACTTACAAAACAGTATTATGAAATGCAGTTACAAACCAAGGAGTTGATGTTAACTATATTTTCAGGCTTTGAATGAAATGAAAGTATTAAAGGCCCGGGGCGCACATGCAATTTTCAGTAGCGCGACAGAAAAATCGTAATCGCTAATAATAAATCACGGACCGCGCACTTGCGACTGATTAATCGGAACTTAATACCGACATGGATTTTAACAGGCTTTTATTAGCTTCACTTGTAACTAACAAACAATGTAATCAAATAATGGAAGTCAATTTTAACCTACTTCTAATTGTCGTATCGAAATGAAACTTGGTATGTATACAGTGACCGGCAGTGACACATCATATGGGAATTTTTTTTAATATCATATTTTGACAAATGTCGATACATGCAATCGCTTCTGCATCAAAAGAAACACCAAAAGATGTTGTACAGTGCCGTTCGTCTTTTCTTGTTTCGCGGGAAATTTAAAAAATTTAAAAATTATGTCTCAAAACACACAGATTTGGGAAAATATTGAAAAATGTTATTTGGAAAAGTTGTTTAGAACGACATTTTATAGCTATGTACAAGTCTTGAAAAAAAATCTGAGATAAAAAAATAAAAATCAATTTTTGCCATAAAAAAAATTTCAATTTGGAAAAATACATTTCTGACAAAGGAACTCATTAGTAAAGCCCAAGAGTAATATTTTGAATAATATTTTGTAAAGATTCACCAGCTACTTCTATTTTATTCGAAGAAAATTTTAAATCTGTGGATTTGCCATGTGTTCAGCTGCATCATAAGAGGTCACAGAAATATCTTCAGTACATTATAATCCCGATACTGTTCATTATTGACAAAGAACCATGTATCTACAGAATTTTAATATGAATTTTTTATTAGAACAAAAAATTGATTCAATTTTTTACATAATTACATTTTATAATAAAATTTGAAGCTGAAATAATTATAAACCAAACAATTTAATGCATACTCGAAAGTTTGTAATCAATTTATTTTTTGTTTGAATAAAAAATTCAATTTGAAATTATGTAGATACAAGGACCTTTATTAATAATGAACAGTATCGGGATTATAATGTCCTGGAGATATTTCAGTGACCTCTTATGAAGCAGCTGAATACATGGCAAATCCATAGATTTCAATTTTTTTTCCGAATAAAATAGAAGTAGCTTGCGAATATTTACAAAATATCATTTAAAATATTACTGTTGGCCTTACTAATGATTTTCTTTGCCTAAAATGTATTTTTCCAAATTGAAATTTTTATTATGGCAAAAAATTGTTTTTTATTTTTTTTATCTCAGATTTCTTTTAAAACTTGTACATAGCTATAAAATAACGTTCTGAACAACTTTTTCGAATAACATTTTTCGATATTTTCCCAACTAAGTGTGTTTTGAAACATAATTTTTAATTTTTTTAAATTTCCCGCCAACACGTTGAGACAAACGGCACTGTACAACGTCTTTTGGGGTTGCTTTTGATGCAGAAGCGATTGCACATATCGATATTCGTCAAAATTTATTAATAAAAGAATTTCCCATATGATGCGTACTTTCTGCCGGTCACTGTATGTAGTTTGGATGATGATACTATAATTTGGTATCTGGGAGCTGATCTGATGATGGAGGCAGGGGGTGCATAGTGGAACTCTTCAATGGCTACTAGTAAAATATGGTGAATGCACTACTGAGGTCATTCTCAGCATAATTTACAATTCAAAGATATGGCGAATGCACTGGTTCTCACCATATTTGCCAAAATGTAGTTATTAGTAACTTCCATCTCATGTGGATTAATCAATCGAAGAGTTTTTCTCCCGTAGTCTTTTTTAGTCTTCTACAGTGCTTCTCAAAAGTCCCCTTCCCCCCTCTTATTTTTGGAACGATTGTACATAAACAAGTGAAATTTGGAAACTGAATATTAAAGGTTGTAAACTTCCCTACTAGTGATGATAGATGACGAAATCGTCAAAGCTGACGTCACAAGGCCGTTGTGGCCAATTATTTTAAATGGAACCCTACGGCAAGCGACACCTCTTTTAAAAGGTATCGAAAAAACCTATTCAATTATACTAATTTTGTTTGTGTTCATGGCAGTTTTGGCAACTCGCTTTTAAAAAAAGCAAAGCTCTGATGAATTAAATCAGTTAATACTAAAATTCCAAATTCAAGCTCCGCCTCTGGATAGTTGTCAAATAAGCTGACGTTTTTGTTAGTCTCCCTAATTCGACGTTTTTGTAATTGTCCAAGTTTTTGTACATTTAATAATTTGTGTATTGTTGATCGAACGTTCAACTGTTTTAGCAGCTTTTGGTACTTTTAATTATTTTTGTACATTTTAATAATTTGTTAAACTGTTGTGAGACGAACGTTTAAGTGCTTCAAGAAGCGAAATGGTACGTGCTTTAGGTGATAAAGTGGTAGCGATCCTAATTCTTGGTGAAACTGTACAAAATATTCATGCAGCAGAACGCATTTTTGATAAGAGGTTTCCCGATCGCCCCGTTTGGAGGACTTATTGAAGGGAGCTCCTTCGTAAGTTTGAAACAACGGGTAGTATTAATGATGCGAAACGATCTGGCAGACCACAAATTTCTGATGAGAAAAAAATTGATATACTGGCAGGAGTAATAGTTAATCCTACTTCTTCAACAGCTCACATTGCATCTACCTGTGAAGGAAGTCAGTCGAAGTACAGTACACAGGGTGTTGAAGAAAAATAAAATTTCATCTATACAAATTAAAAATGGTTCATCAACTCTCAGACGACGACCCAGACCGAAGACTAGAATTTTGTGAAAATATGGAAACTAAAATTAACCAACAGCCAGACTAGTCAAAAAAATTTGTTTTACTGACGAGAGTACTTTCTATTTTATTGGAAATGTAAATACACAGAATGTGAGGTATTGGAGTGACGCAAATCCTCACCTGTTTCGTGAAACACATACCCAATTTCCTCAGAAGGTGAATGTTTGGGCAGGTATCCTGGGAAACCACATCGTTGAGCCTCTTTTTTTAAATACTAATTTAACTGGTTAGGTTTATCTGGAGCTGTTTGAAAACGCAATAGAACCGTTGATCCTTGAAATTTTGGAAGATAATCCAGATGAATTCGACAATTTGGAAATAACATTCCAACAGGATGGTGCTCCTCCACACTATTACGGTGCAGTAAGACGGTATTTGGATGAGGAGTATCGTGGTAGATGGATTGGACGACGAGGTTCAACGGAATGGCCAGCTCGATCACCGGACCTCACACCTTTGGATTTTTTCTGTGGGGGTACCTTGAATCGGAGGTTTACGCTACTGAACCTGACAATATTGATATTTTAAAATAACGTATTGTTGCAGAATTTGAGGCTGTTTCCGCAGACACATTTGCGAAAGTACGAGAAGAGTTTAAAAATAGGATATTTCACTGTCAGGAAGTAAATGGAGGTCCCTTCGAGCAATTTCTTCAAGTAGATACCGATTCTTAAATCTGTAATGAATATCATACTGAATGGAATTTAAATTTTAATGTTTACTAATGAGCCATTAAAACTGCCATAAACACAAACAAAATTAATATCATTGAATAGGTTTTATCGATACCTTTTAAAAGAGGTGTCGCTTGCCGTAGGCTTCCATTTAAAATTATTGGTCACAATGGCCTTGTGACGTCATCTTTGACGATTTCGTCATCTATCATCACTAGTAGGGAAGTTTACAACCTTTAATATTCAGTTTCCAAATTTCACTTGTTTATGTATAATCGTTCCAAAAATAAGAGGGGGGAGGGGACTTTTGAGAAGCACTGTATATTGACAATATATGGACTGAAAAGTTGAGCAATATGGACTAAAAAGTTAAAAATAAAATTATAGTTTGAAAAAACTAAAAAAACACGCATATATAGCAATGAGGACTAAACAATTGAAATGATCAAGCTCGCGCAATCACTGCTTACTTGTTAGTTCTCGAAAAATTCACGAAATCAAAATGTAATATGGATGAGTTGTTGGATTTTAATTTCACATTCGGTAATAAAACTGAAGACAAGTTTGTAATTCAATGAGTGGCTAGTTCAATTGTACATGTCATTGAAACTCCCTTCATAGCTAATATAGCAGACTATAAGCACATGTTGTTCAACAGTTCTAGAATTCTCTCTCTCTATGATGCACACCTTTATCGATGTTTCCCATCATGTTTAGCGTAGAAGAAATAGTGTTAAGTAATTAAGATTGCTATGTCAATACCAATTGTCATGATTAGATTATATGTATATTTTTGTAAATTGATGTAAGAGTTATCAATAATGAAAAAAAAAGAGAAAAAAACAGGTTGCATCTTTTTAATCGCAGTGATTATTTTGTAGTGTATGCACGCATTTATATTTAATGCCATGTGTGCTATTTTTGCGACTAAATAATCGCGCTACTGAAAATCGCATGTGGGGCCCTTAGTAAGGAAGAGTGCAAGATGGAGGACCCAAGAAATTGAAAGACTTGACCGGACTTGAGGAAAGACTCTTAACGCTTCTGTCAAGAGTTGTGATAACTGGTCTACCAGGAATTGAGGAGTTGATATCGGTAGAGTTTAAGAAGAGTTGTTCGTCAATATACAGGATACTGAAGATCCTATAGAATCAGTAAACATTTTTCTATTTGTTGGGCCTGAGCAATAACTTTTTGTATTTTAGGTAGAAAATTATCAAATTATGGTAGAGGAATGAAAATGAAGAAAATATGGATGAACTGGATGAAGTTGTGCAAAGAGTTATCAGGAACAGTTCGCCAAAAAAATACCATGTGTTCTTCATTAGATGAATTTATCCATTACTCATGCTTGTGTGATGAATGGATGCACAGCTGTGGTGTCACTCAAAATGGAAAATTGCCCAAAAAACCCCTTTGTCACACATCTACTTTTCACACACATATGCACATTTCAATGTCCAAGTTATCACGATCAACCATTGATGATAACTCGTTTATTGATATCCACATGTGAAATTGTGGTAAAGGGGTTACTTGAACAATTTTTCATTTTTTTTTTGTAGCGTACAACATCAGGACAAAATAAAAAGAGGAAGAGGGTTGAAAAACTGTGAGACAACGCCTTGCTGGAAACAATGAGAAGTGTTTGAGGGTATTGGCTCAATCCAATGATAATTTGGCACAAGCCTCTTACACTAGGGCAAAACTGAAACATAGAAGGCAAAGTGCTGTCTTTTTTTCACCTGTTTAGGTGAATGAAGTTTCTCGAGTTGTATTTTGTTTTATTGTTGTTTGTTATGGTTTTTTCTGTATGACAAATATCTGAATATACATATATATATATATATATATATATATATATATATATATATATATATATATATATATATATATATATATATATATATATATATATGAACTGCATCAGATTATTGATAGTGACACCTATAATATGTGCGGTGAAGCTTAAACCTAATATCGTGGAATTTTAATAGCACGAAATTTCGTGCATATTAACAGGTCACCAACAAATGTGTCATATAGGCCTACCCACGATACCAATAGTCGTACTCCTCATGCGTTTAACGCAAACAAATATCGAGAATAAGAGAAATCTGTTTCGAATCCAAAAGAACCCACCATCCGTCTACAGCCTGTTTCATGGTTTCCCAATCATCAGGACGGCCTGTGCTCTCTTTCAAATTCGTATCAGATTTCTCGTAGGTTAATAGCCTTAGGCCAATACAAACATGTGAACTGCATCAGATTATTGATAGTGACACCTATAATCTGTGCGGTGAAGCTGAAACCTAATATCGTGGAATTTTAATAGCACGAAATTTCATGCATATTGTCAGGTCACCAACAAATGTGTCAGATAGGCCTACCCACGATACCAATAGTCGTACTCCTCATACGTTTAACACACATTTGTTGGTGACCTGTTAATATGCACGAAATTTCGTGCTATTAAAATTCCACGATATTAGGTTTAAGCTTCACCACACAGATTATAGGTGTCACTATCAATAATCTGATGCAGTTCACATGTTTGTATAGCCTTAGGCCAATACAAACATGTGAACTGCATCAGATTATTGATAGTGACACCTATAATCTGTGTGGTGAATTAACCTACGAGAAATCTGATACGAATTTGAAAGAGACCACAGGCCGTCCTGATGATTGGAAAACCATGAAACAGGCTGTAGACGGATGGTGGGTTCTTTTGGATTCGAAACAGATTTCTCTTATATATATATATATATATTTGTCATACAGAAACAACCATAATAAACTATATATATATATATATATATGTATATATATATATATATATATATATATGTAATAACTTCATTCCATTTTATTGATTAACATGTTGAAAATATTTATTGACAATTTCTCTTCTATGCCTGCTCCCCTGCTCAAACCAATTATCAACTTGTACTGGATACCTATTTGGTATCTCAATATTAATCTCATAATCATCATCGTTGTTCCGCGGCATCTTAACTTGTCTCTTCCTACATATATTGTGTAAAATTACACACGTCTGTAATATTCTAGAAACTTCAACTGGATTATAGTTCAAAGCTCTTCGTCCATGCAGACACCGAAATCTGTTTTTTAATAAGCCATGGTTGTTGGTGCCATTTGAAAATCCTGCACCCGATACTCCTGAATCCAGATTTAATACTGCACTGTATTCCAAACGAGTTTATGTAGAACATACAATATATGTTCTACATGAACTCGTTTGGAAGACAGTGCAGTATTAAATCTGGATTCAGGGGTATCGGGTGCAGGATCTTCAAATGGCACCAAAAACCATGGTTCCAATGGACAACCACTATCACTAATTAGATAATCTGAATAAACTTCATTTAAATATTGCCTTTCCAACAATCAATTTATTGTGATCATAAATGACTTGAATATTAATGTCATAAAAAAAAAATCTGCAATTGAAAACTGGTCCAGGATAAGGAGCGTTTGTTTTCTTACTTTATTAGAACAAAATAAATTTCTAGTAGAAACAAAGCTGAAACCTGCGGATATCCCAAAAGCAAAAACTCTTGGTTACAGATCGCTACTGTATTAAATGAGCTGCCTGGAGCACTAAAAGTGTAAAAGGGTGGAAAGACGTAAATAGATTGAGTAGCGGGTGCAGGATTTTCAGATGGTTCCAATGGAAAACCACTATCACTAATTAGATAATCTGAATTAACTTCATTTAAATATTGCCTTTCCAACAATCTTCTTATTTCTGATTGCATCCAAATTGCTGAATCATGAACAGATTTAGGATATCTAGTATTCAAATTCAAGATCAACTTATTGTGATCACAAATGACGGCCGCGATCACGATCACACTGGCGGCCGATCACAGCTGTGGGAAATGCATGTCGTAAGTCGTACTGACGCGATATGATTCCAGAAGAAGCGCGTTCTAGCGACATTCTAGAGAGCGGTGGCGATCAGTTGTGACTTGTCCGAATTCGGCCGCATGATCGCGAGGAATTTTTGAGCGTTTTGGGTATTTGTTTTTAATGTTAACTAGATAAGGAATCTGCAACGAACCAGTTAACGGAAAAGTTAATAGAAAATATTAAGAAACATAAAATTCTATATGATTTATCACATCCAGCGTATAAGAATAACAGAATAAAAAATAAGATTTGGGATGAAATAGGAACTTCAAAACATTGACGGTATGTATGTTCATATTTTTCAACAGCATATTTTAGTCATTAGTAATGATTATATTGGAAATGTTGGGTCAAAGGGATTATAGCCCTTTTTGATATCTCATTAAAAAGGTGTTAAGGCAAATGCTTCATCGCCAATAAGTACACACGGAGTGTCTTCATTTTGACCTGACAAGGCTCTACTGAAGGGAATATTCAATGATACTCTGGACAGTCGTTGTCCAAAAGAGGATGCCTCAAATATGCCATCATCACTGTTCTTACCATATCCACCTATATCCACACAAATAAATTTATAATCGTAGTCCACAATAGCTAATAACCCAATAGAAAACTTTTTGAGGTAACAGTGATAATTTGAACCGCTATTAAGAAGATGGTCACGTGCTTCCCATCTAAGCTACCGAGGAAGTTGGGAAACTGCCATGAACCCTCAAATCCGGATATTACTCTTTCCCATGATTCTGTGGAAGGTTCAGACATATAAATAGGCTGAAGGTGTTTCCATAATGCAACGCGTATTTTTCATTTCTTTAATACATTATCAAGAACTATCTAATACAATAACGTCAAACCAGAACAATAACAGAAAATAACACCAATAAATTAATAGGCGCAAAGCTACAACAAATGTTCAAAATGACCTCCCTCAGACGTGATACAAGATTCAACTCTTCGCCTAATTGATTGTCGTATTCGCGCAAATATCCCTGGTGTATTTCTTATTGTCTCACAGCCGGCTATAATTCGATTCCTCGGGTCTTCAACATTTTCGACGGGAGTGGAATGAACTAATAACTTGAGAAGACCATAAATGCAAAAATCTAGAGAATTTAAATCCGGAGATCGAGTAGGCCAATGTCCCGTACCTCCCCTACCTATCCAAAGATTTGGATATACTGTATCTAAGTGATTACGTACATTAATGCTGAAATGGACTGGTGCACCATCATGCATGAACCAGAAGTATTGTCTCAGCTGTAGAGGAATTTCTTCAAGGAGAACAGGTAAGTCTTCCTGTAGGAAATTAAGGTAAGAGTCGCCTGTTAGTCGTTGTGGGAGGAAATATGGACCGATTAAATGATCATCAAGTACCCCAAGCCATACATTTACTGAAAACTGATGCTGAAAATGAGCTTCAAAGATTCCATCTGGATTTTCCTCAGCCCTCAGAGGTGATTGTTATGGAAATTTCGTATACACTGTCGTCCAAAATTAGCCTCGTCAGTAAAGAGAACGCCATTAGAAAAATTAGGAATTTGAGCGATTTGATGAAGAATCCAATGGCAAAAAACTAGGCGCGGAAAAAAGTCTCTAGGTACTAGAGCTTGCACACGTTGAATATGAAACGGATTTAATTGCTGTTCTTTAAGAATTTTAAATACAGTGTAGTTGCTTACATTCAGTATGTTGGCAATTTTTCGAGTACGTTTTTGCGCAAACGTTGGTGAAGACGAGCAAATATTGTGTGATGGGGTACCCTACGTCCTGGATAAAACTCAGCATACAATCGTCGAGCTTGCCGACCATTTCCATTACTTCGACCATAGACAAAATGCATGTCTGACAATTCCGCATTTTTATAATTTTCCATTCTTTTCGATAAAAGAAAAATTAATTACTTACTATCATTAATGTTATACCAAACTAAAACCTTGAAAATGAAGAAACGCTAATTTGACATGTCGTTGAAATATACGTATTCAACAGAATGTTGACAGTAGCCTACTAGCATCGCTACTAGATAATGTATTAAAGAAATGAAAAATACACGTTAAGATGTTTTATTTTTTGCATAAAAACGGCGCCCCATACGAAAAAAAGGCAGTCGAGATTTTTTGTCACAAATTGAACGAGGAATACAAGAAATTTTTAATTTGAAGTATCTCAGTGGCGTACCCTTTTTTTCTTTAAAAATTGAGATCATTACCCGTATGCGCGCCAATAATGAACATAAAATTCTTAACTGCATGTCAAAAAATGCGCAATAACTACCTCTCAAAACTCACCAAATTTCATCTGCATATTTCGACCGGTTTCAGAGCAATAAATAAATAGTCAGTTTTTAAGAAAAACTTCAACACCCTGTATCTCGGAAAAGGAAGCATTTGCGGACAAAAGTTATGTAGCAAACTGTCATTATTTTTCCATGCAGAATCACCCCCTGAAGTTTGTCGCACTTATTCACTAACACCCTGTATATTAAGAAGTCAATGAAATACTATGGAAACTCGAATATCGCCGAAAACTAATTAAATCAACGAAACAAAAACATTAAAAAATTTCATAAATTGAAATTGCGTAAAAAATGTGCTAAATGTGATTTGTGTGTTGAAAGATGTGGACGAGGTGATGGTCGATTCCAACTGATTGATCATGTTAATAAAGATACATATATCTCTTCACTTCACTACCTAGGAGAACGTGGAGAACAACAGAACCTCCTGATCCCATCAATTGTTCGAAAAAAGAATCATTTCATTAGGTAGTTTTGATCCATTTTGTGCTATAACCTCAAATAATGAATGTTTTTTACAGGTAAAAGTAGCAAAGACCTTTTTAGCTTTACTATTAGAGATTTGTATTTTCTGATTATTTATCTTTATTTTTCTAATTGTTGAAATCTAATATGAATGTCATTGTTATTCTAACCTTTCTACTAATTCTGTTTTTTTTTCACCTTGTGGGCGGCCATGGCATTTCAACCATCATCGTAGTTGATACAATTATGTGCTTCAAGTGTTGTATGTACAAATGAGGCATCATCAATTGATTCTTCATTTAATTGCACTTATTAGTTTTTGACATTTCTCGAAACCAATGGAAACTTTCAATTCAAATCATTCATGCACGTTTTGGCTGATAGGCCAGTCAAAATAGTCCGTCAATTCACATTGATTACAAACATTTCTTTAGCACTGCCGTATGTTGAGGCATCCAGTAAAGACTAAATAAAAAAATGTGCACACGCATTACTCAAATTCGCGTAAAACGTTAATTTGCAATATCTCCTTGGACAAAATTGCAAAAATTGTGCAAATTGCAGGAATATTCCCTAACTTCTTTTCTACATCCCTTGTAAAATTTGCACACGAAATTTTTAACCGGAAATACGAATAATCCTTGATTACGTTGTGATTAGCGCTAATTCTGGTTACAAATTTGCAAACATTGTGCAAATTTGTGGTGAAATCATGGTTTCGTCACTCCTAAAATGCTTTAAATTTGCAAACTTTTCATGTGTACGGAACATAAAAAAATTATGGACAACGCTAAAAACAGTCTCAGGGGCAAAGTTTTAGGGGTCACGAAATTGCAAACAATGTTTCCGTGCTTTGCAAACTTTGGTGGCATAATTTTAAGTCGCCAACTGAGTTTGCACCTTTTTCAGTATCCCGGAAGATGGCGGAAATGAACATTATTGTTGGAAGCAATTTTCGCAAATGCCACAAAATACCAAGCTTTGTGCAATTTTTTCTTAAAGTTCTGCTATGGCAGACAAATGTCGGGAAAGATGGGCAATAGAATATTTCTCTAGGAAAAACTATGCATACATAATATTTTATCACTATATGAAGCAAATTTGTGATGTCGCCTATTATCTGTTTTTCAGAGGATTATGGAATAAATCTCGTTGAATGTAAAAGAATTCGTAGTACAGTATTCTCTAATGTAAACTCTATTGTTTTATTGAAAATTATCAAGTAAAACTATGTGTTGGAACTATACAGTCTTATCATCTGATATAATCATTCGGTGGAATCGTCTAATTTCAATATCGGGTGTCATGAAAATGACGATATAACTTGACAATTCGCTTAAAAGGATGAAAACATTACCGGCTTCGGTAATTTGCTCGTTGAATAATTATTCTCTGATAATAAAAGCCGATTCCACTAGATCGGGTTCAATTATTGAGCGAAAATTGCACGATTAACATTCCGCGAAAATCGCCTTAATTGATAATATTCCATTGCCTGGTTTGCTGACGTTTTATGGGTTTGCAAAGTCATACGTCAACTTGTTCGCCTCTCCAGAACTTTGAGAAAAAAATGCACAAAGTTTGGAATTTTGTGTCACCTGCGGAAATCGACTCAATTGACAATATTCCATTGCACTGCTTTCCCGACGGTTTATAGGGTTGCAAATTTATATGTAGACTTGTTTGCCATTCCAAAACTTGGAGAAAAAATTGGCACAAAGTTTGGAATTTTGTGTCATCCGCAAAAATCGTCTTAATTGATAATATTCTATTGCCCTGTGTTCCCGACGTTTTATAGGGTTGCAAATTTATAGACAGACTTGTTTGCCATTCCAGAACTTTGAGAAAAAATTGCACAAAGTTTGGAATTTTGTGTCATCCGCGAAAATTGACTTAACAATAATGTTCATTTCCCGGTCTTCCCGAAATTTTATAGGGTTGCAAATTCATAGGTAGACTTGTTTGCCATAGCAGAACTTTAAGAAAAAAATGCACAAAGTTTGGAATTTTGTGGCATTTGGGAAAATTGCTTCTAACAATAATGTTCATTTCCGCCATCTTCCGCGATACTGAAAAAGGTGCAAACTCAATTGGCGACTTAAAATTATGCCACCAAAGTTTGCAAAGCACGAAAATATTGTTTGCAATTTCGTGACCCCTAAAACTTTGCCCTGACCCTGTTTTTAGCGTTATCCATAATTTTTGATGTTCCGTACACATGACAAGTTTGCAAATTTAAAGCATTTTAGGGGTGACGGAACCATGATTTTACCACAAATTTGCACAATGTTTGCAATTTTGTAACCAGAATTAGCGCTAATTACAACGTAATCAAGGATTATTCGTATTTCCGGTTGAAAATTGCGTGTGCAAATTTTACAAGGGATGTAGAAAAGAAGTTAGGGAATATACCTGAATTTGCACAATGTTTGCAATTTTGTCCAAGGAGATATTGCAAATTAACGTTTTATGCGAATTTGAGTGATTTCCGGTCACCGGATAAGTGTGCAAATTTTTATATTTAGTCTTTACTGGATGCCTCAACATCCGGCAGTGTTAAATAAATGTTTGTAATTATTGTGAATTGGCTGTCTATTTTGACTGGCGTATAATCAAAATATTATAGTGGGAATATTCTACCTAGAAAATTGCCGCGGGAATAATTTGAGTTATTTTATTTTGTCTGACAACGTATATTTTTTATTTGACGTCTGTCATCAATTCGCATGAAAAGTGAGAAATGATTCAAATCCGGTTTAGTACATTATATCATTTTGCGAGGAAATGTGTTTATGATAGTAACATCAAAAAATAATCTACATTATACCACACGAGAGTTCGATAAAGTAGAAAATAATTCCCCAGATTTATTTCTCAAACTTGTTGCCATTTGGCAATAGCCACTCGAGCCCGTCGGGCTCTCGTGCCTATTGCCTGGCAACAAGTTTTCAAAAATCTGTCGAATTATTTTCACTTTATTCTAACTCTCTTTTGACATGGGATGCGCTTGCGCGTAATGAGTCTTGTTTATTGGATTTTTCTTGAGTTTTGATGTGACTTAGGAGTACCAACTTTTGTTTCCATGCATAAATCCTGATACTTCACTTATCCATTTTGGCAAAATATACACTCAATGAATTTATATCTTCATTTTGATAACAAATAAGCCAGACGTCTAAATGAAATGTTTTCTCTCAAAACATTCCAAACGGTAAACATCTCGGTACTTTTTATCCAAATCCCATGGATACAAGCTATTTTCGAAAGTGAAAAACATTTATTCAGTGAAGATGTCGCGAAAACATCCATCGAAACAGACAAAATACAAAGTAAAGTTGTCCAGATTGAAAACATTTCGTTTGAACATAATGAACAAAATATCAAACCGGTTCTATTTTCGTTCTGCGACGCGCTCGAGATATCTTAGGATGCACCAAACTGTGATTCCTTTGTCTATTATCGTCGAACGTTACAATGTATTGCCCGTTATTGTTGTTGACATAATAATATATGACTGAACATGTTGTCTGCGAATCTCTTCTGTTTTTCTATTTGTTACTCTTAAATATGATTTATTCTTGTTTCGTACACCTCAAAAATTTACCTGCAATATTATTGTTTCGAACACTGAAATAATTAAGCCATTATCGGCTTCTCGTTTTGTACACCGGACATTGCGATGGTCTGGTTACCAGGTATAGTACTGCAATACGTCTAAGAGACTCATTATTATTCATTGCCGATAAAGCTCAACGGAGAACCGCCCACAAGCACAAGATGATATGTTTTATTGTCGGCTCGGTTTAACAAATTATTACGCTGGTATAAAATATTATATTTACTAACGAGTGTGGAAAGTGGTACTTTATAGTAAATTCGGAGACAAACATAAACGTTCAAATCGACGCCATTTTTAGCCCATTTTCTGTGACATAGTATTACATTTTGAAAAATTGCATATTTTCAGTAGTAATACCACTAGTGACTGAATTTTCGCGATAAGTCTGTCGATTTATTTCTAAACGAAACTGAGTTGCTTGAAAACACCACGAGTCCGCAGGTCGAGTGGTGTTTTCTTAAAGCAACTCAGTTGAGTTTAGAAATAAAAGACAGACTTATAAGATAAATTCAATCACGAGTGGTATTTTATCAGACTATTTCACGAACAAAGTGAAAGGTCAAAAAATTTAAATTCGGCAGAATGAGAGGAAGAAATTCAATAATAATAAATAATTCAAATTTAATTATAATCATAAAATATTTATTGTAACTATAAACAATTTGTTTTAATTATTATTTGTTACCTATAACAATAAATAATTTTTTATGAGCACGGACATAATACATTATTCTCGACTATAATTATTATAAATTGTAAAAATTTTGAATAGTATGACCGTTATTTGGAGTACCTAAGCCATTTAGTATCTGCACAGTTTTTATCACCACCTTGGCGGGTTTTGGAGAATATCGAGTTATATGCAATTCTTATTCTTAAACAGCCTTTGTTGTCAGTCTCTTCCTTAAAAAAATGTAACATGGAAAAAGTTACTTCGTTACCTCTCCAAGCTAGTTCTACTGCAGCTATATGAAAAAACTTCTTTTGGAGTCCCTCTGACGTGTCTTCGTCCTATTGTAAGCACATATTTCTATATTCGTCTTAAGTCATAGCGACAGAACTTATTTTCTTTTTTTCGGGTACAGCTTGCAACAGTTTTCTCTTACTATCTCGAGCCTCCCTCGCCTCCTTGAACATTATATCTTTGAAGGGATCAATATGTCTCTGATACTCACAAAAATATTTTTCTTGTACTAATTTTGCAGTAGTATCCCATATGGTTTTAATAACACTCTCCTTGTAATCACTACCATCAATTTTCCGCATATTGAATGCCCAGTCTTTTAGAATGAATGCTAATCTTTCGTTGCTATTCTCTGCATCTGATTTGTAGTTGCGTTCCCCACAGAACGTCATAAATTGTCTCCATATATAAGATTTTGATTTTTTTGTGTTACTGGGTATATTTTCTTCAATATTTTGGTTTATTAGTAGCACCAAAGCGACTAATTTTGACGTTTGCAGCTACAATTATTTTTGGTCAAACTGTCAAACTTTGCATTGCGATCCGTATCCATGGTTACGTCGTTGGAAACCCGATGGTGATAGACCAATCAGAATTGAAAGACAGCTGGTGTTTTCGCGATGATACAAGCTGTCTTTGGTTTCTGATTGGACAGATTTTGTGAAAATTCCAAGGTGCGTGGAATAGTCAATCATATTTATTGCATACTGGATTACAGAAATAGTAGAGAATGCAATTTATCAAAAATAAAGTTCAAGTTAAATTGTTCCTAACATAGGTATTAGTTCCTAACTTTCTCAATGCAAATCGATAGTGCTAATTAATTATTAAATATTTTGCTATTAAACCACGGTTTTTATTTTTCCACACAAAGTGCCACCTAAATAATACATTTGTTGATTTTCGCATGGACGTAGAAAAAATATTGTATGCAACTCGTGCAGAAAGTGTTTATTGCAATCGACGTGTTGTCCACTTCACGTCGAGTGCAACAACTTCACGTCGAGTGCAATAAACACTTACTTTTTGCACTTGTTGCATAAATAACTATTTCATAACAACTTCACCGTATATTCTGAAAAATAGTGCAATTACGATAAATATAAAGTTATTTCCGCCATCCACGACTTGGGTTAGTGAGTAAACTTTCCAATTTCCATACAGAAAATAATTGTGAGAAGCTGAATTTCCGAATAGAATCCAACCGTTGTCACGTTGACAGGTTAAAATGTACATCATCCTTTAAAGAGCTGATTATGAGAAGTTGCGTGTAAGGTATCGACAGTACCTTGTTCTTCAACAAACCTGCTTAACATCTCTGTCCTGTCTAATAGACAGGTGGTTCTTCATTATTGTTAACCCAAGTTTAATAAAGTATAAGTAGAAAAATACCAAGTGACTGCGGACTCATTAATTTTTGGTAGTTGTCCATTTTATCGAAGCAGAAAATTAAAATCCACAAGAAAGGAAAATTAGGACATTCCCTATCATTCCATTTCAATAGGTATACTATGGATGTGCACCAAAAGACCATGCCCTGGGACGTTGGCAACCTGCAAGGGCTATAAGTACCTGGAAACAAAATCAAGTCACACATATGTTCCTGACCTAGCGAAAAATGAAGTTGACTTATGCTTGCAAAAAGTCAAGAAACGTACTAGAGAAGAACTGCTTACAATACCACAGATCTACAGACAAGAAATGATGGTGCAAAAAACGAGGGGTCGACTTTGTAGTTAATATTCCTGAATTTTCCTGCATCCTGCATCGATTCTACAGAGGACGGCAGAGGGCTCTAGGTATAAATGTTCTGCCAAAAAAGCAAGAAGACGTTAGCATCACTGAAATAATGAAATCTTATTCATTAGTGGACTATGGCTGAGAAGACAGAATACTAGTTTTTGCGAGCAATGGAGGGCACTTGCTTACACAATCATCAGAATTCTTTATGGACGGGACGTTTAAAAGTTGTTGCTCCCTTTTCGATCAACTATACACCATACACGTAGACTTATGAAGTGCACGTATTGTACTTGATGTTTACGCGCTATTGCCAAACCGCTTTTCAAGTTACTGCAAGATAAGATACTTATTTTTCTTTTTCTTCCAAAAAAGGTACACATTGACTTTGAGCGTGACGCAATAATCGCCCTAAGAGATGCTTTCCCCCATAGACAAATTAAAAATAAAGAGAATGTTTGAAACATTGGCGATCTTGACCACCAAGTTTTTGGTACGGCCAGTCGCGTATGGAGGCGCTGCCCGCAATCCGCCGACGACTGATGACATGATAATTTTCCAATTTCGACATTTGTCAGAAAATAGAAGTTTATTATTTACACATGTATTTTTTATTATGACTAACCACGTAATAATTTCAGAATAATTCTTCTACTGTTATTGCCATCGAAAAATTAATGACAGAATTATGATTTTATACTATGGACTCGAATTAGGAATCCAACGTCGAAAATAGAATGTTTTGTTATTCGAGTTGACGCTGAAATTCGTGGTAATATTCTTTTACAAGGTAAAATATAAGCTGCTTTTCACAAGCTGATAATTATTTCCATCCATCAGTTGCAGAAATGTTTTCACAAACTGATACCTATTTTCGTCCATCAGTTTCCATTTCCTATCACCATTTGAGGAAGTACGGAATTTATCATCAAACTGGAGTATTTGTTATACCTACTCGTTCTCCTTTGTGCTAATAAATGAACAAAATTATTGAGGGTTTGTTGTAAATGTAAATTTGTTTTTATTTTGGTTGATTTGATGATAGACTGAGAATATTTTTAATTTTGTTGTTTTTCAGAGTTTTATTATTGATTTGTCTTAGTTGTGCCTTGTCCTAGATACATAAAATGCGTTTTTATAGTGTTCAACTTATTATTCTTGTTTTATAAGAACTTTAAATTTGTTCTTGATATCATGAAACAAAGATTTATTTTGAAACTTTATTTTAACCACGAACGAACTAACAGATTCTACGAATCGATTACTGTTTATATTTTATTAGTGATCGATTTGCCATTCCTGTATTTCATATGATACAACCATTCATATAAAATACAGGAATGGCAAATCGATACTTATAAAATATTACCATATCAATCATATAAAAGTAACACATTTAAAAAACCGCCTTATCTCAATCGGTAACTGAAGATAAATCTGTTTCACCAACTGTACTAACTTAGTTCGGCCAGTTGCGAGATATGTCGCCACTGTCTAAACGTGATGCCAACTTTTACTGCAGGTTTGACAACTCTCTTCATTTTCAGTTTCCCTATGCTTTCCCCGAAATTGTCATCAAAGGATGCAATTTTCATTTCAACCAAGCCATCTGGAGAAAAGTACAAGAACTTGTCCCACAATACAAAGAAAATAAAGAAGTTCGAGATGACATACGAATGTGTGCCGCGTTGGCATACTTACCAGAAAATCATATCGGCAACGCTTGGCTACACTGTTAAAAATTATCTATAGTAATTTTACAAATTGGAAGTTTTAACACATAACAATATAGTAATAATGAAATTCAGTTTTGTAAATTCACAACACTACTTATTCCAACTCCATTTAGTAAAATTACATAACATCTGTTGAAATTTACTAAACATCTATCGCGAATTTGTTTAGTAAAATTACAATAAAAATTTAATTTTATTAAACAAATTTAATTGAAATTGTTTTGTTATTTCAGTATGCTGCATTGTAAATTTACTACACTTTTTAGTTTAATTTAGTTTTAAAAAATTACAACATATTTGTTGCATTTTTACTAAACATCTAACAGAAATTTGTTTAGTAATATTACAATACAGGTGTTGTAATTTTGTTGAAAAGAATTGAATGAAAATGTTTTGTAATTTCCGTATATTACATCGTAAATTTACTATACAATTTAGTTCTCATTAAAACCAATGGTCAGATAACTACAGATTCGAGTACCATGAGTAATTACCGATATCAAATAGAAAATGAATTATTATTGAATTACTTACCAACAACTCCTGATCTTTTACCTTTCAACAAATGGCCTTCAATTATGACCAATAACTTCTTCCAGGTACTTTAGCAATAGTCTAAGAAGTATTATTAACACGTTCACGGACACTGACGTCATATCACGTCATTGACTCTATTCCCATCAGGGCACCAAAAAAACGTTAAGTGTGGTCAAATTGTCAGTGATGAAAAGTTTTTCAAAAATATTGCAAATCAATTTATATTTTGTATTATTAAAAAAACGATAATATGATGATTAAGAAAAAAAAAATTTTTTTAACAACATTACTTGGATTTTTTTGTTTTTGTTCAAGTACAAAAAATATTATAAACAAAGTATGAATATTTTTTTAACTTTTATGGCCTGATCTTGTTAAGTATGTATATAAGAAAGGCTCTACGAAGCTAAAAATTTTTACGACAATTATTTAAACATTTTTTTTCATTTACAATTAAGACAGAAGTTCGAGAAAATTTTGTTAGTTAACAATCGTTTAACTTGTTGAAAAATTAACTTTAAGTGAAATTTCCAACGGGAATAAATTATTCATAGTGTTTCGAATACACCATAATTTTTTCAAATTCAAAAAACATATTTAATACCTTAAATAAATTAATTAATGTGTCGTACTCGCTTTTGACGCCGCGCGCGCAACCTAAAAATGTCGCTCGGAGACCCATTTTCAGCGTTAAATTAAAATTATAAATAATGAAGATAGAGTTCCGGGAGCTAGCAGTTTTTTATTGGAAATTTCTCCCTCTTTCAGAATATTTTTTTGAAATTTCTTAAATATCAACAGTTTATGGCAAAAAACGAAATACCATTTTTTTTTCATCTTCAATTGTTTATAACTTTTGCAATTTTTTATGTGCTAATACACGCTTTCGGCACATTTTTCTAGGCGTTATTACGGATCCAATGAGCTATCACACATAATTTTAAGAGCAGTACCTCTATTTTAGACCATTTTCAACTTGTCGAGTAGACTATACTACAAACTCCGTCGAAGGCTGGCATAATAGACTGAACAGACGCACTGGCTAGGGTCACCCTAATATATTTGTACTCTTCAAAGTACTTACAGAAGAAATATATATTATTACGACATTGTACAGCAGCGATGCGACCTACACATCTCTACACTAAAACGTTCTAAGAAATACACCAATTTGGACAGCGGCGTCAGCAAAATATTGAGCAAATATTTGCTTGAAGAAATTGATATTCGTGAGACGTTCAATCGTTTTATATATATTGTAAAACTTGATTAGGTATATTATTTTAATGTCAATATCTATAACAAAACATATAAAAAAAAATACAAATACAACCTTGTTCATAGAATTAATATAATATAATAAAGTGATAACAAAGTAACACAGTGTTTTAAATTAATAAATAATATATTCAGTTATAAAATTACCTACCTAGCTATAAAGGTGTAACCATGTTATTCCCCCAGACAGTACCGTATATTCCTGGAATATTCCCTACATATCCCCAGAAAGAAGAATATATTTTGAATATATATTCCTACTATATATATATATATATATATATATATATATATATATATAAATATATATATATACATATATATATATATAAATATATATATATATACTTCTGGCACATTCAAGGAATATTCGAAAAGTAGTATATCTGGAATATTCGCAGATGAATATACCAGGAGTATTTTATTCCCCTATGAATATTCATACACACTAGAAACAAATATTTCAGAGGAACAATTCAATATCTATTTTGCTTCAATCGCTGAGAAGATTATAAGCTCACTACCTACTTTTTATCTGAAATCATTAAAATCCCCGATAAACTCGTTCATGCTAAACCCTGTTACTCCAGGTGATATTTATGATGTTATTCTTGGCCTAAAAAATTCTAACGCTTGTGATACTTCAGAATTAAATATCAAAATTATCAAATCCCTTGCGGATATTATTGCTGAACCTTTATCTTCCCTTATTAATGAATGTTTCTGTGCAGGAATTTTCCCTAATGCCCTGAAATTTTCTGTTGTTATACCTGTATTGAAAAAAGGAAGCACTGATGATGTAAATAACTTCCGTCCGATATCTATTGTTCCAATAATTGGTAAGATCATTGAAATCATCGTCAAAAAACAACTCTATAACTTCATGGAAATGCACTCTCTGTTTTGTCCAGGTCAATATGGTTTTAGAAAAAAGATGTCCACAACAAAAGCTCTTCTCCAAGTAGTGTCGGACATTGTCGAGGGCCTTGAGGAAGGTAAACACTCACAACTTGAGTTGTGTGATCTTGCCAAGGCCTTCGACTGTGTCTCACATGATATACTATTGGAAAAACTATACTGCTATGGCATCAGGGGCTTAGCTCTAAATTTTTTCGAATCTCACCTCAGTGAACGATCTCAGTGTGTCAGACTAAATGGTTAGAAAAATCGAATTAAACGGTTTTCTTCACATAAAGGATTCAATATAAAATTGAACCAGAAAATGGTAGATCTCAGGTGAAAAAACAACTACTTTCCTGGCAAATACCACGCAGAACATTGAATGATATTCACCTGAAAAAAATTCAATGTTCTGCGTGGTATTTGCCAGGAAAGTAGTTGTTTTTCACCTGAGATCTACCATTTTCTGGTTCAATTTTATATTGAATCCTTTATGTGAAGAAAACCGTTTAATTCGATTTTTCTATTCATTCCACTTCACATGGCACTTTTCTTAGACTAAATGGTGTTCTATCAAATAGTAAGACAGTAAATAACGGTGTTCCCCAAGGCTCGGTTCTGGGCCCCCTTCTGTTTTTAATCTATATAAATGATTTATATTTCTCCATTCTTCCAACGAGAAGCGTTCTTTTTGCAGATGATACAACATTTATTTGTCAGACGTTATCTAATAATATAATGGATCTAGCAAAAACCTGGTTTACTAGTAATAAACTTAAACTCAATTTGGAAAAGAATCAATCCATTCTTATATCGTCCAAATCAAATCTCACTCGAGGTAGCTGTGTGAAATTACTTGGCATGCAACTTGACGATAGACTCAACTGGGGCCCTCATATCGCAGCATTAGCGAAGAAACTGTCTAGTATTACCTTTCTGATTCGACGTTCGAAAAATATCGTCAGTATGAACGTACTCAAATCATGCTATTTTGGTTTGTTCCATAGTCATCTGTCCTATGGTATTCTTCTATGGGGTGAATCGTGCCACTCTCTTAAAGCATTCATTCTTCAAAAGAGAGTGATCAGAGTAATGGCGTGAGCTCACTATCGTGAACATTGTCGTCCTCTCTTCATCAGTTATCAAATAATGCCACTTCCTACTCTATTTATTTACTCATGTTTACTTGAAATTCATGAAACTAAACATAAATACTCGACTCAATCCGATGTCCATGGCTACACCACTCGCCATGCTGATCTAATTTCTACTCCTCGGTTCAGGCTTCAAATATCACAAAATAACTCTCTGAACCTTCATTTGTACAACAGATTACCTTCTAGGATAAGGAGTCTAGGTTTCTTTCAATTCAAGGCGCAAATAAAGACTTTTCTATTGAAACATTGTCTTAATAGTGTCAATGAGTATCTTGATTTAAATAAAAATGAATTTGAATGTATATGATGGACACTCATCACCTCAATGTTTTTATCCAGATAATTTATGTTATATTTATGTTATATTTATGTTCTTTACTCTGGGTATTTATATTTTATATATATATATATATATATATATATATATATATATCCCTTCTGTTCTGACGTTCTACTATTACTTATGTATATTGTAGAGAAATAAATACTTCTACTTCTATAATATTCCTGTAGGAATGTTCATGGAATATTTATGTATAGTTCATCCATTATCAATTGCAGAAGCATAAAAAACAAGTTCCCCAGTCCTGAGGCGGAATCCTTTGAGCATCAGTGGCGGAGATAACTAATTTTATTCAGATATTTCAAAAGTACGTTAAAATGAAAGTATATATTGATAGGCAATCGGATCTTCATAATTTCTTTTTCCCATGGTCGAAAAAAGCCATATTTTCCAACAAAACACAACACAACTATAGACTATTTCAAAACCTATTACGATCCCAGACCAGAAACGCTACTGGCTTTCATTTATTCCGACCTCCTGAAACACGTATATAACTGGTGATTTATCAATCTCAACGTATAGACACACCTACAGGCATTATCATTGGCTTGCGGTCCGTTTTGATTGGCTGCTGGAGAACTAGACAGCTGTCACTATCGGCTCTTTTGATCTTCCGATCGCCGACGGAGAATGTTTACGAGTAGTAAACATTATTTTTTGTTCCGTTTCTTCGCATATACGCTCGGTTTAGCGAAGTGAGTTTTTGATTTGCTCCCTATAGAAACAGCTTCTGCAATTGAAAATGGTTGAACTATACGAATGTTCATGGAATATTCACCATCGAATATTCTGTTTTACTTATTCATGAAATATTCACAGATAATTCCTATACGTATTTCAATGAACATTAATCATAATTATAGTGAGCGTGATATATACAGAGTGACCCATTTGAAAGCGGGCCACTTCTCTAAAACTGTTATTTATTATCCGATTCAGAAGTTTTTTTTTCAGTAGATAGAGCATCGATAGTTCTAGTTGAATGCCGTAAATTCGAAATCAAAATTAAAAAAACATACTGGTGATTTTTTTTAATGAAATTTGACGACGCCACTGGATTTGTGATGCTTTCAAATGGGTGTGACCAAAATTTCACGATAAAATTATTTTTTTTAACAGAAATATAGCATAAGTAAAATATTCATATCAATATCGAGATAATTCAAATAGTTGTCATATAAATCACAATTTTGTAAATAATATGGTTTAAAATACTCCTTCAGAACATAACAACTCTATGTGGGATATGTTATGTCTCTTAGAACACTGCAGTTTATTGTCAAAGAATAGAAATGCACATCTTTACATCCAATAATATAATTACCAATATTAATAACATAAATGAACTACTATAAAAAAATGTATTGACATGACAGTGCCAACACATTAAATTTCGGACTGTCCAACCAAATCTCCATTTAATTTAATCGTATCATTTTCTAATGTTAACCATTACATTCGATAATTGGTTTGGGGTGATATCCCTGCAAGCCTGTCCTATTCTTTCACGCAGTTCCTCTTTACTCGTTGGGCGAGTTTTGTAAACTTTTTCTTTAACGAAGCCCCATAAAAAAAATCCAACGGATCTGGGGGGGAAACTCGATAAATGCCCTATTTCGCCCTATCCACCGATTAGGAAAATTTTCTTCCAACCAATCTCTCATAATCCTGCTATTGTGGATGGAACAGCCATCTAATTGAAATAGAAGATGAGCCTCTTCTGCCAGTGAAAGTTCATCCATAGCGTTGGAAAATTCCTTTTTCAAAAAATTCAAAAAAAAATTACCATTCAAATTGCTTTTAAAAAAAGGGGGCCAACTATTTTGGTATGTAATATTCCACACCAAACATTTGATTTTTGTGAGTACTGTCTTCTGCAATTTATTATCCAATGTGGATTTTCTTCCGTCCAGTACCTTGTATTTTGAGAATTAACTGTTGCATTGGTTGTGAATGTTACCTCGTCACTGAACAAAATTTTTTTCAGAAAATTCCTGTTATTTAGATATGCTCATTGAGCCCATAAACTATACTCCATCCTCTCTTCATTATCGCCTTCTTCTAAGGTGTGAAGAAACTTTGATTTGAAGAGCTTCATCTAATTATATTCCCTAAGATTTCTCCTTATTGTTTCACGCGGTAAGTTAATGTCGAAACTTGCAATTCTCACACTTGTTTTCGGATTATTATTAAAATAATTTCGTCTCTGTCTTTGTACAATATTACTATTCTTCAGAATATGTTTACAAACAGCTCCATACTGATTGAAAATTTGGTTTATTCGGCCAACTGTAGCTCTGCTAATATTTCGACGCTCCGGATGCATGTTATTGAAAATTCTACATACTTCCCTTTCGGATCTGTCGTTACCACGAAGTCTTACTATTTCAATTTTCTCCTGCAAAGTCAAATTATCAGCCATACTTCTTCATTAGTGCAGGTACTTGAGGAGTTATAAACTTCACTATTAACACTGACAAATTTGTGTCTTTTCGTCTACTGTTCTGATGACTTGTCATCTCTATAGCAACTAAAGTTACAAAGCCTTCTAATCAAAATAATATTTTTGAAATGTGGTATCCCAAGCATGTTTGAATGGAACCAAGATTGATATTTGGAATAACTGCCAACCACCAAAGAGGAACTGCGTGAAAGCATAAGACAGGCTTGCACAGATATTACCCCAAACCAATGATCGAATGTTGATCGAATCTTATGGTTTTAGCATTAGAAAATTAAATCTGGATTTGGTTGAAAAGTACGAAAATTAATGTGTGGGCACTCTCATTTCAATCCATTCTTTTGTTGTAGTTCATTTATGTTATCAATATTGGTTATTATTGATTATTGGATATTGATTACTATTTGATGTAAAGATGTACATTTAATTTCTTTGGCAAAAAACTGCAGTGATCTGATGGACATAACTATCTCCTATACTATGGAGTTGCGTTTGGAAGATACATAATTGGACGCCATTTTGAATATCTGCTGTTTACAAACTTGACTGCTAACGACCTGAAAGAGTATTTTGATATTTATATGACGACTATTCGAAATATTTTGATAAAGTGATATGAATTTTACTTATGCCATATTTCTGTTGAAAAAAATAATTTCATCGTGAAATTCAGCTCACACCCATTTGAAAACATCACAAATCAAGTGGCGTCGTCAAATTTTATTTAAAAAAATCACTAGTATGTTTTTTGGATTTTTGACCTTGAAAACAATTCGAAGTAGGCCGTGAAATTTTTATTTTCATTTCGAATTTATGGCATTCAACTAGAATCATTGATGCTCTATCTACTGAAAAAATCGGATAATAATAACAGTTTTAGAGAGGTGGCCCGCTTTCAAATGGGTCACTCTGTATATAGAAAAGTACATGAAATGAAAAAAAATTCCATGAATATCACCACTTGGCCATGCAAATTTATTTTCAATGGGAATCAAATAGCAAATGAAATATTTCAATTGAATAAAATGTATTACATATTCTATTCGAATTGTGATTGGTTGTCAATATCGAGGCAGATCGTAACAACCAATCAAAATCTCTAATCGGTCAGCGTCGGTCATTTCTGTCTGCTAAACATTTTAATGCGTTTTTCGTTCCTGCGTCTGCGTGTTGCGTGTACGCGTCATGTGCCGCCATGTTTGCTAATTGTTTGTGTTTGATTTGTAATTCCGCGTTTCTGGGCATTTCTTTCCATAAAAAGTTATAGTTTATAATTAATTAAACTGTTCCCTTCTACTTGTAATACATCACGTAAGTAAATAATAATAATAATGAATGATTTATTCACACTCATTTTTACAGTAATTTACAGAATATAAAGTAAAATAAAATAGGTGTATGAATAAATAGACAGCACCTACGAGATGCATATATATCGAGATATGCATGCATCTGTATGCAGGTTTCGTTGGTTAACACGAACGTTAGCAAGTATATATAATACATCATAAAATACAAAATACAGGTAGATCTAAGTAGTATGAAATATGATTCGATAATATAAAATTACATATAAATATAGTTAAGTTAAATTAAAAGCCTATAATAGCACATAAATATAATATTATAATAAAAGTAAGATTGGTATGTAAACTGTGAGATTGGTATATTATAAAATTTAAAGAACAAGAATAGAAGAAAAAGCTACAAATTTCAAATTCCAAGAACTGAGCAAATATAAAGTGGTGGTGAATCATAAATAAATTTTTTTAGGGACTTTTTAAAACGATGAATTGTTGGTTCGTTTTTTATTTTTTCTGGAATGTTGTTAAAGGCTTTTGGTCCCAGATACTGATAGCTGCATTGTCCAATTGACTTATTCATAAGCGGGAGAATGAATTTGTTCGTTTTTCGTGTCTCATATTTGTGGGAGTGAGTGATCAGCTCTATTGAGTGTGAGTACTGTTGTCGCTAGTTTGAGGAAATATAGTTCTCTTAGATCGAAAACGTTTGCCAGTTTGTATAGTGCTTCGGTCGGGTAGCGGTTATTTTTGTTGAACATTATTTTTTTAAATCTCCTTTGAATAATTTCTAAAGGTTTCAAGCATGTTTTGTATACACCACCCCATCCGATGATCCCGTAGTTTAAGTGAGATTCGGTTAAGCTATGGTAAAGGATTTTTTTTTTGTTTAGGGTCTAGTATAGATGACACTTGTTTGTACTTAAAAAGTACTCTTCGGAGTTTTTTGAGTAGATAATCCACGTGGACGTCCCATCTAAGGTGACTGTCTATCATTATTCCCAAGTATTTGACGCTCTTTGGTTGTAAGATCTCAAAGTCATCTCCTATTGAAATTTTTTTGAATTTTTTTACAATTTCAATTAGTCCATTCATCCCAATATAGTCTTGTGGCGCATAAACAATTTTTTTAAGTTTAAGAATTTGTGCTTGCGTTTTGGATATGCCATTGTTTCTCTTATAATTTCTCGAGGGGAAATCCCAGGTTCAGTTTGACACTCCGTTATGAATCCCCTTGAATAATTAGAACGTGATAATGAACTTTTTTGGAACAACTGCAAGAATGAGTAAATCAATTAGAATTATTTTCAGAGGCAATACCTACAACAATGCCATGAAGAAATAACATTGAAAGATATTGAAATTGTGGTCAGTGCCTAGCTGGCTAAATCAAAAGATAGGCTGAAAAGGCAAGGGTAGGTGCATTTTGTAATTTATTACAGAACTTATTTTCATGATGATTGAATCGAATAGCGTTTCAAAATTCAATTACCAACTTTATTGAGACAATAAACTCAAAATGGTGAATATATTCATGTTTTGTTAACGATTTCGATATATTACATATAGAAAACTTTTTAACAAAAAATTAAACCGACGAAAAAATCAACTGAAAAGCAAAAAATAAAATAAACCTTCTTAGTCTAAATGATAATTGAGCTCCTGAACTAATGTAATTAACTGATTTTGAGTCGGCGCCAAACAAACAATTATTGAAGATCATTATCTATGGAAGAAGTCATTAAAACGCAGCCGTGCATCTCGCTGCCATCATTTTACACTTCACCTAATTCAATTGCTAGTTTGTTTGGCGCCGACTCAAAATCAGTTACTTACATTAGTTTAGGAGCTCAATTATCAATTACTACCTACTTGTTTTTTGAGTACTTCCAAAATACTTACTTACCCATTCTATTTCGTCGGTTTAATTTTTTGTTAAAAAGTTTTTATTTTTCAATTTTTTGTGGCTAAAATCTACCAATTACTACCTACTTGTTTTTTGAGACTCCAAAATACCAATTACTTACCCACCTTAATTCAACTATTACCAGTTAAATAATATGATTATCTACTTTTACTATTTGTTGTGATATAAATTATTTTCGTTGTTCTGGTTAGTTTATTTCATTACTTTGTATATCATTCCATCCTCTCATAAAATATACTGATTTTGACGGAACAAGAATAATGTCAGTAGCGATCTGTCATTGTCAACTACGTATGTGTGTGCCAATGTTTACTAGTGAAAAATCAATTATCCCCTATTTTTCTACCCGTAAGGGTGGCTAATTCCTTTCGAAATTCAAATAATGTCAGTAGCGATCTGTCATTGTCAACTACGTAGTGGTGCCAATGTTTACTAGTGAAAAATCAATTCCCCTATTTTCTACCCGTAAGGGTGGCTAATTCCTTTCGAAATATCTATTAAAAAAAAATCATCCAAATCGAAGAACCCAGTACAAAGTTATGCCTGACCAGAATTCAGAGGGTGAGTGATCAATATCCTTCATTTCGCTACCCTTAGGGGTGGATTTCATCTTTTAAATTCAAATGGGACCAAATTCGAAGTACACCCTATCCACTGAAAAAAGAATTATCGGAATCGGACGCCTCAGTAGAAAGTTATGCGTGATCATACATAAAAAATATGATGGAAAAACATAAAATATATGGGTCGAATAGAGAACCTCCTCCTTTTTGGTTTCGTCGGTTGAAAAGAAAGGTTATAAACTCGATCTTCTAGAAAGTTTAGAAATTATTAAATTCAAAAAGTCGCAATATTTGCTTAATGACCAAATCAACTTAAATAATTCTCCTTTGTTAATCGGTAAGGAGGATTAATGTTTCGGCAACTTTAAATTCATCTGTGGTAGCTTTGATTCAGTCAGAAATGCTGGAAAAATTGTTTAGCGCACGTACAAAAAGAAGACAAATTATATTTAAATTTCGATCAAGTTGCCAGAGAAAAAATTGTTGTGAACTTGGATGACGACAGTGATAGTGAAACTGACTTAGGTTAAAATTTATTATGTCAACAATTCAGTCATATCTGTACCCGAAATTTATGGAGTTGAGTTTTTATATTCTACAAGCAAGTATATTTCGTAGGTATAGCATATTATTACGTGCATATAGATAAATTGTTGTCCTATATTGATTGTCCACTCTACTTTTCCGTACTGTTTATTTATTACTTGTTATTGAATCAGACGTTATACATCGTCTTTAAGTTTATTTATTTTTTTTAATACTTTTTTTCGATTCCGCGAAGTACCCAAATTGTATTGATCTCTCGTTCCGTGCCGTTAGTTATTAGCTACAACTAACGGCCAACAGAGGGAGCCTGGCACAATTGATATTCATATGAAAGCGATGGTCCAATTTAAGATCCGTTCCAAATTGGGGACCTTTTCCCTACAAATGTTATTATTAGAAAACAAATACAATACAAATAAGCCGCTTAAAAAATATAGAGGTTTTCACTTATTCATTTTTGCAGACAATAGAAAAATTCTTTATTCCTCATTTTTAACTAATATGCAGTAATATGAGGAGAATATATTATTCATATTCCAAGCCTGGTGTACCAATTATAATGATAAAAACGAAAAACGGATTTACTACCCCATTTCACAATAGCCTAATTAAGTATTCTTTGAAAATATAAAAACTTTTTAACAAAAAGACGAAAAAAGATACTGATAAGCAAAAAATTAAATGAACTTTTTTAGTCATAATGACTAAGCTCCTAAACTAATGTAAGTTACTAATTTTGAGTCGGCGCCAAACAAACCAACAAGCAAATTAATTACGTAAAGCGTAAAATGATAGCAGCGTGGTGCGCGGTGGTGCCAGCGACTTCGTCTTTTGTATTTTTTGTGACGACTATTACAAATTCCCTCACCCCTTTAGGGATGGAATTTCTAAAAATATTGAAACACGTTTTTCTTTATTTGTAACAATGACCTCAAATAAATACCAACTTTTATGACCTTAACTTCGAAACTAACGGAACCATTACACAAACTTAAACCCCTACTCCCCTTGGGGTTGCATTTATGAAAACACCGACACATGTATTCCTTTATCCCTCACAAAGACCTCAAATACTAATTTTGATGACCCTAACTTGAAAACTAACGGAACCCCCATAAAAACGTTCACCACTCATTTAACCCTTTTAAGGGTTGAATTTTCAAATACACTGAAATACATATTTCTTCTATTTGTAACAAAGACTTCAAATGCCAATTTTCATGACTCCAACTTTAAAACTAACAGAATTCCTATACAAACTTTCAATCCCAATTTCACCCCTTTCGGGGTTGAATTTCCACAAACACCGAAACATTATTTTTATTTGTTACAAAGCACCACAAATACCAATTTTCATGATCCTAACTTTAAAACTAACTATACAGACTTTCAACACCCATTTTACCCCTTTAGGGTTGAATTTTAGAAAACCCTGAAACATATTTATCTTCATTTGTGAAGAAGAGCCCAAATACTAATTTCCATGGTTCTAATTTCAAAACCAAGTGTACTTTCACTTTCACCCCCCTTATCACCCACCTTTTCACCCCTTTAGGAATGGAATATCAAAACTTTCCTTTCATGTTTATATTCCAGGACTCGGATGTCACGCAGGTAGCTATAGCTGCCTCCGTGGTGACGTTGGTTGTTGCCCTGCAATGCAGCGTCTGCTAACCGAAACCACAAATGTGCGGCTGGCACTTCTTCACCATACTGATGAGGGCCGAGAGCCCGAAACACGTGTCTACGGTTAGCACTTTTTTTTTTCAGGGCTATGTCCATTAAATTTTTTAAATTTTTTTTAACAGTTTACTTGCTATTCTTTCCTTTCATGTATATATATATATATAATAATGTTTACTCACCAGGAGAAACAGTAAATTTTGTGAAAAATAAATTCTACGCGAGTTTACAATATCATTTTGGTCAATAAATAATGAAAATCTACGAAATTTCAGCTTGTATGTGGGTGTCGAAATGTTTACTAGCAGTACTTTTTGTGAAAATGTGAGTTCTGGTGAGTATTTTTCGATCTATGTCTAGTGGAAGCAAAATAATCACTTAACATATACACTTAAAACTCAGGTATAGAAACAATAAAATAAATATATACATATACATAACCAGTACTTCACTACTCTTGATTTAGCCAACGGCTTTCACTAAATCAAAATGCATAGAATAATTTGATTGGTATATATGGATGATGTTATTATATTTTCTTCAATATTAGATGAGCACATTTCTAATATAAAAAAACGAGTGTGCTTTAGACCACACGACTGAAGTAAAACTTCTTTAGCTCCATCTATATGTATATATATATATATATATACATGTATATACATATGTTAATTTTCTAATAACCTATAATTTCATCATTTTAGTTTGGTAAATTTAGTAAATTATTATTAGAGTCATAAATGATTATAAAAATAAAATAAAAATTAATTTACCAACTCCAATAATTTGTCTCGGTTTTTGTACGTGATATATAGTGGGATTTTCATCATCAACTTCCATTTGATTATCGTCATGTTCAATCACAATGTCACCAATTATTTGTAATGGTGAACCTCTACAATTAATAAGTATTTTATTATTTACGTATTAGTTAAATTTTATGTTATCCTATTTTAAAAATTTGCTGAAGTAAATTGTAGAAACGCGAGGCCGAAATACGGAAGAGTAACAAGTAGACAGAGAGAGAGAGAGAGACTAGAAAAGGCCAGAGAATCAAACGCGCCCCAATGTCGAGAGTAGAATGCCGCGTATTAGTAGAGTGAGAAAATAGACAAGGAAAAGGGAACGCTGCATACGACGCTACGACGCCAGCAACTAGTATGAGAAACGCACTCACCTTTTCGAGACCGTTCGCCTCGCCCGATCACACTTTTCGTAACGCTCTCGTCACGCATTCACCAGCTCACTATCAAGCGTGCGTAAAGAAGCTTTACTTCAAAAATTATTCAGGGAATGTCATGTTGGCATATTTTGTCCAATGAAATGTAAAACTTAGGTCTCTTGATAAATAAATATTATAGTTATTTTTAATAAAAATATCTAAAGGAAATGTCGACTCTCTGGACAATTTTTTAGTAATTTTCTTACCGTGTAGCTAAATGTGAATTATTTATCGTAGCGTTATCCCTAGGGGCTGTTCATGAACATCACGCTTAATTTTGCCTTTTTGAACCCCCATCCCTTCGTTACGCTGCGTACCCTATGAATATCACGTCACGAAAGCTAGACCCCTCCGCTTCCCCTCTACATGATTCATTGAACAGAACACAATTATTGATATTTTTAAAATATTTGTTTTTAATAAATCAATAAATATCTAATATAACCAACAAATAAATAATTTTTTTATTTATCAGTAGTCCAAGGATCTTCCTCTTTATCCTCGAAACTACAATTTACTTCATCTTCATCTGTACCAGCGCTTTCATCTCCTAATATGCATAGTAGCTCTCGAGCTCGACGATCTGCGATACGACTTGTCTGTATACGACGAACCACCTGACTCGTGATGTCATAGGACTTCCAGAAATATCAAGACGAAAATGTATATATTTAATGTAAAAATATTTATATATTTACAAGTACGAAACGAATAATTTTCTATCGTAAAAAAAATAAATAAAAAAGTCGAGAAAAAAATTAAAGTAGAATTGTGTGATGAACTGCGAACATCACGTTTCCTTAGACCTCTCCCTCCCGGCCCCCTTGTCACATTTTGTCACACCAAGCGATACCCCTTCCCTCCCCTTGTATGCGAATGTATTTTATGAACGGCCCCCTAGCAACTAGTTAACATATCAACCGTTCTAAAAATAGACAAAGTAAATCATTCTAAATAGCGAGGTCGTAAAAAGCTACAAGGTGCCTCACGAACTACAGCACTGCTAAGGCACAAACGGAACTTTTTACCGAGTAATGACGAATTTCGCGTTCCAGCTTACGGCACACTTTTTTCTGCAAATCAGAAAACAATACGCCTTAAGCACGTCAGCTGTCATGTTTGCTCATTATCAATTATCCAGAATCCGTGGTTATGTGTATCAATTCGAGATAATAGAGCCCTACTTGAAAAGGCTGTTCAAGGTCAGTTTCATTTTCGATCACATACGAAAGCCTGGAGGACGGCTGCAGTGGTGTTCATATCAAAAACTGGGAGACGTTCAGCAGACGACCCGAAGTCCTACCCACAGAACTCATGGAACTAGAATGCCAATACCGTTTTGTTGGAACGAGCCCTACTGTACCGCATGGTACACATGGGCATGCGCAATAAAACCGCTGCCATGACAGGGGTGGTTTCAGTGAACTTTATAACCTCTATTAACTGAAACATACTAACTTTTACCATGAGAACTTTCTGAAGATGGGTGTGCTTGAGATCGAATTGAATAGTGGAGTGCAACTGAAATTATGAGGAATTTCTGAACCCAATATCCGTAAGGTTTCGGGAAGAAAGGCTTACTTAAAAGAATAATTTTTAGTGGCTATTGTGAAGCTCACTTCTCCATTCTCTGAATTATGTATTTGACATGAACTAAATTGTATGCAGTATTTCATATGATAAAATATTTCATTTCAAAGATAATTTGGTTTTATTCTTTGATTATCATTTCAAGAGAATGGGTAGGTATGATGGAGACTGAATAACAATCACAATTCACTTCTCCCTTGAAGTTTTTAAGTTAAAGTAACAAACAATTCCCAAGTATTCAATGCCTAAAAAGTATTTTGGCACAAAGTAAAAATATTGGGGAATTTAAATGTAAATGCTTCGAATATAGCGTGTCATCTCAAGAAGTATTAAATGTATCCTTGATAAAAATTGGTGCCTATCGAGAAACCTGTAATTGGCTATCAAAAATGAAATGTTAAGTTTTTCGTTAGTGAAGAAAATGGGTTTTTTAGAAAAGTCATCAAGAAACTTTGCTCGAGTGGGCGGTAGGGCGAGACTAATATCCGTGGGATTATGCCTGAATGCCTCTAAGGTCGTATCCTTTCTTGTCATAGTTTTCGATATTGGAACTCGGAGTTGTCTGTAGACGAGTCGCGTACCTGGCAAGGTGTTGCACCTGGTAGAGCTGTTTCCATACTGCAATCTATTGGGACTCGGCCCTTAGTTTGGAGATTCGTCTTGTCGGTTAGACCAGACTCCTAAATTAATTACCCACGCCAGCGCACTCATGAAAAACCATTGGGAATATTTCATTGTCACCCAATGGACAACTCAGATTTAGTATACTAATGAAGTTGACTTTTCATCAATTTTTAAGTTACTGGTACTTTTTGGTACACGCTTTAAATGAAAAAAAGATTTAACATCATTTATTGGTATAATATTATTGATGTGAAAAAAAGTATAATTTTTGATAGCATTTTCCTATTCAGTTATTTCCTTACATTCTCTGCTTGCAACCAAGCAACACTATATGGTAACGTATTTTACCGTAAATTTGTATAATACATTTTATCAATTTCATTTTGTGGTACAAAAACATGCTTATCTAATTTAGAAAACAATGTTTTGATCTTCGAAAAGAGTTCCCGAAATAGTTATACAAAAACATCCATATTTTTTTTCTTCCGCCATTATTTGCTTGATTTTTCTCTCTGTGAACATACAACACTTCACAACATCTGCAGAAGTCTTGATCAATCAGAAAAAGAGGCAGTTCTGTATTTTCTATGTAATAACTTGAAGTAATCAAGATCTACACTTGCTTTTCTATCTTCATCCAGTACGGAAAGGCACACCTTACACTTTATTACTTTTTTGTGCTCTTCACTACAAAACCTGCAGTGTATCAACATTTTCTATCAAGTTGGATAAAGTAGGAAGGAATTCAATCTTCCTTGAAATTCTTCACCGTCAATAATCCTATCATTAATATCTAAATTAATTTTTTATTAAGGCATTGTTATTGTAAAAGGAAAAAAAATTTCCATAAACATTTTCTATATCGTGTTCAACATCAGCCTCAGTGTAATAAAACTGAAATGCTGTTGGGTTATTATTCCAACAATTTCTTTCCCTGAAAAGTTTATCATTATTATTGTAAAATAAATTAGTAATCAGAATGTTAAGTCAACATGTATTTCAACATGTTAATGTTTGTCAATGTACTCTTCACATATTTCAATAATTGAATTTATTGTGATGGAAAAATAAAAAATTGGAGTCTTGTTTTCTTTTAAATGCAGTGGTTCACCACCAATATGTTTAAGACTTTTCAAGTATCCTAAGGCATTTTCAAAAAAAGGATTCCAGAAATCTTTGTTGTCTTCCTTTATTGGAACCTTGTAGAATTTGCCCAATGGATTCCTAGAATTCAGTAGATCAAATATCCTATCAAGAACACAAATTACCAACAGACGCAAGACCGGCTCTGACTATAAATGTCGTCAGACTAAATAACAGGTGTTGATGTAAACAGCGTTGCCAAATGAATTTGTAGGAAATTATAGTTCTTATTAGGATTCCATCACTTGTTAAGTGCTCCACTTAACTTGTATATTATCTTCTGAATACATATGACAAAAAACTTAAGGATCCTGAGTAATCGATAGTCGACTAGTTTCGGATCTTTTAATGGGGAATATTATAATGTAATACATTACATCATAATGTCATTATATTAAATTCTCGTACAAGTACATGAACTGGCAATGTTGTTGATGATATGCGCATGATTATGTGTGTCCCATCTATACATGTGGTTATGAATCATATGAATTCCTTCCACTTATTTTAGCCTTCCAGTTCTATGAGTTCTGTGGTCCTATCGCCCCGTCACTCTCACCTCATTCCCGTGAGAACAATGGAGAAAATTATATAAGACGTGAAATCCTCTTGGACAGACCGCTTCACAAAAACAGTTCGCCTATCCAGCAGGCAAATCAACGATTAATGATCAACAATGCTCAGTTGAAAGTATTGAAATACATACTCAGCGAAAGGAATGGCTCTATGTGCATTCTTAAATACAGAGGGTGCTTTCGATAACACCTCACATGACTCCATCATCAGATGACTGGAGGAAAGGATCATAAACTCCTCACTAATTAGATGGATATATGCAATGCTGAAAACTAAAAACGGTCAGAATAACAGCGGAAAAAGGTTGTCCCCAAGGCGAAGTTCTATCGCCTTTGCTATGGTCACTGACCGTGGATAACCTGATAGTGAAGCTACATGAATCTAAGATTACGACTCAAGGTTACGCCGATTACCTGGTCATCACTGTTGGGGGCAAAAATGATGGGATAATATCCAATCGCATGCAGACAGCCCTAAATATAGTCTGAAGCTGGCGCGGAAAGAAAGGACAAGATGTAAATCCTATCAAAACAGTGCTAGTTCCATTCACAACCTGGACGTGCCGCAGAGTTTTTGTCAAGACGTGGAGTTTGAAGCCGAAAACTATACACTGGTTATATGAAACGATTATCAAACCCATGGTCATCTATGCCTCATTAGGATGGTGGCCAAAAACCCCACAGTACTCGGCACAAATCAAGCTGCAGAAAGTGCAATCTGGGAATCATATGGGATATATTTACATTAGAGGTAATGTTGAACTTTACGCCACTGCGCTTGTGAGTAATGCAGGAAACGACAAACAGACGGCCCTCAGATTGCACCAGGCATCAAACTTGAGAGCTGGAAATTATTCCCCTAGGAAGATTCTGCAAAATATTCCCCTAGAATTCAGGTGCAAGCCATCAGATATTATGCCAGCTAGGCATGACTTGTTATAAACAACTACCATATATTCACAACTAGAAAGGAATGTATCAGTATGTTATACTGAGGTTCCAAAATGGAGCCATCTTGGATCCAACATTGAACTTCAATTCACATATCTCCTCTACAGTTAACAAGGCACTGAAACTTCTCGGGTTTTCAAAAAGGACTACCTACATCGGACTTCACAAACACAAATTCTCTACGAACCTTATATTGTGTCTTAGTCAGACCTCACCTCGTATATTGCTCTAGAACCAGAACGTCCATTCTCAAAATATTGAACGTGTTCAACACATATTTCTCAATTACGTCAATTACAAACTTCACATTTTCCTTGATCATCAACAAACCGAGCAACTTATAAATCTTTCTCCATTATCGGTGAAAAGAAAACACAGAGATTTGTTATTCCTCTACAAAATCATAAACTGCAAATTAAATTGTCCCCAACTACTAAGTTATATTTTCAAGTACCTTCTCGCTCCACTAGACTTCACCAATCATTTTACACCCCATATCATCGCTGAAATAACGGTTACAATAGCTGCGCCTACCCTGAAATCAAAAACTAGCAAATGCTTCTGACCAATTAGAGTTTTTCAGTCCCTCATTACCCGAATTCAAAACTCGTCTCACCCTGCATGTTACCACGTAATCAGTTATTCATCAATCTGGCTTTATTTTTGAGTTCCTTCCTTTTCCTATTCCTCCCAATGATCAACCAAATCCATATTCTGTATTGTAGCTATCCTCTGAAATTGTGAATGAGTAATATGTGTAACATTACTCAATCTATCCATTTACAGTGGTAGTGAAATATATAACTTGTTATGTATTCTCATATTATTCAAAACCATGTTTGTGCCTCTTCTGAATTGTCATTGCTTTGTTCTGTTCTGGGCTTGTCCCGTTGAATAAATAAAAAAAAAGTGGAGTAGGAGTAAGGGGTTCCAGTTTTAGGCTCTAAAACCCCTAAGCAAAGCCCCAGAATTTTTAAAGCAGAAATCCATGATAGAAATTTGCCCCCAAGAATGTATTGAAAGAGTCTCTAGAGGGGCAAAGATCTATATTCTATCAGACAGCCAAGCCGTACTTAAAGCTCTAAAGTCACAAACTTGTGAGTCTAAACTGACTTGGGGCTGCAAACTCTCCCTAAGGCTACGAGTAATGTTGTGGGTGCCAGGTCACAAGGGAATCAAAGGCAATGAGGAAGCAGGCAGCCTGGCCAAGGAAGGGGCAAATACTGAATTCCCTGGCCCAGAACCCTTCTCTGGTCTTTGCGAAGCCCACACAAAGGAAGAGTTTCGGCGCTGGGAAGCTGCGTGATTGGCGCAATTCAAGTGATAATCGGTTGGAGTGATCTCTGTGTAAACCGTAATTGTCAGCTCTGGGTTGTCTGTTGCCAGAGAGCTTTTTTGCGTCTGATGACGACCAAAATCAGAATCAAAATGGCTTTATTCACTATTGATACATCGCAATAAGATATGGTAGTAATCTCCGGGCAATATACATCACTATATACAATATATGCGTATTCGCGTTTCTTTCGAGTGCGAAGGCAGGGATATTGGGTATAGGACGGGGTGTAGGGAAAGAGGGTATCCGATGCCTACCCCTACATGTTGCCATGTAGTGGAGGCACTGGTCCTGTACCAAGTGTCCCGCACGAGCTCTCTGAGAACAGTGGGGGCCACCACCGCTGTTGGTGGCGGGTAGACCCATTATCATCCTTCGATTACCTGAGACAATTGTTTTGAGTGTTATTAGCTAACTACTCTTTAGCGCCTCCTACATTCGTCTATGCGCTAATTGTTTGTTTGTATTTACATTAAAGAACATTGTGAGGGGGTATATTATTTTCGTTAGGTTACTTACATTGTGCTTATTCCTACCAGAAAAAGTGGATAAAAAAACTGGTTTCAATGGGTCTTTCGTACAATAAGTCCGTTGCTTGATATATTAAGCCTCCATGTATTCTAGGAGCATTGTGACATGCCCTAACGCTCGTTATTCCTCTCGTCAACGGACTCTTAGTAATAAAGAATTTGTAGAATTTGTATGCTAGTTGTTTTATATATTCTGTAATTGTTGTTACGTTTGTTAATTCTCGGAAAGCATCCAGCCGGATGTATCGGTCACTATTCGTGACGATACGAAGCACGTTATTGACGACCAGTAGGTTTCTATTCACCCAAGGGAGTCGAGCTGTGTTGATTTTTCGTATGGGGCAATTACCATCGACATGTCGGTTCAAGTTTTCTACAAGTGCAAGGCACTGGCTATTAGTATCAGTACCGACTAATAGTTTATCCCCATTGCTTGTGGACAGGTTGTGGGACGTATTGAATCTAAGTTTGCTTTCCAGATGTTCAGGCGGCGGTTAATGTTGATGGGGGAGATAGTTTGAACCACGGCCAGAATACAGAGGTGGTAGGAGTTTTCTATTGGTGGTAGCTAGTCAAAATTGGAGAATAGTGCTGGATCGTTAGTCAAGATTCTGCCCTCTGTAGGAAGTGAGGCGGTCAACTAGCTGTTCCATACCTCTGAAAAATATATTGTCTAGAAAATATTGGGTAGCGGTTGAGTGAGTGAAAGAGTACTGTTTGACCAATTTATGTCGCGGAGATTGAAGTCCCCTATTATGATCAGATTCGGATAGGTCTGGTTGAGGTGAGATAAAGTAGCATCAGTAGTAGGAGATCGTCTGCAGAGGGGGGATGATAAATACATACCAAGTTGGTATTAAAAATTGAGTAATCACTTACTCGCTGCCATAGGAGTTTTTTGAAGGGTTTGAATTGGCAGGCTCGTAAGTTGTGACTATTTGCGGGATCTGGTTTGTATATTTGGTGGTAAAATTTGGTTTGCCGTTATCTGCTCTTCACTTCAGTTCCGAACAAAGATTTTGCGAAGGCTTGGTTTGGGTGGATGTTAAGTAGGCTCTGATATTGACACGAGGGAATGCCGATTTTACTTTGAAGATTTCAAAGGCAACTCACTGGAATGAGGTTCCAGGGCAAAGGTAAGTGAAAAGATTTATGCGCCCATTGCCAAAAAAATCTAAACAGCTTTTCGAGTTAGACAAGAAAGATTTGAAATTGTTAACGGGACTGCTCACCGGACATTATTATCAACTCAAAAATATGGATAGATCAGACAGTGACCTGTGCCGTTACTGTGAGAACTTCGTTGAAACTACATAACACCTGATTTGTGACTGCTAAGCGCTGTTTTGAAAAAGGCTCAAGTTCCTCGAAGGGGTTTCATTAACGGCCCCCAGACATCAGGAACTTAGCTCCCAGGAAACTGATACGCTTCGCAAGGAGTCTCGGATTCCGGGGTCTTGAATAGGTTAAGGGTAATGTACAAAAGACCTTATAGGTAGAAGTACGGAAAGGCTGAAGTGTCATATCGACCCCCCCATAATCTACATTCTCCAGGTGTATCGAAAGGAATATATTTTCGTTCCTAGCACACCCTGTATTTATGTCAGGTCATGTTATTGAATGGAATCTTATTTATTGGACAATAGAACTCGTAACGTAAGTAACTGGCAATGACCTTCGATTGACCCCAATGTTATTGGTAGGATCTCAACGAATAACAATTCAGAAACAAAAACAACTTTATTTACATTCTCATTTCAGAGGGAAGACCGCTGAGAAGTAGGTATATTCTTAGAATATTTCACATAGATTTTAAACAGATGATTATATATTATATTCCGCAAAATTCAATTAACGTTCTACATATTTATAAGCTCATTCATATTTAAATTTAGCAACTAAACAATAAATTTGATTCATGTGATAATAGTATTATTGAATTCCTGATGTTTACTAGGGGAATGTGGGGCATCTAACACACTAACGGATTTTCTGGCGGATTTGGTCTGCCGCAGTCGAAATCTCTCTGTTGGATCTTTCCGAAGGGCCAGTAGATATAGACAATCAATTAACATTCATTCCAAAAGTTTTCAAACTTCAATGGTATGTAAGTGCATCAATTAAAACAAACTATGAAATTTTGCGGAAGTCAGCGATGAACGGAACATTGCTTTAATTGCAAAAAAAGGTTTCCATGCTTTATTATTGCACTGAAAATTGCAAAAGTTCTGCAAACTAGGCATACCTATAGTAATGGTGTTTTACGACATGCATTGAGTTTGCAACCTTGTAAAAGTTGCGGAACCTTTTTTGTGTCATTTGTTTGAGTTTTTCATTGTAATTTGTTTAAAAAAAGTTACAAAAGTTCTGCAAATTGGATAAGTAAACGGAAAAAAAGTTTAAAATATTCACGTACATTTGCAACCATTTCTGAAAAACGCATCATTTATTTAATAAACTTTTTTATCGACGCTCCCATTTTCAATACACACAAGCATTGAGATAATTACAAAAGTTTTTTATTGTGGTTGCAAATAAAGAGGATATCGGTCTTAGTGGATATGCAACTTTGCAACCTCATACGAAAAATGGAACCTATTTATCCACCAATAGTTTTTTTTGCCACTTCACAACTTCTGAAATGATTGCAAAAGTTATGCAAATTGCAATTAAAATTACGACTAATATTTCACGTGACGCAAGAGATTTGCAACCGTCACTGTTCATCGGAACATTTTTTTTGTACAATGGATTTGTTTTTTTTTCATAATTTGGCCATGAATTGCAAACATTGTGCAAATAGGTTTAAGATATATATTATACCGACATATCTACAGTGGTCCAATTAAAAACTTGATTATCCATCGCGTATATCTGTTATACGTTGTACTGGTTGATTGAAATTGCATCCGAAGAATAATACTGTTACGTAGTTAACCATTAAAAAATTTGAAACTAATTATTGATCTAGGAAGCAATCACTGTTTTCGACTAATCAGCGAGATGCATTTAATCTAATATTTTTGAATGCAACAATTGAAAGAATACAATTTTTTTCTAAATTCTAAAATGGAAGACATTAATTTTTTATCGCATTAGAAATGACATGCAATCGTTCTTCATTTAAAATTTTCACATGTCACAAGATAACTTTATAACAATCGACGAGATTTTAAAATGAATAATTGATGCTCTATGGAAGTAAGGATATCAAAACGTTATCGATTGTATATCTTGCAAGTACATAATTTTCATTATCAAACAGAAACGATGCTGAAAAATAAAAATTTATGAAAATCGATATTACATCTCAAATTTAATTTCTTGAATGGAATAAAATTATAATTTACCTTTCCACTCAACTTTCTTACTCCAATTGTGGTTTCACATGAAAAATTCTATTGAATCAGAATGGAGGACTGATTTATGAAAAATAAAATAAAGAGGGAAAACATGTTGGTAGGCAATTCTATTTCAGTTGTAGCTCCAGGACTATATATTGTTTTTGGTTGGTTAAATAGTTGTCTGTCATAAAAATACAATTGTAAGTCTTCTGTTATTCTGGTAATAAATCATGTTACTAAACTGCTGTGCATTCATTACTCTGTAAACAGAACATTGTGACGTAACACAGTTGTAGGTTAATCGTACTAATGTACAACTGTACGAGTATTTTTTAAATCTCAATATTTCCTGCATTTTTTAACGAATCAAGAAAATTATCAAAACGTGTCGAGAGATTCTCGATTCTCCATCAAACGTACTCGTACGTATTTTTTTATTCCTTATTCCTAATTGTAATATGATGTTTCGAATTCATATCGAAAACGTTAGCTTTCAACATTGAATGATTTCACCTACCATTGCCGAGCTTCTTCTTGGTCGATAGTTAACTTGGTAACACAATGAATGTCATTTATTAGGTATATAAAAATCTTTATTATTCGGATAACACAGGTGTTGCAAAAATATTTTTTTTATTCCTAATATTCTGCATTGTAACATAGTTTTCAAATTATTATACTGCCACCAATTGGTAAAATGAGTTGTCTGCCTGATTCGCAAAACTTTTGCTTTTTTTGGTAGAGTACAAATACGAAAAAAATTTTCTTTTGATTTTACCCTCATTTCCGTGTTACAAACGAGGTTGCAAATTAATGAAAACATTCTACGTCAGGACATCTCCACTTGCAACTATTATTTGAAACTTTTGTAATAATTTCGATACCTTTTTCAATAAAAAAAAAAACAATTTAATGAAGAAATATATTTTCCGTTTGACGCAAGAGGTTGCAAATTAAAACTCTTGTCAAAAACATTATTTCAGTTATTTTTTCGAGTTTGCAGAACTTTTGGAATTTTCATCAAAAAATTAGGACTAACAACAATTTTTTTTCGATAAAACAGACATTTCCGTTTTATTCGAGTGGTTAAATTTACAGAGGTGTAAATTAAGTTTGCAGAACTTTTCCAAATTTTTCCGCGCTAATAATGAGAAAATTCATCAAATCCAGATTTTCAACATCTTCCGTTCAGAAAAAAGGGTTGCAAAATCAGACTACATATCATATGAAAGTCCTCTTCACTCCACTGAAGTTCTGGAACTTCTGTAATTATTATAAAATTTTGGGAAAATCATGTCTATCTCTATTAGCCTAATAATAAAAACAAAATAACATAAAAATGCAACGTGAAACCCCTAGCGATAATCAATAACATTCCAAAAATGCTCACTCTTGATGTGTGGCCCCGTTAAGGTAGCTGTCTCGCTGATATTAACTTCGGGAACGCTCGGCAATTTCCGGCGAATGGACGCGCTGTCCGCGCAGCCCGCTGCCATCATTCTACGCTTCACGTAATTAATTTGCTCTTTTGTTTGTTTGGCGCCGACTCAAAATTAGTTACATTAGTTAGGAGCCTAGTTATTGAGACTAAAAATGTTTATTTTATTTTTCGTTTTTCAGTTTCTTATTTCTACTGTTTAATTTTTTGTTAAAAAGTTTTTATTCATTATGAATCTTATCTTGTATTCTTGACTAAAGTTAAGTAGCGCTCTGTTTGTTTTTCAAATTAATATTTTCAACCAAACACCTCAGTTCAAACACATAAACTCACCCTACATGCTCAACCGACTACAATGCTAACGGCACAGTGCCTTTTATCCTAGTGAGGGGATAAAAACGGTACAAACCCTAAAGGGGCAAACTAATTTATCTGCTTTTTTACACTCGTAAGTCATGTTTTTCAAATAGAAAGTTATTAATTCCAGTAAAAATGTCAAAAATTGCCCATAATTGATGTAGTGATGAACTTTTTTTCTTTTTCGTTGGTAGGGTGATGAGACAAATTTCTCGTAGTTTTATGAGTGGCACTTATTTTAATTGAATTTTTTTTTACTTAAGCTTTCCTAAATACATATAAAGATGGCATAATTTCCTTCCGGACGAGTAATTTTCATTCAAATTAGCGGCAGCTCTAAATTCTCACCAGCCGGTAAATATCTTGATAGAAGATCCCAACCCTAGGGCCTTTACTATTCATTATTCAACCGAGTAATCATCCTTTTCGAACACACACGTCTCATGCATTCAATAGATAGTCAAATTACCCAGACGGATTCTACGTAACAAGGGTCTGGGTTCATATCGATTTCTGTCTCAGAGGTTGTTTGTACAGGGTATAGGTCATGGACAAGTTTGAACTCCAAAACATTTTCGCTTGCACGATTGTGTTTCGGTGTTAATGGTTTACCGGTATACCTACCTATACAATAAGCGTATCCATCAGAAATCTATTACTTTCTCGGTTACTACCCGGATGACTATTGGATTACATCTAAAAGTTCTACAAAGCTACTTTGTAGATGCTACCAGTAGATCGGGTTCAAGCTTGGAAATCGATTTCATTCGAACTCCATCAACGAAGAAATAGGAAATAATTCACTCGATAATTTCCAAAGAATTACAAAACATTTTGCTCAGACATGGAGTCATTGAGCGAATATTCACTATCAATACTCTTATGGGAATGTTCTATGAGGAAATTTCCGAAGAAATAAATGAATACATTAAAGATTTACAATCCCTAGAAAAGATACCAGATAGAGCGAAAGTAGACGCGGAAAGGTATAACATACTTGCAGAAAACTTGAATAAGGATGGAGAAATGAAAGATTTCATCAACCTCATTGGAGAAAAGCACTATCACCTCGAATGCAGAGCGTTGATTCAATGTAATATAGGAAAACACCAGAAGCCATGCAATCGTTTTCTAGACTTTGAAAGTCAATACATTATACACAAGGTAAAGAAAACACTTGTAAGATTTTTTGAAATAAGCAATGGATCATACACCTATGGTCCAACAGAAAGCTACTACAAGACAGAATGGCAATTCGTAAAAACCAGAATTCGGGGAAAAGGACCAAAACTCTGGGAAAAATACGAGAAGACATAAAAAAAATTCTGTCCCCAAATTTGCCGCCCCTAAAATTTGGCGCTATTGGCTTCAGCCTATTGAAGACTCAGATATAATAATAATAATAATAATAGGACTTTATTCAATCATCTATGGATACAGTACACGTCAATATATGTATATACTTATTAGATTGAATAGGCGAAGTGTCACTGTCAAACAATGTTTTTCAACACAACCAAGATATGTCCGAAGTGAAGTTAGACAACGTGAAAATTTAATCATATTTCGAAAGAACACAGTCTGAAGTAATGAGAAAAACAATTTTCTTTGATTTTAATTTCGAAAATGCAGAAATTGTGGAGTGTGCAGTAGTCGATGGTGCTGAAAAATGATATTCGTTCGTCCTGTGAAAGTATTTGACTTCGGATTCGTGAGGAAATACGAACGGTATATTCTTAATTTAGTTAAAATCGTACTCGATCATATGATTGAGAAATAAACAATAACACGGCCACCAAGTAGTCCGGTCATTGACATTGACACTATGTGGTTGAGGGTTATCGAACTAGTTATCCAGCAGTAACCAAACAAACAGTGAAGTTTTGGTAGGAATACATTACTTTTTTCTGGCTTATTATGGTAAAAATGTCAAACGAAAAATATTTATATTTTTTTATGGACTATCAACTGATTGCAGCAGTGCAAGAAGTTAGATCGAAGAAATTTTTGTTAGAAATAGGTACCATATTTCAGAAAATTTCAACATTTTATTCAGCTTGAGGGGAGGCCAGGGCATAACGGGCTACCGGCTAACGGTTACAGGCACAGCTAATATTTTGACGCTACTGTACCTTCGGAGGTCACCATTTCCATGAAACGAATGCTTAGATGCTCCGAAATTCGAAATATTTTAGTACGAGTCTGACCGCGGTACTGCGTAGTTCTTATACTTATTATAGTGTTTGCGTAGTGAAAATTAAAATAATTGGAATATTTGGTTGCACGAATAGACCTGCCTGACTTATCAGTTACAAAAGATATGTCTGTTAGCTCTTTTAATAGTATTCAGATAAATCAATAAGCTTTGATTACTTTTGTTATATTCGTTTTATTTACAAAATGGCGTCAGGGGTATAACGGCGGGGTAAAATGAGCACCTGCCCATTTTGCCCCATAATACTTAAAAATATAATTTAAATAAAACAACTGTTTTTTTCTCACAGATAAAGCAAATATCGTGCGTAATTATAGAAAAAAAGAGTAATAGGCAAACTTCGGACAAAAATTCAATGAAATGTCATTAAAGCAGTTATAGAATCAAATAGTGGGTGTAAAACTCTGCAGATCAATTTCAACTTTGCAGCGTAGAATCAAGAAATATAGGCAAACTAGGAATATCCAGTTTGCCTCACAGAAGGGAATGGGACGCTATAAAAGCATTTTCTCAAATGATTAAGAGCTGGAATTGGTGAAATATATTCAGGATATGGAAGCCCGTCTTTTTGGCTTGTTCCCTGCAGACCTACGAAAACTAGCCTATCAACTAGCTCAACGCAACAATCTTAATAATCTTAAAGAAACAACGAATTTTGAAATCTTCAAAAGGGAATCAAAGAAATATATATTAAGTCACCCTCAATTTTTTTTCTAATGATCACAATTGAATATTTTTATGTAGGAGATGTAGGACCAACCAGCTCCAGGAATTTCACCAACCTTCCTTCCTTCACCATGAATATGATGAATTAATAATTGTATACAACTACCAATTGCCTCATCAAAATAAAATACTTTAAGCTTTGGGTGTCATACATAACAGAGATCACAAGACAGGCTTCAAGTCTAGTGTGACAATGTTTTGTAGGGCACTCAGTAACCAAACAATTGTCAAATATCACTGCAAATAGTACATAATATAAATATGATTACTATTAATTTAATGATGAATACACATGTACTTGAAATGAAATTATTACGAGAATAAATTGAAAATTGAAATTGAAAATCATTTTAATGGTGTAACTGAAATGGCAGGAGAAGATTGGTTTGCTGGTTTCCTTAAAATACATGTCAATTTATCGTTACGAAAACCAGAAGCTACTTCAACAGTACGTGCCATGACATAACACCCAATAGGTTGTTTGATGTGGATGAAACCGGCATCTCAACGGTAGCTAAAAGCCTCAATAAAATAATTGCTACTGAAGGTAGGAAGCAGGTTGGTTCATTGTCATCTGCCGAACGTAAATGAAAAAATAATAATAACAGTAGAAACGTGTATGGGTGCAGACGGGTCATTTATGCCTCCCATGAGAATGAAACCTGAACTATTAGACGGTGCACCTCCAGGTTCCTGGGGAGATTGCTGATCTGATCTGATCTCTTTCTAAAATGGTTCGAAAAATTTGTAATATGGTCTAGAGCCTCTAAAGATAGTCCAGTCCTTCTATTACTAGATGGTCATACAACGCACACTAAGAATATAGACTTTATTGATGAGGCTAGAAAGAGCGGTGTTGTCCTGTTAAGCTTCCCTCCACATTGTACACACCGCTTACAACCTTTGGACGTTGGTTTCATGAAACCACTTAGCACATATTACGCGTCGTGGCGCACTACCAAGTAGCTAATATTTTTGGGAAAGCGTTTTTAAGAGCAGCCACAATGCCAACCGCTATAAATGCCTTTAAAGCAAGCAAGGCCTTGCGATTCTACTGTTTTTACAGATGCTGACATTATAGCTGCAGCTACAACAGACATTTATAAAACATGGAACGTTCTAATGGAAATCCATGTAATACGGAAAACCAAGGACGTCTTGAAGCACAGGTACACGAGTCTGACTCATCTAACACATTACAATTCAGAAGTATAAAAAAAGGAACAAGAAGATCTTCTCCAAAAGAGATTTGAGATTTTACTTACAACTGCTGAGAAGGAACCAAAATCATCATTTAAATTACATACCCCGAATGATATAATGTCAGTGCCATGGACCATGCAGACAAAAAGAAAGGTGAGAAAAGGAGGCAAAACTGCAATTTTGACAAAAATGAACTGTTGGAGGCTATTAAAGCGGCAGAAACTAAAAAACTGAACGCAGAAGCCACTAAGCGAAAAATTATATTAAGCGGAAACAAAAATAAACCAAAGGGCAAACAAAAACTTAAACAAAATAAATGCACGAAATCAGGCGAAGAAGATAGTGGTTCCGATGTGGAATGTTTTTATTGCGGGTATTTATATTCCCAATCCACTGAAGGATGGGTAACTTGCAGGTCATGCAGAAGATGGGCACATTGTTCGTGTGCTGGGGAGGATGATAATTATGAAGAGTGTAATCATATTTGTGAATATTGTAAAAAATAGCATTTTGTAGCTTGTTACGTAGTTGATAAATTTGTAAAATACTCTTTACCTATTGTAAACGGATAAGGCTATATTAAACAACTTGCTTAAAGTGCTCATTATGCCTTGGCCACCCCTACCCTGTCACAGACCAGGCCTAATGAATGAATGTATGTGGTTTCAAAACCCAACGTATAATTATTTTTTGAACCAACACCCCTGCAGGAAATTCTGCCGACGATGGCTAATCGTTTTATTTCGTTGCAAGGGGTGAGATGTATATGTTATACATATTTCCGCCGAACGCATTCTGCTGAATAAAAAGGTCTACAGCGTTCACCACTCTCTTGAAAAGAATATGTCAACTCCGCAATAAAACGAATTGAAAACGCCGATACGTCTTTCATCATCGGAAGAGCATGAACCCAGTGGCGCACCCAGAAATGATAATCGAAAAAAATTTGTTTGATGGAACGTAATTTATCGTGAAAGTGAAGCCGATTTCCAATCATACTTTTACCATCTATTCAGTTCAGTTAAATTTCTCAATTATCAAAGAAACATTTTAACCATATATTCATTATCTACCAATATTGATAACACTCCATTAAGACAAAGCTGGATTTATAGTTAGACGGACTGTAAACGTAGACGCACTGTATACGTAACAAACGGACTGTAAAATATTATTAAATTTATAAATCGACGGAACGGAATTTTTGCGCATGGGTAGGGTAGAAGTGATAGTGACATTCAACATAACCTACACATCATACGAATCATAAACAGCTTGTGTCGGTTTGGATTTGTATTATATTCTAAATATTTATCTATGCTTCGTTTTCTGTGTCACAATGGATTATGAAATACATGAAGGTATAGTTCTTGGTGCCGTGGGACTGTTGTGTGCAGTAGCATTGGAAAAGTATCGAAAAACTCGAAGATCAATAATTATGCGGCGACGTTAAAAAACAAGACCCATAAACCGTAATAGAAAAGTAGAGAATGCCTACAATAATTTTTTAAAGATGGAGACTGCTGATCCAGATCAATTTTTTAAGTATACGTGAATGACTGTTCCAGTATTTAATGAATAATTAGGTCTTGTAAAAAACATCACACATAATTCTTTATTTTGATTGGCCGGACGCAATAAACGTAGTGTAAAAGATGAAAGTTGGCCAACTCTTCCGTTCCAGTCCGTTTCACTTACGTTACGTCATGCGTTTACGTTCATTCATTTATAAACAAGAGTACATAACTTATATAGTTGATCTTTTTGCAGTGCGTCTACCTACATTTACAGTCCGTCTAACTTTAAATCCAGCTTTACGTTAAAAAGTGAAGTCAAGAAAATCAGTCTACACTGAAAAATCATAGCACAAGCGCAACTTTTGAATTATGAACCAGTGTTGCCAATATGTGAGGAATTCCTCACATTGTGAGGGTTTTACACCGCAGCGGGTAATTTGTGAGGGTTTGTTCAAATGTGCATAATAATAGGGCAAAAGGGAGAGAGAGATAGTTTTTAGTGTTTTGAATAATATAAAAACTGATAAAAGGAACAGACTAAAAACTGAAACTCTCAGAGCACTGATATATACACAGGAGGCTGTGAGAAAAGAAGGTGGGTGTGTAAAATTCAAACCTACTGATAAAATGATTAATATGCCTATTTAGAAAGTCATTGAATATTTTATTTATATTCATTTATTATAAGATACGTGTACATTTTTTTTAATTAATAATAATAATATCGTCTTTATCATTTCCATATGTGTATAGTATAATTACATCAAAATTGACAGATATGAAATATTAGGAAATAAACGGCGAGGTTCATTTTCTGCAAATCAAACACTTGCAGACAACCCCTAAAAAAGAGAACATGTTGTTTGTGAAATTTGAATAATTTCATTCTGAGCAATGCAAAATCAAGTATTCTCCTCTGAGAAATAAACAAACAGTTTTTAGTAAGTATATTCAGCTCTGAGAATTGAACAAATAGTTTTTAGTAGTTGATTTGTATTTATTTGGATGAAGAGCTTTGAAGTTCTCTGGTAACCAGTTGTATAATTCAAAAATTTGATATTCAAAGGACCGTCTGAATAATTCAGTTCTAAAAGCAGGGATTGTGAGCCTACCTTTATGTCTAATGTTCAGATTATGTATATCCGTACGATATGTGATTTTGTTATAGAGATAAGCTGGTGTTTTTGTCAAAAGTATGTTGTGAAAGAAACATAATGCATGATGTACCCTTCTGTTTTCCATATTCAACCAACCGATTTCCTGGAGTTTATATGACGTTCTTTGCGGTCTACGGATTCCATAAATCAATCTTAAGCAGGAATTTTGTACTTTTTGAATCTTTTTTTTGTAGTATGTCGTTAAATTTGGGCCGTAGAGTACATCGGCGTAATTGAATACAGACAAGATGATGTTGTATCAATGTATTTATGTACTTTTCAAATCCCAAATTGGTATCCATCACCTAGATTTTTTGCTTCATCTACAATTGATAGAGATTCTTCGAGAATATGTATATCCATACATTGACTAACCGCTTCTCGGTCCTTTTTTGGACCAAATATCAGAACATTCGATTTATTTGAATTGATACATAAACAGTGCTCGGTAGCTGCCTCAACAAATCTATTCAAATCTACATTGACTAGTTCCATTGCATTATCAGTTGTTTCAACCGGGAAGCTGTAGTACAACTGGGTGTCATCAGCATATAAATGGACTTGACACAATTGAAGGTTAGAGAGAAGTTGAGATGTATACAAGGAAAACAATAAAGGACCACTTATAGAGCCCTGCGGTACTCCAGAAGTAAGGTTTAGGAATTCTGAACAAACATCACGTATACATACTTTTTGTTGCCTACCTTTCATGTACTCACCTATTAACTTCAACGCATTGAAGGAAAAACCAAGATATTTCAAGATACTTATCATCAAATTATAATTAATTGTATCAAATGCCCGGCTGAAATCTAACAAAATTAATATGGTGCACTTCTTTTCATCTATCGCTTTTATTATGTCATCAGTAATATGGAGTAGTGCACCCGTACAACTATATCCTTTTCGAAATCCCGATTGTACAACTGGTATTAAGAAAAAGCGCTGTGCATAGGCCTTTATTTGTATCTCCATAGCTCTCTCAAGGATTTTCGACATTGTGGGTAATATACTGATACCCCTCAAATCCTTCATTTTTGTCGGACTTCTCTTCTTAGGTAATACCTGTACAACCGCTCTCCTCCACCTTTCCGGGCAGACATTTTCTATTAATTATGTGCGTGATATATGGTACAATGTGGGGGCAGCAAAGTCTAATAAGCTTTATGATTATGCCATCACAACCTCTCGCATTAGTTTTTATATCAGATATCGTTTTATATACAAATAGATCATTTATTTCTTCAAATTTAAAGTTTCCATTATTAACAGTATTATTATTATAAAAATTCAATAAATTTTCCGATGGCTCTTTATGCGGGATTGACTCCAAGAAAAATTTATTTAGTTCAAGGGGGTTTTTCAGATTTTCAGCTATGTCATTGTTTTTATCAGGAATAAACTTATTGGTCCTTAATGTCTTCCACGTTTCCTTTGATGAGGTATTATTGAATTGGTACGTAAAGTATGCTTTCTTCTCACTTTGAATGGCTCTATTAGTATAATTGCGAATTTGTCTATAAAAGTCCAAGTGTGTCTGTAGTTTATCTTTTTTATATTTCGCTAAAGCTTTATCTCGCTCTTTCATCATCATTTTAATAACATCTGTTAACCATGGAGCTTTTGCTTTCGTAACCCTAGGTGTAACTATAGGAATATGCCTATCGAATAGCTGATTCAAACAATTAACCAAGTATGATAGTTTTTCATCCACATTTTGTTGGTCGTATATTTTAAAGAAGGACATATTGAATAAATCTATTTGAAATAAATGATCATTGAAATTTTTTAAATTTCTATATGTACACATCTTTGGTTCCATTTATATCCAACGTACAGTAAACAATTGAATGGTCTGATATACTATTATGAATTATTCCTTTTTCTATCTCAACGCATTCTTGGACTATGATATAATCCAATAAAGTTGCTGATGTAGCTGTGACTCTTGTAGGAACATCAATTATTTGACAGAGATCTAGTGTTTTTAATACTGAGTTATTTAATTGTTTTTAGCCATGTTGATTATTTTATCAGTTACCTTTTGTGATAATGCAGACACTAAGTTTTTTTAACAGTTTAAAAAAATATTTTATTTATTTTTTCATTACAGAAATAAAAATTGTGATAACGCAAGAAGAGTTATTTGTTTGTTCTCTTTTTGATAGATGTTTTGATTTATATTATCATTTTATTTATTTTTAACTTGAAGTATAATGTTTTCTGTTCATACTGTTTATTATAAAAATAAAGAGAGCATAATAACCGTGTTTTATTAAATGAAGTGGCTTCTTGTACATTGTTTCCATCAGTAATATAATAATGAAAAATATGTTTTTTATTGATCCACGTGAAGATTTTGTGAATAATTTCAAATTTGAGCGCGATTATGTGAGGGTTACAGCAGCTGAAAGTGAGTAATTTTTACATCTTACATCATACATGGGGAACACTGATTACGACACTTTTCGTAAATATTTAAGGTTATGATATCGCGAATGGTAAACTCTCATTTTATCGACTCAAAACTCGTTGTCAAAGTAACAGTTTATTTAAATAAAATAGTGAAACCATGTATCGACTTTACCCACTCAAAGGTCATTTATTTCAAAACTAATAATAAACCTAACATGAATAAAAACTAATAATTGTATTTCATGCTTGTCGCTTCGAATTTATATAAATTTTAACGGACAATTTTGAATTGAAAGGTCGTACTAGATGAGGTGAGATGGGTTATTTGCTTCCGTGCTGACAAATATCTGTTTAGATACAGCAATCTTCTCAGAAACAGATTCTTCTATGTAGGTCTCGGCCACAGACGACGATATCCATCAGCCCACGCGTTTCAAAGTTACCAAATCAACACCATCATTTACCAGCATGAAGAACGACGAAAACAGTGGCCCGTATAGTTTTTCGGGTATTCCAAATTCAGAAACTTGGCAATGGTCTTGGGAACTTTATAGTAGGTATTTATTCCCACAGGCTGGATTGTACTTTTTTTCAATCGGTTATTGATAAGAAAACTTGCTATGAGGCACATTATTAGGACGCAAGGCCATATAGTCCTCCATCTTTGAAACGCCATATATTATTTTTCATACTTTAGCAAGGCCGTACCCAGGGGGGTTAGGGGTTTTAAAACCCCACCCGAAATCTGTAAAATATATCTGGAATAAAGTCAAAATCAGTTAGTTTTATGAACATCCCATACACTAATTCACATTTTTCAATTTTGTTTGAATACCCTTAGTTTTTCTGAATATAAACTATTCGTAATATTCCAACTAATGATCCAGAGAAGTATTTCCAAATAAAAATTGCTGTTCCGACCTCAGATGACTTAATAAGTCAACTAAGAAACAGATTTTGCGACCATAAAGTGGTACTTTCCACACTGTACAATCTGATTTCATATGTCTGTTTAATGATGTGTAATAAAAATTGGTAAAATGTACATTGCATTATTTACTTTAGAACCAAACCAAATGTTTCTCTGGGTACGACCTTGTACTTTAGACGCGATATCTGCGGAAATAAACTGTTCACTGCAGCTTCAATTTCTACATCTTCTGGCGAAGCATCTTCATCACTATTTTTTTTTAATTAAAATCGCACATTTTTTAGGATAATTTCAACCAAAAATCATTAATATCGATAAAAGTCAAAACAAGTCGCGTTGCTATAATCAAAATCCATAACAACCGTAAACAGTACAGCGATCAAGCCAATTTGACTCCCAATAATAATTCAAACTGCTTCCTGTTTATTACAAGAATTTATTTAGTTTCACCTGTTCCGGTGTCGGTCTGTCTGTAATCAAATCTTGACCCACTTCTAGTTGCCCGATTGACCCACTTCTAGTTGCCCGATTAACGTGAAATTTGGCAGGTGTTCATAGTTCCCATGACAAATCATATTGATTTTTTTAGAGAAAAAACAAAATGGCGGCTCTAAGATGGCGGACAAGATTTGTGTTTATGGTCCGATTCGACTTACAATTGGTATGTGGGGGTTTTCGGGGTCGATTATTATGAATTTTTTGTTGAAATTCATAAAATCAGAATGACGGCTCCAAGATGGCAGACGATCCCTGTGATTACGGTCCGATTCTATTCAAAATTGGTATATGGAGATTTTCGGGGTCGGTGATTATGAACTTATTATCAAAATTCATAAATTCAAGATGGCGGCTACAAGATGGTGGACAAGTTTTGTGATAATGGACCATTTCTATTCTTATATTTATAAGCGCATTGGAAATTGCTTCATTATTGACATTCAGATTCTCAATTTCAAGTCGAATCGTGTCTTTAATGAGTTGAATATTATTATTAACAATGTCTTTTAGAAATCCACAGAAAAATGAATGTTTAGGGGTCAAGTCCGGACTGTTAGGTGGCGATTTGATATTTTCATTATTTTCTATCCTTATTGGGAATACATTATTCTAATAATCTTGAACGTTTAGGACACTATGCTGGGTTGCCCCATCTTGCATCCAAATCATACTGGCAAGCTCGGCTTTCGAAAAATTCTGTAAAAGAATATTTTCCACTTCTGGGATGAGTATTTCTTGATAGGTAACTCCTGTTAATATATTATCAGAAAATATAGGGCCAACAATTTTATTTCTAAAAATTCCGCACCAAACGCTAACAGTTTTTCTTCCTATTTTCTTTATTCGTTTTACCAATATTTTTCTGTTGTCCTTTTTTGTCCCACGACCTTCGATTTTTCCTTTTGAAAACTCCTGTCATAGAAAAGGATGACTCATCACTCCATAATATTTTAGTTAAATAATCGTGATCTTCATTAAAATTTTGAATAATCTGTTGGCAAAATTCCAGCCTTTTTCTCTTATGAATATCTGTTAAAACTTGTACGGGTAAAATTTTAGATGGTTTGTAGTTGTTCTTTTTCAAAGTACGTTGGATTATGGTAAAAATTTTACCTAATTGATTGGCTACATTTTTTAAACTACATTCAGAATTTTATAAAAAATAATACAATGTTTCAAAAAAGTCTTTTCGCGAATTGATATGGATAGGCTTACCTTCGAAATGCTGCTGTTCTTCCTGGTTTTCTTGAACTACACGCTTTTTTCTAGTGGAACTGAAGTATGATTCACCTTTTGGTAAATATTTTTGAATGTATTTTATGACGGTGTTGGACGATTTGGATACAGCACCCTATATGCACTTTTTGCTATACGTTTATTTTTGTTGTTTTGTATATAACAAGTATATATTTGAACTTTTGCTTCATCACTGTAAACCATTTCTGACCGACGAAACCAAAAAGGAGGAGGTTCTCTAGTCGATGCGTATATTTTTTTTATGTATGATCACTTCGAAGTTGGTCCCTTTTGAATTTGACAAAAATCCATCCCTATGGGTAGCAAAATAGAGGATATTGATCGTTCATCCTCTGAATTTTGCTCCGTCATTCTATCAGGCATAACTTTGTAGTGGGTTTTCCGATTTTGTGATTCTTTTTTTTTGGGTTTTTTAATCCACCCCTATGGGTAGAAAAATAGGGGATTATTGATTTTTCACTTGTGAACATTGGCATACATATGTAGTTGACATTGACAGATCCTCCTACATCCGTCACAATAATTACATTCTATGAAAGGTTGGAATTATATACGAAGTGATGAAATTAACTAACCAGAACTTTCAAAAATAATTTATATTATAAAACAATAAATAGTTAAAGTAGATAATCATATTATTCAACAGTTAATAGTTGAAGTAAGCTAGCTAATAAGTATTTTGGAAGTAATCAAAAATTAAGTGGGTAGTAATCAATAGATTTCAGCCACAAAAAATTGTAAAATAAAATTTTTTTAACAAAAAATGAAACCGTCGAAAAAATCAATTGAAAAGCAAAAAATAAAATTAACCTTCTTAGTCTCAATGATAATTGAGCTCCTAAACTAATGTGAGTAACTAATTTTGAGTCGGCGCCAAACAAACTAGCAATTGAATTAGGTAAAGCGTAATATATTGGCAGCGAGATGCATAGCGGCGTTTTGGTTAGTTCTTCAAAGTAATATAATGATCTTCGATAATTGTTTGTTTGGCGCCAAATCAAAATTAGTTACTCACATTAGTTTAGGAGCTCAATTATCATCAAGACTAAAATGGTTTATTTATTTTTTGCTTTTCAGTGGATTTTTTCGTCGATAATTTTTTTTTTAAGTTTCTGATTATTCCATTAAAGAAATGTCACTAAACAAACAAAATATTGTTGTCATTTCCATAAGCTTACTTGGAAAGTGTTAACTTTCATAGGATAGGTATTTACAGTAACAACTAGTCTAAGTTATTCGACGTTTACTAACTCAAAAACGGTATAAGATAGGAAGGGGTAACAATAGTATATTTTTGAAATCAGGAAAAAAAAGATAATTCCAAAAATTCAATAATAAATGACAGGGTATCTCCTGAAATCTGCACTCTACTGTATTTTTGATAACCACACAACTGTCATAACCACACAACTTTTTCGTTTAACTTTTTTGTCTATAGGCAGGGTGGGTAATTAATAGTGAATAACCTTATACAACGGCAGGCTTGTTTAGGAATGACAGTTGCTATGAGAACGACACCTACTAGATTACCAGAGGACTACCACATCCATGCCATGCGAACTGCCCGAATGGGTACTGAGACAGACTATGGACACTCCGTCAAATAGAACAAGGCAAAGAAGGGATGTCCAATCCTATCAATGGAAAGAGACAAAATCCCACCGGTTCTGAATTCCGAAAAAGATCCTAATTTCGTCATGCCCACGAAGCAAGAATGAAAAGATGCAACACCATATACGCTTCCTATCTATGGATCAACCTGGTATACAGAAGGATAAAGATTTGGAGCAGTCGGGGAAGCGGTGCAGGGGTATACGAAGAAGGAACATGCACTTGGTTTCCTATAACCAGCCCACCTTCTGCTATTAATTTAGTTTCCTCGACGATTGGGAATCGATACTTTTCCGACAGTATCACGTGCAAGAAATTCATCACCGTTGACCTCAAAAATCGCCATTTTAAATCCTTGCATTTTGTCGAACAAACTTCTCTCTGACTCAATAAACTTTCAGATGTCAATTTTGAATAGAATCCCACCGAAAATCACTTTCACCATCTTTATAAAAAGTAATAAAAACAATGTGGTTCATGAAAGCAGGTCACGATTTCATCAGGGATAGTTTAACATTGAGAACAGCTTTTCCATATAGATATTTTTAAATATCTGCCAGTAGGGGAGACTGTTGTTCCTTGATCATAGGGTACCTTGGATCACCCTTCAGTTTCTTGACAAATGCTGCTATCTATGTAACAGAACTGTACCAAGACAATGTTTACTCAGTAGAGTAGAAGCAAGCGAAAGAGTGATTGTCCATGTGCTAGTGTTTTCGAATAAAAAATAAATATTTTTAGCTCAAAAAGTAACAACTTTTGGTTCTACCGTTTATTTTTTTCACAAGTTGACGATTGTGTTTTGTGTTTTAGATCACATTCTACCTGAATCAGTGCCCATTGGTCAGTAATTTGTTATGCTATATTTCAGTTTTAAACATAACCTAGAATGTAAAAGAGAGTTGGCGGCGTGCAGACAAGAATTTTTAACCGACGAAATCAAAAAGGAGGAGGTTCCCTAGTCGACAATAAATAGTTGAAGTAGATAATCATATTATTTAACAGTTAATAGTTGAAATAAGTATTTTGGAAGTAATAAAAAATTAAGTGGGTAGTAATTAGTGGATTTCAACCACAAAAAATTAAAAATTAAAAGTTTTCAACAAAAAATTGAACCGACGAAAAAATCAACTGAAAGGCAAAAAATGAAATAAACATTCTCAGTCTTAATGATGATAATTGAGCTCCTAAACTAAATGTGAGTAACTAATTTTGAGTCGGCACCAAACAAACTAGCAATTGAATTATAGACCGGGAGATGGTGACACAAAATATTAGGTCATTTGTATGGCGGTTCTTCAGGGGAAAATGATGGTCATAGCGCTGGTACCGGCGGCCCAATCGCGTGGGCGTTAATCGAACGTGTCGGATAAATAACGAGTGTCAAACGATTTGTTCCACAAAAATGCTTGTATTTTCCGATAAGCGATAAAAAATGAAGTGGGCAGTAGCGTAATGCCATACTTCTCCGGCGTGACTTACAGCCCGCCATACCGACGCGAATACATTAATTTATAAAAAACAATTCAACCATTTGCTCCAGGCTAATTTTTGCACAGCTAATCGTCGTCGAGTAGCCATTCACGAAATACGCCATGCCATACTTTTCTGACGGTTCCAAATGGCCGCCATACCGCCGCAAAGGAGTAATTTTTTTTTTTTCGCAAAACGATTTGTACCAGTATTGCATTTGGATTTTTGGAAAGTATTTGATGAAATGTGACCGTTATTATATTTCCCATACGTCTAGTAGGGGGAAAAAGTGCTGCCATACTTGAAAAATTTATTTATTCGACACGTTTTGAAAATACGACTGTAACATACGTAAAATCATTTTTTACACCATGGAATCATTGTATTCTGTTCGTTTGGATGTAATTCTACCTAAAAAAAATTATTCCAGATTGTAACCATGGGGCAGACGACTATCGGACTTAAGCCAAGATGTTAAAAAAAAAATTGACGCTTTGTACCAGTATGGCATTTGGATTTTTGGAAATTATATGATACAATGTGACCATTATCATATTTGCCATACTTCTAGTAGAGGGAAAAAGTGGCGCCATACTTGAAAAACGTGGGTTTTCGACACGTTTTCAAGGTACAAGACATAAAATCATTTGTTACAGTATAGCATCATCGTATTCGGTTGGTTTGGATGAAATTCAACCTAAAAAAAAAATATCCCATACTGTAACTATGGGGCGGAAGTCTGTTACACTCGAGCAAGATATGAAAAAAAAATTGGAATAAACAATATAGCATTTCAAATTTTCCAAACTTGAAAAAAAATATGCTCTGGGAAAATTACACTGTACTCATCCAAAGTGGTGGACTCGAAAAAATAATTTTCTGATTTTTTTTTTTGGCGTTGAAAAATAAGCCTATACTGTGACCAGGGGGCTGGAGCTGCCACACTCGCTCTGATATGTCGACAACCAATACAATCTTGAAACCATTTATCGAAATAACCCACCTGTGATATCGTGACGGGTACATGTGAAAAAAATTATATGCAATATCAATATTAATGCAGTTTATTCCGAAAGATTTACAAAACTCAATGGACTTTAAACGTCTTCTGAACCGGACATACGACATAACATCTGGTTATAAGACAAGAATGCCGCCACCTAGGTGTTTGAAATTTTGTATTAATATTCGTTAAAGCTCAAACTTACAGGAGAAATTAGTGCCATACTGGTACAAATCGTTCGAATTACGAATAAAATCTTAGATTTTTGAAAAAATATTGTACATATTCGCCACCTCCCACAGGTATGGCATGATCAGACTTCTATTTATGATCATACAGAGAACTGTTTTGGGCTGGTACAAATCGTTTAGCAAAAAAAAAATTTTACTCCCTTGCGGTGGTATGGCGGCCTTTGGGAACCGTCGGAAAAGTATGGCAAGGTGATTTCCGTGAATGGCTACTCGACGATGATTAGCTGCGCAAAAATTAGCCTGGTACAAATGGTCGAATTGTTTTTTTTTAATTAATGTATTCGCGTCGGTATGGCGGGCTGTAAGTCACACCGGAGAAGTATGGCATTACGCTACCGCCTACTTCTTTTTTTATCGACTATCGGAAAATACAAGCATTTTTGTGGAACAAATCGTTCGACATTCGTTATTTATCCGACACGTTCGATTAACGCCCACGCGATTGGGCCGCCGGTACCAGCGCTATGACCATCATTTTCTTTTTTGTCATTCCATAATTAGACTCCTGAAGAACCGCCATACTGGTACAAATGACCTAATATTGTGTGTCACCATCTCCCGGTCTATTAGGTAAACCGTAAAATGATGGCAGCGAGATGCACAGCGGCGTTTTGATCACTTCTTCAAAGTAATATAATGATCTTCGATAATTGTTTGTTTGGCGCCGACTCAAAATTAGTTACTCACATTATCATTCAGACTAGGAATGTTTATTTTATTTTTTGCTTTTGGTCGGTTTAATTTTTTGTTAAAAAGTTTTTATTATATTCTAGAAAAAGATATCCTCGGGCAGGGATCGAACCCACGACCTCATGATTTCCAGTCAAGTGCTCTCCCAACTGCGCTACCGAAGACGTAGATGCGCATCTGCGATCGGTATATCGCTTTCTAAAATTTAATGTTAGTGTGTTTTTGGAAAGTTATGAGGTGGAAGGAGTCTCATTGGCATCAAATGATCATCAAGATACAATTTACTTTCCACCAACTCTCTCTTACATCATATATAAGGCACAAATTTTCCTTCTTAATAACCTAGAATATTGAGGAAGATAGGTTTGTAAAAACGTACCATCATGTACCTAGGATCGGCCAGAACTGATGGACAGTTGTGGTTCCAAGTGGACTTTTCTAGCTTTCACGTTAACTAATATTGTCAACAGTTAACTAATATTGAGTAAAATCAAATTTACATACCTAAGTTTTTTGCCTATTAATTTTAAGTTATAAATTTCATATTGTAACTTTTGTACAATGTATAAAAAAAAAGGAAATTTCTAAATAACTATATAATACATATTTATCTATCCAAATAGGAAATTTATTTCAATAACAAAACTAATTTTATTCATACGTTTTCACTTTAATTCAATTAAAAATGTCTAATAAACTTACTAATTAGGTGGGTAGTTGATAAAACTGATTGATATTTATGGATATGTATTTATGTATCTACCTACCTGTCTTTTGAATATTTCAAATATTTTTTTCAAAACACTTAAACAGCTCCTAGACCTAGACGGTCTATATTATTATTGTGCAATATATCGTATTATTAAAAGGAGACTATTTAATATTTATTGTACAACCTCTTAATATTAACAACATATGATCAATACTACTGTACAATATATAATATTGAACAATAATATTGATCATCTAGAGGATGCTTTTGATCACTACTTGTTTTGTACCTATTGATATTAAGTTAAACTACTACACCCAGACCGGGACCGTCATATCATTGCAGTCGGCAGGCCCGTTAAAATAAATCGCTGACTCAATACTATAAACGGGACATGAACATATATTCTAAAAACGTTTGGCTTCAATTTGTACGCAGCATGTATATAAAAAGTTTCAAAAATAAACTTTGTTTCGATAGTCTAAAATTATGCTACTGAAAATAACAAGTTTGAGATTCTTATTATTTCAACAACTTAAAAAAAATCGGGTACACGTGGGACGTTGATCGAAGCACTTTTGTGTCTACTTTAATCTACAAAAGGAAACGTTTCATTAAAAATGTTTTTGGGTTTTTCCGAAATACAAAAGCTATCGACAACCAAAAAATGATTTCATGTACACGATTACCTCATTAAAGAATTCCTGGGTTCTATCAGTTCTCACAAATGTGCCAATTTCTGGCTGGATCGAACAGTTGTTCTCTTGTTCGATAGAAAATCACCGTGATTTATTTTTGAGAGGCAGTTTCTGACCACAGCGGTTATCTACAAATACGACATAGACGGTGTAGACTAGGAGGAATCGGCGCATGAGTACCGAAAACTATTCCACCTCAATTTTTTTATGCGATCCTCTTCAAATTGCCCTACTGATGATACAAATGCATGTTGCCATGGGGCAACCCCGTGCCATATTGTTTAAACCGAAATTGTTTAAACAATTGCAAGGAATTGTTATTTTTCAACCGGACAATTTTTTTTAAAATTCTTTATTAAAATACAAATAAAAAAGGTGTCATGACTTTTGACGATAAAGTTAATATTTTTAGAGATATGAATTTTTAAAGGTTCAAAAAATCTCATATTTTTGACCCATGAAAAATATATATAAAAAAAAATCGAAATAATTTTTTTTTTAAATTCTTCATACAATAGTTCTTAGACATTCTCAATAGAGGTTTAAAAAAATTTCATTGATTATACCTGTTTTTTAATTATCAATTTCGCGCGCTCACAAGTATGCATCGCTTACCTTTAAGTATCGCCGTCTCATGCGCTGCATCGGCCTCTCTGTTTCCTGAATCATTATTTATCATTTATCTTAAAAACTATTAACTTTTTTAAGATTGTTAAGGAGAGCAATGTTATTAACAATTAAATTGTCTACAATTTGTTTCAATGATACAAATAAAAGAAAATCGTGATGTCTTAGTCCCTCTTGGAATCGGAACATGTAATAAAATTTTACCTGCTTTACACGCATTTACGGGTTGTGATACGACTAGTAAAATTGGCACAAAAAAAAGCTTTAGAACTGATACAAATAAAAGAAAATCGTGATGTCTTAGTCCCTCTTGGCAATGGCTTAGAATTAAGTACTAAGGAGTTGAAAGGCTTAGAAACATTGTATTTAAATATTTTGGGTAAAAAAGGTAACTCCGCGGATGAAGCTAGACAAATTATTTTTTCTCGTTGCTTTGGAACTAATATTAATTTATCGAAAATTCCGTGCACATCAGATGCCTTGCATTTGCATGCACTTAGAGCTTCTGCTCAAACATACATTTGGAAAAAAGCGTTGAATCCCCAATATAAATCATTAGATTTTACGAATTTCGGATACAAACTGGAGAATAGTCCTTTGCTACCTTTATTTATGAACAAAAGCCCATTTCAACTGATCTTAAAAACCGTGCAATTGTAAGAAAGCCTGTAAAACCAAAGCTTGTTACTGTAAAAAAAATAATATTAGTTGCATACTTCTATGTGGCTGTGATTCAGAAGACTGTAAGAATATAATATATAAAAATGATATTGATAATAAATAAATACCTTTTTTTTAAATCTTGTTTTATTATTTCATACTTCTACATCTATAACCTTCGTTTGAAGAAGTTATTCAATGTAATTACTTTCTGTTTTAATGACAAAAAAATAATATAAACTGATAAAAAAGTAATTTTAATTACATGTTCCGATTCATGCTTAAATAACGTTTGTAAAATTGATTACAGAAAAAAATTTGTCAAAAACAAATTGTAGACAATTTAATTGTTAATAACATTGCTCTCTTTAACAATCTTAAAAAAGTTAATAGTTTTTAAGATAAATGATAAATAATGATTCAGGAAACAGAGAGGCCGATGCAGCGCATGAGTCAGAGAGAGACGGCGATACTTAAAGGTAAGCGATGCATACTTGTGAGCGCGCGAAATTGATATTTAAAAAACAAGTATAATCAATGAATTTTTTTTAAATCTCTATTAAGAATGTTATTAACTATTGTATAAAGAATTTAAAAAAAAATATTAATTCGATTTTTTTTTTAATATATTTTTCATGGGTCAAAAGTACCCAAATATGAGATTTTTTGAACCTTTAAAAATTCATATCTCTAAAAATATCATTTTTATCGTGAAAAGTCATAGGACCTTTTTTATTTGTATTTCAATAAAGAATACAAAAAAAATTTGTCCGGTTGAAAAATAACAATTCCTTGCAATTGTTTAAACAATTTCGGTTTAAACAATATGGCACGGGGTTGCCCCATGGCAACATGCATTTGTATCATCAGTAGGGCAATTTGAAGAGGATCGCATAAAAAAATTGAGGTGGAATAGTTTTCGGTACTCATGCGCCGATTCCTCCTAGTCTAGTGTACATGATCTGAAGCTATGTCGCTTTCTAGCGACGCATGGCTCATGAGATCTATGTATTTAGTTTTTCACCTTGAAAATGTTCATTATTTTAACACAAAAATGGTATTGCCGTTCGATTGCAAATCTTATAATAATATTTTTGTGCTGATATGTGCATAGATACGCCGCTGCAAATACTTCGCAGCGGAGAATAACCCCATACTACTGTACTAATATAACTGTCGTAATAATGCACTTCTTTGAAAAATGTCGTCGATATTTTCTTATTAGTTTGCGAAGTTTCCGTGGGTTGTGGAAATTGCGTCTTTTCCTCGAGCACTGACATGAATAATCCCTTTGCGGGGGATGATAAAGTAAGATAATCCTGGGAAGCGCTTTGAATAAGGATGAACGTAGGTGGACGTAAGCGTATTGAGAATTGAATGTATTACACGAAATTTCGCGAAGAGGTTAATCAATTAACGTTCTGGTAATTCCGTGGGGATGTCTGAAGGTAAGCCTTGGTTGGCGTGAGAGGTTATAAATGAATATCAGGATTAACTCTCCACAACGATGATGGCACAAAAATAAATACTGATTTAGGTGAAGTTCATCAAAAAATAAATGATATTTCCGTTGTAATTTCTGATTTTTCTGAATATTTGTGCATTAGAGGTAATTTGAACATTCTTATCTTCTTCTATTGGAGTGCGTCCTTACTACCAAACACCGAACTATTTCGTGCTTATATTAGAGTAGAAGACAAGAGAAATCAGAGAAATCTTCGCATTTTGAATGGAGTTAGTGAATTCCAATTCTGGTTGGATTCTGGAACCGTCAATAACGGGAAACGGGTCATATGACATCAAGTGTCAAAGACTGTGCATATCCAAAATGAGGAAACGCTTCGGGCGGTTTCGTACTAGAGATATTAATATAATATAAATATTATTGATGTGAAACATCTATTGGCGCAGCTTGGCAGTAAAATCAACCAGTTTGCCGTCACGGCAAACGGTATGACGATCTCTCATGCATCACTACACCGCTCTCGACTCTCTTGTGTGTGTGTGTGTGCGCGCTCCGTTGCTGCTCTGTATAAGCTGCTTACTATATCTATCCGACTATAGTATTCTTGACATCTTTACCGCTTGTACGCACGTCTTGTATTTGTTTCCTTCAATTATTATTTTATTGTTATTGTTTTTGAAGCGCTTAAAAGAATTCGAATCAGTGAATCAAAATATGAGTGACAGTGACGATCAAGTGACCAAAAATAAACAAAAAGTCAATACGTTTGCCCTACGAATCACAATCTACCGACTCAAACCGAAGGTTAGTAATTTATCAATATACTATTTTTTAAATTATTATTCTATTTTTTTTGTTCATTCAAGGTTAGAAATGTGCTTACTGATGTCAACAAGTGGTTTATTAAAATATATATTATATTCTTTTGTTATTGTTTGCGTTACTCTGAATCCACTAGAAGCTTGACTTTTGGTGTTGTGGATTGGCCTATACTGACAATTGATGGTGACCTCTCGATGTTCATGAAATTTCCTGCCTTCGAACTTCACAGCACTATGTTGACTTTCTCTCCGCAAATTATAGATGTCGCATCTATAATTTTGTGCATTTCACATTTTTATCCGTGCCAGTAGGTATTAGCAGCAGAGATTTGGTTCGAATTCAAAAAAGACCACAAGCCGTCCTGATGATTATGAAACCATGAAACAGCTGTAGGTAGGCGGATGGTGGGCTCCCTCAAATTTGAAACAAAACTCTCTTCCATATATATATATATATATATATATATATATATATATATATATATATATTGTTATGTTATGAAAGACCAGTAATTTATTTTAATTGTTTTTACATATATTTTCAGATTATATTTCTTTTATGAAGCCTATGTATAATATTGATAGATAAAAATATACAAATACTATAATGAAATCATTTTCATACATTGTCAAGATGATTACAACCTATAATTGTTCAAAAGACAACAAAAAAGTCTAGATTTATAAAATCATCCTGAATAAAATGTGAACAACAAAATTATAAGCTTGAAACATACAGTATATGAAATTGTATCTAACTAAAAATAGCCAATGGGAGAATAACAAACTTCTTGATGACAATAGCCAATCAGGTAACAGTATGGTCAGATGTAAGATTTGAAATTGTGAGAAAATAAGACCGGTAAAGTGTCGGAGACAATTATCATTAAATATTGTACATAGTTTGTAAGAAAAGAAAAATATTTTAGTTTATGAGTTTTGACAAATAACCCAAAAGAGTGATAATGTGACAACAAAGTGCGCGAATTTGAAAATTCAAATGATATGGAAAAAGGAGAAATGGTATCCAGGTGATAGAAAACAAAGCCACGAGGAGATTGAAAAATTTTTTAAGAAGAACGCCACGTTCGGGCTTGAGGAAAAGAAAAATTCAATAACTTTATCAATATAAGCAGCAAACGACATTACCTTCTTATATACTCCATATAAAAATATTCCAAAGCTGATTTCTGGATTTGTATGGTTCCTTTTTGGTATTGGGAATCCTGAGAGCAGTGGATTGAAGGAGGATTCAATTTCCTGGTGTGTATTGTAACAGCGACAGTTCCAGCGTCAGGTATAAACTTTCCTAGTGCACATCACAAACTGAATAACCTCACAAATAACTCGTATCATATCAGAAGAACTCTATTTCATTTTGATATTGAACTATTAAAGAAATTTTCAACCTTCAAAGTAAAAGTGAGGTTGTGTATAATTTATTCGTCACCGTTTCTCATGATTGTCTTTGAAAATTTGTAGAATGATCGTAGCATAAGTTATCTATCGTAGGCCAGGTAAAAATAAGTTTTCCTGAATAAAGGAAATAATTGTTTTTCGACATTTTCTCGTTTATTTTCCACAATGATCTGCAAACGTACTTATAAACATTGAATAGATAGAAATTTGACATCAAGCAGTGGCTCTATTGCCTGAACCGGCTATCTGAGACGAAAGGCGTACCAACTGAGTTTAGTCGTGGTAATAAAAGTGATAAGTGATAATATATATATCTATATATATATATATATATATATATATTTGAACACAGAATTTTTTTCTCTTTCATTTATATTCCACTCGATACCCAGACACTCCCACTTTTTTATGTAACATCCGCCATTTTGGTGTCATTCGTATAAAATAGCCTATGTTACCCGGACCATAATAACGAATCAATTGACACCTCATTCATCAAAATCGGATAAGTAGTTTAGGCGCTACGGTGTAACATTCGTGAATACAAACAAACATAGACTGCTAAAATCATTATTTATATTCAATATTGTACTATATTTATATTTGTGAACTAAGAATTTTCTACTCTTTCATTTGACATCGAAACAATAGCAAAAAAGAATTATACAGAGTGTATAAAAAAAGTAAATGTCTTCGATTCAGCTAATTTTCAACGAGTCAACGTGAATCGATGTACTTGTACCATTTAGGCACTTGAAACACGATTAAAAAAATAAAAATTTCAGTTTGAACCCGAGTATAGCAAGTGAGGTGTCAAATTGGAACGAGAACAACCATATATTGTAAATTCATCATCTCCATCCTTTAACTTCATCATAGAGGGATAAATCAGGATTTGAATGTTTGAAAATACATGAAATGCCAAAAATATATATCAATTCGTAATCACGTCATGGCATACCCATATCCGTCAAAATCTCATAAAACGGAAGTGACTGATTGAAATCCGATAAGGGAAATGTTGGCATCAATGGATTCGTATCGATGTCAAGGATCATTATTGAGCATTTTCCGAGCCAAAAGAGCTCAGGAAGCTAACACCGTTACTGTTGGAAATACAGCAGCGTGTGAGTACTCTAACAAGAATTTTTATGTAACATCCGCCATAGACTGCTGAAATCATTACCCTTCCTTTTCGGCTGTACCGTAGTCGAGTAATAAAATTATGCGCTAGAGCGGTAGTTATAACGCTCAAATTCATGTATTATTATATTCCACACTATGCGTTTTATTTCTCGGAACATCCCACTCTGGCCGAACAGGGGCGTATCATTCAAAAGAATCTCAGTACCACTGAGAAATCTTATTCAACACGGAATATTTTTTTGTACTGCTAGAAAGCCAAAACTATTATATAGAACTTGAAGTGGCCAGACTAGATACTCATCACTGTCAACGAAGTGATAAACTTTTACGTTTAAAAACACGAAATATCCTTGCATTGGTAATACAGGGTGTTTCCTAACTACGGTACGAAAGGTCAGGGGGTGATTCGTTAGGTCATTTGACAAAAAAAAGTTCCTATGAACATATGTCCGGAGTTGCTTCGTTTCTGAGATACAGGGCGTTGAAGTATTAAAAAAAAAGGTATTTATAAAATATCCTGAATATCCTGAAAACGATGTGGTTGAAATGTGGTACAGCTATTTGAAGTAATAAGGCAATTATTTGGCCCCAAGTAGGTCCAGGGGCGTCTCAGTGGGCACCACAGCCAACAATACTGAGAAAAAAAAAGTTCTTTTTTTTGTATTTTATTTTTTCAGATTAAACAACTGAAAATACAACTCGTTGGTCCTTTGTGTTCTATTCATATCAAGCTTCGTTTTCGAGAAAAAAATACTTCAATTTATTCTACAAATTATCCATGGACAACATAAAATACAAACCTAAAGTAAAAAATAAACAATTTCGACCTTAAAGTAAATGAGCAAAATGTCCACCGTCTGATAAAATACACGACTGCAATCGATGTGTCATTGATTGTCTGGCACGTTCAAAAATACCTGGAGTATTCCTTATGACATTGCAATTGTCACTTATTCGATTCCTCAAGTCATTCACATCTAGTATAGGGGTTTTATAAACGAGAGCCTCCAGATGACCCCATAAATAGAAATCTAGAGGATTCATATCAGGACTGCGAGCGGGCCAATCTTGAGGTCCTGCACGTCCAATTCAGCGATTAGGGTAGGTGATGTCGAGATGCTGACGAGCAAGAACACTAAAATGAGCTGGAGCTCCGTCATGCATAAACCACATGTTGCCTCTTACAAGTACGGGTACTTCTTCCAACAAAATGGGTAAATGATTTCGCAAAAAAGCCGTGTTGGATGGACCTGATAATCTTGCTGGTAAAAAAAAAGTCCAATTGGGTAGTCACCAATAATTCCTACCAAAACGTTTAGCGAAAATCGTTGCTGAAAATGACTTTCTCTAATAATGTGGGGATTTTCGTCGGCCCAGAAATGGTTATTGTGAAAGTTCATAATAGAATCTCGTGAAAAATTTGCCTCGTCCGTAAATAAAATATTTGGTAAAAAATCATAATTGTGTGCCATCGTATGAATCAACCACCTGCAAAACATTAATCTTGGGTGAACATCCCTAGGCAGTAGAGCTTGGACCCGCTGTATGTGATATGGGTATAGGAGGTTTCTTTTTAGAACTTTCCAAACGGTTTTTGGGCTTACTTCAAGCTGCAGTGCAATCTTCCTGGTACTATTTGAAGGATCTTCTTCTATCGCATCAAGTATAGCTTCTTCTAGTTCAGGCGTTGTTACAGTTTCTGGTCTTCCACCACTTACATTTTTATTAAAACTTCCAGTTTCACATAATCTTGCATGTAGCGTTCTAAATGTCTTGGCACATGGAATTACTCTGTTAAGATATCTATCCTGGTAGATTCTCCGTGCTTCTTCCGCATTTCCATTTGCTAATCCATAAATAAAGTGCATGTCAGCCATTTCAGCGTTAGTAAAAGTATTCATGATGGAATCACTGCTAATTGACAACTCTGACTTTTACTGATATGACAATACTATCACTGTCAGCTGGTCTCCATAGCAGGTAATCATGATTGTAGAGTGCCTTCATTTTTTTTGTTCTCGAAAACTAAGCTAAATATGAAAAAAAAACAGGAGGCCAAAAGTTGTATTTTGACCACGCTTATGAAAAACTTTTTAGAACCCACGCTTATATTCAAATGCACTGAAAAGGAGAAAATAATTTTTTCTCAGTATTGTTGGCTGTGGTGCCCACTGAGACGCCACTGGACCTACTTAGGGCCAAATAATTGCCTTATTACTTCAAATAGCTGTACCACATTTCAACCACATCGGTTTCAGGATATTCAGGATATTTTATAAATACCTTTTTTTTATACTTCAACGCCCTGTATCTCAGAAACGAAGCAACTCCGGACATATGTTCATAGGAACTTTTATTTGTCAAATGACCCAACGAAACACCCCCTGGAGTTTCGTACCGTAGTTAGGAAACACCCTGTATACTGAACTTCAGCTGGAGAGTTGTATCAAAATGCCCATAGTTGACGTGAAAAAATATCCCGAATGCATTCAAGATTTGGCGAAGTTTTTCTTGGTTTTTTATATATACACCCATGAAAGTCATTTGACTGAATAATTTACTTTCCTTTTTTCCTATACTGCATACCTTCTCAATGGCGAGTTCAAAGCATGCATCATCTAGCTGAGGTAAATAATGAATCCAGTCAGGTACACAATATGCGTGCTTCAGGAACGGACTAAATTACTTCCAATTCACCACTTGTGCGCATGTCATGCTTGTGACTGGGCATCATCCATTGCTATCAGTTCATTCCGCAGTAGTGTCCAGAACATCTGATTTGGTCTGAAAGCGTCAAAGTGCGTTGGATTGAGGAATTTGTAACACATGTCTGGCTGAAGACCATCGAGGCACACATAATGACACATAATGACCCTCCTATGAATTAAAAGTTGTTCTTATATTCATTACTATCGCAATATCTGGTATTAGACCCATCAACAGAGATTTTTTTGTGACAAAAATACTACCAGGAAACCGACTGTGCCATCATACGGAAGACGTTCTGTAGTTATATGCTGTTATGTTTCCTACTCCTAAATGTCATTGCTTAATTTGTTATAAACATTTGAAAGCATTTTTCTATCGTTTTTGACTTCTAACTTGAAAACTAATGAAGCAATCTCGAATTGTAGAGTATCAAAATGCAAAGAAAATGTAGCCAAGCACGACTTGATCGGATTATTAGTAACTGAGGAAAACCGAAAAAAATCTGCGTTTTTTAAAAAATTCATAACACCGCCATTTTTCAAGTTTTGAAGCAGGATCTTGACGACATAGTAGTGATTTATATGTATTTTATGTGTGAAAAACTCAGGCACTGTTGGATTATTAGTTTTGGCATAATTGCAATTTGATTTTTTCAATGCACTTTATTGTAGCAGACCTGGATGCGTCATAGGTGGTCCGTTAAAATGCTGCGAAATAGGTGGGAAATACTTACAAACATGACCGAAAACCAGCGAGTGCATGAAAGCGGTTTAGGAGTGGGGGTAGAGCAGCAGATTCATAACGGGCTCAGCGCGCTTGTATTACTATACATACGCTTCCCCGCGAGTGCTGCTCTACTCCTACTACTCAGCCACTTTCACGCACTCGCCCATTTTCGGTCATGTTTGCAAGTATTTTTCATCTATTTTGCAGCATTTTAACGCAAAATGAGAATATACGATTTGTAGTTTTTAAAACATAACGTACATATTAATCACCTCAATATCGTGGAAGGCCTGCACTACAACTTAAAAAGTAACGGTTTTTTTTTCAAGCTGATTTTTTTCGGTTTTTCTCCGTTACTAATAATCCGATCAAGTCGTGCCTGGGCTCCTTTTCTTTGCATATTGATTCTCTACAATTCGTTTATCGAAAATATCGAGAGTGCTAAATTAGTAAGTAAGTAATTTATTCATTTCATGTCATTCAATCATTCAGTTACATGATTTCCCTGCAATGTACAGTTCTAATTATCATTAATAATCCTATCATAGAACCATGTAATCAACAATATGTAGCCATCTAAGCTAGGCTTGTGTCGTGGCTGTTACAGATTGATATTGGTTGTGTTATATAATATATAATATAATAAAAACATAAAAACTAAAATAGGTCGTTCAGTTATATACTACTGTCTACCTTACTAGGTTTAAAACCGCAGTTGGAGAATGATGGCTAGAGGAAGGTAATAAGAAGAGAGAGAGAGCAGGTTAGCTCAAACATTTTCAAAGATATCCTGCAATCGATCATAATAATTTCCGATGAAAACTTTTAGTTCTTTCTTTAATTGACAGTAATTATTAATATTCTTTATATGGAGTGGTAGCTTATTGTATAATTTCGGGCCAAAATAAGCTACAAATTTCTGGTTATGACTCAATCTATAACGTGGTATTGTAATTGCCTGATTGGAGGTCATTCGCGTATTGTATTTATGTGTAATAATGTTAATGGGGTTACTGCAAATCCATAATAAACAGTTATACGCGTATAATTTTCTGACTTTGAACAAACCACTTTGTTCGTAAAGTAGCTCTGTAGAATATCTCCTATCCTTCTTCAAGGCGATTTTGATCAGTGTGTTTTGTATTACGTCAAGATTATGTAGTGATGTTTTAAATAAGCCACTCCATACTAAGATGCACTATCTAATTATCGATTCCACCAAAGCACCGTACACCGTCAATATGACATATCTACTTAAGATACTTCTTAGTTGGTAAAATTTTCGAGTTAGTTTGCGGAGTTTTTTACTATGTGATCTGTGATCATTCCAGCGTAGAAATTGGTCGATCAAGACGCCCAAATATCTGATAGTATTTGTTTTACATATTCGGGAACATCCACAGTTTTGGTTTTCTGTACACGTATATTTGTGAATCGTAATGAAGTTTTCGTCAGGTTGGTCTTTTCTTGTTGAAGAGAAAGTTATAAATTTAGTTTTGTCTATGTTGAGAATCAATAGATTGTTACTTAGCCAGTTATTTATCATTTTCATTCCTTTGTTTGCATTTTCGTATGTTTCATTCCAAGTTCGACCCACAAATACAACAAGCAGTATCATCGGCGTAAGATAATAGTTTTCCTTTGAAATTGCTGATATTAAAAATGTGCTTTACATAGAGCAAAAATAAAATAGGGCCTATTACTGTTCCCTGAGGTACGCCCATGCTGACGGGTAGCGGATTACTATATGAGTCATTAATTTTTACTATCTGAATTCTGTTAGATAAGTAATCTTTGAAAATTTCGAGCGGCATTCCTCTAACTCCAATATCCTGCAACCGCTGAAAGAGGATATCATGATTGACGGTGTCGAATGCCTTGGCTAAGTCTAAAAATACAGTGATGCATTTTTCCTGATCCTGAAAACAACTGAAAACATTGTTTGCCAATTCAAAAACTGTACCTTCAGTCGATAAATTTTCTCTGAATCCATATTGAGATTTGGAGAGAATCCCATTTATGTTACAATAATCAACTAGTCTGTTTTTTAAACACTTTTCTAATATTTCAGCAAAGTTATTGATTACTGTTATTGGTCTGTAGTTATTTGTTTTATGTTTATCCCCAGATTTATAAATCGGAGTTGTGATAGAATCTTTGAAAGCGGAAGGAATTTTACCAGTCAAAAAAATTGAGTTGAAGATATGACATAATGGCTTTAATAGATACTTTTGAAATGTTTTTACGAAAAATACTAAAATTTTATCTGGACCAGGTGAGGTATTAAACCAGCGATTATATTCATGATTTCATTTTCAGTTACAGCATGCACGAATAACGAGTTTTTAATGCTTCTTCTAATTTCCGATGTTGGCTGGGCCGGTTTTTCTATTTTTTTCGATATATTTTCACCCACAATTATAAAGAAAGGGTTGAATTAATCTGCTACTTCTTTATCTGATCTAAATTTTCGGTTACTGTTGTTGATTATGTCAAATTTCCGGGAATTGCAAAGAGTGTTTTCATTAGTAATATCTTCAATCGTTTCCCAAATTGTTTTGGTATTTTTTCCGGCTTCATTAATTTAATATTTGTAATATTCGTTTTTTGTTGTCCTGATTAAGTTGCATAGAAAGTTTCTGTAGCATTTATATTCATTTTTATGTTCTTCTGAAGGTTTCTTTACTGATTTTTGTTTGAGGTAACCCCTATGCTTTATTGAATTGAGTAAGCCAAGCGTCATCCAAGGTTTCAACTTGGTGTGGTTTCTTGTATTATTTAATTTAATTTGTGTACTAGTATCGATATGTAGTAATATTTGATTAATAAAACATGCTAGTTCCGGTACATCCGTTTGGAATACTGTATCCCAAGTTTCAGTGCACAAGAAGTGTTTCAATTTATTGTTGTTGATTTGACTTTACCTGGAAGAATGCTTATTTTATGGAAATATCTGGTCTCGAAGAACGAAAATGAAATTATATTTTTCCTTGTCAAAAATTGTCAATCAATTTATTTCTCAAAAAAACAATAACAATAACAACAAATTCACAGTCAACTATTCTCATGCAGTTAAATGAAATGGGAACATATACAGTGTGAATAATATATAAATCTCCAACATTTCTCCCACCCAGTAATTGCTCCTATTAACAATTACTTTCTTCTTCACTATCCTTCTGAACAGGTAGGATGCAAATCCTGGAAACTGGTCTTCGATAAACGGTCTTTTTCGCGGTCATCACGTCGACTATACGAATCTTTTGTGAGTGAGAGTATATATTCACGGGACCATCGTTGCCAAAAGAAATCGGAAATTTTCTGGGCTGCCTTCCACTTCGTCAACAGATTGAGATTTTTCTCTTCTATTTTAGCACATGGCAATGCGGCATATGACGGCCCTATCAGGAAATGATTCGGAGTTATTGCCTCAGGATCATTTGGATCAATCGACACGTGAGTCAGTGGTCTTGAGTTTATAATATTCTCTATCTCGGCGAAAGTTGTTCGAAGAACATATTCTTGAGGATATCTTTCTTTCAAAACTTCCTTGAGGTTTTTCTTTATGGATTGGATCAATCTTTCCCACGCACCACCCATGTGCGGAGCTGAAGGGGGATTGAAAGTCCATTTAGTTTTTTTCAATGTACAGAATGCTTCGATTTCTTCTTGATTTAATTTCCCAAGATTTTCAGCCAACTCCTTCTCAGCACCTTTGAAATTAAGTCCATTGTCGCTGTACATTTCCTCTGGAAATCCTCTTCGGCAACCAAATTGTCTAAATACATGAATGAAACCATCAGTGCTCAGGTCGTGTGCTATTTCTAAGTGAACTGATCGGGTTACCATACAGGTGAATAAAACTCCATACCTCTTCTCGTGAGATCTTTTAACGGTCACTTCAATGGGCCCAAAATAATCTACACCAGTTTTGATGAACGGTCTGATAGTTGGCTCGAGTCTACAAACTGGCAATTGACCCATAATTGGAACAACTGGAGAACTCCTTCTATTTTTGCAAACTTGACAATTCGCCCAACAACTTCTAACTGCTTGTCGGATTCTGATAATACAATACTTCTGTCGAAGATTGTTAACAACAATTTCTTGGCCGTGGTGGTTGACAAGTTCATGATGATATTTGATTATAAGTCTGGTTATTTCATGTTTTGGGTTCAATATGATAGGTTTTTTCATATAATCACATAGAGGTGCATTGTTGATCCTTCCTCCATGTTTCAATAATCCATCTGTCTCGTCGTAAAAACAATCAAGAGCGTACAATTTATTTGAAGATTTCAGTTCTCTTCTTGATTTCAAAGTGCAAATTTCTTCAGGATACGATTCCAATTGTACCTTCTTCAGCAAGAAAATTTCAGATTTTTCCAGTTCAGAAGGATCAAGTTCACCACTTCTTCTGTTTTTCCTACAATTTTCAATGAATCTGAAAATCCATGCTGTCGACCGTAATAACTTCTGCCATTTGTTGAAGTATTTCAGATTTGGTATATCAGCTTTTGTTTCAATTTGAACACAAATGAAGTTTTTACGAATTTCTAATTCTTCTTCATTGACAATTGAAGAAGTTTCCTCTTGAGGCCATTGATCGGACGATTGCCACAAAAATTCGGGACCATTAATCCATCTACTAGAGCTTGAAAAGTCAGTCTGACCATAGCTTTTGTTGCTTCATCAGCGACATTATCTCTGGATTTCACATATCTCCATTCAAGAACGTTGGTAAGTTCTTGGATTTCACCAAGACGTTGTGCCACAAACATCTTGAATCGCCTTGCTTCGGAACGAATCCAAGACAGGACGGTTTTGGAATCGGTCCAATAAAACGTATTAGAAATATTTAGTTCCAAAGATTTTTTTAGGCTCGCGCCTAGTCGTGCTCCTATCAAAGCTGCCTGTAGTTCTAGGCGTGGTATTGATAAGGGTTTCAGGGGTGATACACGAGTTTTCGCATTTAAAACTTACTTTGACATTTTCATTCTGTTGCCATCGTAAATACGCTATACTGGCGTATGCGTTTTCGGATGCATCAGTGAAAATATGTAGCTGAAGGTTACTCGAATGTCTATCCATCGGGCAGTATTGTCGGGAAAGTTTGAATTGAATAATATTTTTCAGATCATCAATCCATTTTGTCCATTTCATATACAGGGTTTCAGGAATTTCATCATCCCAGTCTATTCTACTTCGCCATATATCTTGAAGTAGTATTTTTCCCTGAATTATGAAATTTGCAAGAAATCCCAGTGGATCAAAAACCGACATCACTACTTTTAAAACGTCTCTTTTTGTCGGTTGTCTTTTATTTTCTAATATATCCTTATCTACTTTATGGAAGTTGGTTTTAAAAGTGAATGTGTCTTCTTTAGGATCCCACCATACACCGAGTATTCGTTCAGATGATAATTCGGAATGATTGTCAATTCTTTTTTGACAATCTGCCAAAATATTTTCATCCAAATGTCTCAGTAAACGTGAATCATTGGCAACCCAATTACAAATCATAAAACCTCCTTTATTATGTACAAAACATACATCACGTATCAATGATGTTGCCTCTTCTTCAGTATCCGCTCCACCCAAGTAATCATCCATATAGTGAGAATCGATTATTGCTTTAGCAGCATCTGGATACTGATGGCTGAAGAAACGGGCATTTCTGTTTTTAGCTTCTTGTGCCAGGCATGGACCACAGGTCGATCCGAAAAAAACTACATTGATTTCGTATACATCTGGTTCCATTTTCCTTTCCATACCCCTGTATAATATTCTTTGGGACATTCGATCTTCCTTTCTCACCTTCACCTGTAAAAACATTTCTTTGATATCAGCTGTGAAGGCATATTTTTTCGTCCGGAAATTGAGAAGAATTGTTTGCAACGAATTATATAAGTCAGGTCCTGTCAATAAACAATCATTTAGGCTTACCTGATGAGATTTTGCTGATGCATCGAAAACTACTCTCAATTTTGCGGGTTTATTCGGATTGGTAATTCCAAAGTGAGGGAGGTACCAAATCTTCGTGGAAGGAATATGGATATATTCTGGAGAAATTTTCGAAATATAACCTTTTTCTTCCATGTCCTGTATTTTCCTCACATAATTTTCAGCAAAAGATTTGTCTTTGTCCATTCTTCTTTCGGTGGCTAGCAGTCTCCTCAAGGCATTTTTCTTACTTTCGGGAAGAAACACATCATCAACTTTCCAAAGAAGCCCTGTTTCATACCTATCTCCCATCCTCTTCATTGTACTATCAAGAATTTGTTCAGCACGACGATCTTCCTTAGACATTGACTTATCCAATTCATTGCATGTTTCGATTTTCCAGTATTCTTTCACAAGGTCATGTAAAATGTCGAGGTCGTCCTTCACCTTATGATCAGTGAAACAAACAAACCGTCCTTGTACACTTCCATTATTCACTTTGAAATTCCCATGGATGACCCAGCCGAGAGCTGTTTTGCTGGCAGCAGGACCATGCCACGGCCCAGAAATGATTTTTTTACTCACGAGCAGTTGCCAGTTATCCTGTCCAATCAATAATTTAGGTTGCGCGTCAATCAAAGATGTGAAGCGGTTATCAATGTATGGATAATGTTCATTGATTTCCTGAATATTGATGGTTTGGCTGAGTAAAGATAGACCTTTGATAGTTCTGACATGGCGTAAAAAACAATTCGAATTTGTATCCGATTTTGATGAAATTTTGAAACTCACAACTCTAGAATCGTTTTGTTCTTCGAATTGATTATTTGTCCATTGTAAATGAAGAGATTGTCGTGGTCCAGTTAATTTCAAGTCATTGGCCAAGTCTTCATCAATCAAACTTACGGTAGAGGCATCATCAAGAAGGGCAAATGTTTCAACTAATTGTTTACCTTTCGAAATTACTACCGGCAAAATCTTAGGTAGAACTTTTCTGTCTGTTAATATGTGGCAATTAGTTTCAACATTATCATTCCTTGGAATAACAGTTTCTTGATCAATGACATGATGTAACATTTTATTGTGGGGTTTTGGACAATCATCAACCGAACATGTTTTCCTTTTTCTACACTCCTTTATAGTGTGGAATGGAAAAAGACAAGAAAAACACATCCTGTTCGATGTCACAAATTTCCATCTGTCATCTATTGAGAGGGATTTGAATTTTGGACAAATACTCAAGTGGTGAATTTCATTTCTACAACATATGCAAGTTTTACTAAAGCTTTTAGTCGTAAGAGTAATATCTTTATTTTTCGATTTATTTTTCGAAAAATGTTCATCAGGAATTCGAGGTATCAAAAGATGACTGGCAGCATTTGCCTTTTTATCTACCCATGAAGAGAACTCGACCAATTTATGCTTAATTTTTTTATCAGAAATGTATTCGACCCAGCTTAATTTTTGTGAAGTTGGCAATTTATTTAATAGCTCTTGTAGAAGTAAAGGATTTCGCAAATGATCTTCTTCTTCCAATGCTTCAATGGTAGCGACAAGATTTTTCACTTCATCTGAAAATTCAACCAACATTTCCAGCTTGTCTTCTTTGATAATGGAAAATTTTCTCACCCTGTCTAATAAGAGTGATATAATATATTCCGGACGACCGAAACGACTTTCTAAAAGGCTGATAACTTTGTCAATGTTCTGTGGTAATATCAATAAGGATTGCGTTACCTTTCTTGCGTTACCTTTGAGGCATTTTTGAAGTCGACATTGATTCTCCTCGTTTGTATAACCGCAAATGGCTGTTGAACTTTTATACTGATGTATGAAATTTGGCCATTCTGTGGGATCTCCACTGAAAATGGGCAAATCTTTCGGAACACCCTGTCTAGTAAAAAAGTTTCTAATGTCAGGATCTGTCATTTGACGTTGTCGAGAACGAACGTTTCCATTTTGTATGGAATGTTTTTCGAAACTTTTAGAATGAAAGTTACTAACACTACTTAATTTATGATCAAATACCTTGGGTATTGTAGATTTGTCTATACCTTCAACGTCGGTTTGCCTAGCCCATGGGAGTTCTCCCGTCATCCATTTTTGGACATCTGGACCGTCACTTACCACTGACTCTTTGTACCGATGTGACCCAGTTTCATCCTGATCCGTGTCGGATGATTCCGTTTCCATCTGTGCTAATCTCATCGCGAGTTGAAGATCTAAAATTTCTTGTTGTCTCTTCAAAACTTCTTGTTCCAGTTCTTTCTTCTTTATTTCTACGCCCATCTCGATTTCTTTCCGTTTTCTTGATGACAAATAACTTCTTTTCGAGTCTACCTTGCTTCCATATCTAGATTGACCATGTTCTGAGTTATTCTTCTTGTTGTCGACATTCAAAGATTCTCTGGCAGATGTCTTGTCTTCTAAATTATTGGCTACCATCGATCTCTTAGAAGAAACGTCCTCTTGGTTATGATCAGATCTTCTCGTGTCTCCTGCGGCTTCCATAGCTTTTTCGGCAAGTCTTTCACTCTTCCGTATTCTTGACATTACTGTTTGTACCAAAGTGCTGTTCTCTAAAGGCGATGAAGGACCATATGATTTGACTTTACCTGAAAGAATGCTTATTTTATGGAAATATCTGGTCTCGAAGAACCATATGATTTGACTTTACCTGGAAGAATGCTTATTTTATGGAAATATCTGGTCTCGAAGAACGAAAATGAAATTATATTTTTCCTTGTCAAAAATTGTCAATCAATTTATTTCTCAAAAAAACAATAACAATAACAACAAATTCACAGTCAACTATTCTCATGCAGTTAAATGAAATGGGAACATATACAGTGTGAATAATATATAAATCTCCAACAGTTGTTGACGTAAGAGTTGCATATCGCGGGAGTTTCGTCTTTGGATTTTTCTGTATTATCAGTTTTAATGGATAGTAGTAAGGTATCATGGTCACTTATATCAGTTTTGAAAATATATGTGTTTATTTCCATTTTCTTATATGTATTTTTGTTCTTAATTTTAATATATATGTGATCGATCAAACTTGAACCTCTTGTTGGCTTGTTTAGAAAAGAAAAAAATCCTATCTCTGCCAGCATACATATGTATCTATTAACCGCAGTTTCTGCTAAGTTCAAAATATTTTCATTTATGTCGCCCATGAATATGTTCACTTCGCTCATATTTTGGGTTGAGAAATAGCTTTCTAAATCCGATTAATATTTATCCAAATTTGTTGAGGAGCATGTCAATGAGTATGTGATGTTATTGATTTCATATAAGATTTCTATTAGATTCACTTCAGATAAGTGCTTTATGGTTGCTGAGTACGTAATGTTACTATTTATGTATTACACCATCGTTTTGGTTAAACTGTGATTTATTATATAAAATATCGAAATTGGGGATTTTGAAGTTTTCGAAGTCTTGCAGTATCCATGTTTCGGATAAGATTATTATATCTATATTTTTTGTTTGTATATTTTCCAAGTATATTAGAAGTTCATCAACATTTTTGTTTTAACTTCTGATGTTAAAGTGAAATATGTTAAAAATTTGCTCACCACTCCATTGATTTTTACTCTCTTCGAAATTTTGACTGTTGTTTCCATCTCCTCATCATTCTCCATCAATTCCAACATATCAGTTTTGAAGTATAAGCGAATGATAAATTAGCAAGTAGATATGTAGGTAGTTAACAGTTATAATTTAATAATTTAGAATTAAAAATTAAGAATCAGAAATTTTTAATTACTCCTATGCATATAAAGTTATTTATTATTCATTATCATCAGCCAGGTCGTGAAGTATTAACAATTAAAAGTTATGTATTTAGAGAGAAAAAAAGAGAAGAAGAAAAAGATTATTATTATTGAAAGATAAACGCCATGTGAAGTGGAATAAATAGAAAAATCGAATTAAACGGTTTTCTTCACATTCAATGTCCATTTATATGGAGGTATGCATGAATTTTCAGGTGAATATCATTCAACGTTCTGCGTGGTATTTGCCAGGAAAGTAGTTGTTTTTTCACCTGAGATCTACCATTTTCTGGTTCAATTTTTATTGAACCTTTTATGTGAAGAAAACCGTTTAATTCGATTTTTCTATTTATTCCACTTCACATGGCGTTTATCTTTCACTATATGCTAGTCGGGCTTGCCACTCCTACTGAGAAGGAATCTTTTATTTAGAAACCTATCGAGGTGGGAGATTTTCGGAGTGTTTCTTTCTGTCACTAGGTACCGCCAGTTAAAAGTTTTCTTTTCCGGCGTACCTATAGGTGTTATAGACTCGATGATGGTTTTGGTTATGTTATGTCTCGCTTCAGCCAGAGCTCTTCGGACCATTGGCTGGTTGACTACTCCGTACTGATGAGGGCCAAAAAAGCCTGAAACCGGTATGCGGATTGTTAGGTGAACACGACATAAATTAAACATAATCGAGCTTATCAGAAAGAAACATTTGCATTCAATGTCCATTTATATGGAGGTATGCATGGATTTTTAGGTGAATATCATTCAACGTTCTGCGTGGTATTTGCCAGGAAAGTAGTTGTTTTTTTACCTGAGATCTACCATTTTCTGGTTCAATTTATATTGAATCTTTTATGTGGAGAAAACCGTTTAATTCGATTTTTCTATTATTATTATTGTTGAACATAATACATTAGGTTGACTGTGTTGTGTATTGAGTAATGTCAGCAACACAATTTATTTTAACATTGCGCCCCTCGTGCTTGGTGAAGATGCATCCCTTGAAACTCCATGCATTTCTCATACCAAGAACGTTTTGTGCTTCTTTCAGGATAGTTCTGCGTTTTATTGTCAGGTCTTCTACAATCAATATTTTCTTTCCTTTAATTATTTAAACTTGGATTTAATTCCGTTTTGTAACTTTAATATAATAGGTCTTTTTATTGGGTATATCCTTTTACTGCCTATTCTGTAGCATCCAACTATATTGTCATTTCCTAAATTCAGGTCAGTATTTGTGTTGATTATGAGTTTGATTTTTTCTTGCAGGTTTTCCTCATCATCAGCATCTTTGTTTACCCCGTATACACAAACATGGGTGGCTTTCATACTCTGATATACAGTGCTTCTCAAAAGTCCCCTCCTCCCCTCTTATTTTTGGAACGATGATACATAAACAAGTGAAATTTTGAAACTGAATATTAAAGGTTGCAAACTTCCCTACTAGTGATCATAGATGACGAAATCGTCAAGGATGACGTCACAAGGCCATTGTGACCAATAATTTTAAATGGAACCCACAAGTCAATCGTTTATTTCTCAGAGTAACACGTTTATTTGCGTGCTCCGTATATTCGGCGATTTTGTTTAAGTATACCTCACCAAAAATTGGAAGTTTTATACCAACATAAAGAGGAAAGAATGGCTTATCGTTTATCCTAAAAGTGTTTTTCCACTAACACCAAATCTATTAGGTTTCCTCGTAAGAACTTTAATTGGTGGAATTCCGTGATCGAATTCAGTGTTGTTTTTATCATAAGTGTGTTATCTCCAGTTGAAAAAAGAAGGGAAACAATTCTTCTTTTTCCGTTCTATCTGTGTAAAAACTGTGTGACTCGATTCTAACTTGATTCTTAAGTGTTTTTTCCCATCATCCAAAATTAAAGGAGCAAATAGTGTAGATAAGGTAATCTAAATAAAAATTCGTTAACCAGTGCCGTAGACCTCAAAGGAGTAAAATATATTCGATCTGCAAATCATGACGAACTTCGAATGTTGTAAATCTAAAACTTTCCCTAACTCTTATTATATATGCATAATATGCTTCAAAGTCTATCACAAGAGTTGTGCCTTAAAAGACAAAAACAACTTCACCTTTGTGAAGGATTTCCAGTTAAAGTGCTGTGTTCCTGATCAATCTGACTTCGATAGGAGCATCTTAGAGCAAACTGTTAGTGAACTGGAAGAAAGCAGTATAATGAAAGATACTCACATAGAAAAGTTGTTACGTAAAAATGAACTATTTTTGAAGGAAGTTACCCAACGGGAAGAAGAACTGATTGAAACTATTAGGCAACAAGAAGAACTGATCACAAGGGCTAATAGTGAGATTTATTCGCTGAAGAAACTACTAGAGAAACCTTGTAATACCAGTGAAACAAAGTCCACTCAAACAGTAAAAAATTCGAAAATCGCCTCGACCCAGTCAACTATATTCACCCGTGAAGCAACAGTGCAAACAATTGACATCTCAAATGTTACTGATTATCCAGCTGAAACTAAGAAGACAGAAGCGACGAAGATTGTTGGAGCTATATCAAAAGCTTCTCCCGATGTGAAGATCAGTGAGTTTAACCCGACCCCAAAAATTCTTATTTTATGTGATGAGTTAGGTTATGGCTTAGGAAAATCCATTTCCAAGTTCATTGGTAATGAGTTCTCCATAGAAACACTCATTAAACCAGGGGCCTATTTCGTTAATGTTATCGAAGACATTAAAATCAGGACAAATTTTAATATAAAAATTTTAAAAAATTTCCGTTATTCAGAGAAATCAACAGTAAGGCTAAATGTAGTAGTCATACGAATATCATATTCTTTCTGTACCTTATGGTAATCATGTAGAACTTAATGATTTTATTTACAAATTCAACCTCAAATTATATGATTATTCACATAAATTAAATCATTATGCCGAAGGTGATATCTCTTTTTTTGACTTGAATAATGTTAAAGGCTCGATGATAAGCAGAAAAGAAATTGTCAAAAAAATTTTGAACATTATACTAAGAAAGAAACAAGTAAAAAATTTGAAATTTGTCTCAGTCGAGAACGTTATCACCGATCCTTTTTTAGACCCTTCTTTAAAGAGACTAGTGAAAGTCTAATAGAAGAACGAAAATCTAGTACTGTTAAATTCAAGGAAAAATCCAGTCCTATTAGTTCATTCGAAAACCTTAATAATGGTATTCAACACTCAGACTGTAAATCCCTTACCTTAGTTTTATTGAATATTCAGTCTCTACGTAATAAAATTGACGAACTTTATTTATTTCTGAATAACATCAAATTTCCCACAATAGTCTTGCTTACTGAACATTGGTGTAATAAGATGGAACCAATTAGCATTCCTGGCTACACTGAAATCTCAAGATACTCCAGAAACTGTTCCAATCATGGCGGAACTGTAATACTGATTAGAAACTCAGCTCTCACTGATTTGACCTTTATCCAAGTTGACAAGTTCCAAGGTCTGTCCGAAGACAAAACATTTGAGTTTTCTGTATGCCACTGCAAAAAACTTAATTTATATATTTTATGTGTCTACCGTTCACCTTCTGCTGATGTGAATATTTTTTTCAATAATCTCAACTCTCTGTTATCTGAATTATCTGTTAACTCATCTTTAACATTGACTGGCGATTTCAACATAAATTTCAACAATGATGAATCAACAGATACTGACTCACTTAAGAACTTACTTTTAACCTTTGACTTGAGTATGCACGTTGATTCAGATACCCGTCTTTCTCAATTCTCCAATACTTGTATTGATTATGTCTGTAGCAATTATGATGTGCAGAACGTATCATGTTCAGTGATACCGTCAGGATTATCTGATCATGAGGCAGTAACCTGTTCTGTGCTCCTTGACTCTTTGAACACAAAACGGAAATGTAAACGCGGTAGACTTTACAGTAGAGCAAATTTCAATAGATTTTATCACAACTGCCTCAAGTTTGAGTGGGAGGGTGTTTTGTTGCAAAATGACCCCTTTCTCACTTTTCACACTGCGCTACTGAATATATTCGACAAATCATTTCCTATACAAATAACACCTACCACAGAATATAAACTACAACATAAATAAATTTCCAAAATACCATCGGAACCAATCAAAGTTCCTGTCTCTTTAACACCTACCGCAGAATATATAGATCCACCATCAAAAAAGCAAAGGAAATCCACTATTCCAAAAAAATTGATAAATCAAGCAATAAAATGAAAGAAACTTGGTCTATTATTACTGATATTACGGGAAAAACCAAGAAGAAAAATGTTGTGACAACTCTCAGTCCTGATAAAATCAATGACTATTATTGCTCTATTGCACAAAAACTGAATGAGAAAATAACTATTCCTTACGATCCCATGATGAATCTAGAAGGTATCAATATTGACGAGAACCTAATTCTATATGATACAAACATCGACGAATTAGTCGAAATTTTGAGGTTTATAAAAAACAAAAACGCAAGTGGTTATGATGGAATTTCGATTAAAATCATCCAAAATCTTCCTCTCAATGCTCTCAATACACTTGTGTCTATAATCAATAACTCATTTCATGAAGGACTTTTTCCTGACTTCCTGAAAACTTCAGTTGTCATCCCACTATACAAAGGTGGAGACTCATATGATCCCTCAAATCTTCGCCCGATCGCCCTCATACCAACTTTGGCCAAACTCATCGAAAAACTGGTAAAAATACGTTTAACCGCTTTCTTAAAACGCCACTTCATTTTAAGTGAAAATCAGTTTGGTTTTCAAAATAATAAAAACACGAATGATGCTATTTTTTCATTTCTATATGACACTTACTCAAAGCTGAATGCCGGTAATGTAGCTGCTGCAGTCTTTTGCGATCTGTCAAAGGCGTATGACTGTGTCGACCATAAAATCTTACTGAGAAAACTCCACCAGTATGGTTGCAGAGGAACCACGTACAAATGGTTTGAATCTTACCTTTCGGGTAGGAATCAAATGGTGAGAACAACAGAACTTTCTGAAAGAAAGGAAATTAAGTCCGGAGTGCCTCAAGGATCAGTTCTCGGTCCCATTCTGTTCTTGTTGTACATAAACGACCTAACCAACTTGAACATATCTGGAAAATTCACCCTATTTGCGGATGATACCACGATATTATGGAACAGCAAGAATTCTAACACCTTACCCGACTTAATATCTACTGATATGAAAAAAATTAAGGAATGGTGCGATGCAAAATTGTTATCCTTCAATACAACAAAAACAAACATCATTTCATTCAGATGCTCTCTTGACGACCTTACATTTAGTAATAACATATTGATCGAGAACAAGCCTCTAACTAAATTCCTAGGTATCCATATTGATAATAAGCTCAAATTCGACGGACATATCAAGCATCTCAAAAGCAAGATTTCTGCTGGATGCTATGCACTGAGAGTAACTTCGTCGAATTTGGGATCTAAAATCGCCAAAACTGTATATTACGCCCTAATAGAGTCCCATTTACGTTATGGAATACCTTTTTGGGGTGTTAGCAACTCATCGGCACTTCAATCAGTCTTGGTACTGCAGAAACGTGCTTTAAGGTACTTGCGTAAACTAAAACCCCGTGATTCTTGCAGAAACATATTTGTTGAAGAAAAATACTAACAGTATTTGCGTTATTCATTCTAGAATCAGTTTGTCTCATATACAAGAATGTGTCTATGTTCGAGGCTTCAGGTAGTCATTACAACACCCGCTCTCACATGTTGAAATTGCCAATTCCCTCATCAAACATGATCAGAGATTCGATTTACTACAATGGAGTTAAGATGTACAATCACCTCCCCTCGCACATAAGGGAGGCGAACATGAATATGAACATTACAAACTTTAGAAAAATTATTAAAAAGTTTCTGGCAGATAGACCCTATTACAACTTGCAGGAGTTTTACAATGATAAATTTGATTGACAGGGTGCATATTTGAATCCATGTAAGTTTTTAAGTTGACGTCACTAAGTTGTAGATGTGTTTGTGTCTATATGTAAATTGTTTATGTGTGTATACATCTACGTGTTTATATGTATATACATGTCTATATATGTATGTTTTGTGTATATATATGGGCGTGTGTGTACGTATATATATTTTTTTTTAACAATACTGACAACTCTTATTTTTAGATATTTTTTATAAATCTTGTAATCATCAGTAATACTTCTATATTCAAGCTTTGTCCACAAGATTTACTCTTACTGACATTAAAGTATATTTATTATTATTATTATTATTAACCCTACGGCAAGCGACACCTCTTTTAAAAGGTATCGAAAAAACCTATCCAATGATACTAATTTTGTTTGTGTTTATGGCAGTTTTAATGGCTCATTAGTAAACATGAAAATTTAAATTCCATTCAGTATGATATGATATTCAGTATGATATAAAAATCCGTATCTACTTAAAGAAATTGCTCAAAGTGACCTCCATTTACTTCCTGACAGTGAAATATCCTATTTTTAAACTCTTCTCGTACTTTTGCAAATGTGTCTGCGGAAACAGCCTCACATTCTGCAACAATACGTTGTTTTAAAACGTCAATATTGTCAGGTTCAGTGGCGTAAACCTTCGATTAAAGGGTCGCCCACAGAAAAAAATCCAATGGTGTGAGGTCCGGTGATCGAGCTGGCCATTCCGTTGAACCTGGTCGTCCAATCCATCTACCACGATACTCCTCATCCAAATACCGCCTTACTGCACCGTAATAGTGTGGAGGAGCACCATCCTGTTGGAATGTTATTTCTAAATTGCCGAATTCATCTGGATTATCTTCCAAAATTTCAAGGATTAACGGTTCTATTGCGTTTTGCAACAGCTCCAAAAGCTGCTAAAACAGTTAAACGTCCGATCAACAATAAACAAATTATTAAATCTACAAAAACTTGGACAATTACAAAAACGTCGAATTAGGGAGACTAACAAAAACGTCAGCTTATTTGACAACTATCCAGAGGTGGAGCTTGAATTTGGAATTTTAGTATTAACTGATTTAATTCATCACAGCTTTGCGTTTTTGCCAAAGCTGCCATAAACACAAACAAAATTAGTATCATTGAATAGGTTTTTTCGATACCTTCTAAAAGAGGTGTCGCTTGCCGTAGGGTTCCATTTGAAATTATTGTTCACAATGGCCTTGTGACGTCATCTTTGACGATTTCGCCATCTATCATCACTAGTAGGGAAGTTTACAACCTTTAATATTCAGTTTCCAAATTTCATTTGTTTATGTATAATCGTTCCAAAAATAAGAGGGGGGAGGGGACTTTTGAGAAGCACTGTATATCATCGACTTTTTGTTCCAGGAGATTATTGTTCGTTACCATTATATCCACTTTTTGCTGTAGATGAGACGTTCTTTCAGCCTGAGTTTTTATTTCCTCTTTTAGTTTCTTCAGTTTTTGTTCAATTTTGTCTGTTACCTTTTTTGCTATTCCACTAATGAAATCCCGATCTTGAAATATTTCCTGAATGGATTCCTTTATGAGGGAATTAATTCATTTCTTGTTCGTTTCTAGTCACCGACATAACTTATCTGACCGTATGTTCCGTTGTGAAATGACACTCATAATGTTTTCCCGTCCTTCACTTTTCACGGGCTTTCACAACCATTTTTTACCGACTAAAACATGTAGTTTTTACGGAGAAATTATCAATATGAGACATAAAAATGAATGAATTGGTTCTCAAGTTACAAGTCAAAAACAATAAATAAAAAATGTTCATTACAAATTAAGCAATGACAGTTCGGAGTAGGAAACATAACAGGATATATTGTCATGAAGCAAATTTTGGATTTATTAAACTTATGCTTCATGACAATATCTACGAACCGTTTATTATCATTCAGCAGGAAATTCGTTTTATTGATCTATAAACTCTATCACGTTGATACCTGGTGGTCTGTAGACCCCCCATATTCTTAGGTTTTGGTTATGTAAATGTATACCAACTAAGTTACATTGATCCATTTGCTCACATGATTAAATTTCATGATATTTTAGGTTATTTTTTACGTATATTTCTTGTTTCTCTACATGCATGTAAAGCTGTGAAGTTGTAGTACTGTATCTCGTTTTTGTAAAGCCAGGTCTCCGTTACAATAATGATATAACTTTTGGAATTATATGCATATGCCTCAAATATTTCAAATTTATTCTTAATGCTCTGTAAATTTGAGTAGGAAACTTTGAACTTATGGGGGACACTTGGTTTCTTTAGTAGTTTTTTAAGTTGTATAGATCCTCTCCTTTTTCAAACACATTTACATACTTTTTCTTTTTCAGACTTCCTCAGTAGTGTCTGTCCATTCTGAATCCACACATATGATGGCATAGTCGGTTTCCTGGTAGTATTTTTGTCACAGAATAAATAGAGCAGAAAATCTCTATTGATTGGCCTATATAATTAGGATCAACCACCACCATTCCTAAGTTCTATTCATTCCGTTCCACTAATAAACGACTAGGATTTGATGACATATCGAGTGGAAAGCAGAGCTGTTTGATATACCTCAATGTATATAATTAAAAAATCGTTCGTGTATGAACTATACATAGTAAGGAACTCCGACTGATACTAGATCAGATCCTACCACCTCTATTCAAAAAGATTGAGTAAGACTCAATCCACATAACTAATCCCAGAGAAAGTCGGGCAATTTTTGTGTGCTTCCATGCAGAATGCTATTGATATCTCAAGTAGTGTCCTGGAGTTCGATTTTGATTCTACACCCCTTCCTTGTCGAGTCTCCGTGATTCAACTCATTCAGCATGTTCAACTGAGCTGCAGAGCAGACTGGTCGGACTATGGCTCTGCGGGAAAGTCAGTTTGTGTTCCGCTCTTGGAATGATAACCACTCTGTTTTTACTTTCAAAAGATACACTATGGGTGAAGTGATATGATAATTATATCCGGTGGTTTTCAAATGTAAAATGGAAAATATCAACATAATAAGGTGCTTTTACGAGATTAAGTACCTTCAAATAGCCTTTATAATCCATCCATGGAAGCCGGACAGATGCCATCATATTTGAGTTCTCTCTAATCTCGACAAATTCGGTTTTCCAACAGAATCCAGATAGATCATGATCCGTGACCAGTCACAGTTGAAACTCCCCTTCCATTGTAGGAGCAAAAGCTCGAGTCTCAGACACAGGGTAGTGACAATCTCAGTTGTTTAAGAGGTATTGGTAGGGGTTTGGTACTTCTGACTTCAATTATATACATTATTTCTTATGCACATACATGTTAGTATTGGACATCATGATACATCTTTATTGATTTTATTCTTTCTGAGTTTTCCATTTCTCATTATATTTTGATATACACATACTTTTGTATAGATGTATACAGTATTATTATTTGTAATTTTTTTTTATCCTTATTTTTTTTTGTTTTAATAATTTTTCCAATACATCCATGTAAATCATATTTTTAGATGTTCTCAGAAGCTACGTGAACACAGTTCGTACATAGTTATTGATAGTTAGTAGGTTATATTGACGTACAATAGCACGATTCTTAAATCTTAAGTAAGTGCCTTTAAATTAAGAATTTTGAAAAATGTCCGGAATTCATCGGGATGTTATTGCATTTCTAACGTACCAATTTCATTCTCCTGCACGGGCTTTGTTTCCAGGGAACACACTCCTATGGAAAACCCTTTTGGACATGTTTTTTTTTAATCTGCATTGTGGAAATCCATAATTATGAGTCAGTACAGTTTTTTGTAAATATCTACATTGTTGTTAATTTTTAGTACGCTTAATAAGATATTTTTTAAATTTTGTGTTAGTGCGGGACTTCATTGAAAATTCGTCGTGGCAATCTCCGTTCTCACCATGTATTGGTAGGGGTTCAGTGCTTTTGATTGAAACAATTTTGAAAAATATCTATAATGCGGATTGGAATTTTATTGCATTTCTAGCCTACCAATTTCATTCATCTGCACGGGCTCTGTTTCCAGGGAACAGACTCCTTTGTAATACCCTCTTGATATTGTTTTCTATCTGGATTTTTAAAATCCAAAATTCTAACTCACTAACTCACCATTGGAAATGCTTAAGAGGACTCTTCCTTCAGGGAATATGCTCTGTTACATCAGAGCATATTCCCTGAAGGAAGAGTCCTCTAAAGCACTTCCAATGGTGAGTTAGTAGAATGCCTCATTCAGCAGAACTGAAGAATTAATTCACTCAGGGAAGCAATATCAAGTATAGATATATATGCATATATATATATATATATATATATATATATATATATATATATATATATATATATATATATATATATATATATATATATATATATATATATATATATATATATATATATATATTTATATTTATATATATATATATATATAAATATATATATATATATATATATATATATATATATATTTTCTTCAATTTCTTGGAATCTATTCATTCATTAATTAATTTTAACATGGATTTTCATTTCAGGTTAAAAAATTTTTTTAAATTTTTTAACGTAGTTAAGAGAAATTATATTAATAACCTTTATTCCAAGAAATTGAAGAAAATATATATGTGGTCAAGAAACTAAAGAAAATATATATATATACATATATATATATATATATATATATATATACTTAACATCAATATTAACATATATACATTATTATTTAAAAACATACAGCGATTTTAGTACTGGATATTATGATAAATCTTTATTGATTTCATTGATTATTTTCTTCCATATAATTCTTTTGTATAGATGTACACTGCTGTATACACGTATTATTTCTTTTTTTTTAATTTTCGTTTTTCCTTCTTAAATTGTTTTTTTAATACGTCAATGGATATTTTTACAATTTTTTTTAAACTTTTAGTCGGTACAATTTTTTTAAATATCTACATTGTTGTTGATTGTTAGTAGGTTGAAGTGACGAACAATAACATATTTTTCCGATCCTTAGTAAGTGCGTCAACATCATGTAAAATTGGTTGTGGCAATCTCCGTTCTCAACATATTATGGTAGAGGTCAGTGCTTTTGACACATTTTGAAGAATATCCATGATGGATTGAGATTTTATTTCATTTCTAACCTACCACTCTCACTCATCTGCACGGGCTCTGTTTCCAGGGAACAGACTCCTACCCTCTTGGCATTTTTTTTTCTATCTGGATTTTTGAAATACAAAATGATGTAACGGAGCATATTCCTTGGAGGAAGAGTCCTCTAAAGCATTTGGTGAATTCGTAGAATGCCTCAGGAACTGAAGAATTGATTCACTTAGAAAAGCGATACAAATTTTATATATGTGTAATATATATATATATATATATATATGTATATATAAAAATTTATATTTATATATATATATATATATACATATATATATATATATATATATATATATGAGTATACTTCACATCAATATTAAAATATATACATTATTATGTATAAGCATACAGCTATGTTAGCACAGGACATTATGATATATCTTTATTGATTTCATTTTTCGTTTATTCATTCATTAATATTTTTCAATATATTTCCATTCATACATTTTTTTATAAATGTATACTGCTGTATAAACTCATTATTTCTTTTTTTCTTTTTTCCAATTTTTTTTCTTTTATTGCTTTTTTTGTTTTTTTTCATACGTCAATGGATATAATTTTTTTATTTTTTCAGACTTTATATAAGTACAAATTTTTGTAAATTTCTACATTGTTGTTAATTGTTCATAGGTTATAGAAACGAGCAATTATATAGTTTTTAAATCATTAGTAAATACGATGAATTCATGTAAAATTCGTCGTGGCAATCTCCGTTCTCATCAGGTAGGGGGTCAGTACTTTTGACTCGAACAATTTAGAAGAATATCCGTAATGGATTGGGATTTTAATGAATTTCTAACCTACCAATTTCATTCATCTGCATGGGCACTGTATCCAGGAAACATACTCCTATAGAATACTCTCTTGGTATTTTGTTTTTTGAGATTTTATAATCAAAAACAATGTAACGGAGCATATTCAATGAAGGAAGAGTCCTCTAAAGCATTTCCAATGGTGAGTTCGTAGAATGCACAGGCCTCATTCAGCAGATAAACATACATAAACTTATATATATATATATATATATATATTATTTTCAGATCAAATGTTTTTAATGTTTTTAATAAATTTTACTGAAGATGCCCCCGAACGAGGGCGAAACGTTTAAATAAATGTAATTTTCTTCTCATTTTAATACAAACGAAACTGAAACCCAAGAAAACTTCAAAAATATATATATATATATATATATATATATGTATATATATATATAATATATATATATATATATATATATACTTTACATCAATATTAACATATATACATTATTATCTATAAACATACATTGATGTTAGTACTGGACAATATAATGAATCTCTGATGATTAAGTTTTTTTCAATATAGTTCCATTTATACATACTTTTGTATACATGTATACTGCTATTTTCACCCATCATTTTTTTTTCAATACGTTAATGGATATTATTTTTTCAGACTTTATGTGAGTACAGTTTTTGTAAATTTGTACATTGTTGTTGATTGTTAGTAGGTTATAGTGACGAACAATAATGAATCATTAGTAAGTGCCAATTCATTGAAAATTTGTCGAGGCATCTCCGTACTCACAATGTATTGGAAGGGGGTCAGTACTTTTGACTTAAACAATTTTGAAGAATATCCATGATGGATTGGGATTTTATTGCATTTCTAACCTACCAATTTCATTCATCTGCACGGGCTCTGTTTCCAGGAAACAGACTACTCATGGCATTTTTTTTCCAATCTGGATTTTGTTATCCAAATCTATGTAATGGAGCATATTTCCTGAAGAAAGAGTCCTCTCAAGCATTTGGTGAGTTCGTTGAATGCCAAAGAAACTGAAGAATTTATTCACTCAGGAAAGCGATACAAATTTCATATATGCATATACTTTACATCAATATTAACATATATACATTATTATGTAAAAACATACAGTTATGTTAGCACAGGACATTATGATAAATCTCTATTGATTTCATTTTTTGTTTAGTCATTCATTAATATTTTTCAATATATTTCCATTTATAGGTTCATATTTTTTTTCATAGATGTATACTGCTGTATACACTCATTATTTCTTCTTTCCATTTTTTTATTGCTTTATTTTTCAATACATCAATGGATATTGTTTTTTAATTTTTTTTTGCTTTATATAAATACAATTTTGGTAAATTTTTACATTGTTGTTAATTGTTAGTAGGTTATAGAGACGAGCAATTATATAGTTTTTAAATCATTAGTAAGTGCGATGAATTCATGTAGAATTCGTCGTGGCAATCTCCGTTCTCACCATGTATTGGTAGGGGGTCAGTACTTTTGACTTGAACAATTCATAATGGATTGGGATTTTCATGAATTTCTAACCTACCAATTTCATTCATCTGCATGGGGGCTCTGTCTTCAGGGAACATACTCCTATAGAATACCCTCTTGGTATTTTGTTTTCTGAGATTTTAAAATCAAAAATAATGTAAAGTAGCATATTCCCTGAAGGAACAGTCCTCCAAAGCATTTCCAATGGTGAGTTCGTAGAATGCACAGGCCTCATTCAGCAGATAAACATACATAAACTTCACATCAATATTAACATATATACATTATTATGAATGAACAAACAGAAATGTTAGTACAGGACATTATGATAAATCTCTATTGACTTCATTTTTTGTTTTTTCATTTTTATTATTTTTTCAATATATTTCCATTTATACATACTCTTTTATAGATGAATATACTCATTATTTATTTTTATTTTTTATTTTTTAATGCTTTTTTCCAGTTCTTTTTTTTTCAATACTTCAATGGATATTATTTTCTCATTTTTTCAGAAATTATGTGAGTACAATTTTTGTAAATTTCTACATTGTTACTGGGTTATAATGACGAGCAATAATATAGTTTTTAAGTCATTAGTACAGCTCATCAAGCCAGTTATGAGACCTGGATTTCGCGGCTTGGCAATCTCCGTTCTCACCATGTATTGGTAGGGGGTCAGTACTTTTGACTTAAACAATATTGAAGAATATTCGTAATGGATTGGGATTTTAATGAATTTCTAATCTACCAATTCCATTCATATACACGGGCCCTGTCTCCAGGGAACATACTCCTATAGAATACCCTCTTGGAATTTTGTTTTCTATCTGAATTTTCAAAATCCAAAACAATGTAACGGATCATATTTACTGAAGGAATAGCCCTCTGAAGCATTTCCAATGGTGAGTTCGTAGAATGCACAAGCCTCGTTCAGCAGATAAATATACTTAAACTTCACATCGATATTAACATATATACATTAATATGAATGAACATACAGTAATGTTAGTACTGGACATTATGATGAATCTATTGATTTCATTTTTTGTTTTTTCATTTTTTCATTTTTTAGTAATTAATTTTTTTTTATACATACTTTTTTATAGATGTATAATGCTGTATACAGCCATTATTTATTTTTTCTTTTATTGCTTTTTCTGTTTTTTTTTCAATACTTCAATAAGTATTATTTTTTCATTTTTTCTGACTTCATGTAAGTACAATTTTTGTAAATTTCTACATTGTTAGAGGGTTATAATGACGAGCAATAATATAGTTTTTGAATAATTAGTACAGCTCATCAAGCCAGTCATGAGACGTGAGGATTTCGAGGACTGCGTACAAGATAGAGCGAGAACGCATTCGGAGCAATAAAGAGGAGCGTGCAAGATTCACATCTCATGACTGGCTTGATGACCTTAAGTATGATGACTTCATGTAAAATTCGTCGTGGCAATCTCCGTTCTCACCATGTATATCTATACAGTATCGGAAACAATTTATCTGGGGTATAGACAGAAATCTACACGAGCAACAAGGAACGCAATGATAATACCACATAAACAAGGGAGACGCACTGCTGTGCGCCCCTCCTGTTACCCCACCCGACGCATTAACTGACCACGTGGCAATGCGACACAGCGCACAGCTCGACTCATTCTTGCCGAGCCTTGGTTGCGAAAACAAAAGACCGTGACAATTATTACCTTTTGAAACATGCCGCCTATTTACACAACCGCAGAAAAAGTACAATAGATTCGGCTATTGTTTGGCCCAAAATGGTGGTTTGCTCGAACATTTAATAAAATAATTCCATACACAAAATATTTAATTTGGTTTGTCTTTTCTTGTAAATATTTGTTCTCTCTCCATTCAAGAAATAATTGTTGTTCTGTTAGAAATGAGTTTTTTGTTTTTATTGTCTTACAGAAATATCGTTTGCTTTTGTTCGAGAATTTTCTTTTATTTTCGCGGCCACCACGGCACCAAAGATATTTTGATCTACCTGTCGTCCGACAGATTAAATTGAATCAATGATTCAGTTTAATTTATTCAAATTATCTGAAGTGAAATTATCGTCAATAATTCTTCTTCATTGCAGCGCACACACTCTCTCGACTGCTGCTGGTATGAAACTGACGTCCTAAGCTGACCGCCCTGATTCTCCTATCTTTGTGTCGTGACGTGAATATCCCTTCCTCGAGCGATTCGAGGAGAAATTGTAATGCTCTCCCAACATATAGCAAGCTATTCTTTACGCTCTCATGAAACCACCATACCCAAGATAAATACTTTCCGATACTGTATATATATATATAGATATATATATATATATATATATATATATATATATATATATATATATATATATAAACTTTACATCAATATTAACATATATACATTATTATGTATAAACATACAGTGATGTTAGCACTGGACATTATGATATAAATCCTTATTGATTTTATTTTTAGGTTTTTCATTTATTAATTTTTTTCAATATATTTCCATTTACACATATTTTTCTATAGATGTATGTTGAGGTATTCACCTATTATTTCTGTTTTTTTCTTTTTGTTTCGTTTTTTTTTCTTTTATTATTATTTTTTATTTTATTTTTCAATAAGTTCATGAATGTTTTTTTTCAGCCATCACGTTAGTACATTTTTTGTGAATTTCTACAATATTGGTAATTTTTAGTAGGTTAAAGAGATAACATATTTTTTGAATCCTTAGTGTGTTGACTTCATGTAAAATTCATCGTAGCAATCTCCGTTCTCACCATGTATTGGTAGGGAATCAGTGTTTTTGATTTGAACAACTTTGAAAAATATCCATAATGGATTGGGATTTAATTGTATTTCTATGCCACCAATTCCATTCATCTGTACGGGCTCTGTCTCCAGGGAACATACTCCTATATAATACCCTCTTGGCTGACTTTTTTTCTATCTGGATTTTGGGAATCCATTCAAAATTTGTGGAGCATGTTTCCTGGTGGAAAAGTCCTCTCAAGCATTTCCAATGGTGAGTTCGTAGAATACAACCGCCTCATTCAGCACAAGGAAGCAATATACATTTTCCAAACATCAGTATTAACTTATATACATTATTTTTCATATACATACATTGATTTTAGACTTGGTTTTAATAATTTATTTCACACTTACTTTCCAAAGACTCGTTCATCCAACGAACAGCGAGGCTTTGGAACTCATTGCCTAGGGAGGTGTTCCCCGAGGCATACAACCTTCAGAAATTTAAGAAGAACACCAACTCCTACCTTCTTTCCCTAGGTTCCCACGATGTTCTCTGAACATTACAGGATATCCCTTTTCGTGGGAACCAGAACATAAAAAAAAAAAAAAAAAATTGATGTTACTGTCTTTGATTTTTTTAGTACATTAAAATTGAACATTTTGTATAGCTGTATACTTCTATATTCACCCATTATTTCTTGTTTGTTTTTTGTTGTTTCTCACTCTTTTCTTTGATTTTTTTTTCAGTACCTTGATGATTCTCATATTTTTATATTTTTTTAGTACAGGTTTTTGTAAATATCTACATTGTTGTTAATTGTGAGTAGGTTACTTTGGCGTACAAATAACATATTGACTTCATTGAAAATTCGTCGTTGCAATCTCCGTTCTCAATGTGTATTGGTAGGTGGTTAGGTTTTAACTTTGACAATTTTGAAAAAAATCCATAATAGTGTAACGAACCTAGGCCGGACCTGTCGCCTCACGCGTTGCCATCGACAGCGATGAGATCATCCCCGGAGATATTCGAGAACCATCCAGTCGCTCTTCCGCGGAAAACAACGGTCAATATTGGAAACAATTGGAACATGCCGTCGCCAACTGCCAGAATTCGAAAGATCGGGAATTCTGTAACGGAGATAAATAGACAGCCCTCAAGTCTCACGGACAGTCTGAACGAGCCCATACGATCGAGCTATACAGTGGCGTAGTAATATAAATTAAGTTGTAGAGTAAGTGTGAAATAAATTATTAAAACCAAGTTAAGTTTATTTACGTTACAATTGGTGTCGGAAGTGAGATTTTGAAAATAAACAAGTGATCGTGGAGTGGATAGTCAGAAAAATAAATTGATAGACCTTTTGGTACGCCCAAAATAGACAGTGGCCCGGTTTTCGCGAAGTGGACAATTGTGCGTGGGAATATAAACTGATACACTGTTCGCGTGAAACAGAAAATAGACAGTGGCCCGGTTTTCGCGAAGTGGACAATTGTGCGTGGGAATATAAACTGATACACTCTTCGCGTGAAACAGACAATAGACTGGTGGCCCGTGGAAAAGAATTCGCGAAGTGAATTTTTAACAAACTGATAAACTTTTTCGTGTGAAACAGACTGATACCTCGTCAAAGACAAAATGTGTTCAAGAAAAGTGCGCCTTGCGGACTTGAAGGTAGCGGAATTGAAACAGGAATTGGAGAAGGACTTATACAAGAAGGTGAGGACCCCGAAACATTTTTATTCGAAGTTCCCGGAGGTGATTTAAGTTTGGTAATGAATAAACTGGAAGAAAATGCTAGAAATCTGGAAGAGAAGCTTGAAGAAAATGCTAGAAATCTGGAAGAGAAGCTTGAAGAAAATTCTAGAAATCTGGAAGAGAAGCTTCAAGAAAATTCTATAAATCTGGAAGAGAAGCTTTCTAGAAATCTGGAAGAGAAGCTTCTAGAAAATTCAAGAAGCCTGGAAGAAAATGCAAGAAGCCTGGAAGAGAAGTTTCTGGAAAACACAGAAGGCCTAAAAAAAGAATTGTGTGGTGTGGCTAAATTTCTAGAAGAAAGAATGGGAACCGTTGAGACAGAGGTAGATAAAATAAAGGAAACGATCAGTAAGCTGGAAAAACGAATTAATAGTGCGCCCTCCACAGAGATGGTTAACGAAAATGCAATGCTGGACTTGAGTTTGAACTTGGATAAAGTTCAAGAGGGTATAAAAGATGTCAAGGTCATTTCTGAAATAGGAAAGCTTTCCATGAAGCCGCCTCAATTCGACGGAAAAACTCCATGGGAAAATTACCGCCGACAGTTTGAAGCAGCGGCCAAAGCAAATGGATGGAATGCAGGGGAAAGAGCTGTAGCACTAACACTTGCATTATGTGGAGAAGCGACGAATATTCTACAAACTCTTACCGCCCAAGAACAGGAGGACTATGATCAGCTGATTAAACATCTAGAATTACGATATGGCCAGGCCCATTTGGAACACGTATACCACTCCCAACTGAAAAATCGCTGCCAGAAATCGGGCGAATCCTTACAAGAATTCGAAGCTGACATTGCACGCTTGGTTCGTCTCGCATATCCAGCCACACCGGAAAATGTAATGGAGCGATTAGCGGTTCAGGCATTCTTGGATGGACTCCGTGACCAAGAAACCAGACAAGCGTTGACACTAGCTCGTCCAACACATCTCGTAGACGCACTGGCACGCGCTTTGGAATTTGAGGCAGCAAAGCAATCCTGCAAAAACCAAAGTAAAGTTCGAAGTATTGAAGAAGACTCACAGGAGCATGCTGACTTGGAAGCTGCCATAAGAAAAGTGATGAAGGAAGTTTTGCCTGAGAAAAGACAGATAAGATGCTGGAATTGTGGCAAAATTGGACATGTGCGTAGCAAATGTCCAACATTCGAAACACGACTCCGATGCAGGAAAACTAAAGAAGGTCGACGAGAAGGGGCAATCGTCGGCCTGTGTCCACAAGCCCCGGTTAACAACGCATATGTCGCTATCCTGAAACGACAGAACAGAGGTGTTTTCGTAGACGGTCTCATCAATAACGAGCCTTGCACCATGCTGCTAGATACAGGTGCGACTAGGACAATTCTCGGACCTTCCTTTGCCAGAACACCGGAACGAATTGAACCGACAACTTGGAAGCTACGCACAGCAACAGGGGAGCCAGCCACTGTATATGGCGAGCTACCGATTGAAATAATTTTGGGCAGCACTAAAGTGAAACATCAGGCACTTGTAGCGGACATCGAAGACGATGCAATCATCGGAATGGACATCATGAATTCCAGAGGGTTTGAATTGGATTTCAAAGACGGCGTCCTACGTGTCAACGGAGAAGAGCTGGTACTTCATGGGAGAAGTGAAGAGTTGATCCGTGTGCTGTTGGCTGAAGATGTAAGCGTACCTGAGAGGGCTGAAACCATCCTGGAGGCTCGCCTGGACGGGAGTGCGAGCAGTGGAGACATGATGATGTTCGAGCCCAAACTTCATGATGAGAAAATTGGACGAGGGATTGCCCTAGGGAAAACCCTGTTACGTGCTGAAAAATTTGTACCGGTAAGGGTCATGAATGTCAATTACTTTCCAGTGACCTTAAAGAAAGGAACAATTTTAGGGCACTGCTCGTCAGTTTCATCTGTGATCCGGGGCGTACGAGGTACGATAGCCAACCCAACAACTTGCCCACAGAACTAGAAAAATTAGTTGCCATCTCTTCCAAAGACATAAAACCAGCTCAACAGCCCAAACTAAGAGATTTAGTCAAAAAGTACCAAGACATCTTCGATACCGGACAAGGAAAAGGGGGTCGAACTAATGTGGTCCAGCACAAGATTGATACTGGGGGTGCCCGACCGATCCGGCAATCAGCAAGAAGACTTCCTCTTGCCAAGAAGGAAGAGGCTGACAAAATAGTCAGCGATATGGGAAAAGAAGGAGTTGTCGAACCATCTGACAGTCCCTGGTCCTCTCCAGTCGTACTGGTGAAGAAAAAGGATGGATCGACACGCTTTTGTGTAGACTATCGCCAACTTAATAATGTCACGAAGAAGGACAGTTACCCTCTCCCGAGAATAGATGACACCCTAGACACGTTGGCTGGTTCCACGATTTTCTCGACCCTTGATCTGAAGAGTGGATACTGGCAAGTAGAACTGGCTCAGGAAGATCGAGAAAAGACTGCTTTTACCATCGGCTCAGGATTGTGGCAGTTCACCGTTATGCCATTCGGCTCTGTAATGCTCCCGCCACATTCGAAAGATTGATGGAAACAGTACTGAAGGGACTCTCATGGAACACGTGTCTAGTGTATCTCGACGACATAATTGTGGTCGGCAGATCGTTTGAGGACCACGTGAAAAACTTGGAGGAAGTATTCCTGCGACTGAGGAACTCCGGATTGAAGCTGAGCCCTAAGAAATGCCATCTGTTCCAAAAAGAAGTACGATACCTTGGCCACGTTGTCTCTGGGGAAGGAGTAGCAGTGGATGACCAGAAGATCAAAGCTGTTAAGGATTGGCCCATCCCAAAAGACATTCACCAACTTCGAAGTTTCCCTGGTTTATGCACATACTATCGCCGATATGTGCTGGGATTCGCCAACATCGCTAAACCACTGACCAAGCTCACGGAAGGCCAAACAAAGTTCCAGTGGTCCAAGACTCATTCGGGAAGCTGAAAGGAGCTTTGATCAACGCACCTATACTGAGCTATCCCCTACCCAAAGGGAAATTCATTTTGGATACGGACGCCAGCAACGTGGGACTTGGAGCTGTCCCATCTCAGATCCAGGAGGGACAGGAGAAGGTCATTGGTTATTTCAGCAAGACGCTTAGCAAACCAGAGCGCAATTACTGTGTCACCAGGCGAGAGCTGTTAGCTGTTGTAAAGGGAGTGGAACACTTCTACAAGTACGTGTATGGAAGAAGATTCCTGTTGAGAACTGACCATGCAGCTCTCAAATGGCTCTTACAGTTCAAAAATCCTGAGGGTCAAGTAGCACGTTGGATCGAGAGACTCCAAGAATTCGATTTCGAGATCGAACATCGAGCCGGAACTAGCCATAAGAATGCAGATGCCTTGTCGCGAAGACCATGTCCAGATGATTGCTCACATTGCCGACGAGCAGAAGAGAAAGAAGCAACACTTTGTAGAACCGCGGCAATGGATGACAACTGGAATGACAGCAAGATCCAGAAAGACCAAGAGAGAGACCCCGACCTTGGCTTAGTCGTCAGCTGGAAGAAGGGCAATCGAAGACCATCATGGCAGGAAGTCGCAGGTTACTCGCCGGCTGTTAAGTCCTATTGGGCACAATGGAACTCTCTTATTCTGGACAATGGGATCCTGAAACGGGTGTTGGAGGCCGATATTGGTGGGGAAGACAGACGCCAAATAATTGTTCCCAGGAACAGAAGAGAGGAAGTGCTGCGGGAAATCCATGATGGAGTCGCCGGAGGACATCTGGGAGTGACGAAGACCCTGCAGAAAGTGAGGCAACGGTTTTACTGGGCCAATTGTCAAGCTGACGTCCAGGACTGGTGCAGAAAGTGCGCTGTATGCGCTGCTAGCAATGGACCTCGAATACGACCCAAGGCCCCGATGCGTCAGTACAACGTAGGCAGCCCGTTCGAGAGAATCGCCATTGACATCGCCGGCCCGTTTCCCGTATCCGACCACGGAATAAATACATCCTTGTGGCAATGGACTACTTCAGTAAGTGGGCGGAAGCCTATGCCCTGCCCAACCAGGAAGCCATCACCGTCGCCGACGTCTTGGTGAAAGAATGGATATGTCGATTCGGTATTCCAATGGAGCTGCACTCGGATCAAGGCAGAAATTTCGAATCCAACCTTTTCCAAGAAATATGTCTACTGCTGAACATCCGCAAGACAAGAACCACGGCCCTACATCCGCAGTCCGATGGAATGGTGGAACGGATGAACAGGACGATCAACCGCCACTTGTCCAAGGTTGTCTCTGACCATCAAAGAGACTGGGACCAGTATCTTCATTTGTTCCTGATGGCCTATCGATCCGCAGTACACGAGTCAACCGGTCAAACTCCTGCCAGTATTTTAATGGGCCGAGAACTGCGACTGCCTTTTGACCTGAAGTTTGGGATACCGCCAGGACAAGACACTGCGGGAGAGGACTACGTCAGCAAACTTCGGCAGAGAATGGACGACATCCACGAACGAGTCCGGTTGAACACCCAGAGTGCCAGCGATAAAATGAAGAAGACCTATGACATCAAGGCCGACGCTGGAGGATTTAAGGTTGATGACCTGGTTTGGCTGTACAACCCCAAACGTCGTCGTGGACTATCACCAAAGTTGCGGAACTCGTGGGAAGGCCCGTATAAAATCGTGAAAAGGATAAATGACCTTGTGTACCGAATCCATAAGCCACCCCGAGGGAAACCAAGGGTCGTCCATTTCAACAGGTTGGCCCCTTACGCTGGAAACCATGACCAAGTTCGCACCCTCAAGCCACCGGAGGATGATATGACGTTCGAGAAGTTTATGTCCTTGTATTCAAACGGCCAGAAAGTTCTACATGGGGTTACTAGAGAGGTGTCACGAGACCTTTTCGAGGTGCCTGCTGACTACGCACTAGCGCACTGTGTGGCAGAAGATCTTCGAATGTCCAGGGGCATCGCCGTAGTGTTCTCCAAGAAATTTGGTCAACTCCAAACACTGCGGGAGCAGAATCCAGAAGTTGGTGGGGTGCTACAGTTGAAGAAAGGCCAGAGAAACATCTAATACCTAGTTACCAAGAGGCATTCCCAAGATAAACCGTCCTATGAAGATGTCTGGAAGAGTCTCACCAAACTAAGAGATACTATGGTGGACCAGAATCTGGTGGATCTAGCAATTCCAAAATTATCCTGTGGTATTGATGGGTTGGACTGGAGAGTCATAAGAAGTATGCTGGAGGCGATATTCAGATCCAGAGGCGTCAAGATTTTGGTTTGCTGTAACCCTCTTCCACGACCGATCATGAAGACCGTGGAGTGTTACTTCCATCGAACTTCACGGTGCAGATATGGGGAGTCATGCAGATATCGTCACACTCCAAGGATGAAATTTCGGGACGAAATGTCTTTAAGAAGGGGGCAATGTAACGAACCTAGGCCGGACCTGTCGCCTCACGCGTTGCCATCGACAGCGATGAGATCATCCCCGGAGATATTCGAGAACCATCCAGTCGCTCTTCCGCGGAAAACAACGGTCAATATTGGAAACAATTGGAACATGCCGTCGCCAACTGCCAGAATTCGAAAGATCAGGAATTCTGTAACGGAGATAAATAGACAGCCCTCAAGTCTCACGGACAGTCTGAACGAGCCCATACGATCGAGCTATACAGTGGCGTAGTAATATAAATTAAGTTGTAGAGTAAGTGTGAAATAAATTATTAAAACCAAGTTAAGTTTATTTACGTTACAATAGATTGCAATTTTCTAATGTGTAGGAAAATATTGCATTCTGGAATTCATTCATTTCATTTCTCACCTACCAATTTCATTCATTTGCACGGTCTGTATCTCCAGGGGACAGACTCCTATGGAACACCCTCTTTGCAGAATTTTTCTTCATATCTGGATTTTAGAAATCTATCATAAGTTTGGGAGCATGTTTCCTGGAGGAGCATTTTCAATGCTGAGTTCGTAGAATGCAACTTCCTTATTCAGCACAAGGAAGCAATTTTTGTTTATGTGTTATTATATCTTGAGCAAGTGCGTTGACTTCATTAAAAATTCGTCGTGTTGATCTTCGTTCTCACCATGTATTGGTTTTTTATTTTGAAAAATCCTCAATGGATTGGGATTTTCTATGTTTTTTAATGTGTTGACAAATCTTGTATTCCGAAAAAAATCATTTATTTAATTTCTCACCTACCTATTTCATTAGTTTGCACGGTCCCTGTGTCGAAGGAACAGACTCCTATAGAATACCCTTTTGACAAATATTTTCTTTCTATCTAGATTTCGGAAATCCATCAAAGAGTTGCGGAGCATATTTCATATGGAAAGAGTCCTCTGAATTATTTTCAATGATGAGTTCGTAGAATGCAACTGCCTTATTCAGTAAAAGTGAAGAAGGAAAGCAATATTTTCGTAACAAAATCGTCAGGTTCACTGTTTTCCGCATATTGTTGTACTGATCCTCAAAATGGGTTTGGTATTACGAGGTTTCGTCCAAATCACATTTGGCATCCGCATGTGATGTTCCGTTGTGTTAATGCATTTTCGTGTGATTTGATTTGATGTAGCATTTACTACAAAACATTTGTGAATATCGCAGTTTGGGTAACAGTTTTTCACAAACACATTCTTTAACAAACCTAGTACGAAAGCACCCATAGATTATCAAATCAGTCATCATGTGCCCCAATATCGATTCTTATGTGTACATGTTTCGCGTCCATCCTATGATTCTGAAGCTGGCAGACTAAAATCAGTTATCGGCGCTAGTTATCGGCGTCAGTGGAAGTTTTGATGGGGACTGTACTTTATATGAATATTACATACGTTTGGAACATAGGGCTATTTGAAAGGAAAACATTTATTCGTTCCATAGTAAATTTTTTTATGCAATAATTTCACATATTTTCACGATTTCCTATGAAGAAGCAAAATAAATTCAATGTCAAGAAAGGACTAGCAAAGGTGTTCTGTCCCTTGGAATTTTCAAAAGTTCTTTCTCATAACTCTCACTCGTGAGAACTAGAGCACAGGTTTCTTAGAAAGTATTCTGAAACATTACGGAAAATATTTATGTTTCAATTTCGAATTGTCCACATTGTTATGTAAGAATGGAGCGAATGGGTCAACAAGTCAATTTCCAGGGATTTCTACTTCTAATAATTCTGAAACGCCAGAACTCATATATATATATATATATAATTTTCCAAGTAGTAAGCTGAATAGGACGCCTTTTTGCATTTTCCCGTAAAAATCGCGAATATAAATCAATTTTCAGTTGATTCCACTAACTTTTTTTCAACTCTCAAACGCATGAAAATTCTCAGAATTTTTAGCTGGGACATTACTCAATGAGACGGTATAGATCAATTTTCAATCCCATTTCTCAGATTCCGTAAAAAATTCGCGAATATGGAAATAAAATATATTTATGTCATTAAAATTGTCAGCTGGAATATCCCTGAATAATTTGCGGTACATCTATTTTGCCGTAAATGCAAATGCGAAAGAGGTCAGTTCGCAGTGATTTCCACGAATTTTTCCCCATATCCCTCAAACGCGTGAACTGAGATATATACATTTTATTAGAATTGTTAGCTGAAATTTGTGTCTGTTCTCATTTTCCGTAAAAAAATCGCGTATAGAAATTAAGCCGTTGAGCTGAAGTTCAATAACTGAAACTACTATCGTAATTCTGCCGACGTTTTGATTTTCATAAAATAATCTTTAGGGCATGTAACATTTAGTTTTCTTGTCGATGAAATGAAAAAAAATAATGATAGGAACATTCACATATAAGCAAACTGAAAATTATTTTGATGTCCTTCTTTCTCATGTGGATGTTGGAAGATATACTGTTCACAAAAAAAATCAATTGCGCTGAAGATGAAGAAAACATCCGGAAAATAAGTCAAATCTCGATTAGTTTGGGAAAAAACATTATCCAGGGTTCATATTGGAAACAAAAGATATTGTTGAAATAGCAAGAGGTCGAACAGGTTAATGCTAAATAAAGGCAAAATTATTCCCATATGGTTCAAAATACATCATGCTGATATTGAAACCCCAGAAAAGATCAGAATAGGAATAAATTATGTTCTATTGAGAACAACACCTGCCATGGAATGAACAAATAAGAAAGTATACAGACTCGGTTCACCATACCATCAGAGTAATGGAAGTAACATATTTGTAACTTGGAATCAATATTTTGGTATGGGATAGTTTTTTTTAGTATGAATTTATCTCGAACTGAATTATCATAGTAAATATGAAGATCAAAATATCCGATTATGAGACGGGCATTTGAAATATATTTCAAGTTAAAAAAAGGTTGAACTTATTGATTCATTTAATCAAAAGTAATAGAAAATTCACAATATTCAACTGAAATTGAAGTATATTCGGATAATTAGCAGAAAATCAGTTGCTGATGTCAAACATTGTTTCGAATTTTACTGAGGAAGTATTTTTTATGGAGGGAACATGGATTTGACTTTCTTCTTCTTTACTTCATTCGAGAAATTGAAAATCTAATCAAACATTTTCTAAAACTCTTTTAGATGTAGAAATCTCACACATAAATTGATTTCAGATACAAAAGGATTTTTCTATCACATTGTTTCAATTTATATCTGAAAGGAATTTGTGTTCGGGATTTCCACATCTGCCAGTTTTAATAATTTTTCGATTTGATTTTTTATTTTTCAAATCAAATCAAACAACCCTTTTCTAGATATTTGTACTTGAAAATTTCAAGTCGATTATTTGATAATCGATGCGTGTTGAAGTTATTACCATTATTTTGCATTTTTCATAAGAATGTTTAGGAAATGAATTTGACGTTTAAGTAAGTAGTTTTGGTAATTACATATGATGTGACAATTAAACGTTTTGTTGTTTTGTTGAAGTTTCTGTAAGTTTGAAAACACTAATTTTGAAAAAATGGATTATTTAAACAATAATGCTCATTTAGCCGATATGCATTTCGTTTATGGCCTGGCAGATGGCAATGCGCGCGAAGCAAGAAGTATTTACCAGGAGTAAATCGAGTACTGCCTTCAGCTCCACCATTTACCAGTCTCCACAGTCGTTTGTCAGTTACAGGTAGCTTTAAGAGGGCAGCTGATATTATTGGAAGACCACGAGCAGTCCGAACCCCAGAATTGGAAGAAGCTGTTTTGAACGCCCTCGAGAACAATCCAGAAACAAGTACAAGAATAATTGCTGAAGTTCTCAATTCTACTCAGTCCACAGTTTGAAGAATTATCCACGATCAACAATTTTATCCATACCATATTCAAAGGGTACAAGCTCTTATGCCACGAGACTCTCCCCAACGCATTACTATGTGTCAGTGGTTTTTGAGAAATTTGGCTGGAAATCCTCAATTTTTAAGATATGTACTTTTCACGGACGAGGCAAACTTTTCCCGAAATGCTATCACTAACTTTCATAACAACCATGTTTGGGCTCTGGAAAATCCGCACGCAGTTAGTGAAAGACATTATCATAGTATCAATTGTCTGTAAATGAATGGGCGGCAATAAATGATAATTACTTGATATGTACTTTCTTTCTTCCGTTCCGACTGAATGGCGCAACTTACAGAGACTATTTAGAAAATGAATTGCTGGGACCACTTCAGAATGTACCATTAAAAATTCGTATCCGCATGTGGTTTATGCATGATGGGGCTCCGGCCCATTTTAGCGTTGTAGCCAGGGAATTCCTTGACACTGTCTATCCAAATCGATGGATCGGTAGGGGTGTAGAAAAACCTAACCAGGCGAGGACACCAAGGTCTCCAGATCTAAACCCGCTAGATTTTTATTTTTGGGGACATTTGAAGTCACTAGTTTATAGATCTCCAGTAGCGAACATGGAAGGAAGGAGGAAACCGAATAGTAGACGCCTGTGAAACAATAAGAAACACACCAATAATTTTTGAGCGGGTACGAAATTCAATGACTAGAAGACTGAATGCCTGTATTTTCGCTGAAGATGGACACTTTGAACAATTTATTTGAATACAATGGAGTTTCCTTTATTTTATTTCATTCTACATATTCACAATTTCTTGAAATAAAATGTTGATATTTCTTGCAAATTTTATTAAAACAAATACAGATTTTGCATCCTTGATAAAAAAATCACATCACATAGGTGGCGCCCCCTACAAAAAACCACAACTAATTACATAAACGTCAAATTCATTTCCTCAGCATTCTTGTGAAAAATGCAAAATAATGGTAATAACTTCAACACGCATCGATTATCAAATAATCGACTTGAAATTTTCAAGTCCAAATATATAGAACAGGGATAGCTTTTTTACGTAGATATGATAGAGGAATTGTTTTTTTCACTAAAAAATGTGCTAGAAATACGCTCAAAAAAGTTAAGAATCTTCAAAAAAGAAAAGGTGGCGCCTCCTACGAGTAAGAGCAATAATAACATCAGGTTCGAATTCGACACCTCAAAAAACATCTCAATACCAATTTTCGTTTGATTGAGGTCAGTATTTCGAAAGTTATTTAAAAAAACGAAAATAAAAATAAAACTTCAACACCCTGTATCTTGGAAACGAAGCGTTTTCGGACATATATTTATTCGAACAATTCATATTAGAATATTGTGAGGAATCACCTCCTGAAATTTGTCAAAGTTCTTTTGAATCACCCTGTATATATATATATATATATATATACGATTATACTAATGAATGATTTTATAAAAATTTCCCTAATGTTAACACTGATACTTTTAAAGTATTTTGAAAATCACGAACAAATAACCTCACTCACTTCATTGCAAACCTCTACTGAACACGATTCAGTGAATACTGATTTAAATACTATTCATCTCACCTATCAGACAAATTTTACCTAAGAATATGTATGAATCTTGATATTATTAGTCAGATATTAAGAATATCACGGCCCCCATGTCGACCATCCATCCACTATTTCTTCAACTTAATACTGATACTGATTTTGATTTACGAAAATATGTTTTATCCATGACCGTTTTATAATATATTCCTTTTTTATCTGTTTCTTCTATTATAATGATATACATTTCTCACGCACAAACCTGAAGTATATAACAAAGCCTACATTTACCAGAGATAGAACCCGAGCCGCCTGGGTGTAGGCCAAGTACCATATCTCCTAAACCACAACAGTAATGTTTATTTTTCTGCGGTATGTTGATAGTTACGAGGAAAAGAGTTATATGCCCCTGGCTGTGATTTTTAATTTGATCAAGTAAGCCACAGCGATCATCGAATTAAATCCTGTAAATTTTAATGGTGGTTTTTTCAATAGTCGTATACAAAGTATAGTATTCTACTCGCATGTTATAACCAATTATAGAATATTGCTTTTATTTGGAGCAACTATATTGTCTTTCACAAAAAAGGTTATGGTTATCAAAGAAAAAAAAAGAGCTCACAAAAAGTTAAAAAGGATCAAGAATAATCTAGACTATGATGAATTTAAAGTTATGGGGGTCGCTCAATACCAATAAAAAGTTTTCTGGGTTTTCCAGCACTGGAATACAATTTGGAAAATATACTAAAACTGGACATGCTAGACATTCAAAACCTTTTTGTGGCTCACCCTGTAGAGCCGGAAAAAAATTATATGAGCGAATACACAGCTGAACCAGAAAAATGCCAATCTAATTTCCCTTGGTGATCAACGCCTATCGCGGGATTGAAAATCATTTATGAAATTTTCAGCAACCTAGTTGACTAAACTGAAATTATAACATGTTTGTATTCAATATGTCCTCCATACTGTACCAGAATCCAATCATTGTTACATATCAGTCAAAGTTAAGAAGACCTATAATACACTTTTCAATATGTAGAAAATGGACCTCTTTTCCATTTCTTTGATGACTTGACGATAACCTCTCGAATGCGCAGAAAAAAAGTTTGATCTCTACGTTAACATCTCAAATACGACCTCGTTAATCTATAATGTTGATCTAAGAAATTTGTAATGTTAACCTAGACCATTTTTTGCCAATGCATTTTCTTGTATATTCAATTGATGAATAAAAATAAAAGAATGAAGAATATCACAATTTTTTTATTTTTACCTTACAATAAACTCTATTAAAAATTAAAAAATATGGTAAACATATTTTTTTTATACGTCTTATAGTTTTCGAGATATTTAATTGTTTAGCTAGGCGTGCGACGACGCGGAGTCATGGCCGCTGTGACGTCACTGTACAACGGTCGTTTAGTGCGTGCTCTGCTTCCGAGCTGTGTGAATGAAGTTTGCGTCGAAAATTGATAAAAATGTCGAATCCAGAAACTAGAAAATCGTGTATTGTGCCAAAGTGTTTAAATAAAACTACTAATGCACCAGAAAAGTTGTTTTTTATTGTTGCTTTCAAACCTAAAAGTCGAAAGAAATGGATGCAAATCATGATGTTCTGGGGTGTTTCGGCATTTCACTGTACAAATATCTCTTTTAACTTTTACATATCTAATAGCGTCGTCGACGAAGCTCTTTCTAGCCGATCGAAAATAAAATAAACATAAGTTGATCTAATATATAAAAAATAAAATACGGTAAATATAAAGTTACTCTACACATGCACTCTGAATATAGGGAAAAAACTTTTCTTACGTGTTTTTGCCTCCTGAACACGAAAAATGCGGCGGTCTCATACCGTTCCCGAATGAGAAAACTTTTTAAAAAATTACTTCATTTTCAAGCACCGTTTTCTCGCACAAAAATCACTCACAATGCCCCTTTTTTTTACCAGCATTTTCAATACACCCTAAATTACTTATTTTCGGCACAACTTTGCACAAAATATCGTCGTTTTTATCGAAAAAAATCCTCCTTCTTACACAGTTCCAAATAAATAAATTTCACACTTTGACAGATGCAATTTAGTAACGTTGCCTTATTTTTCATGTTGGTGATAAATGAATAACCGCCAACATTTCGAATTCAAATGTGAGCAATAGTTTCCCCTTCATTTATGTGTGCAATTGTTGTGGGCGGTGATTCATTTATCACCAACATGAAAAATAAGGCAAAGTTACTAAATTCGATCTGTCAAAGTTACTAAATTCCATCTGTCAAAGTGTAACATTTCTTTATTTGAAACTGTGTAAGAAGGAGGATTTCTTCGATAGAAACGACGATATTTTGTGTAAAGTTGTGCCGAATATAAGTGATTTAGGGTGTATTGTTTATGCTGTTGAGAAAAAGGAGGCATTTTGAGTGATTTTTGTGCGAGAAATCGGTGTTTGAAAATGAGGTAATATTTTTTTTTAAGTTCTCTAACTCGGGAACGGTATGAGACCGCCGCATTTTTCTTTCGGATTCGTGTTCAGGAGGCAAAAACACGTACAAAAATCACTCAAAATGCCTCCTTTTTCTTAACAGCATAAACAATACACCCTAAATCACTTATATTCGGCACAACTTTGCACAAAATATCGTCGTTTCTATCGAAGAAATCCTCCTTCTTACACAGTTTCAAATGAAGAAATGTTACACTTTGACAGATGGAATTTAGTAACTTTGACAGATCGAATTTAGTAACTTTGCCTTATTTTTCATGTTGGTGATAAATGAATCACCGCCCACAACAATTGCACACATAAATGAAGGGGAAACTATTGCTCACATTTGAATTCGAAATGTTGGCGGTTATTCATTTATCACCAACATGAAAAATAAGGCAAGTTACTAAATTCATCTGTCAAAGTGTGAAATTTTTTATTTGGAACTGTGTAAGAAGGAGGATTTTTTCGATAAAAACGACGATATTTTGTGCAAAGTTGTGCCGAAAATAAGTGATTTAGGGTGTATTGAAAATGCTGGTAAAAAAAAGGGGCATTGTGAGTGATTTTTGTGCGAGAAAACGGTGCTTGAAAATGAAGTAATTTTTTAAAAAGTTTTCTCACTCGGGAACGGTATGAGACCGCCGCATTTTTCGTGTTCAAGAGGCAAAAACACGTAAGAAAAGTTTTTTCCCTATATTCGGAGTGCATGTGTAGAGTAACTTTATATTTACCTAAAATACATAAAATGCACTTATCCACGATCACATTAAAAAAGAAATCAATGTGAGAGGTTTTTCATCTTAGCTTAATAATATTTAATAGGTGTGGTCGCGTGCATCCTAATAATAACCTACTTTTGAAAAAAATATTTCAAATTCAAATTTTAAAAAGTTTTGTACCTCTGGTACATAATGTTCAGGTTAGGTTTACTATGTTAATTTTTTGTTACATTACATATTAAAAAAATACAAAATGTAAGTCATGAAACTATGTAGGCATTCTTCCTTCTCAGGAACTTAAATGGCAAGTAAGATGTTCATAGTATCAATATGACGTACGTTTATAAAACGCTAGTAATGAGAAATATGTACTTATAGGGATCAAAAGATTTATGATAAAAAGTAAAATGTTATTAAGTAATACTTACTTTTGCATTTTTACTCCTCGCATCTCGTTGGCCAAGAAATCGGAGTTATTTGAAAAATAGTGGGCAACCATTAACCCGTCTATTTCAGGCAAGATGTCAGATTGTCCTTTTTCAAAACCGTCATCCATATCTAATATTATACTTATAACACTATTGTAACACTGATTCACATAAAAACTCAAGTTAAAAACGTTATTGTGGTCGAACATCCGATAGCAAAGCAATGATTGAGTGTACGGTGAGAACGTTGTGTTGTGGAATGACGTCACGCGAGCATGGCGCGCTCACCCGAAATATTTGAATAGAACGGAAACTAAAATTGTCGTAACTTCAACATTACTCGCTTGATTGAAATGAAACAAAAACATGTGTATTTCTAAACATTTAGGTTATACGCTCATAAAGTTTCAAGTCATTTAACAGACCCAGTGACATTCTTCATTATTTAAATATGAAGTGTGTCGATTTGGCTGAAATTTTTAATATTCATATACATCATTTGCCTAATGAAATCTTCAGAAGTGAAGGTTTATCAATCCTATGAATTTGGGCAAATCTAGAATTGGAGCGATTTGACTCTTTATGCGTATTTCTCAATTTGAGACCCACGTGTCCATGTAGACACACTGCTAAAAAAAAACAACTTCAACGGTCTGCATTTGTGCAACAAAGGATTTCCAGCTCCAGAAATAGCATTTGGAAGAAACTAGTCATCTTAGAAAAGTAAAACATCGGAAATGAAATGTAAAAACTCACCCATATATGTCCTTCCAGCTCCTTCGGGACCTACCTGCAAACAATTAGTCTCAATGAAATAATTTCATATGGCACATGATTATTTTTAGAAGCTTTCAATTCGGTTAAGTCTCTATAAAGTAGCAACACTTGCCTAACATGACCCACTTTCAATCTGTCTTCAAATTTGGCATGATATGAAAAGATCAAAGATATTATGGCCAGCTGCAAAAATGATAAAAATCACCCTTTCAATTAGTGTAAATACCGTTTTTCTAATTTTGACATTTAAAGTGACACTTTACAAAACTCGTTGACGTTATCAAATGTTTTACTTTTCCTCACCAATTGCGAAAAGTAAAATTTTTCGCAACTGGTGATGAAATAGTATATTACATTACTAGTGCGGAAAGTGAAATTTTTCACACGAGTGGGAAATATTGTGGCACGAGGCGTAAGCCGAGTTCGGCAATCACACGAGTGTGAAAAATCACTTTCGCGCGAGTAATGTACGCTATTTTTCCTACGACCACCTATTTTATTAAACAATATGTAAATATTAGATCTTGTATATTGAGTTGCCTGACTAATCTTACGTTTTATATGTGACAGTCTGTTTGAATATTGTTTCTATAAAAAGTGCACATGAATTTAGAATTACTTTTATAGTGAAATGAAGAAATAACGATAATTAACGTTTATTTGAAAAAATTACAATAAGTAAGTACTTATTAGATACAACTGGGGAACAAATTGAATTATTTGGAACCATAAAAATTAAAAGTAAATTGGTTATTGTTACAATTTGTAAATTGTAACGGTGTTTGCGAAAGATTCGTTTCAATATTTTTGTTTCAATATTTTTGTTTTAATAAAATGAAAATACAAGAAATATCATAATTCTATTGATGTAAATTGTAAAATTGTAAAATTGTTTTTAACCGCTTTCTTAGTTGTTTGACCAACCCTCAGAAGTTAATGAAAACTTGTACGAGTCAAGATCACGGGGACCTTACCTTTTATAGTGGGATCCGAAACCACTCTTGGGACCTTGAAAAAATTTTTCACCAGCTGCGGGAATCGAACCCGCGCCAGGTGGAAACAGTTGACACAAGATCGACGCTCGTTCCACTGAGCCACAAGCCCCGATGTAAATCGACTTACGAGATATGCATATCTCTGATAACGTTAATTCATATCTGAATTAGCTCAGATGGAAGAGTATACGGTAGATGACCGCAAGGTTGTGGGTTCGATTCTCGGCGTCAACATTTTTAGTTCTTCTTTTCTTTATTTTCTACAAATAATTAGTTTTTAGTCCAGTTTTTATGTAAATGATATCATTAAGCAAGAGCAATTAATAATTACATCTGTGAATCTTACAGGATTAACGGGTTTGACGGCTTATTGACAGCCGTGCGGAAAGTACTTTCCGCACGCGTGAGAATGAAGGTCACTTTCCATGGGAGTAGAGAGTGAGATATGTGTTACTTTCCTATGTGGTCGTAGGAAAAGGTAATTTCAGCACCAGTTGCAAAAAATACAGTAATTAAATTTGTTATAATTTGAGGCTATTCAATACATAATATGTATGGTAAAAACTAATTATAAATATTAATAACATAATTTGAACAATTGGTGATATTGACCCCAGTTGACAACGTAGTTTTCTATGTAGTATTAATTTCCGTTTTTTTCATGGAAGTCTCTCCAAGGACGAGAACACGCTTTTAACGCACGAAAAAGTGAAAAATAATTTTAATATTCAATGACTATGCCAAAAAGCGTGGGGAGCTTCCTCTAGAAAAGCCGATCTCACTGTGCCTAACATAACTTTGTCAGGAGTAACCATACCACTGAAGTCATCCATATCGATGCTTGGTATTACTATCAGCAATAACCTTTCCTGGGAAAATCACGTGAGGTCCATTGCCAAAAGTGCATCCCAAAAACTTGGTTTTTTGTTTCGTGCCAAGAGCTATTTCACCCCCACTCAGCTGCTTATGATCTATAAGGCACAGATCCGACCTGTCCTGGAATACTGTTCCCATATTTGGAGCGTGGCACCTAAACATATCCTGAGGCTATTGGATTCTGTCCAAAAAAGGGCAATTCGTCTCGTCGGTGATGCCTCGCTTACAAACTCGCTCACCTGTCTGGAACACCGTAGAAAAGTTGGCGATTTGTCTCTATTTTATAGATATTTTCATGGGCGATGCTCTTCTGAAATATCAACAATCGTTCCTGCTTTGGCAGTCTCTTCGAGACCAACCCGTCAAGTTCAGTCATCACACCCCTTCGTGGTCACTTTGGAGACCTGCAGAACATCACTTTCCAAAGACTCGTTCATCCAACGAACAGCGAGGCTTTGGAACTCATTGCCTAGGGAGGTGTTCCCCGAGGCATACAACCTCCAGAAATTTAAGAAGAACACCAACTCCTACCTTCTTTCCCTTGGTTCCCACGATATTCTCTGAACATTACAGGATATCCCTTTTCGTGGGAACCAGAACATAAAAAAAAAGCTGAAATTTTGAGTATAAGTAGTGTGATATGTGTAGTCAAGAACGTATGCATACTTGCTAGCTTGAAAGAGGAGCCCTTTTACGGGTAGCAGGTATACAAGTACTTGAAAAACTATCTCACTTACGTTGAAGTATCGTAATAAGTTTGACAATTGATATCGTCCAGTTGGCCAAGCGGTTTAAGCTCTGATATCAAAAACTGGCGAGGGTTCAAATCCCCCCGCATGGAGATTTTTTTTTTAATTTTCCCATCGAAATTGAGAAATGATTTGTTTTTTTTTATTCATTTCAAGCAATCCAGTACGCATACGTTCTCAACTACATATCACACTTATAGCGCCCTAGGAGCTAAGTAACATGCATCGATATAGAAAATTGTAAATATCTCGAAAACGATCACCTCCAGCGTTGTTGAGGACGTGTACCTTTTTCACTTGGAAAAGGTGTGGGAATAAGGTTTTTTCATGAAAAGTACCAAAAGTTAATTGTCAAAAATGTTAGGGCAATTTGAAATAAATAATGACAGTGTACATGAATGTTACATGGAAATTAATACGAAATTATGATTTCCCACGTCAAAAAAACCCCGGGTACCAAATTTCGTGAAAATAAGTTATTTTTTGCAAAAGTTATTTTTAAAAAGCGAACAAAAAAATTCAACACCCTGTATCTCCGAAACGAAGCATTTCCGGACACAAGTTTATATAGACTTTTTTTCTTAAAATTGTCTCAGGAATACGTCACTTGAATATTTCAACGTACTTATGTTACACCCTGTATAATAATGACAAAATGTTTGGATTTTTTGGTAGAATTGATCTTTAAGGGACATAAGTGATAAAAAATTCTTGTTCAGAAGACAAACATACCTATGTGTCTCAAATTTTATAGAAAACAGAGCAATTTTATCAATTTGTCATGAATAATATCTATTCATATTCGAATTAAATCAAAACTACTATCATCCTACCTGTTCACCAGGACATTGAATCACTCGCCACAAAATCCAAAGAGTCACAAGTCACATACACATACACATTTTCACGAAATAAAAATCTCGAAAACGCAATCCTTCGTCAAGAATGTTTGTTTCTATTTGGCCCGCGCGAAATCAGAATAATACTTCGTTCAACTACACAGCCTATAACTGACCCAAAAAACTGTTGTTTCGATCGCAGTTTTTTGTTGTGCTATGAATAAGCGATAACAGAGGAGATTTAACATGACTGGTAATTATTGAGAACCGTTTCATTTGCCTGGCATTTTGCATACATTTTTAATGATAATTAATAAATATGCTATAAAAATGTCAAAGTGCCTAAAGTATACAGTGCTTTTCTTTAATGTCCCCCCCCCCTTTAATTTTTTGAACGGGTCAACTCAAAAAATTTAAACTTGTGATAATGATAATGATGCATGAATACTATATTTTGGAATAATATTGACAGATGAAACTTTCAAAATGGCGACTAAGCGCCATCTGGGAAAAAAAATTGAGAGGGGGGTCTTGTGACACATCCTTTTGAAGCTCATGACGAATACTTCACAACCCTAGAATATAAAGTCAATATCTTCACCTACTACAAAATGGCGGAACATTTAATAATTTCCTGACTACATCGACGTTTAACTTCATAATTTGAGGAAAGAAGCTGAGTTCAGTTCAGAAGATGCTCGAAATGGTTGCCTTGAACTGCTTGACATAAGAACAGCCTATCCGATATTTCACGCCGCACATTTTCGAACACAGTAACGTCGATATTTCTACAAATATTTATTATTCTCTGCCGTATATCCAATATTGAAGCAGGTTCAGTTCCGTGGACCTTTTGCGTCTACAGGTGTCAAATCTGGCGAGCGGGCTGGCCATTCCAACGACCGGGGAAAGTATTATCCAAATGGTTTCTTACTTGTCCGTAGTAATGTGGTGGTGCTCCATCTTGTTGGAATACAATATCCATATCGAATTCATTAGGATTCGCTTCGACGATTTCGGTGATTAGAGGGTCAACAGTATTTTCCAGCATATTCAAATACAGTTCCCCTGTTAAATTTTGTTCAATGAATAGAGGTCCTACAATATGATTTCCCAATATTCCTGTCCAGACGTTAATTTTTTCTGGATATTGAGTATGAGTTTCCCGGAAAATGTGAGGGTTGGTCACTCCAATAACGGCAATTTTGTCTGTGAACCTTGCCGTTGAGATAAAATGTAGATTCGTCACTGAAACAAATATTGTGGAGATAGGTAGGATGCCTTGCAATGGTTGCCGTCATAATTTCGCAGAATTCTATTCTTCGATCAGGGTCATCTTCAGTTACCTGGTGTACCATTTTGATTTTGTATGGATGATACTTATTCCTCTTCAAAAGTCTCCACACAGTAGAAGGACACACCTCACGAACATTCGCGACGGAGGATTTACTTTCATCTCACCAATTATTTGAACTTGCTGTCCTTCCGGAATGGACGGATGACCTAGGGGCTTTTTGTTCTGTACACTACCGGTAGTTGTAAATTTGGTTACAAGATCTCTTAAATATTTTCTACAGATAGGAAGATTCGGGAAACGATCATTAAAAATTCTTTCGGTTTCGTGAAAGTTACGCGTCGCACCGTAAATAAAAATCGTTTCGATTTTTTCTTCCAATGGACGAGAATTGACTATTTTAGAGATAGTTCACGTGGTACCTATTCACTAGTAAAACCGAAAACTAAATGAGAATATTTTCACTGAACAATGATGTTCGTTGTCGTACTGACATTTCTTGTCATTTTTTGTTTAAACAAAAAATAACCTATCAAACCTTATAGGGTTGTTGGGATTGCCATATGGCAGAGAATAACAAATATTTCTAGATGTATCGATATTAATGTGTTTGTATGCAGGTAATTATTAAATGTTCCGCCATTTTGTAGTAGGTGAAGATATTGACTTTATATTCTAGGGTTGTAAAGTATTCGTCAGGAGCTTCAAAAGGATGTGTCACAAGACCCCCCTCTCAATTTTTTTTCCCAGATGGCGCTTAGTCGCCATTTTGAAAGTTTCATCTGTCAATATTACTCCAAAATATAGTATTCATGCATCAATTTCATTATCCCAAGTTTCAATTTCTTCAGTTTACCCGTTCGAAAAATAAAAGGGGGGGACATTAAAGAAAAGCACTGTACATTGTGCATATTTAAATAATACCCATTCGGGGCAGTCAAGCCATACTTCAAATCCGTTTAAATGTTCTGGGATTTTTATTTCTGGATTTCAGGAATCCTGAAATAAGAAATCGAATATTTTTTTTAATTCTTGAAATTCTTGATTATACAGGGTAATTTACGTAGGCCGTGCATTAGAGGTTTTTCAACTTGCAGATGGATTAGAAACTTGAAATTTGGTATGCTGTCATGATCGATCATGCCCGTTCTACCCAATACACAGCTATACAGGGTGTGCCAAAAGTCGGTACCAACTTTCTTATTTTGGATGGAAACCCACTTTATTTTCACATGGTTTGATTGGCCTTCTTATTCTCAGTTTAGATAACCTAAGGTTGTGTCAACTAATTTTTTCTGAAAGAAATTACTGCCTTAGTAGTTTACGAAAAAATTCGTATCTGCACACCGTTGAAAATTAGGAAATCAAATTGTTTGAGCAGTTAGCCGGAAGTCCAGGCTAACTCCATCTATGGTCCCATTTTGAACCGCATGGGGGTAAAACATTTTCAAATCTTTCATTCAAAAATGGTTAAAAACTCTTCTTTTTTTTTTCAAGTGGCACCTACAAATTTTTTACATCATTCGAAAAAAAAAAATTTAGGGCAAGTTACTCAAGCATTCCATATATCTAACTTCCTCTATCGAGATATTAAATGAAAATCTAGAAATACCTTATCCTGTCAAGAGATTCTTTGCTTTTTCAAGTATGCCATGGAAACAAAGGACAAATTTCTTGGAGTGCAGATTCATGCCTCATAGAAGTTCGATACCCACATCTAAGTAATGCGAATAATTTTCAACAATTTGGGATATATTGCTACCAGGTCAGCATATTATGCTCTTATAGAATCCCACCTAAGTTATGGCATCGCCTTCGAGGGAGCCTGTAACAAAACTCTTTTCAAAACAATGTTTACCCTACAGAAAAGAGCAGTTAGATATTTGTGTGAAGCAAAATTTAGCGAATCTTGTCGGCCTCTGTTTGTACGTCAAGGTATTCTCACTCTCACGTCACTTCTCATTAATAGAATCAAATTAAAAAATAATTCGTCAGATCACATAACTCGACAACAAAATCATATGAGATTTACTTTGCCATCAACTAGCTTAATCAAAGACTCTGTCATATATAACGGATTGAAGATGTACAACCACCTACCTACTTATATAAAGGAAATTACAGAACACAAAAAATTCAGGAAGAGTCTCAAAAACTTACTTGCCACAAAAGCTTATTATGAATTGGAGGAATATCTTAGTGATGTCTTTTAGTATCATCCTACAGAATTAAATTGTAACCCGTATAATTGGTCCTATTCAAATACAGATCTTTGTCTTCAACTTTGCGTTAAAAATACTATTATTATATGTTATGCATGTTTTATATTAGTTATGTTGTTTGTTGTACTTGTACTTTTACACCCTATGTTTGTCTACAAGAATTACTTCTCTTCTGACAATAAGGAATATTCTGATTATGATTCTAAATAAAATTAGATATAAGTACTGATGGATTTTTTTGAGAAGAGAAGTAGAAAATGAACAAAAATTTTTCTTGTCAAATCAAGTTTTGGTATCCATCAGAGAAAAACGGTTGAACCGAGCTCATCAACGTCGATAACAACTGCATATATTCTGTCAAATGCGTATTCTGTAAGAAAACAACTCATACCTCGACTGATTGTGATGATAGTAAAATAAAAAAGCTACGTAAAATTTTGTTAAAATGTGGTAGATGTTATATATGTTTGAAATTCGGACATGTTGCTCGCAAATGTGCTGTAAATATCAAATGTTCGGAATCTGGTGGAAAACATGCTACTTCGATGTGCAATTCGGAATCAAAACCTGATGAAAAAACTCCGAATTCTAATAGCAATCTAGAAAACGCTATTACTGTTGAAACTTTATCCAATTCTTCATTCGATGTAACTTTTTTGCAAACTCTAGTTGTGAAAATTTGTGGGTTTGGCAATTCACGCATCATCATAGATACAGGTTCACAGCATATTTCCAAACATCTTGTCAATTTTGATATAACACGTCAGACAATTAAAACTTTTATATTGTGTTATACACGTTATTAAGTAGTTATTCCATTGAGATCCTATTGGATACGTATTCTTCACCGGTTAGGTGCTGCATTACGAATTTATAATGGTGCAACTGCAAGAAAAAAATTGTGCAGTACCATCCACAAATTTTCTGGCTTAAGCAAAGATGCTTTCAATTCGTAAAACAGCTAAACACTGATACATTGGATATATTGGGCAAAATTGTTTGAAGAAAAGAAAGAAAGTTGTGAGCCACCCCTTCATAATACAAAACAATCAATGAATTTTATAAAGCGGGTTGCTGATATTTTTAATGGGCCACATAGGGTCAAAATAGCAGGTATACTTCTGCCAGACATCTAAGAGACTCATTATAAATGGTAATCCGATACCGTTATCATAGTCCATTGTTCGAGGTGTGAAAGGCTATAGAAAAAGGGCTGGGCATTCCAGGTACGGATTTGAAAATACGTAAATTATCTCCTATATTACATTTTAATGCGCGAATTGAAATGTGTCCACGTAATTTGACAGTTATGACTGATATAATTGATTTTCAACCTTTTTAGATTATGTTATAAACTGATTTGCTTAAAATAATCATGCTGTATGGGGTTAATGCTCTATGGGGTCGGCCTTAGAATAGCCCCATGGTAAATTCTGCCTGTCGTAAGAGGCGAATAAAAGGATAACCGTAGGTGGAAGATGGTCTCATCGCCCGGTGAAATACCACCATATCGACTTTGTGTGCTGTGAAATGGATCATTCCATGTTTCAGTGTTCGGTCGATACATTTCGGTCTCCCTCTTTCCTTTTCCACAATTCCTCCTTTATTTTCAGGTGCATCCTAATAGTAATAATGATGAAGTCTCCTAGAGTAAAACACTCCGGAAGCAAAATACCTCTCCATTCGGATTTCCGGGCGAGAGGTACTCGAGGGGACTCAACATTAAAGATTAATTTTGCAACATCCGCGGACTCACAAGAACATCAATGACGTCCACCATCACCTACAGCGAAAAAACCGGATATTCTGGCTCTAACAGAAACACAAGTAAACTCGTCCACCAACAAGGTCCATATGCTTTGTCCTGGTTACGAACTCCATTCTCGATTCAGGTTCAAAGGTGGAGTCTGCCTTTACGCTAAGGCTAACCTTTCATGCCAGCGAGAAGAGAGTTTGGAACCGAAAGACTTTGATGTGATGTGGTTCAAGCTATCTGATACCAAACTGACTAAGTTCCTCTGCTGCCTTTACCTATCACCTAATGAAGCTTCATATAACGACCTCTTTGAGTTTTTATCACTCAAACTGGACTACATTCAGGAGAACCATCCAACAGCTGAAACCATAATCATGGGAGACTTTAATGTACATAACGCTGCCTGGCTCAAATTCTCTAACAAAACAGATGATGCGGGTCGTCAAGCCGAGGCCTTCGCCATCACTCATGGTCTAGAACAACTGGTCGAGCTACCAACCCGCATCCCTGATGTCAACAACCAGTCTGCCAATACACTAGATCTTTTCCTCACCACCAATCCTGACCCGTATAGAATAGAAGTTTGTGCCCCACTTGGAAACTCTGATCACACCCTCATCTCCACAACATGCTCTTTCCATTCACCATCGAGCTGCACAATACCACCCCGTCTCATGTGGCATTACAATTCGGCCGACTGGGAAGGTCTTCGTATGTTTTTCTCAGCGTTTCCATGGAAGAGAGTTTGTTTCCCTTCAGTAGATCCAACACGATGTGCTGAGACAATTTCTGAAATCATCATGTTGGGGATGCAAACTTACATACCGAATACCGAAAGAAGAACATCATCCGATAAGACCTGGTTTAACAGAAACTGCTCTAGAGCTGTGGCTTCCAAACAGGCAGCATACCATCGATGGCTAAAAAATCCGGGCCCTGAGACCAGAGCAGCATATGTTGAGGCTAGAGGCATATGCAAAGAGACAATAGAATGCTCAAAAGATGCCCACAATGCCAAAATAAGATCAAAACTTGCTGAATGTCCTAACGGATCCCGTTCATTTTGGTCTTTCGCCAAAGCTGTGGGAAGAAACTTCACTTCCAGCTCATTTCCTCCTCTAACCAAAGAAGATGGAACACTAGCAACGACTGCCCAGGAAAAAGCCAATATCTTTGCGCACCTATTTGTGGAAATTCCACTCTGGATTCATCGGGAAAACAACCCCCGAACATTACACCTATTGACAGTCACATGCCCGAGATCACCTTTCGCCAACGTACTATCAGAAAGATTTTGCTGGGTCTCAACACCAACAGAGCCTGTAGATCTGACGGAATCCCGCCGATTGTTCTCAAGAAATGTGCCCCCGAACTAACACCTGTTCTTTGCAAGTTGTTCAACTACTCTTACAATTTGGGGGTATTTCCGTCCAATTGGAAAATTGCAAGAGTACAGCCAGTCCCTAAAAAAGGCAAAAAGGCCCTACCTAGCAACTACAGACCTATCGCACTGCTATCTATTATTTCAAAGGTCATGGAAAAAGCCATCAACATCGAGCTCATGAAATATCTGGAAGACTCAGGAATTGTCAACGATAGGCAATATGGCTTCCGCCATCAGAGATCAACTGGTGACCTGCTCGCTTACGTCTCACATATATGGCAGCTATCTATTGAAAAGTATGGAGAAACTTTAGCTGTGGCATTAGATATCTCCAAGGCGTTCGATCGAGTTTGGCACCAGGGACTCCTCGCCAAGCTTCCGTCTTATGGCTTGCCCTCTCAGCTGTGTTCTCTGCTTGCTAGTTTTCTCTCAAACAGGTCTCTCCATGTAGTGGTCGATGGAGTTTCATCTGACACTCTACTCTGGTGTTCCGCACCAACACTATTTCTACTTCACATCAACGACCTGTTGAAAGCAACTTCATGTCCAGTACACAGCTTTGCCGATGATAGTACCCTCCATACCGCTTTCTCTTCCAGGGCCCCTATATCAGCCCGTGAAACCAGAAATGAACGAGGAAGAAATGTTAATAATATAAATATGGACTTAGCAACAATTCTCGAGTGGGGATCTAATAACTTGGTAGAATTCAATGCAAACAAAACACAAGCATGTCTTTTCTCTAGAAAAGCCGATCTCACTGTGCCTAACATAACTTTGTCAGGAGTAACCATATCGATGCTTGGTATTACTATCAGCAATAACCTTTCCTGGGAAAATCACGTGAGGTCCATTGCCAAAAGTGCATCCCAAAAACTTGGTTTTTTGTTTCGTGCCAAGAGCTATTTCACCCCCACTCAGCTGCTTATGATCTATAAGGTACAGATCCGACCTGTACTGGAATACTGTTCCCATATTTGGAGCGCGGCACCTAAACATATCCTGAGGCTATTGGATTCTGTCCAAAAAAGGGCAATTCGTCTCGTCGGTGATGCCTCGCTTACAAACTCGCTCACATGTCTGGAACACCGTAGAAAAGTTGGCGATTTGTCTCTATTTTATAGATATTTTCATGGGCGATGCTCTTCTGAAATATCAACAATCGTTCCTGCTTTGGCAGTCTCTTCGAGACTAACCCGTCAAGTTCAGTCATCACACCCCTTCGTGGTCACTTTGGAGACCTGCAGAACATCACTTTCCAAAGACTCGTTCATCCAACGAACAGCGAGGCTTTGGAACTCATTGCCTAGGGAGGTGTTCCCCGAGGCATACAACCTCCAGAAATTTAAGAAGAACACCAACTCCTACCTTCTTTCCCTTGGTTCCCACGATGTTCTCTGAACATTACAGGATATCCCTTTTCGTGGGAACCAGAACATAAAAAAAAAAAAAAAAAACAGGCCGTCAATTAAACATGTCATCTTGTGAGAAAATGTCATTGTATCGAGTACGTCCCTGCTTGTGGCCGATCGGCCGCTTAGCCTTATCGGTAATGAATAATCATGAATCTCTTAGATGTATTAGAGTACTATAGGTGGACGAAGATTAAGGCAGAAAATTTCTAGCAGTCCGAGTTTACCTGTGGGTTATTACATGTTCTGTTACCTCTTTATAATAATAATAATAAATCGACTTTATTCATCAAACCAGTAAGAAAGGTGGTGTTTGGTGAAAAGGTGGAGTGTCAGCAGAAGCTGTTTTTCAACTCAACCTATACAACATTTACAATTACAAATTACAAATAGTGGATGATGAGGTACATCAACATACATGAAGTATATAATCAAGAACACAAATGAAACTTCTTAAATAAGTAGAAAAACAATACACGATCTAGTCAAAGCTCGTGTCATGCGGGAGTATATAGGATAGGGCATAAGTTATTCCTATCAAATATTTGAGAAGATGTAGTAGTTTCAACTCAACCATTACTACAACAATTACCAATTACATTGAGAGATGAGTTACATCAGCATACATAGGTATATTATCAAAAACAAATGAAGATTCTTAAAGAAATGAAAATTATATTATATTTAACAAGTGATGATAATGATAAGACAATCCATAATCTAATCCAACTCGTGTCATACAGAGTATATACGGTAGGGCACCTTTCAATCCTAACAATGTTTAAGTAGATGTTGTTTCAACCTTTTGAAGTTTAACAAATTGTAAGACCTAAATTCACTGGGCAGTGTTTAGGGATAACGAGTTATTTACTGTTGCGTGTCAGAAAGCTGTTGATATTGGAGAAAGATGTCAGTCTACGGATGAGGACATAAATTATGGGAGTGAGTTGTAATTTTTGCTGCGTTGTACGAGAAGCTTCGAGTAAATATTGAAGTGTGATGTTTAGGGATAACGAGTCTTTACTGTTGCGTGTCATAAACTGTTGATATTGGAGAAAGATGTCAGTCTACGGATGAGATAATCAGGTTTTCGAGAAGTTAGGATTTTATGTACATAAGTTAGTAGATGCAGATTTCTGAGTTTGTCTAGTCTCAACTATTCAGATTGTTTCATTACTGATGATATGTGATCAAACTTGCGGATACCATAACAGAAGCGACGACAGGAGTTCTGAATGCGCTGCAAGCAATGGACATCATACTGTAATAAGGCGTGGCCATAGATGCAATCACAATATGAAATTTTAGCAAAAATCAGCGATTTCCAAAGTTTCATTTTAAGTTGTGTGGAAATAATGCCTCTATTTGGGTATAGCTGTCGCAACGTGTTATAAGTACTTTGACATAGGTAGCTAACGTGCCTGGTAAATATCAGCTTAGGATCAAAGTATAGCCCTAAGTTCTTACTGTCATTAACCACAGGAAGTTTGTTGTTTCCGATACATATTTCGAATGATACCAGTGCAGATTTTTTCATTTTCTGCGGCCCAAATAACATAAATACCGATTTTTTGGATTCAGTTTAAGTTTATGAGCATATGAGACATCAGATATTGACCGAAGATCGTTATTGATAGTTTTCTGTGATTCTCCAAGGTTACCACAAGGAAATGAGAAATATATTTGGGTATCATCTGCGGAAATATATATATACTAAAAAGGAGGGGGCCTAAGATATATCCCTGTGGAACACCTTTAGCCACCAAGAGAGACTTTGACAAATCACCATCGATGATAACATTCTGACTGCGGTCAGCTATATAATTCTGAATCAAGCGGACTAAGCTATTTGAAAATCCAAAGAAGTTGAGTTTTTACATAGTATTCCATGGTCTAAGGTGTCGAAAGCTTTTCTGTAGTCGAGTAATACCAGACAGGTAAGTTAGCCGTCATCTGAGGCTCTGAGAATATCAACAGTAATCGCTAAAAGGTCAGTGGTAGTACTATGTTGTGTTCGGAAACCTGATTGGGCAGAAGTAATTATGTTATGTTCATACACATAAGAAGAAATCTGATCTTTCATTGCCATTTCTGCAACCTTGGATAGAGATGGGAGAATGCTGACGAGCCTGAGATCTGAAAAGTCTGAGGGAGTATTCCATTTAGGTGGGGGAATAACCCAGGCGTGTTTCCACTGTTTTGGAACTATCCGATTCATGAGCTCCATCGTATATTTCAAGTAGTTCATTGTGTTTTCAACCACATAGAATTAGTTTGGGCAATTATAAAAAAACAAATCTATTCAATGTCCAAATCTAAGTGGAGAAGTAGTAGAAAACGTTAGGAGAATCTCAAGTGAGGAATATAAAGATCATTGGGCAGAATGCATTTCCTTCTTTATTTAACGTCGGCCTATTTCTGCCACCAAGGCTAAACACCGACGTCGGTGAGCACACTCCTCCTAACCGGAAATTTTGCCGAATCCTCTGTTGTTTCAGAGGTCGGGTTCTTTAACGAGCTCAACATCCATGAACTCGGGACCGACATCTTAACGTCCCATCCGAAGGACGGCATATCTATCGTCTTATCTCGTGCTCATTGATAAGACGTCTGCAGCTGCGAATATGCTGCTACGCTACAGTTGTTAGGACATTTAACGCGGAACTTCCTTGTCCGGTGGTCACCCGTTCAAGTACTAACCACGCCCGACGATGCTTGGCTTCAGATATCGATAAGACTCTCGTCAACCTGACCAGCCATCGGTGCATTTCACATGTTTTTTCCGAATAATGTGGATATTTCCTTTTGCCATCCATTCAACCCGTAATCATAAACCTGACTGATTCGGAGGATTGTCCTTATGATGACTGAGGGTAGAAATGCCTTTCATTTTCCACGCATATTGGATTTTCTTGTTTTTGTTTCTCTCTCTCCCTCAAATGCAGCTAACATCTGCCAGTCCTGAGCCCGGAATGAAGAGAAGAATTTGATGCGAAACCAAAACAACAAATTATTGAAAATTCAGTTCTATTATGTTTTTTTCGTTTTATTTCGGCACTTTCAACCGACTTCGAGAAAAAATATTTAAACAAAAATTTGCAAAGTTACATTGAGGTAAAAGAAAAAATGTCCGCCTAAGTTCGGCATGTTAGATCAAAGCAGCAAATTATATTATGTTTATCTCGGGTTGTTCAGCTAAAGCTTAATTTTGACTGTATTGTATTAACAGAAACATGGGAAATTTATAGTCCGGAGATTTTCAAATAACAAGACTTTGATATGATTTATTCGGCTGGAAATCTTTTAAGGGACACACACTTTCATTGCTTATCTATATTTCGAACAATAGGTAATAATGAGGGTCGTCGGCTAATAGGTATTGATTTACGACCTTATTAGATTTCTATTCGCACCATACATATCAATCATTACTATGTCGTGGAGAGCCTGCTTCATAACTTGAAAAATGGTGGTGTTATGAATTTTTTTAAAACGCAGATTTTTTCCGGTTTTTTCGATTTTTCTCCGTCACTAATAATCTAATCGAGTTGTGTTAGACTCATTTTCTTTGCATTTTTGAATTTTTAAAAAAACCTAGATTTTTCCGGATTTTCTCCGTTACTAATAATCCGATCGAGTTGTGCTACGGTTCATTTTCTTTGCATTTTGATTCCCTGCAATTCGTCTAGTGAGTGAGTATCGAGATTGTTTCAAGTTAAAAAATGAAAAAAATGCTTTTAAATGTTTATAACAAATTTAGCAATGACAGTTTTGAGTAGGAAACATAACAGGATATAACTACGAACTGTCTTCCGTATGATGGCACAGTCGGTTTCCTGGTAGTATTTTTGTCACGTAAAAATCTCTATAGATTGGTCTACTTGAAAAACATTGAAGTTGTTCAAAAATAGATTTTAAAAATTATAACTGACAGATCTCGTGATTATCCTTACTGATGATTTATACAGTAAATGTCAGATATTGGATATTCGACAACTATTTCCCATGACGCTAATTCAATATCAACACAAAAATATTTCAAACAGTCAATCCATAGAACACAATTATCCCACAAGATACAGGAAAAATTCATTAAAAGTTCCAAGAATCCATAAAGCTATTGGACAAGAAAGTCCTTCTTTCCTTGCACCAAAGGTATTGTAACGAACCTAGGCCGGACCTGTCGCCTCACATGTTGCCGTCGACAGCGATGAGATCATCCCCGGAGATGTTCGAGAACCATCCAGTGCGCTCTGCCGCGGAAGACAACGGTCAATATTGGAAACAATTGGAACACGCCGGTCGCCAACGGAAAGAATTCGAAACATCGAGAATGCTGTATCGGAGATAAATAGGCAACCCTCAAGTCTCAGAGACACAGTCTGAACGAGCCCATACGATCGAGCTATTCAGTAGCGTAGTAATATAAATTAAGTTGTAGATTAAGTGTTAAATAAATTAGTTAAACCAAGTTAAGTTTATTTACGTTACAATTGGTGTCGGAAGTGAGATTTTGAAAATAAACAAGTGATCGTGGAGTGGATAGTCAGAAAAATAAATTGATAGACCTTTTTGTACGCCCAAAATAGAAAGTGGCCCGGTTTTCGCGAAGTGGACAATTGTGCGTGGGAATATAAACTGATACACTGTTCGCGTGAAACAGAAAATAGACAGTGGCCCGGTTTTCGCGAAGTGGACAATTGTGCGTGGGAATATAAACTGATACACTCTTCGCGTGAAACAGAAATAGGCCCTGGAAAATTTTTAAATTTTCGTGTGAAACAGACTGATACCTTCGCAAAGACAAAATGTGTTCAAGAAAAGTGCGCCTTGCGGATTTGAAGGTAGCGGAATTGAAACAGGAATTGGAGGAAAGGGAACTGGAAACAACGGGTAGAAAGCAAGTACTCCAGGAAAGACTTGCAGAAGGACTTATACAAGAAGGTGAGGACCCCGAAACATTTTTATTCGAAGTTCCCGGAGGTGATTTGAGTTCGATAATAGAATCCTTGAAAGAAGAGCTGCAACAAAATTCGAGGACTTTGGAAGAAAATTCAAGAAGCTTGGAAGAAAATGCTAGAAATCTGGAAGAGAAGCTTGAAGAAAATTCTAGAAATCTGGAAGAGAAGCTTCAAGAAAATTCTATAAATCTGGAAGAGAAGCTTTCTAGAAATCTGGAAGAGAAGCTTCGAGAAAATGCAAGAAGCCTGGAAGAGAAGTTCCTGGAAAACACAGAAGGCCTAAAAAAAGAAATGTGTGGTGAGGCTAATTTTCTAGAAGAAAGAATGGGAACCGTTGAGACAGAGATAGATAAAATTGGGACAAATGAACACGGAGGTAGATAAAATGAAGGAAACGATCAGTAAGCTGGAAAAACGAATTAATAGTGCGCCCTCCACAGAGACGGTTAACAAAAATGCAATGCTGGACTTGAGTTTGAACTTGGATAAAGTTCAAGAGGGTATAAAAGATGTCAAGGTCATTTCTGAAATAGGGAAGCTTTCCATGAAGCCGCCTCAATTCGACGGAAAAACTCCATGGGAAAATTACCGCCGACAGTTTGAAGCAGCGGAGAAGCGACGAATATTCTACAAACTCTTACCGCCCAAGAACAGGAGGACTATGATCAGCTGATTAAACATCTAGAATTACGATATGGCCAGGCCCATTTGGAACACGTATACCACTCCCAACTGAAAAATCGCTGCCAGAAATCGGGCGAATCCTTACAAGAATTCGAAGCTGACATTGCACGCTTGGTTCGTCTCGCATATCCAGCCACACCGGAAAATGTAATGGAGCGATTAGCGGTTCAGGCATTCTTGGATGGACTCCGTGACCAAGAAACCAGACAAGCGTTGACACTAGCTCGTCCAACACATCTCGTAGACGCACTGGCACGCGCTTTGGAATTTGAGGCAGCAAAGCAATCCTGCAAAAACCAAAGTAAAGTTCGAAGTATTGAAGAAGACTCACAGGAGCATGCTGACTTGGAAGCTGCCATAAGAAAAGTGATGAAGGAAGTTTTGCCTGAGAAAAGACAGATAAGATGCTGGAATTGTGGCAAAATTGGACATGTGCGTAGCAAATGTCCAACATTCGAAAACACGACTCCGATGCAGGAAAACTAAAGAAGGTCGACGAGAAGGGGCAATCGTCGGCCTGTGTCCAGCAAGCCCCGGTTAACAACGCATATGTCGCTATCCTGAAACGACAGAACAGAGGTGTTTTCGTAGACGGTCTCATCAATAACGAGCCTTGCACCATGCTGCTAGATACAGGTGCGACTAGGACAATTCTCGGACCTTCCTTTGCCAGAACACCGGAACGAATTGAACCGACAACTTGAAGCTACGCACAGCAACAGGGAGCCAGCTACTGTATATGGCGAGCTACCGATTGAAATAATTTTGGGCAGCACTAAAGTGAAACATCAGGCACTTGTAGCGGACATCGAAGACGATGCAATCATCGGAATGGACATCATGAATTCCAGAGGGTTTGAATTGGATTTCAAAGACGGCGTCCTACGTGTCAACGGAGAAGAGCTGGTACTTCATGGGAGAAGTGAAGAGTTGATCCGTGTGCTGTTGGCTGAAGATGTAAGCGTACCTGAGAGGGCTGAAACCATCCTGGAGGCTCGCCTGGACGGGAGTGCGAGCAGTGGAGACGTGATGATGTTCGAGCCCAAACCTCATGATGAGAAAATTGGACGAGGGATTGCCCTAGGGAAAACCCTGTTACGTGCTGAAAAATTTGTACCGGTAAGGGTCATGAATGTCAATTACTTTCCAGTGACCTTAAAGAAAGGAACAATTTTAGGGCACTGCTCGTCAGTTTCATCTGTGATCCGGGGCGTACGAGGTACGATTAGCCAACCCAACAACTTGCCCACAGAACTAGAAAAATTAGTTGCCATCTCTTCCAAAGACATAAAACCAGCTCAACAGCCCAAACTAAGAGATTTAGTCAAAAGTACCAAGACATCTTCGATACCGGACAAGGAAAAGGGGTCGAACTAATGTGGTCCAGCACAAGATTGATACTGGGGTGCCGACCGATCCGGCAATCAGCAAGAAGACTTCCTCTTGCCAAGAAGGAAGAGGCTGACAAAATAGTCAGCGATATGGGAAAGAAGGAGTTATCGAACCATCTGACAGTCCCTGGTCCTCTCCAGTCGTACTGGTGAAGAAAAGGATGGATCGACACGCTTTGTGTAGACTATCGCCAACTTAATAATGTCACGAAGAAGGACAGTTACCCTCTCCCGAGAATAGATGACACCCTAGACACGTTGGCTGGTTCCACGATTTTCTCGACCCTTGATCTGAAGAGTGGATACTGGCAAGTAGAACTGGCTCAGGAAGATCGAGAAAAGACTGCTTTACCATCGGCTCAGGATTGTGGCAGTTCACCGTTATGCCATTCGGGCTCTGTAATGCTCCGCCACATTCGAAAGATTGATGGAAACAGTACTGAAGGGACTCTCATGGAACACGTGTCTAGTGTGTCTCGACGACATAATTGTGGTCGGCAGATCGTTTGAGGACCACGTGAAAAACTTGGAGGAAGTATTCCTGCGACTGAGGAACTCCGGATTGAAGCTGAGCCCTAAGAAATGCCATCTGTTCCAAAAAGAAGTACGATACCTCGGCCACGTTGTCTCTGGAGAAGGAGTAGCAGTGGATGACCAGAAGATCAAAGCTGTTAAGGATTGGCCCATCCCAAAAGACATTCACCAACTTCGAAGTTTCCTTGGTTTATGCACATACTATCGCCGATATGTGCTGGGATTCGCCAACATCGCTAAACCACTGACCAAGCTCACGGAAGGCCAAACAAAGTTCCAGTGGTCCGAAGAATGTCAAGACTCATTCAGGAAGCTGAAAGGAGCTTTGATCAACGGACCTATACTGAGCTATCCCCTACCCAAAGGGAAATTCATTTTGGATACGGACGCCAGCAACGTGGGACTTGGAGCTGTCATATCTCAGATCCAGGAGGGACAGGAGAAGGTCATTGGTTATTTCAGCAAGACGCTTAGCAAACCAGAGCGCAATTACTGTGTCACCAGGCGAGAGCTGTTAGCTGTTGTAAAGGGAGTGGAACACTTTTACAAGTACGTATACGGAAGAAGATTCCTGTTGAGAACTGACCATGCAGCTCTCAAATGGCTCTTACAGTTCAAAAATCCTGAGGGTCAAGTAGCACGTTGGATCGAGAGACTCCAAGAATTCGATTTCGAGATCGAACATCGAGCCGGAACTAGCCATAAGAATGCAGATGCCTTGTCGCGAAGACCATGTCCAGATGATTGCTCACATTGCCGACGAGCAGAAGAGAAAGAAGCAACACTTTGTAGAACCGCGGCAATGGATGACAACTGGAATGACAGCAAGATCCAGAAAGACCAAGAGAGAGACCCCGACCTTGGCTTAGTCGTCAGCTGGAAGAAGGGCAATCGAAGACCATCATGGCAGGAAGTCGCAGGTTACTCGCCGGCTGTTAAGTCCTATTGGGCACAATGGAACTCTCTTATTCTGGACAATGGGATCGACGTGGGAGTGCAAAGGAAGGAAATCCATGATGGAGTCGCCGGAGGACATCTGGGGTGACGAAGACCCTGCAGAAAGTAAGGCAACGGTTTTACTGGGCCAATTGTCAAGCTGACGTCCAGGACTGGTGCAGGAAGTGCGCTGTATGCGCTGCTAGCAATGGACCTCGAATACGACCCAAGGCCCCGATGCGTCGGTACAACGTAGGCAGCCCGTTCGAGAGAATCGCCATTGACATCGCCGGCCCGTTTCCCGTATCCGACCACGGGAATAAATACATCCTTGTGGCAATGGACTACTTCAGTAAGTGGGCGGAAGCCTATGCCCTGCCCAACCAGGAGGCCATCACCGTCGCCGACGTCTTGGTGAAAGAGTGGATATGTCGATTCGGTATTCCAATGGAGCTGCACTCGGATCAAGGCAGAAATTTCAAATCCAACCTTTTCCAAGAAATATGTCTTCTGCTGAACATCCGCAAGACAAGAACCACGGCACTACATCCGCAGTCCGATGGAATGGTGGAACGGATGAACAGGACGATCAACCGCCACTTGTCCAAGGTTGTCTCTGACCATCAAAGAGACTGGGACCAGTATCTTCATTTGTTCCTGATGGCCTATCGATCCGCAGTTCACGAGTCAACCGGTCAAACTCCTGCTAGTATTATAATGGGCCGAGAACTGCGACTGCCTTGTGACCTGAAGTTTGGGATACCGCCAGGACAAGACATTGCGGGAGAGGACTACGTCAGCAAACTTCGGCAGAGAATGGACGACATCCACGAACGAGTCCGGTTGAACATCCAGAGTGCCAGCGATAAAATGAAGAAGACCTATGACATCAAGGCCGACGCTGGAGGATTTAAGGTTGATGACCTGGTTTGGCTGTACAACCCCAAACGTCGTCGTGGACTATCACCAAAGTTGCGGAACTCGTGGGAAGGCCCGTATAAAATCGTGAAAAGGATAAACGACCTTGTGTACCGAATCCATAAGCCACCCGAGGGAAACCAAGGGTCGTCCATTTCAACAGGTTGGCCCCTTACGCTGGAAACCATGACCAAGTTCGCACCCTCAAGCCACCGGAGGATGATATGACGTTCGAGAAGTTTATGTCCTTGTATTCAAACGGGCAGAAAGTTCTACATGGGGTTACTAGAGAGGAGTCACGAGACCTTTTCGAGGTGCCTGCTGACTACGCACTAGCGCACTGTGTGGCAGAAGATCTTCGAATGTCCAGGGGCATCGCCGTAGTGTTCTCCAAGAAATTTGGTCAACTCCAAACACTGCGGGGCAGAATCCAGAAGTTGGTGGGTGCTACAGTTGAAGAAAGGCCAGAGAAACATCTACTACCTAGTTACCAAGAGGCATTCCCAAGATAAACCGTCCATCATAAGAAGTATGCTGGAGGCGATATTCAGATCCAGCGGCGTCAAGATTTTGGTCCCCCAAGAGTCTGGAAGAGTCTCACCAAACAAGAATACATGGGGACCAGAATCTGGTGGATCTAGCAATTCCAAAATTGTCCTGTGGTATTGATGGTTTGGACTGGAGAGTCATAAGAAGTATGCTGGAGGCGATATTCAGATCCAGCGGCGTCAAGATTTTGGTTTGCTGTAACCCTCTTCCACGACCATCTAAGCCTGGAGTGTTACTTCCATCGAACTTCACGGTGCAGATATGGGGAGTCATGCAGATATCGTCACACTCCAAGGATGAAATTTCGGGACGAAATGTCTTTAAGAAGGGGGCAATGTAACGAACCTAGGCCGGACCTGTCGCCTCACATGTTGCCGTCGACAGCGATGAGATCATATCCGGAGATGTTCGAGAACCATCCAGTGCGCTCTGCCGCGGAAGACAACGGTCAATATTGGAAACAATTGGAACACGCCGGTCGCCAACGGAAAGAATTCGAAACATCGAGAATGCTGTATCGGAGATAAATAGGCAACCCTCAAGTCTCAGAGACACAGTCTGAACGAGCCCATACGATCGAGCTATTCAGTAGCGTAGTAATATAAATTAAGTTGTAGATTAAGTGTTAAATAAATTAGTTAAACCAAGTTAAGTTTATTTACGTTACAGTATATAGTGCAATACCAAACAGTTTCGCAAAATTTCATTCGTTTTCGCTCTTCATGTCGAAATAAAAAAAGTGGAACTTGCATTTGCCGCGAAAAACTGCACATAATCTTTTGTTTGCAAATCTTAGGATCTTCATCTTAACCTAACTTCCTTACTGGTGGTTGATAAAATGAATGAAATAAGTTAATAAATTCAAACTGTTAAAAGCTGGATAATAATAATTAAAAAAAATCTGAATACAATACTACACTCAAAAATAAATATTGTAAAATTCCCCACGCACAGGTTTTATCCGTTGTGGGCCGTGCATATATTTATAAGAAAACGTCTGAAGAGAACAACTTTCTAATTTGTTATACAGCTTTATAAGTGCCATGTGTTTTAATATGTCTATGTGTTTATACACTTAATCGTAATTTATTGTATTATCGTATTCTTGTAGAATGACCTTAAGAATATTATATTATCATTGATACTCCTCAACTTAAAATTCGTGACATGAGACAAGAAAATTTAAATACACTAACTTTTCATTTAAACATAACTGACTGGTCGAATCTCTTTTCAATAACAGATGTAAATGAGGCCTTCAAAGAATTCATTTCGACAATGAAATGGTGTCTCGATGTGAGCTGCCCAATGAAAATTTTAAAAAATTATCTCGTCTCGTGTAATACAAAAAAGTGGTTCACAAATGAAGTCGCCACAGTCCAAAATCGTCTCAGGGAACTCCATTGGTGCATGATGATTTCAAACTCACTTGATTTAAAAATGGAATATCTGGAAGAGAGAAAAATCTTCAAGTCAGAAATCAGAAAAGCTAAACAATACAACTACAAAAACAGAATTGATTCCGCATCAAATGAAGAGAAAGAGTCTTGGAAGATAATCAACGAAAATTCGGGTAGGAAGCAGAAACAAAAACTTGATATTTCTCTAAATATTGACAAGATCATAAATGACAGTAACGAGATTTGCAATTCTTTTGCAACTCACTTTTCAACTATCTGTAGAGTCAAACTGATTGAACATTTTGGGCAGAATGTCTCCCTGCCATGCACAACTGAAAACCATTTACAAAATTTGATTTTCATCCCTCATATTACGGAACACGATGTTTTAGTACTACTTAGCCCAAAAAAAAAACTGCTGTGGTGTCGATGAACTATTACCAAAACTTCTGAAACATGTGAAGGATAATATAGCTTCCCCACTTTCTCATTTATTCAATATTTCTTTACACAATGGTGTTTTTCCAGATCCATTGAAAATGGCTCTTGTGTACCCATTACACAAAAAAGGAAATACTATGGATATAGACAACTATCGCCAAATATCTTAATATCGAAATCTCGAAACTACTTGAGAAATCAGTTTGTAATACAATATCCGAATTCGCTGAAAAATATGATATAATAACAGTGAGCCAACATGGTTTCAGAAAAGAAAAATCGGTTGAAACAGCAACTTACCAATTATTCGAATATGTATACCAAGAAATCGACATGTTATTTCTCTGATGTTCGATTTGTCGAAAGCTTTCGACAGCTTAAATAGTGAAAACATAATTGAAAATTATCTACTCTTGGAATAAGGGGTATTCTTTCTGACTGGATAAAATCTTATATCACAAACAAAATATAATCGTACAAATTGAAAACGAACTATCCGATATTCATCCCGTTTCTCTTGGAGTTCCTCAGGGTTCCGTGTTAGGCCCATTGCTATTCCTGCTTTATGTCAACGACCTTCCTCAATTCATTACAAACGGAAAAGTTACCATGTTTGCTGACGATACCACAATAACAATATCCGGAAAATACCCTGAGCAGCTCCAAGAAGTAGTTAGATGCACGCTAGATGAGATGGACACTTGGTGCCAGAGGAATTCTTTGATATTAAACAAAAATAAAAGTTTGCTTGAATTTCCCTCTAAAAAAATTTGTTCCGAAATCATTCATGTTGGAGCTGAATCTAAACATGACTTCACATTCTAAACTCTTCGGAACCTGGCTCGATTCAAACATGACCTTTGATCACCATATCAATCACGTCTGTGGAAATTTAAACAAAGCCTTCTATGCAATCTTCCAAATGAAGCCCCACTTGGATGAAAACGGGTTGATGAGTCTCTATTTCGCATTCGTGTATATTATAGCCATTTATCTTACAACATAATGGCCTGGGGCTCAGCTTCAGGGATAAATAGGGTTTTCATATCACAGAAACGAATCATTAGAAAAATCTTTGACCTTAGCTGCAACCAAAGCTGTCGTGATATCTTCATAGAAAAACATATTCTTACCTTTACTTCTATCTACATCTTGGAATGTGTTACTTTCACAAAAAAACATCTACCAAATTTTACTATCCAGGGGAGCCACCATGGATATATCACGAGAACAAATAACTTAGAACTACCCAAATACAAAACATCCACTTTAAAAAAATCTCCTTTTTACAACATTAGAGATCAACCCTCTTACAAGGACTTCAAAAGGAGTGTCAAACATTTTTTGATATCCAAGTGTTTTTATAATCTGGATGAATACCTACAGTTGTAACTGATCACGTCTTTAATCAACCAAGATATCCGTGATTGTCCGAAGATTTACATCTTATGGACAAAGTATTGTAAAAAGTAATATTCGAGTTTATGTATTTGCGTTTGTCTAGTCAATATTTCTTTTATTTGTGTTCATAGTTTTTAGTTTACTCATTGTCATTTCACACAATTTGTATTTTTACCTGATATATGTTGTGTACTGTATTTGTGACTTGCGTTTTGTACTATAATTCGAGGCCAATAAATACTTACTTACTTACTTACTATTACTCTCTTACTAGTTTTAGTTTAGATCTTTATTATTATTTTTTTCACAAATCACAAAATCTCAAACCTTTAACCCCTATATAATATTAACCACCCACAAGCTGTGGTTAAGCTCTCTTTCGAAATAATGTTATTTTTAGTAAAATAAATGTAATATTCCGTTTTGCTTGATGACTTTTTTACTTGTCAAACTTCTATCTTTTTTGAATACTACATACATGATAAACAATAAACAAACAATGAACTATGATATACACAGAGTATCAAATAAATTCTAACATTCTCCCCCCTGGTGAAGAATTTCACGATCCTTCCAGTTCCAATTTGCATATCTTGACAACTGGTCGCCGGTAAATGGAAGAACCAACTTTAACGTCGACAACTCTGATTCTGCCGTCAGGACCTGGGAATGTTTGTACTATTTTGCCAAGTTTCCATTTATGTCTTGGTACATTATCGTCTACCATTACGACAATATCATCTTTTTCAATCCGTGCCTGATCAAACGTCCATTTATTTCTTTTATTAAGGGTGGGAAGATATTCTTTCAACCATCTGTTCCAAAACGATGTTCTTAACATTTCTGCCTTTCTCCATTCACGCTTCAAAAAATTACTATCTGGGTCCACTTCAATGATTGAACTATCATTATTTGCGAAACCAGACAAAAAATGATTTGGAGTTAGTGGTTCGAGATCATAGGGATCGGTTGATAAAATGGTGAGGGGGCGAGAATTAACAATATTCTCAGCTTCTGCAAAGAGTGTTTGAAGAGTTTCATCCTTCAACGATTGTCCATATAAAATTTTTCCTATTACCTTTTTAACAGATCCAATCAATCGTTCCCACACACCCCCCATGTGAGGTGCTGCTGCAGGATTGAACCTGAAGTTTATACCATCTGAAGTAACAGAGTTGATGAATGAGGTGTTATTCAGATCTTTTTTTGCTTTTCGAATTTCATTATCCGCTCCTCGGAAGTTTGTCCCGTTATCACAAAAAATTGTTTTCGGTTTACCTCTTCTTGCTATCATTCTTTTTATTGCCATAATACAAGAATCCGAGTTCAAAGAATGTGAAACTTCCAAATGAATAGCTCTGACTGCTAAACAGGTGAACAGAACACCCCATCTTTTTTCTTTTCTCCTTCCCACTGTGACATAAAAAGGACCAAAGTAATCCAAGCCTACGTTCACAAAGGCTCTCGTATTGGGAGTGAGTCTGGCAGTGGGAAGTTGACCCATAATTGGAGGAATTGGCCTAGCTTTCCTATTCTTACAATTTTGACAGTTGAAAAATACAGACTTCACTGCTGCTCTTCCATTGACAATCCAAAATCTTTGCCGTAGCTCATTAATAACAAGATTAACCCCTTGGTGTCTGAATTTTTCATGGAAATGGCGAATGAGTAGTTGGGTGTATTCATGTTTTGGATGTAGGATGATAGGTTTCTTCGTTCGCTCTTCTAGGGAATCAGCCATATCTATCCTGCCACCAACAACCATAAATCCTTCTGTTAATTCCGGACACAAACTTCCAATCTTACTTCTCCTATTTATTCTTTTTCCATCGTTCAGATGATCCAATTCATCCCTATAAAAATCTTGTTGGGTCTTCTTGATCCATAAATTTTCAGCTTCATCCAATTCTTCAATGGACAGCTCTTGTCTCTCCGGTATAATTTTTTTCGTCCGCTTTATGAACCGCAACATCCAAGCTGTACTTCTGATGAGTCGAAGCCATTTTGAAAACCTTTTGATGTCTGGTAGGGATTCCGAAAAATTGTTTATGGCAAATACGTAGTGAGTACCAGAACATATCTTTTTCATTTCCATGTCGACAATTTCTGATGGGTCCATTTCTTTTTCTTTTGGCCAATATTCATCGGATCTTTTCAGAAAACTCGGCCCTGTGAACCATTCATCAGAAATAGTTTTCTGTTTGGGGGTATTCATTTTTGTTGCTTTATCTGCTACATTCATGTCGGTAGGAATCCATCTCCATTGACTTATTTCTGTTAAATCATGTATTTCTCCGACTCGATGAGCAACAAATTGTTTGTACTTCCAAATCTCCCCTCGTATCCAACATAGGACACACTTTGAATCTGTCCAATAGAATGTCTTATTCACTGACAGTTCCAGCTCGTTTTTTATTGAAGTTGTCAGTCTACTTGACATGACAGCTGCCTGAAGTTCCAATCGCGGAATAGAAAGTAACTTCAACGGTGCAACTTTAGTTTTTGCGGCAATGAATGAAACTTCTGTTTGTAGGCCTCTTGAAATTCGCAAATAAACTACACAGGCGTAAGCTTTCTGACTGCTGTCACAAAATGAGTGAATTTCAATGTTATCTGCCTCTGGAATATTCACCGAATAACATCTGGGAATCCTAATTTTTTCGATTTGTCGAAAACCGGCTATCCACCTACACCAGACTTTCATCAAGTCTTCAGGAAGCTTATCGTCCCAGTTGATTCCAGAACGCCAAATATCCTGCAGCAAAATCTTTGCTTCGCATGTAAATGATGCGAGAAAACCAATAGGATCGAAAATAGACATCAGAGATTTGAGGACTTCCCTTTTGGTGAAAGATTTATCCGAGGTATATTCATTATTGATTCTGAACAGAAATTCGTCTTTTTCACTGTCCCACCAAAGGCCTAGTACTCGATGTAGGTTTTCTTCATCTAAATTCTTGACAACTAAATCCAAACCCAGCTCTTTTCTAACTTTCGGTGAGTTCGTCATCCAGTTCACAATGTTGAATCCTCCTTTGGCCAGAATTCTTCGAACTTCGAGTATAGTTTCAATTGCTTCTTTTTCTGAATTTTTGCTATCAAGGTAATCGTCCACATAAAACTTCCTGGTTATTGCAGTCAAGATATCTGGAGATTCTGCTTGTTCTTGTGCAACGTAGTTTTTAACAAACTGAGCACAAACTGGAGAACATTTGGAGCCAAATATCATTACCATCATCTCGTAGACATCAGGTGGTTTTTCTATTCAAATCTCTCCATAAGAACCTTTGTGCACACCTATCGTCTTCTCGAATCATCACCTGGTGAAACATATCTTTGATATCTCCGCAAAAGCCGACTCTTCTCTCCCTGAACTTCCAGATGATCGCCACCAATGATTGCAGTAAATCAGGACCAGGTAATAAAAAATCATTTAGACTGAATCCATTGGATTTGACAGCAGCGTCAAATACCAATCTCATTTTGCCAGGTTTCTTTGGATTAACGACACCAAAGTGTGGCAAATACCACGTTCGAGGACCTTCAATCAAAGCTTCTTGTTTAGATAACTTCCTGGCAAAACCATTTTCAATATAATAATCTATTTTTTGTTGGTACTTTATAGCGAAATCCTCATTTTGCATACATTTACTTTCCATGCATGTTAAACGTTGGATGGCTTTTTTTTTTTTTCGAATCTATCACCAATGCGTTTGATTGTTCTGTTCATGATGTCAAATGCTCTGTTTTCTTCAGAACCTCCCAAACTCTGGGTTGGCTTTATCCCAAAATCTTCATTGACAAAAGCACGTTTCAACATTTCATGCAACTCATTGTCAGCTTCTCTGTCACATATATGTAACGTGTGAGCTCTGATTTTCATATCTTCATCCTCCAGAACAGGACCGTGGAGTGACCAACCCAATTTGCATTTCGTAGCCACTGGAGAATCTTCTGGGCCACCTCGAACTTGACTGGGAGCGATAAGTTTGATGTTGTCTTGGCCAATTAAAAGGAGTGGTTTTTCATTTCGTATATTTTCGATTGGTAGATTTCTCAGATGAGGAAATGACTTCCACTGATCCATATTCACCGACTGTGAAGGAAGTGAGAGATTTTCTATAGTATGAACACCCATCATTGTGAATATTTCGGCACCATCCTGATTTTTTGAGATTTTCAAGTTTAATTTTTCAGAATTTTCTTACCTTGAGATAATATCATTGGTCCACTGTAAACAAAGAGCTTCTTTCGTTCCAATTAGTCCGAGGCTTCTTGATACTTCTCTATCAATTATTGTTATAGTGGAGGCTTCATCGCAAAGAGCGATAATTTTCATTTCTTTATTAGGGCCATGAATTCTTATGGGAATTGTTCTCAAAAAAACTTTCCTTTTGTCAGTCTGTGTTGCAAGAACTGAATCAATATGGAGATTTGTATTTGACTGTATCAATACTGAAGTCTTATGGAGAAGTGGATGATGGAAGCTTTGACAACCATCCACAAGACACCGTTTTTTCTTATTACATCTAAATTTCTGGTGTTTTCCCTTCAGGCATATGAAACATAGCTTTTTTTCTGTAACAATCCTCCATCTTTCATCAACGTCATCTGATTGGAGTTTGGAACAGGATCTTTCATGTTCAAGCCCACAATAACTACAAACTTTTTTCGTTATTTCATTCGTACTGAATACTCGTTCAAATTTTTTTGTTGGAAGTGTTTTTTGAATATGCTTTTCAGGTTGAGTTGGAGAATTCAATTCATTTGGCAGACTAACGTAACATGCTGCTTTAGCTATATCTTTCAACCACTTCGAAAAATCCTTCAAATCTATTCTTCCACATTTTTCTGCAACTGTTTCACCCCACTTCAGTCTCAACATGTCAGGAAGTTTGTAGACCAAATCCCTAATCAAGTGTGGATTTTCCATATGTCCTTTGGAGTTCAAGGTTTCCATAGTTGCTACAAGGTTGTTTACCTCGTTGGAAAACTGAATGAGTTTCTCGATATTTTTCTCTTTCAAATTTGGAAGTTGTTTAATGTTCGTAATGATCACTTCAATAATGTAGTCTGGTCTTCCAAATTGAAGTTGCAGGGTTTCCATCACCAAATCAGTATTTTCCGATGTGAGCATCATTCCCGCGACGTCAGATTTAGCCTCCCTGTTAAGCATTTTTGTAGCTTTGACATTTTTTCCTCATTGGTAAAACCACATAATTTGGAAATTCTCTGATATTGTTGATGAAAAAGGGGCCACTCAGCAGGATTCCCAGCGAATTTCGGGAAGTCTTTCTCAACGACCTGACGCCTTAGGAACATATTATCTTGCTTGTGTTCATTTGATGTAGGGACAACAGTTTTTGTAACCGTTTTTATCGCATCTGATATTGTTTGACACAAAATCTCAATTTCTGATTTTTTCCTAGCTGGGTCATCATTTCTGGGAGGAGGTATCGATTCGTCTTCTACTACGCTGAGAACTCTTTGATGATCATCATTTTGACACTGTTCGTTGGATTTTCTCACCCATTCACTCACAAATTTATGTTTTGATGCTACTTCCAGATCGAACTGTTCATGATCTGAAGAACTGGATTTATCATTCACTACCATAACTTCTGGATATAAACAATGGGGTACCTTGTTTCGTTGTTGAGTGCTGATGGTAGTTTTTTCATTTGTACCATTTGACTGACTTCTGTGGCTCCTTACTTCTTCGATTGCATCAAGTCTAGCATTTTCCAGATCATGTTCCATCTGCAATAGCCGCATATTGTTATCTATCTCAAGTTTCTGTTTCTCCAACGTCTGCTTTTTCTTTTCCATCTCGATAGCAATTCGTTGTCGTTCTAAGCTCACCTGAGAGTTATGTGAACTATTGTTGGATATTTTGGAATATGCCATCGAAGTTCTTTCACCAAATTTTTCGGGCCATGTGAAGTCAGCAGGTAGACTCTTATTTTCTCCCGCATTTTTTCGCGAACTTCTTCGTAGATCATCCATTGGTAGGTTCTTTTTAGGCTCGATGGACCAAAATGTAAGCTCTCTTTCGAAATAATGTTATTTTTAGTAAAATAAATGTAATATTCCGTTTTGCTTGACGACTTTTTTACTTGTCAAACTTCTATCTTTTTTGAATACTACATACATGATAAACAATAAACAAACAATGAACTATGATATACACAGAGTATCAAATAAATTCTAACATTTTTGGTGAATAAACTCTATTATTATTTTTATTATTTAGAGATACCAGCAGTTCGTCCACTACCATGTCCCACAGTGAGGAAAATAGTATCCCACACGGTGGGATTCCTCTGGCAATTTTCACCTGCATGGTAAGATCTCCAAACATATCAAAAGCTCCTTCGATGTCTAGAAAGGTGCTCGAACGCGTTTTACTGCTATCTCATTTGTTCTAACTACTTAAGCGAATCACCCTGTATGTACACAGGGAATTTCTTCCGTTTTCACCCAAAAATTCTTGTAGCCCCACAGCCAACTGTAGTGGGGAACGAACGTACTAGCCCGATACGAGTCACGCACAGTGCATCAAACTTTTCCCCTTCTCGAAAGCGAGTAGGCCGGTTTCACTCAATTCAGTGGGTCGGCGGTGTTGCCACGTCATCTAGACGATGCCATAAAGTTTCAGTGAATGAGATGCATAGTACAAATTATGTTTTCTACCTAATTGACCTGAAAGAGCACAAAACGTTCAGCGAAACATAAAAAGTCGTCAAAAAGTATAAAAAATTATGAAAGTTAATACGTTTCTTAAAACTCATTGAATTACGGAGAATGTTTTGATACGTGGCTGGATTTTTCTTTGTTTTAGACTTTTTGTAAGGGTTTCCAGAAATAGTCGGGCAAAGACTTCTCAATGGGGGGAGGTAGGCTGGCTCGAAAATGCCAACACCTCATGATTTTTTCCCAACCAAATGTATTAGCGAAACTGAACTACCTAATACCGATTTTTCCGTTTACATGACTTGAAAAAAAAAACTGCGAATTAAGGCTTTGTGATACCCAAAAAGAGGCAAAGAAAACCAAAAAATACCAATCTAGGAACAGGTGAAAGCGACCAAAATTTCCGAGGAAAAGATGAAAACAAAAAAATTTGGTTGTAGATCAGCAGAGTCCCATACCACACAACTCGAAAAAATATTTAGTTATTTACAAATGAAATTGAACACCCAAGATATCAGTGTGAAGAAATTGGAATTCACAAACCCCCGTGTTGATAATCAGTCTTTCATGATTGGAGTAAATCCTGATAAACTACAATCAGTCTATGATCCAAACTTCTGGCCTAGGAAAATATGTTTTGAAATATTTGATATCCGAAAAGGAAGGAAGTTTTTAGGTAACCAAAATAAAAAATCATCAGTTGAAAGTATGTCACAACCAAAAAGTTTTTTAGTGTAAAGAACCATAAAACAAATCTTCAGAAGGACGCACTGAAGATTTACCACCTCAACATACAGTGTCTAACCAATATAAAAACTTTTTAACAAAAAATTAAACCGACGAAAAAATCAACTGAAAAGCAAAAAATAAAATGAACCTTCTTAGTCTAAATGATAATTGAGCTCCTAAACTAATGTAAGTAACTGATTTTGAGTCGGCGCCAAACAAACAATTATCGAAGATCATTATCTATGAAAGAAGTCATCAAAACGCAGCCGTGCATCTCGCTGCCATCATTTTACGCTTCACCTAATTCAATTGCTAGTTTGTTTGGCGCCGACTCAAAATCAGTTACATTAGTTTAGGAGCTCAATTATCATTCAGACTAAGAAGGTATTTTATTTTTTGCTTTTCAGTTGATTTTTTCGTCGGTTTAATTTTTAAAAAGTTTTATTTTTACTTTTCAGTTCCGTATTTCGTCGGTTTAATTTTTTGTTAAAAAGTATTTATTTTTCAATTTTTTGTGGCTAAAATCTACCAATTACTACCAACTTTTTTTTGATTACTTCCAAAATACTTACTTACCCACCTTACTTAACATTACCGTTAAATAATATGATTATCTACTTTTACTATTTGTTGTAATATAAATTATTTTCGTTGTTCTGGTTAGTTTATTTCATTACTTTGTATATCATTACATCCTCTCATAAAATATACTAATTTTGACGGAACAAGAATAATGTCAGTAGCGATCTGTCATTGTCAACTACGTATGTGTGTGCTAATGTTCACTAGTGAAAAATCAATTATCCCCTATTTTTCTACCCGTAAGGGTGGCTAATTCCTTTCGAAATCCAAATATAAGGTATACCCTATCTATTAGAAAAAGAATCATCCAAATCGAAGAACCCAGTACAAAGTTATGCCTGATAGAATCGGTTAACGGACCAGAATTCAGAGGGTGAGTGATCAATATCCTTCATTTCGCTACCCTTAAGGGTGGATTTCATCTTTTAAATTCAAATGGGACCAACCAAAGTCGAAGTACACTGAAAAAAGAATTATCGGAATCGGACGCCTCAGTAAAAAGTTATGCGTGATCATACATAAAAAAATATGATGGAAAAACATAAAATATACGGGTCGAATAGAGAACCTCCTCCTTTTTGGTTTCGTCGGTTAAAAATAGAACAGTTACAGTTGCACCTCGACGATGAGCCTTGTGATGTTCTTTGTTTGGCTGAATATTGGCTCAATTTTGACTGCTTAAAAACTATCAATCTGAATAATTTCACACTTATTAATTGCTTTTGTAGAACAACCCTCCAACATGGTGGTGTTTCCATCCATGTGCGTAAAAACATACAATGCATTGAGCAGCATGCAGAATTTTGTGGTATTGAAATATCGAAAGAAATTGCATTGATAACAACATATAGATCCTCGTTATCCAAAGAACATGATCTGTTCTTCAATCAAATCGAAGAACTTCTAACAATGATATCAGCACAAAATAAAAAAATAATATTAATTGGTGATTTTAATATCGACATTGCTGAAAAAACCTACATCTCAAATTCCTGGTTAAATATCATTAAATCGCTCGGGTTGCAACCTAAAATTACTACCCCTACTAGAGTGAGTCCTACATCTTCAAGTTGCATAGACAATATTATGACGAATTTAAACGATAGTGAGTGCTGTACTGGAACCTCAGATCCTAATATTTCCGATCATAGTGGACAGTTTATACAAATTACAAATTATTCCTCAGATACTGCTGATCCTAAGTGGAACAGAATAGTGACTCAGAAAGGATTGGATGCTTTGAAAAAATCTCTTGAACAAGTTGATTGGTGGATGTTCCAGGATAACCATGTCCCTATGAACAAGATGGCTGACTTCTTGAATAATACGTACAGTTCTCTGGTATGTGAACATTTTCCATTGAAAAAATTGAAAACAGTAAAAAAAAGACCTACTACTTTCTTCAGTAATGAATTACGACAGATGAGGAACACCTAACAACTACTACATACAATAAGTATCTCCTCAAAAAATTCTGCCGATAGAGAAGTCTATAAAAAATTCAAACTCAACTATTGAAACAGCAATTATCCTGGCTAAACGAGAATCATATGATAATGTCGTGAAAAATTCCAAAAACAAATCAAAAGTTATTTGGACGTTAGTGAATTACGATCGAAATTCTGCTTGTAATTCAAATGTTACCTCAAACAGTATCAGCCCTAATGAATTTAACATATTTTTTTCCAATATAGCCGAGGATATAATCAAAACCTAAGTTAAACTTTATTCAGAATTAAAAAATACAAAAGCAAAGTTTTAAATATAAAATAATATCAAGATGAAAATCTTGATTGAAGCCTGGGACTCGAAGTGATGGCGCATTTGCTGTTTCAGTTGGAGGAAAACCCGGAAAAACCCACAACACCATCAGAAATCAGATCATCAACTTTCTCATAGAAAAGGACATATGCTCCCTGGGAGCTAAGAGAATCAATCTTGGAAAATACACGGCCGTCATCGAAGAGGTGCCACAATTAGAATAAGGGTGTTTGCAATATGCAGTATAGTGTCCATTGGAAATGCTGCCGCTATGATTAGATATGGCGTAGATATTATAAAGAGTATTCATTCCATCCTGAGCAGAATATTGGTCCAAATTCAAATTCTGTAATGGAAAATTAATCACATTGTCCATCCTGTAATATCAACATGGCAGATTGCTACTCAAACCTTCCTACACCTCGAGACTCTTTTTTTATGATACCTGTGACTCATGAAGATGTAGTTCCTCCATTACAAAACTTAAACCTCCACCTCCTATGACATATATCAGCTAAATAGCCTTATCATCAAAGAAACTCTCAATTATCTTATCGAACCGTTAACTATTCTTATAAACCGTTATTTTCTTGAAGGGGTTTTTCCAGATATATTAAAATTAAGCAGAGTTATACCTATCTTCAAAAAAGGAGATCCAAATTCACCTGATAACTACAGACCTATTTCTATTATATCCATTTTGGAAAAAATAAAAAAGATCATAGTTGAAGAACGTCTGATGAAATTTATGAATGAATATAGTATACTCCTCAAACATCAATATGGCTTCATGAAAAACAGATCTACAACTGATGCAGTAATGGAAATAATACAAAATGCAATAAACAATGAGGAACGTGGCGAACACACCTCTTCAACGTTGTGGGATCTGAGCCAAGCATTCGATTGTGTCAATCACAATCTCCTTATCAAAAAACTTGAATACTATGGAATCTGAGGAACATCTTTTAATTTCTTTCGATCTTACCTCTCTTCAAGGAAACAAGTGGTTTGTGTGAATGGTACTCTATCAGATACAGAAATTATGTCTCATGGCATCCCTCAGGGATCTGTTCTGGGACCTACGTTATTTGTTATCTATATAAATGACATTTTCGATTATCTGCTTCCCAAAATAATGATTTGCTTTGCAGATGATACGAAGATGCTAAATGAAAGTTCTGATGTTGATATTATATTAAAAACCAACTAAGAACTGGAAGAAAAAGCAGAGAAATGGTTCTCACGAAACAAGTTTCAACTAAATAGGAATAAAACCCAAAATATTATTATTTCATCAAATAACCGGTTAACAAGTAAAAACCATGTTGAACTGCTTGGCATAACTATCGACAATTCACTCAAATGGGAAAATTATATTGAAATGTTATGTAATAAATTATCCACCCAACTTTATCAACTTCGTAGGCTGAAGAAAGTTCTGAGCACCAAAACACTAATAAGCTCCTATCATTCACTATTCCACACTCACTTGACATATCGAGTACTCATTTGGGGTAGGTCTTTCCATGCTCTCAGAGCATTTCGTACGCGAAAAAAGGACTCAGGATTATAGCAGGAGTCCCACTCAATGAACATTGCCAACCACTTTTTAAGAAATTTAAAATAATTCCATTGCCTTGTATTTACATCTACCACACACTGCTTCAGATTCACAAGAATAAAAGTGTATATTCTACCCACTCAGACTACCACAATTACACTACCAGAAATGCACAAAAACTAAGACAATCCCATCTAGCATCATTAAGCATCAATGTATTCAAGAGGAGGGTAAAAAAATATCTTTTAAAAAAATGTTTTTATAATTTACAAGATTACATGAACTGTACATATACAGAATGATTTCTAGCTTTTTATGTTTTAGATGTTTTAAATGTTACTTAGTGTTCTACTGTCACAATTGATACTACTGTTTTTTTGATATACACAACTCAGTACTTTGTACCCATCTATTTTCTGACTTGACATTTAATTCTGACAGGACCAAGTGTAGTTGTCACACATACCCGAATATAATAGAAAGAGACATTAATCGGGTACAGTCAAAGTAATTCTCAAGTCCTTCCGGGGTCCCTCAAGGTAGCTAATTGGGTCCCTTATTGTTTATCATCTACATAAATGGTGTAAGAAAAAGTTTCTAGAAAAACAATGACATCAAAATTTTCAAGGAAGTAAGGAACTCAAACGACTGCAGAAACATGCAGGAGGACTTGGACAGGTTTTCAGAATTCTGCGACCAAAATTACCTTTCACTGAACTTGGAAGTGCTACTGTATAAGCTTTGCCAACAAAAACGAAATCAACTGTTAGTATACCATAAATAAAGGCTCTTATAAAATTTCATGAGACAAGGGAGGGTGTAATAATAGACGAAAAACTCAGTTTCACAAGTCATGTAGAAAAAATGGTAAACGAAGCAAACAAAATGATGGCATTCATAATCAGAAATCGCATAGAATTCAAACAAAGTAAAACAATCATTTTCCTATATAATGCTTATGTAAAATACTATATACACACTTCCAATACAATTCCTAATCTAAATGATTACAATCAATAACATATATAGGAGCCCCAAGTCGCACGACTTTTACTCCGCCATTTGGTGTCCTTCCCCCTGGTGGAAGTATTCTGCGGCCCCTCCTACAGAGAAAAACGCATAAATCGTAACTAATGACAAAGAAAAAAAAATGTAAAAAAGCACATCGTGCAACGTACAGAAATCGCGCAAAAAAAATATATATAAAACCCAGCCAAAATGTCACCCGTAAAATTACAGGATCTACCTGGATCTGACCTATATGATAGGTCCAACCTAGTAGGAACTATCGCCCATCTCAAGTACAATCGCTTACACAAATATACGTCACAGACGCTCAAAAGTCGCCCAGCTAGTCATACTCAAAATTTCAGATTTGGGTAGGTTTGCCGGCTCTAGGATCTTACTCTAATAGTATTGCGTGGTATAATGACAATTAAATGTGATTATAATTTTTTAACAAAAAATTAAACCTACGAAATACGGAACTGAAAAGTAAAAATGAATTAGGTATGGCAACGAGTTGGGCGGTGACATTCTGAATTTTTTTTTGAAGTAATCTTCGTTGATTTTTTGTTTGGCGCCGACTAACTAATTTTTTACTTACATTTGGTTAGGAGTTTAGTTATTGAGACTAAGAAGGTTCATTTTTTTTTGACTTTTCAGTTCCGTATTTCGTCGGTTTAATTTTTGTTAAAAAGTTTTTATTTTTCAATTTTTTGTGGCTGGAATCTACTAATTACTAACTGCTTGTTTTTTTATTACTTCCAAAATACTTACTTACCCACCTTACTTCAACTATTACCAGTTAAATAATATGATTATCTACTTTTACTATTTGTTGTAATATAAATGATTTTTGTTGTTCTGGTTAGTTTATTTCATTACTTTGTATATCATTCCATCTCTCATAGAATATAAGGATTGTGATAATGACACTAGCGATCTGTCATTGTCAACTACATATGTGTGCCAATGTTCACAAGTGAAAAATCAATTATCTCCTATTTTTCTACCCGTAAGGGTGGATAATTCCATTCGAAATCCAAATATGATCAACTATGAGGTATACCCTATCTGATAAAAGAAGAATCATCCAAATCGAAGATCCCAGTACAAAGTTATGCCTGATAGAATCGGTTAACGGACCAGAATTCAGAGGGTGAGTGATCAATATCCTTCATTTTGCTACCCTTAGGGGTGGATTTCATTTCTTAAATTCAAATGGGACCAACTTCAAAGTACACCCTATCCACTGAAAAAAGAATTATCGGAATCGGACGCCTCAGTAAAAAGTTATGCGTGGTCATACATAAAAAAAATGTACGCGTCGACTAGAGAACCTCCTCCTTCTTGGTTTGGTCGGTTAAAAATAAGGTGAATTTTTTTTCGAAAATGTTTTGGTAGCATATCTTCAACACCTATCGGAAAAAATGAAACCTAGCTCTCTATGGACCTTTTACTCAATGCTTAGATCGACTCTTAAGATAAAAAACAACATAAATATAGAAGCCTATTCCAAGTTGATAGCGCTATTAAAAAGGAAATCGGATGGCTTTAGAAGTACGAAATCTAAAATTTTGACGGCCAAAAATATTCAAGATTTCCTCGAAACGGCTCCTGACAATCTGTATTTGTTTATGAAGGTAAAATATGCCCATTAATACTATGCTACCATTGTTTCAGTTACTACAAAAAGTTCATGCAACAGGTAATATCCCAAGAGGCTGGCTTACCTCCGTATTTATTCCCCTCCCTAAAAAATCAAAAACCAAGAAATGAGATGAGTTCAGACTGATAAGCTTGATGAGCCAAGTACTTAAGATCCTGCTTAAAATTATACAAACTAGAATCTACCACAAATGTGACGCCGATCAAAGCGTTACCCAATTCGGATTTCGTGAAGGTCTAGGAACAAGGGAAACACTAGCCAGCTTATTGATACTCTTCCAGAAATGCCGAGACATGAGGAAAGAGGTATATGTCTGTTTCATGGACTACGAGAACGCCTTCGACCGAGTTAATCACACCGTCCTTCTGACATTACTACAGGAAAAAGGTTAGACAAACAAGACATCGAGTTTATTAAAAATCTTTATTGGAACCAAGAAGCAACGGTTAGATGTGGACAAACGACATCGGAACCGGTGTGTATAGAAAAGGGAGTACGATAAGGTTGTGTTCTGTCACCAATACTGTTTAATATATACTCTGAGCACGCATATTTAACCAAGCAATAGGCGATGACGAGGATGGAATAAAAATTAACGGCAGGACATTAAACAACATACGTTATGCAGACGACACGGTTATCATTGCAGACAATCCAGAAGCCCTTCAACGCCTAATCAACAAAGTTGTAGAAGTGGGAGATCAATTAGGCATGAAAATTAATGTAACAAAAACAAAAGTAATGGCCATAACAAGATTTCCAAACCCACAACTGAACATAAACATCTACGACACCGCAATAGAGAAAGTAGAGAAATTTAAATATCTTGGCAGCAACATAACGACAAATGTAGACCCTGACGTCGAAGTAAGATCACGTATAGAACAAGCTAGAGCCATATTCCTAAAGATGAAAAACCTATTATGTAACGCAACCCTGAACTTAAACTTAAGATACCGTTTTGTAAAAGCATAGTGCACTCAGTTCTCTTATATGGAGCGGAAGCATGGACATTAAAAGTGGACACCATGAACAGAATCGAGGCGTTTGAAATGTGGATCTTCCGCAGACTACTAAAAATATCATGGACTCAACATATACCTAACGATGAAGTGCTTAGACGTATGGGACGGGAGAGAGAGTTACTTACAACAATAAAGCGAAGAAAGACCGCTTATCTGGGCCACATATACCGTAATAACAAGTATAATATACTGAAATTAATAAGAGAGGGAAAAATCGAAGGAAAACGTGGTCCTGGACGCAGACAACATTCATGGTTAAGAAACATACGCGTCGGACCCGTATGAACACATTTAATTCGTACCACTCAGGACCGCAATAAGTATGCCGAAATTGTCGCCAACCTTCAATAAATGGGGATGGCACCTGCGGAAGAAGAATACTATTTTCCACACTCACAGTAATTTTTATTTTTAGACTGTTCTTATAATTGGCGTGAAACAGGAACTGAGGGATATGAAAATTGAAGATGTTGAGGACACAAGAAAGTCCTTCGTTATTAAAATTCTAAAAACAAAAAACAAAATTCAACGTTCTTTTGTGATCTCTGACCATTTTTATTCTAGAATCAAAAAATATTACACTATACGCAAGACAATACTAAATGAAAATTAACCTTTTTTTTTCAAATATAAATGGAAAATGCACCAAAAAAACCCGTTGGGATAAACAAATTAGGCAGTATACCAAAAGATATTGCGAAATTTCTTAAACTAGAAAATCCTAATCGCTACACAGGACACTGTTTTCGCAGATCTTCGGCAACTATTTTAGTCTCGTTTTTGGTCGATGCTGGCGGGGATCTATTGGATTTGAAGAGACATGGTGGCTGGCAATCGTCTTCAGTAGCAGAAGGATATGTTGACAATTCCTTAAAAAACAAAGAACTCACCTCATCGAGAATATCCTCCGTTATTTTACATAATAGTAATACCACCTCAACAAATGAAAATATTACAATGTCATATGATTCGACACATCGAAATACTTCTAATATATTCAATAATTGTACAGTAACCATAAATAATTATAATGTTCCTAATGTTAATTAAACCAACGTAGTAGTAAATTGAACGAATTATATCCTATATGATCATCAAAGTTGTGAAACATATATCCTCTATAATTTTGTAAAATCGTTCGAAATAAAATTATTCAAAAAATATAAAGATGCAATAATATACAGGGTACCCCATTTGAAGAAATGAAGTACCCTGTCATAACTAGTTTTTAGATATCTTTGTATACGTGAAACGAACAAAAAAAAACGACAACTAAAATAAAAAATCGACGTGTTCAAGCATCATTTACAATACCTAATAATAATGAAAATATTAAAAGTAGTCCAGACTTTTTTGGCGCACTGTATATGGCCATAGGTAAAGTATAGTACGTAATGCGCGTATTTTTCCATTCGTGCGTAATATGCTTTTTACAACACTTGATACGTACCTAATATACTATTAGTCACAGCTGGTATGATATAAACATTGAAGGCTTATTCGAAGTTTATGACAATTGTTGAAAACTTAAAAAAAAATGTTTTTCTAGAAGGTTATGATATGGTTTCTATGACAACAGGTTTGTTTATTATGTGAGTTCATTTCGAATGGATTTTAACCCATAAATCACAAAACTTTTTCGTCACCAAGGTACTGCCAAAATGTGCTGCAAGATCTGACCCAGTTAGTTGATGAACTAGTTAAAAGCTTGTAATAATAATTCAATTTTTAAATGAAGCCACCTTGTTTAGTGACACGTATATCAAGTAAAGTTGCTAGTTTTTAGATTTTTGGCTGCTTGTTATTCTGGGTAGTTACCTTTATTATTCGCGAAAAATGTAAACCTCCAAGGCATGACCTGCTCAAGGATTCGAAACCGTGCCAACGGGCCTAGAATAAGCGCTAAACGATTCAATTCAGTCAGTCAGCTTATGCGCCATCAAACTACTTGATGAAGTCGAATTACGCGGTTCTCGGACCACGTTGTTGATTTGACAACGCCGCCCAGTTTATGTTTCTTGACGATATTTGATTGGCCCAGCATGTGACTTGTGCAGCAGTGAACTCGAATTATCCATCAGTTAGTATGTTGTGTAGTGCGCGGTCGTTAGCCTGCGGAAAGAGCAGCAAGTAAAATTTCTCAAAAAAAAATATTCTAGATCCTATGATCATGAACTGTGGATCGGATATTAGAAAAACTATTTGTTCACCGGTGCTTCAGTGATTTGAATACTTGATTGTGTGGTGTAGAAAGTTGTGTTTTTGTGCTTTGTTTTAAATTTGATGTTCAGAAGAAATGTGAGAAAAATTTGTTCACTGTGGAATTTCGCTTTATTTTAGGATTAACTTGGCATTTTGGAAAAGTGAGTACCAATGTTTTTGTAGTTGACACCAAAAATAACTTTTTTCGTTCACCAAAATTGTTGTAATTAGGAAAAATCGATGTAAATATGGGAAATTTTGAATGAGTTACAACAAATCATTATGAAGTAATAGTACCATTGAATGATGAGAAGGGGATGTAAACATTTCTGAAAACTTTCGAAAGTAAATATGTAAACAAACAAAAGTGTGACCTTGAATGGAACTCTGGGTCACTTTGGATTTGTGGGTATCTTTCATAGATAGCTACTTCCGACCCAATTCCATAAAATGGATATAAGTAGGTATTTTTTGTCCAATAAGATGGCTAAAATGAATCAATGTGTGAACTTGTTTTGTTTTGTTTTTATTCTGTTCCTATCAGACTGGAATTTTTACGAATTTTAACTCCCTATTTACTTAAGTTGGCTGGAGAGAAAATATTTCAAAACAAATTCAAATAAACGGATATTTTGCAAATAAAGATAATCTTTATAATACCTACATGTGTATTGAAAATTTGCATTTGAGGAAAATTTTAGCTTTTCACTTTTCCATTTTTCTCCAATTTCCAAGTTTAATTTTTCATTAAAAATTTAAAAGTAGGAAACTACAAAATCTCCCAAATATGAAAAAAAATACCTAGGTAAGTAGGTAACTATGAATAGATAAAAAATAAATGAACAAAATTTGTTCCAACCTCGCATTACAGTGAGGTCCATAAGTAACGGATAAATTCATTTTCTACATAATTTACAATTTATGATTAAAATTCTGAAACACCTCCATTTTTAATTCTAAAATGACATTTTAAGCATAATTTTATACATCCCCTTCAACCCCCTTGGAGTGACAGCAAATAGAACTAGGGTGCGTGTGATAGCTAGTTTGAAAAGGTTTACAGGTAATTCTCTATCCAGCAATATAATTGACAATAATGGAGGTGTTGCTAAAATTCTTCTAAAACATTTTGTATCGTTTCCTGGGTGATTTGATTAATTTATTGCCTTATTCTGTCTTTTAAACCATCGACGTTATTTGGTCTGTTGTAGTATTTAGATTTTAAATAACCCCATAAGGTAAATATCTAGTTACATCACACATGCACTCCGAATATGGGGAAAACACTTTTCTTACGTGTTTTTGCCTCCTGAACACGAATCCGTAAGAAAAATGCGGCGGTCTGATACCGTTCCCGAGTTACAGCACTTAAAAAAAAATTCAAGCACCGTTTTCTCGCCCAAATCCTCATGCTATTTCTTTTACCAGCATAAACAATACACCCTAAATCACTTATTTTCGGCACAACTTTGCACAAAATATCGTCGTTTTTATCGAAAAAGATCCTCTTTCTTACACAGTTGATTCATTTATTAACAACATGAAAAATTAAAAAAGTTAATAAATGTCTTCTGTCAAAGGAATGAGAATTGTTCATTTGCAACTGTGTAAGAAGGAGGATTCTTTCGATAAAAACGACGATATTTTGTGCAAGTTGTGCCGAAAATAAGTGATTTAGGGTGTATTGTTTATGCTGGTAAAAAGAAGGAGGCATTTTGAGTGAGTTTTGTGCGAGAAAACGGTGCTTGAAATTGAGGTTAGTTTATTTCGGAAAAAGCGATGTTACTCTGAAACGGTATGAGACCGCCGCATTTTTCTTCCGGATTCGTGTTCAGGAGACAAAAACACGTAAGAAAAGTGTTTTCCCCATATACGGAGTGCATGTGTGATGTAACTAGATATTTACCCCCCATAAAGATATTCAAGCGGGGTCAAATCAGGAGAACGGGCAGGCCACTCAATTTCACATCGTCTACCGATCCACCGGAGGATCCACCTATTAGGAAAAACTTGATTGAGCTCCGTCTTGATGATAGCAAATATTTCTATCAATTTTATTAGGGTTGTCATCATCTGGGAAAAGTATTCTTCATTCTGGAACTAAACATTTTTGCAAGAAATCCAAGTAACGCAGGCCAGTTAATGTGTCATCAAAGAAATACGGTCCGATAATTTGAGAATTTATAATTCCAGCCCAAACGTTCTGTACTCCAGTATCTCGTCCAGTATCTACCTGTTTGTTGACTGTTCCATTTGAAATTAATGTTGCTTCATCAGAAAAAAAAAGGTTTTTTTATAAATAACGGATACTTAGTCTTGGCATCTATTTGTCATGATTTCGCAAAATTCCTGTCGGCGATCAGGGTCATCCTCGTTATGTTCTTGAACCAAATAATTTTATATGGGTGGTATTTTTCTTTTTTTAGAAGAACGCAATATAGATGTTTTACTAACATCATTAACGGCGGAACTTGTAGGTTTATGTGGATTATCCTGAATATCTAACAATACCTATATTCAATTTCCATGCGTTTCCTACCAGATTAAGGAATATCTTTGACATTTCCAAATTAACGAAATTTGTTTTCTATTTTACCAACCGATGACTGAGAAATGCGACGGTCAGGATACTTAGTAATGAATATTTCGCATACCATCTTCTGTGTTCTTGTTTTATTACCACATCCTACTTAATAATATCAAAATTTCAATTATTTTGGTATCCCAAAGACTCCTTGTTAAAATAATGATTAACTTGACAATCAGCGATAAATAACTAGAATGATAAGTTTGCACATATGTAAAAAATAATGAAATTTACATTTTTCTGATAAGTAAAAAGAAACCACCACCTGCGTATCAGAAAAAACGATACATTTAAATTGAATATTTATGACACAAAATCGAGTCAGATTTGACAGATTTTTTGCACCTAGGCATAGTATAGAATACATTTCATTTTTTCATTGTAAACGGAACCGAAATATTAATTACCCAGTCTCTTTCAGTAATATTTCTGCCGAGGGGGTGATCCTCGGGGTGGCCACTCATCAGAAAATATACTTGTTGAATCTTTTGAGGATTTTTTATTTTCAACGTATTAGAACGTGAATCGAAGTGGGTTTTGAAATGTCTGTTGACATTAGAGAGAACCCATTTTTTAACCGACGAAACCAAAAAGAAGGAGGTTCTCTATTCGACCCGTATATTTTTTTTTCCATCATATTTTTTTATGTATGATCACGCATAACTTTTTACTGAGGCGTCCGATTCCGATAATTCTTTTGTCAGTGGATAGGGTGTACTTCGAATTTGGTCCCATTTGAATATGAAAGATGAAATCCACCCCTAAGGGTAGCGAAATGAAGGATATTGATCACTCACCCTCTGAATTCTATCAGACATAACTTTGTACTGGGTTCTTCGATTTGGATGATTCTTTTTTTAATAGATAGGGTATACCTTATATTTGTATTTCGAAAGGAATTAGCCACCCTTACGGGTAGAAAAATAGGGGATAATTGATTTTTCACTAGTGAACATTGGCACACACATACGTAGTTGACAATGACAGATCGCTACTGACATTATTCTTGTTCCACATCCGTCAAAGTCAGTATATTTTATGAGAGGATGGAATGATATACAAAGTAATGAAATAAACTAACCAGAACAACGAAAATAATTTATATTACAACAAATAGTAAAAGTAGATAATCATATTATTTAACTGGTAATAGTTGAAGTAAGGTGGGTAAGTAAGTATTTTGGAAGTAATCAAAAAACAAGTGGGTAGTAATTGGTAGATTTTAGCCACAAAAAATTGAAAAATAAAATCTTTTTAACAAAAAATTAAACCGACAAAATACGGAACTGAAAAGTAAAAATAAAACTTTTAAAAATTAAACCGACGAAAAAATCAACTGAAAAGCGAAAAATAAAATAAACATTCTTAGTCTAAATGATAATTGAGCTCCTAAACTAATGTAAGTAACTGATTTTGAGTCGGCGCCAAACAAACTAGCAATTGAATTAGGTGAAGCGTAAAATGATGGCAGCGAGATGCACCGCTGCGTTTTGATGACTTCTTTCATAGATAATGATCTTCGATAATTGTTTGTTTGGCGCCGACTCAAAATCAGTTACTTACATTAGTTTAGGAGCTCAATTATCATTTAGACTAAGAAGGTTTATTTTATTTTTTGCTTTTCAGTTGATTTTTTCGTCGGTTTAATTTTTTGTTAAAAAGTTTTTTTTTCAGTACAGGAGTATGCATTCGAATCAAAACCGCACAAAGGGCATTCAATTAAAACGCAATTTTGCTTCACTTCTACTGCGAACTTTTCGAGGGGGAAACAACTACCCAAAATATGTACACCATAATAAAATATCTGATAATGAACAATATATAAAATAAATTAAAAAAAGCACTAGGTAATGAAATATTTAAAATATATTTAAGATAATGATAGTATTTAATGTACTGAAAATTTATTTAAATAATTAAAGTATAGTGAAGCTAATTAAAGTACAAGAGATGTATCGAAAATAATTAAAATATAGTATTGAAAATGCTGGAAATGTACTTAGGTTTGAAATGTGATGAAAATAAATGGAACATAGTAAATATATATTTGGGGTAACTAAGATAATAAAAACGTGATGGAACTATTGAAGTAAAGGAATCAACGATTTTGCTATAATTTATCCCGTGTTTTTACAAAAGTACCTAAAGTGTATATCTGTTGGTGAGAAATTAAAATGAAAGTTTTCAAGTTTTTGGGACATATTCTTATATTTCATTGAAAAATCCTTCATTCGAGGATCAGGGAAAATAACAGAAAAATGAAAAGTATTCCAAAATAAATAGTGATTAATAAATAAAATTAATAATATAATGAATAAAGGTTTAAATGTCAAACTAAAAACGAAAAGTATGCTGATAAAACATCAGATCAACTCTGGGAATAATCTACCAGAAAAAATAACTGCTGTTTTTGCGGTCCAGTTTACTTATGCCTACACTGAAAAAACCGAGGAAAAAACAGTTACTTAATTCATAGTTAACTGAATTCATTAACAACTAATAAATTATTTAATCGAATAATTTTTAACAATAATTTATAACGAATAACATGGAAAAAGCAAAACGAAAATGTTTATCTGATAATATGACTTATCACTTTAAATAAACTTAAAATTAGTAAAATTGGTAATATCACCCAACAAATGATTTTATTAGGAATAAATGTATATCGTTAAGTACTTAATTATAAACATATCGACCTCAAACAAACTATGTATTTATTTTTTACAAGCTGACCCGTCAGACGTCCTGTCCAAATGTCTATATTCCCATAAAAAAAATCCTGAAAACTCTCGTCCGCATAGAATTTCCTTTTCCTGTTGTTTTGGGTTGCTTCATGTATGTTATGCCTTTGACTCTGCCCGCTTCCCGTTTTCCTGCTATCCCGTTTTCCGTTATCCTTTTTTCCGTTCGTTATCCCATTTTCCCGAAAAAAATTAGCCAAGTCGGTCCAACCGTTCTCAAGTTATGAGCTTACCAACACAGACATTTAATTTTATTATATATTATATTTTCCTGAAAACTTTTCCAGCACAAAGACATTTCCAATAATTTTCCTAAAAATCCGTTCTTTTCTAAATCGGTCCGGCAGTTGTTTTTATAAAATAAAAAAACAATGTTCTTAAACTTCTGCTTGGTAGGAGACAGTCTAACCACTGAGCTATTTCCTTTTTGGTTATAAATGACTCGATAGTCTTTTTCTTCGCCTAATTTCTTATATACCCAAATTTTCCATTTTCCGAGCAACTTTCCTGATTTTTTTTCGGTATTAACCATCCTGGAGCTATATACAAACTTTATTTTTTTTAGCCAGCTGTTCTCACGTTTTGCGCTTAGAAAGAATCGAGATTAATTTTTTAGAAGATTATATATTCCTGAAAACTTTTCCAGGACAAATTAATTTACAATCACTTTTCTAAAAAACGTGGGGCGCATGCAATAGATACTAGTAAAGAGTGTAGGAAGTATCTGTCGTTGAGAAAACTCACACAACACGTCATATCATTTGCAGGGCAATAAAATTGTTAGTGACTTAGGTGAACTATCCATGCTTCAATTATTAATTGCATGTGCCCCACGTTTTTCGTTTAACAGCCTCCAACTATTTTCATATCTATTGAAAATTCACAATCACATATTTTCAGGAAAATCTCTATGGGGTTAGGAATCTGCATGGGGATAATAATAATAATAATAACATAGTCTTTATTTCATGGAATATTTCATATTTTTATACATAGTCAGAATACATAAACCAAAAATGAAATAGGCGTCAAAAAAACAAGATCACATTTAACCATGTGAGTAGGATTAGAGCTATGTGAATGTATGTAGGGAATATTCGTCAAGAGAGTAAGGTTCAAGGTCGATAAGTAATTTCTTTACTCCCTTTCTGAATTTACTGATGCTATTCAGACTTTTTATATTGTTTGGTAGTTTATTAAAGAATTTTTTAGAGGCATATGATGGATGCTTTTCTGATAGTACTAATCTGTGTACCGGAAAATCCACATTTATATTTCGTGTTGGATATTTATGACTGTGCCTATGTTCAGTAACATTTGTGTCCTTGAACAAATACTGAACACATTCATATATATATACAAAGCATAAATTGTCATTGTGTTACTTCTTTTGAAAACACCTCTGCATGTTTCCCGAAATTTCATTTTAAACATAGCTCTAATCACTCTTTCTTGAATACAGAAAAGGTCATTAATGTTACTTTGACATCCCCAGAATATTATTCCAAATTTAGCACAGGATTCAAAATTTGCATGGTATATAATTTTTAATGATTTTTCGTTAAGGTATTTGCTTATGACTCTAATGCTATAGCATATCTGGTTCAGTTTTGCTCCTAAGCTTAAAATATGGACGCTCCAAAGTAAATGTTCCTCTATGAAGACTCCCAGAAATTTGGTATTATTCTGAATTTTGATTTTATTGTTGAGTAAGTTTATATTTTCTGGAGTTTCAATTCTCTGTTGTTTGGTTCTAAATAATATAGCGTTGGTTTTCTCGACATTTAGTATCAATTTATTTTTTGTAAACCATTCATAAATGTTTCTCGAGATGTCCTGAGTTTTTCGTATTAGGTCTGGATAGTCCGGACTTGAAACTATCAAATTAGTGTCATCTACATAATTAGTTAGGTGTGCATGACTGTCATTTAAGATATCCAAAATATCATTCATGAAAATGATGAAAAGTACTGGTCCTGTAATGCTACCTTGGTATGTTGTAAGTTAGATTTGGTTGCATGTCCATCAGTTATAATTTTTACTCTTTGTTGACGATGTTTCAAATAGGATTCAAACCAATCTAAAGCATTTCCTCTCATACCATATTTTTCGAGTTTAATCAGTAGGTAGTCATGATTCAAACAGTCATATGCTTTAGAGAGGTCTAGGAAAATACCCAGCACGATTTCATTATTTTCGAATGATTCAAGGATTTTTTCAGCGAACTGTGTGATTGCTGTTTCTACGGATCTGCCTTTTATATATCCATGTTGACTTGTATTGAAAAACTTATGACGGTTCATATGATCCATTAGACGATCACACATAGCCATTTCGAAGAGCTTAGAGAATGATGGTAGGACACTAATTGGACGATAATTTTCGAATTGTTCACAATCCCCTTTTTTATGGATCGGAGTTATTAATGCAATTTTAAGTTGTTCTGGGAATACTCCATATTGGAGTGAGTTGTTCATTATATAACATAGTAAGCTTGCTATTGATCCTACACATAATTTTACCACACAAGTAGGGATGTCATCATCACCACATGTGTGCTTATTTTTTAGTCTATTTCCTAAATCCTTAATTTCATTTATTGATACTGGTTTGATGAACATCGATTGTGAGCTACTTGGGCTATTACAACTGAATTGTTTAGCTTCTAAATTTTCTAACAAACTAGGAATTATATTTAGAAGGAAGACCTATTTGCAACATTGCTTGGTTCACCATTGAAAGCCGAATCTGTGAGATTTTGCTTTCCTACAATTTCATTGTGAATACTCCACATAGTTTTCATTTTGTTATCTGAGTTAGTAATTTTATATTCATAGTTTTCTTTTCTTTTCCGAATTAACAATTCATTGTAATTTTTTTTCATATCATTATATACATATTTAAGTTCTGGGCGGTTGTTTGATATAACTAACCAGACATTTAATTCATTTCTACACTCTTCTATTTCAGGATCTTTCCGATATAAATCTAGGATAAATTATCTTATACTTGATATATGAAAAAAAATATTTACATAACTATTTTAGACTTTTTAGTCCGTTTTATGAACATGATATAAAAAAAAATCTAAATAATTATTCACTTCATTCAACTCTGTGTCGCTCATGGTCCCTATGAATTTTCCCTCCTGGGAATCCGGATTATTTGGGAGTGTTCTTCTGTCTATTTTCGGGTTTTTTATATGTTCTTCTTGCCTACTTTCTGGAGCTTTAAATTTTTCTTCATCTTTTCCTTTTTGATTTCCATTGGTTACTGGATTTTTTTCGTTGGTTTTCTCCTTTGGTTTGTTTATCACGCATGTTCAGATTTCCATCTGTTTTTTGGGATTTTTCCTATTTCTTTTTGGTTTTTTGTGTAAGTATATTATATACTTTATTCTTAGCCGGTATGTTCTCAATTTCAAATTTTTGTTGCAGAATTTTGGAAAGTGTGGAGAACAGGATTTTTTTTTTCGAATAAAGGTTTTCTGGCGGTATCTGCTAAAGCCAATTGCCCACGTGTTGCATACAACATTTTTTAGATTTCCAAATAAACCGAACATAAATGCTACACATATGTCCTTGCATACATTGTGTAAGGAAGTTGTGCAAAAATCTAGCAAGCGATTGTTCATTAATGACACATTCTTCAGATACTTGTCAAATATTAGTGATAACTCTTCATGAAATAACCATTCCAAAAGAATATTTCGAAGAAAACGTGTGCTGTCACTACATAATTTCAAATATTCTATAGTTCATTGCGTCTCCTGAAACGTTTTTTATGTTAATTATAAATTTTATGAATAAACTAAAATATTCGGATAAAGTGTTGCCATCACAACTTTGCCGACCTAGTCCGGTAAAGTGGTATTTTGCGGACTATTTTGAGTATCCAAAGTAGACATTTTGTGGAACGTGTACAAAAAAAGAATTGTAGACTGAACTGCATCCCAAATATTTTAAATATATTCGAGGACTGAAAAGGTTATTGTAATATTTGAACTGTTACGAAATACTGGGAATGATATTTTGATAATGAAAACAATATTAAAACTATAAGTATTTCTTGAAAATACTGACAAATATTGAAATATTTTAAATATATTGTAGATATTTTAATAGTGATAATAATCTTTTAAGTATGGAGTGGATATTTTTGGAATAAAAGTAATATTTAAAGTATGAAATGGTATTTGTTGATACTGAATTACTGATTTTGGTACTGAAAGTCGTAGGTATTCAAATATTTAATTTTCTGTATGTACATATATTTAAAGAGTGGTTTCCTCCTCGGAACTTTTCAATTTTTCTTGAACATTCAAATTTGGTATAGTATTTCTAATGCCAATTGGACCGACATAAAAAGTTTCGAGAAGGAATTCTCTTCCACACGACTGAACTTTTTTATGATTGTACCAGCAACGCTTTGAACTGGTAGTATATACATTTCCCATTTGCCGGGCAGTGCATATGAACACTCCCCGTAGTGTTCCAATTTTTATTGCCGTTCCAATTTGAATTAGAATAACTATATCATCATCTGTCAAACATTTTGAAACCTTCATTTGAAAGGACTTCACAATATTTTCTATGTATCGGACTATTTCGAGGACTATTTCTACTTTATTTTTATCCTGAAGTATTGAACGAGTGGTGGATACTGAGGTTGATACATAATCTTATAATTTGTGTTTTTCATTTCTATCATCATTGTTTACCGAGTCGTTTTCTGCTTGTGATAATTCCATTCGATGGTTTATTTTTACTTTATTCTTTTCTTCAAAAAACACTTGGCATAATTCAGCTACTCTACTTAAGAGTATTCTGTGACACTCCACAATTTTGAATATTGAGACGTTTTTGGAATAGATTCCAAAAAAGGTTTTCCTTTCTGGTCCGTCTTAGCGAAACTCTCCAACTTTACGAAATCCTCCTCGCTGAACAATGACCAAAAAAAGTTATCAAAGTTATAAATATTTTTTGAAGGAAAGAGTAAGTTTTAATTCATCAATAACTTACTCCCGAACTTGACTATTCAAATGGTGGTATGAATAATAGCTTGTTTTTCACCTTTTGGCACTTTCCGAGTTAATTGCATACTTCTCAGTGGTTCGGAACACTCAATTTTGGAGAGTCGCATTTGGTCGCTTTATTCTCTTTTTATCTTAATTAAAACATCCGATTATACGAGTACGAACAGATATTCCATCATTTTCCTAATGGGAGCCTCAATTTTGTTATTTTCTCATGTTTCACCATCCTCGTGATAATTCAGAATAGCATGACCTCGTCGATGACTAAACAAATAAATAAACCAGGTTACTGAATTCGAACCATATTCATGATTTACAATTCCAATTTAAATCTAGAGGTACCTACCTATTTTTTTTACAATGGAGAGATGAAAGATAAGAAGCAGGCGCCAATTTGATGTGCGTACATACTTTTGAGAGATTTCATAAATAAGAATGATTTTCCGCGTAATGACATAGAACAGCGTCGACGATAACCACGTGTTTTTGGGTGTCGACATTCAGGCGATTAGGGGAAATTGGGACAGTGGTTTAGGTACCAGTGGCGTCTCCAAAACAACTATGAGAAGGTTTTTTTTATGTGAAACTGAAACCCTTTGAAGTTAGCAAGGCCACTCAAGGAAAAAATGATGAAATAAATTTTAATATTGATTGATTTGATCGATTGAAAAACTTTTATTTGCCACAGGAGGTAGATGTGTTAACTACAGGGCGTTCCTGAAAATAGTTCGTATCTTTCACGTATACATATATCGAAAAAAAAACTTTAATTTTCATGAGTATTAAGTGAAATCTCCAACAGCTGGCAACACCGCAAGGGTGATTGTTCGCGGTAGACGGTACGCGATGATAACCTTTCACGTTTGATGTTTGTTGAAAACATAGTTTAATCTTTAATTTACCTATTTTTCCGGACGAATTTCGTCGTATTTGGTAATTAGCCTTGTCATTAACTTTATAAGGTTTATTGACATGTGTTAGTTCTTTTTAACAGACGAAAAAAAAAGGAGGAGGTTCTCTAGTCGACGCGTATATTTTTTTTATGTTTGATCACGCATAACTTTCCACAGAGTAGTTCGATTTTGATGAATATTTTTTCATTGGATAGGGTGTACTTCGAAGTTGGTTCCATTTCACAGAAAAATGTCACTCTCAAGGGTAGAAAAATATTTATCGTTCATCCACTGAATTTTTACCCGTTAACCAATTCTACCTCTCATAACTTTGTACTGGGTTATCCGATTGAGATTTTTTTTTTGTTGGATAGGGTTTACTTCAAAGTTGGTCATTATTTTTTATTTGAAAAAGAAAAATTTACCCCTAAAGGTAGAAAAATAGGGGATTCATAATTTTTCATCTGTGAACCGAATGAAACTTGGCACACATATATGTACTTCTGATGACACTACTACATAATGGATACCTGGAGTCAATTGAGAAGGTAGTTATTAGTGGATTTTAGCAATAAAAAAGTAGAAAATAAAAACTTTTTATTAAAAAATTAAACCGACGAAAAAATAAACTGAAAATTAAAAAAAACCTCCTTAGTCTTAATAATAACTGAGCTCCTAACTAATGCTCCTAACTAATTTTGACTCGGCGTCAAACAAAAAATCAACGAAGATCATTGTATTACTTTGAAGAAATAATCAAAACGCCGCCGTGCATCGCTTTACGCTTTACCTAATGCAATTGCTAGTTGGTTTGGTTTGCTAGTTAGTTACTCACATTAGTTAGGAGCTCAGTTATTATTAAGTCTAAAGGTTTATTTAATTTTTTGCTTTTCAGTTTTTATTTTTTCGTCGGTTTAATTTTATGTTAAAAAGTTTTTTATATGGAATAGTTTCTCTTGTAGAGTGTGTTAAATGAAAACATGAATGCTCCTAGAGTATGGAGCCATGTAAAAGAGCCACAAACCGTGGTTACTGTTAGACAATATCCAAAATGTTGTCTTATGCATCGAGTGTACGATCACAGCCACGACACTTTGGGTATTTGGCTTTTTGGATACAGTTCAATACACAAACGATTCTGTCGTAATATAAACATTACCTGCCCAGTCGAAGAATAAGACATCGCCCATTTTGGAAAATATGATTTTTTTCAACAATTCTCAACTTTTTTCTTACGGCCCTGCAAATTATGCCATCCTTCCAAACTAAAAAAGAAGGCTGTCTGCAATTCTCTTCTCACCCAAAATGTATTACTATATGCATCAGATTACAATTACGCGATCATTTGTTTCCCCCGTCCTACCTAATTTGAGAATAAGAGCGAACTGATTGGGAACACAGAACGGCTGCAATCCACAAGAAAAAAACTTTGCGATTGCTCACATTCTGTGTTAGAAAAGATCGTTTATATAACCTCCTAATAAAACCGCGGTTGTTTTCACACCCCTTTAACGTCAAACTATCAGAAAGTATCGTGTTCATTTTCAATGGACTCAAAGATAATTTCAAAATTTACAAAAACATTTGTGTATGAAGTACAATCAGCCGCATCCTGGTCTCTTTTATCCTGGTGGAAAACAGTTCTGCTTATTATTTGGACACGAGGGAGAAACAACTCTTTAAATAAGTACATTTTATCGAATAAACCATTTTTCTGAATAACAAGACAGCACTGACAACCACTGTCTTGTCTATTAGATATTGAATGTTTTTATTTTTAAACGGTTTTATTTAGCTGGTCTTGTTTGTCTTGTGTGGGTCAAATCTAGTAATAGAAATTTTACCCCCTTCCTGTTGACCGATTGAGCTGAAATTCGGTTCACCCCTTTAGTTCTGATGACAATACAATTATGTGTATTCAGTATCATTGTTAATCCAAGATGGCCGCCGCCACAAAATGGCGGATTACATATTTGATTACAACCCCCCCAATATGAATATCAAATGAAAGGGCTTGACTAGTAGAATACAGTACACCATGAAAAATTCCAAATCCAAGATGGCGACCGAAACAAAATGGCGGATCATAGAGTTTAGACAGTCAATACAACCCCCCCAATATGGATATCAAATAAAGGGCTAAACCAGTAGAATACAGTAACCATGAAAAAATTCCAAATCCAAGATGGCATCTGAAACAAAATGGTGGATCATAGAGTTTAGACAGTCAGTACATTAAAACAAAAAAAAATTAGTAGCTAACTTTTTTACAACTGAGAATACTAAATTTTTTTCGACATCAGTTTCAGTTCGACCAGTGTAAATGTTGAAATCCCAGCAATATCCAGTTTGGTCGGCCAACACCCATACTTTATACCTCGCTTTATACCCTCTTTTTACTGTTTTTTTTGGCAAATATTGTTTGAGTGTTGACCGTCCTTTGAATTTTATCATCGATTCATCGATCGCAACATTTTGGTGGAGATTCAAGCACATCTGAAAATTTGTTTTCAACATATCCATTGTTTCAAATTTCATATCAAGGTCTAAAGGTCCCATTTTTAGTTTTTCGGAACTCTGAAATTTTTATTCAAAACTATTTTACTATCTATATCTATTTTCACTTCTATAGTAATTCCGTTTTCCGCGCATCATAAAGACGCCATGATTAAATCATAAACATTGTTTTATGAAAAGTGAATGGTAATAATTGATTTTATCGGTCGTTTTTATTAGGTTCAATAAATTGTTCCTCATATTTCATTAACCACACTGCTAACATTTCATGGTTCATTTGCCGATTTATTCGAATATTAGTTTTATCTTGATAACAAATAGCAATTACTTTCGCCTTTTTCCACTCACTTCAATTTTTTTTACAATTGTTTCAACCTGGAACTATTATTTTTAATGGCTTTTTTTTAACCGACGAAAAAACGTATACCTACCTATCTTTTTACACAGTAGTCCGATTTTCACGATTCTTTTTTTATCCTTGAAGTTGGTCCCATTTAAAATTGAAAAAATAAATCCACCCACTGATTTATTATTTAATTAATAATAATGGCTCTTCTGCCGAACTCAAAACGTAACAATATTTCATCGTATTTGTGTGGTGTCGATGCTATCGAATAAAAAGATTGTGCGAATTCCAGGCATTGATAATTCCGACTTATTCATCAATAACTGATATTATAGATATTGCAGCTGTTTTCGATTCGAAGAAAAGGTATAAGTAAGTGCATCATCAGAAATTTGATAAGAAAATGATAACCGTTGTAAGCATGTAGCCATATTTACATTAAACTGAAATCACGGATCGCGCTATAATAATAATTTCAATAGACCTTTTCATTCTAGATTTTTTTTGTGTGCAACTTCCGCCATGTTTTTTAATGTAGGAACAAAAACGTTTTCAATTATTAATCCACGATCAATTCTATAGTATTAATGTTTTATACTTAGAATAAAATAATAATACAATCAAATTATTAAAAATATATATTGTTATCAGTAAAAAAAGGAACAGAAAAACGCTGTTGTTATGGGATATGTCGCAGCGATACATTAGTAAAACATTTTCGGATAACTTATATTATTTTATTAGTTTTCCGAAGTCTAGACTCGAATATCGTCAAAAACTAATTAAAACAACGAAACAAAAATATCTAAAAAGTTGTCCTAAGTGTGCTAAATCTGATTTTTGGTTAAAAGATGTGGACGAGGTGATGGTGGTCGATTCCAACTGATTGATCATGTTAATGAAGATACATACAGTGCGGCTTTTTATATTTCTCCCTCTGTTACTTTTTGAACGGTTCAACGTAGAACAATGGAACAATTGTATGATATCATTGATACTACTTTTTGAAATAAAAGACATTGTGATTGCCCGATAGATGGCGCGGGGCACATCAACTTCAAAATTGTAAATGGCATGTGGCACATCGTTGGAAATATAGTTCATCTCTTTCCAAGCATCTAATTGTTTTTATCATCTCGTTGATTTGTTATTTCCCAATGTGCATTTGAAATGTCAATCATAAGTGCGGATCTGAATGGTACCTTTATCTCGATAACTTTTGAACAGTTTCATATGAAACAATGGAACAACAAATATTTTGAATGGTATTACCGATCCTACTTTTTGAGAGAAAAAAACATTACAATTACTCGACAGAGGGCGCTGGGGGCATAACAACTTGAAAATTTCGAAAGGCATAGAGTTGCACACCGTCGTAAAGGTAATTCAATTATAGTTTCAACCATGGTTGTTCTACGGAATCACAATTGCGATGAGTAACACTGAATACGGTCAATAGAGGAAGATTCATTACTTGAATGATTTTTCATTTTCGAATTCGTTTCAAAGCTTAATTAGGTGGAAATTTTGAATCCAAATAGTAATCCAATGTTTTTAATTGATGCGGCTGATATGCGAGGAAAATCAATATTGAAGTAAACAAAAGACACTGAATTCACTAAATCATTTTCACTAAACTGGGTTTACAAAACCACGACACGTGTTTCGCTATACAATAGCCTTTTATTGCCTTCTCAAGAGATTATACCCAAATAATACCCAACTGATTTATTTTTAATGACCATAATTATAAAGGGTATCATTTATCGGATTTAGTAAACTGATATCAAGCAGTAACCTAGAAATGCTCATTATGAAATTGGATTATTTTGTCGATGTTCAAGAATTTCTAATGTAACAATGATTATATCATTACTTACCTGCTCTTTATAATATAATAATTTTTAAAGAAAAATTCCCTGATCATCCAATAATAAAGACGGAAGATTCGGTAATTACCAAAGGCATATTGTGAAAAAACGTATGAACGAAATAAAAAAAAAGATGGTTGGAAAGGAAATTGAATTGTCTTTTCAACGATGAGCCACATAACCCCCCAAGCTACGTTCTACGTCGAACCATTCAAAGTTTAACGGGGGGGGGGGGGCTATAAAAAGCCGCACTTATGCTTGACATTTCAAATGGACATTGTAAGAAATCAAATCAACGAAATGATAAAAACAATTGGATGGCTGGAAAGAGAATTGAACTTTCTTTTCAACGATGTGCCACATGTTATTTAAAATTTGGAAGTGGATGTGCCCCCCGCGCCATCTATCGGGCAATAACAATGTCTTTTATTTCAAAAAGTATGTTTTAAAAGTGATATTGTCGCGCCTTACTTTGGGAGACCCTGTGAACCCCTGGCCCCCTAACTGTTCAGGGTGCCCACTAATTATCTTCCTTGGCTTGCTTGCGAGAGGTTAAAACATTTTACTTCTGTCATTGTGACCATCCTGGTATAGCGAAATAAAAAAGGGAAGTGAAAACCATTATGGTTTATTAAAAATATCAGAAGACAAAAAATAACATAATACAAAACTACTAGTGAAATAAAAACTATTGTGGTTTATAAAAATTATAAGAGAACAAATATAGCATAATGGTGAATACAAAAATGCTAAGTGAACAATTACCAATGGGATATGTACCAAAGAGTAAATAAAAGTAACACTTACATAATTATAAAAATCAAGGGAAGGAGATGTGTCATCCTGGACAGGCAGCATAAATAGGCACATTAAAAAAACCGAGTCAAAAACAATAATTCCAATTTATATTGAAAATATCGTTGAGTCATGATTTATTGCGCTGCCTATTGCAGAATCAGTGTTCTTGCCATTCAGTACTCAGGAATTGAATTGAAATCCGATATCAGGTTAATGAACGGCGATGGACTTTAAATATGCAGGAAATACTCCATTTCAATAAATGTGATAGTGAATGATGAATTACTAATAAATAAATAAACTATGGAATTTTCAACTCTGCGCTTAATTATGTTTAAATTTTATCTTCAGGTCTGGTAAATTAATTCTGAATTTTGAAAAAGAAATGATTGCTTTATTTCTATCGGGTAATATTTTTCATACTTGACAATATACAATTTTTTTTCCTTGTTTTACGTCGAACCGTTCAAAAGTTATGAGGCGGGGGGCATAAAAAACCGCAAAGTCACATATCAACGAAATGAAGAAGAAAATATATGGAATGTTCAGTAGTGATATGGGCCTGTAGTTAGCTGCATCACTTTTATAACCGGATTTATGAATGCGGATAATTTTTTTTGGAAAACACCTGTGTTTAGGGATTTGTAGATTATGTAAAGCGGTTGCACAAGGCTCTCACTGCAGTTTTTCAGGAGATTAACTTGACGAGACCCTTTGTTAATGTCCAGTTAAAAAAAATAAAGAGAGGCTGGTATGGACTTTTTTTTTATTGCCAAGGAATGACCAGAAGTGTTTAGGGTTGGTGTTTATGTTATTTTCGGTGTGACTTATGTAAGCCTTATAATTATTGTCTATGTTACATTTAACAGATTTGCGTAGTGATGAGAAAAGTTCATAATGGCCAAGATTGTTAAAAAAATTCCAGTTGACGCGATGTTTCTCTTTTTGACTTATTAGTTTTTTTGTAAGAGCCGAGAACCATATGGGGTACTTGGGTTTGATGATTGTTTTTGTTGGTTCGTGAAACCGAATTACTGTGTCGAGAGACCCGTATAGTTCGCTCACACATGTATTGTCATCAGGGCTTGAAAGAGCTTCTTTCCAATTAATATTTTGAAGTTCATCATTAATTATTCTATAGTATTATGTATATGATCCCGATTTTGCATTTGTGTATATCCATCTCTACTCAAATACGTTGAACGTCCTATTATTAAAATGGAGCTGAAAAATGATTGGAGAGTCCATGATTTTATATTGTGAGGGTTTCCATAATCAGTTTGATATTTTCCACATCCATTATTTAGTAATATCATTCTCTTCATTACTCCAGAAAGATTTCACGAAATGTCTATAATAAAAACGTTTACTAGTTGAGTTTATTTCGCACTGTGTGGTATTTAAGTATGGATAATCCGGATAAGCCGACCACTCTTGAAAAGATGCACAAGTGCACCGTCAAAATAAGATAAACAAAGAGACGCGTGGCAAAGTGAGAGGACGTTATTCTATGGCTACCATCTAGGAAGAGGTTGTGGCAAAATCGATAGGACCAGCCGAGAGTATTTCGCTTACAGGGCTGCTGCTGTTGCGTTTTATGATCCTCATAAGAATATATATAACGTTTTTACCATATTCATATTGAAATAATAAGTAAAATAAGTATACCTTGCGTTTTTTTATATGAAACAAATATATAGACTAATTTACGCTTGTGTTCATCAATAAACCTCAACGTAATAAATTGAAACTCAAAACATTTCATCTTATTGATTGTATTAAAATATGAATATGTCATCAGAATTCACTAACAATTTCCTGAATGGATTCCCAGAGAACTAATTTTAACCTGAAGTTGTACAAATTTACATTTTCAAAACTTTAATCTCTCATGATTATCGAGAATGAAATTGGGTTATTGATGAGCCATCATTCGGTCAGTCGAAAACCACTTGATTTACAATAAGCGATTTATTCTGATTAAATCAAAGAATAAAAAGGTTTTAAAAGTTCGTGATAACCAAAGTTTTCTGTTTATATTAGTTAATTGGGTTGATCCAGCGAAAAAGTTTCTCTAACAAGAATTCTTATGAGTTCGTCGATATAATCAAAAACTTAACTTTGGTGGATGGTGAGATTTTGGTTTCATTCGATGTAAGCTCTTTATTGCCAAGTGTACCTATTCCTGAAACCTTACAGTACTTAAAAGAACTTTTGGAGTCGAACAAGTTTGAAACAGAAAGAGTCGAGGCATTTTTGAAATTGACATCCTTATGGATGGATCAAAACTATTTCATATTCCCAGATAAATTCGAAACAGAAGGAAGGCTCCGCCTTGGGTAATTGTCTTATCACAATTCATGGCAAACCCTTTTATGAGTAAATTCGAAACGTATCTGAAACTTCGAAGTCAATATTTTCAAAAAATTTGGCTCCGGTATGTGGATCATGTATCGTGTATTTTCGACAAGAAAAGTCAAAACATAGACGTCTTCACATAAAATAAAGAGCGTTTGGAAAATAGACACGAACAGGTTTATCCGAGCCGATTCAAAACACCACATTCAGCACAAAATGGCTAGTTTTAATTTTCTAATACACAGAACCGTACACTTTCCATTGAATGCTGATCGTTTTCAAAATGAAATGAAAAAGATCAAGGAAATAGTAATAATAATAATAAAAAATGAAATTTATTCAGCAGCATCATACAGATTGGTAACAGAATAATAATGTTTACATAAAATCTGACTAAATTGAAATTACCACAGAAGGATGGAAATCTCCTTGTGCGTGGTTCAATACAGAGTGTTACAAAATATATCTTAATATAAAAGATATATATATATATATATATATATATATATATAAATATAGTTTTAGTCATATGTCATGCCATATAATAATAATATAACTTTATTCAAGAAAAAGATGGGTTTACAAGGATAATATTTAGAATGAATAAAGTAGGTTGGCGATAATATTTTTACACTTGTTTCAGAAAAAATACAAGAACTTAAAATAGTTATACACTATTTGAATTCAATATAAAATAAAAGCACTATATATTATATGTATAGAATTTGAATCATCGACACAAAAAATTTTAGATTCAATTTGGCCTAAATACACTTATATATACGTATAGACACGCATACATACATATATATTTACAGATCACATTAGAGTTACTAATAATAAAAGGAATAGACACAGTAATACATAAAAATAAAAAATAATTAAAAACGCAGTGGAAGGCCTTTTTTTTAATCAATGGATTTACACTATACCATAAGACGGAAATAATAGTCAGTGACTCATTCTTAGCTTTAGGGTGCCAAAGAGAGTCAAGGGAAGAGGGAAAGGAATTTCAGTGGCAGAAAAAATTCCTTTTTAAATCAAATAACCCAATAATCCCGCAAGCACGACTATGCCGACTATGACGTCACTGACTATTAATAACGTCTCATGCTATAGACATTATTGATAATCTCATGAGAAAGAAGCGTATTACACGTTTAGTGAATGAAACCACCACTCTGAGAAAAACGACGGAAAGCAAAAAATTTATGAGAATCCCTTTCAATCCAAAACTCACTCGAAGTCTCAACACCATACTCCGGGATATAAATCTCCAAGCAGTTTATGGCGATAGAAATAACTTGCAAACGTTATTAGGGAACCCGAAGGACAAAACTGATAAATCGGGAATTTAAGAAATTAGTTGTCAAAATTGTGACTGTTACGGTCAGACAAAACGGTCAATTTCTAAAAGGTTCCACGAACATGTGGCCCATGCTACCTACCGAAGAGAAAATAAGTCAAGTGTAGCGGACCATATGATCAAATCTGGCCACAAAATTAATATTCATAATTTGATAATGATCAAACCGTTCAACGACACTATAAAAAAAACTTTTTAACAAAAAATTTAACCGACGAAATACGAAACTGAAAAGTAATAAATAAAATAAACATTCTTAGTCTCAATAACTAAGCTCCTAAACTAATGTAAGTAACTAATTTTGAGTCGGCGCCAAACAAACAAGCAAATGAATTAGGTAAGGCGTAAAATACTGGCATCGAGTTGCGCGGACATTCTGATAATTTTTTTGAAGTATTTTAAGATCTTCGTTGATTGTTTGTTTGGCGCCGACTCAAAATTAGTTACTTACATTAGTTTAGGAGCTTAGTTATTGAGACTAAGAAGGTTTATTCTATTTTTTACTTTTCAGTTCCGTTATTCGTCGGTTTAATTTTTTGTTAAAAAGTTTTTATTTTTCAATTTTCTGTGGCTGAAATCTACTAATTACTACCTACCTACTTGTTTTTTGATTACTTCCAAAATACTTTCTTAACCACCCTACTTCAACTATTACCAGTTAAATATTATGATTATCTACTTTGACTATTTGTTGTTCTGGTTAGTTTATTTCATTACTTTGTATATATCATTCCATCCTCTCATAGAATATAATGATTGTGACGGATGCAGGAGAACAAAAATAATGACAATAGCGATCTGTCATCGTCAACTACATATGTGTGCCAATGTTCACAAGTGAAAAATCAATTATCTCCTATTTGTCTACTCGTAAGGGTGGATAATTCCATTCGAAATCCAAATAGATCAACTATGAGGTATACCCTATCTAATAAAAAAAGAATCATCCAAATCGAAGAACCCAGTACAAAGTTATGCCTGACAGAATCGGTTAACGGACCAGAATTCAGAGGGTGAGTGATCAATATTTTTCATTTTGCTACCCTTAGGGGTGGATTTCATCTCTTAAATTCAAATGGGACCAACTTCGAAGTACACCCTATCCACTGAAAAAAGAATTATCGGAATCGGACATGTCAGTAAACAGTTCTGCGTGGTCATACATAAATAAAAATATACGGAACCTCCTTCTTTTTGGTTCCGTCGGTTAACTAGATTGCCTGGTTATCCACAAAAACCACAATGAAAATGAACTCAATGACTATATAGAGCCGATGTATTCCACCCATAGATAGTACCATCAAGATCCCATTAGCGATTTGAGGAACAGTAAACTCAATTAGAAATACCAGGTATATATTTTAATAACATGTAACAATTTAGTATAGTTAACCTACTGATTATGTTAACTTAGTTATTGAAATGCGCATATATAGATGTGATGTGAATAAATGTGGTGAAGGGTTTTTTTGGGGAGGGTGTAAAAAAATATTTATGGACAAAGTGTGGGACTCGCAATTGGTTGCCCGATGTCTGCATGTTAGGTCGCCATTGAACAGTCCCACTTTGTTAATGTGCTCTTTTACCGGCATATTTCCAGTTATTAGCCCCGTAACAATTTTCAGTTGTTACCTGAGTTAACAGGTCTGCTGTTTTTTTCCGATACGGGCCTTTGATGTAATCTTTCCCGTGTCTGTTTCCTGGAATGTCTTTCCAGTATTATTTGTGTTTTTTCTGGATCCAGTCTTCTACTGACGCTGGTACCGTACGCTCCGGTATCCCGAGGGTCTGTCCTGGCCCTGGTTCGTTTTCTGATCCTCTTCTGGCGAGTTCGTCGGCTTTTTCAATCCCTGCAAATCCTTGATGTCCTGGCACCCAAATCAGCTCAACGCGGTTTTGTTCTGCTAGAATTGTCAGTTCTTCTTTGCAGTTCCAGTTGGGACGACACTTCCTGGATACTTAGCCTTTCAGTGCCGCCTGGGAGTCTGAGAGAATGTGGATCCGCTCCTCTACCATTGCTCTCCTGATGTTTTCCCTCACACATTGAAGTATTGCGTAGACCTCTGCTAGGAATACAGAGTGCCCAGGGAGTAGCTAAGCTCGGTCCTTGGGTTTCTGGAGTATACTCCTGCTCCCGCACCATTCTCCATCTTCAATCCGTCTGTGTACCAGATCTTGCCCTGTAGAATGGTGTTGAGTTCTGTGTGATTCCATACAGTTCTGTCTGGTATAGCCTGAATAGAGCCTAAAATTATTAACTAAGTGAATTTGCTCTGAGAAGTTTCTTTATGGTCGAGTTCTGCTAGCTTAAGGTAAAGCTAGCAAACCAGGTTCTTAAAAAAACGTATCAGAAAAAAAATGAGCCTAAAATTATGGTGTTATCATATTTTCCATGAAAAATTGTTTAGCCGTTTGGTTCTGCCAGTTTAACGTTGAGCTAGCAGAATCCGGGATTTCTTCCTACAATTGAAGAGCAAACATTTTTAAATAGGGTAATAAATCTAAAATTAGCCTAAAATTATGTACAGAAAAAAATCGAAAAATTCCAAAATGGTTCTCCTAGCTCAACGAGGGTAACATCGTCGCGAAACTTTCTTTGATGAACGTACCCGAAGAAAATACCGTATCGTAACACCGTTGCAAGTGGTTTTTACTGTATAACTATATTGGCTGCAGCTGTAATGACCATCTATCTTTCTTGGCAAAATTCATACAAAATGATGACGAACGGCATAATATTGAGTGCTGATGTTTACCTCAGAATTCCGTTGAGGCGACCTTCCATACCAGCTTTTTGAAGCTGACTTCTTGCTTCCAGCTAATCAAAGTCATGCCGGTATTTGTTGGTTTAAGTTTTACTCTCAGCGTCAAGTTGTTGACCATCTTTGTTTATAAACATGTTGTTCTCCTTTTCTATAAAAAAAATTATAAATTATGGAAGTGCCGTTTGGTTTGGCGACAATATTGGGTACTCTTTCAAAACTGGTAAATTCGTTCTTTTGTCTTCTAGATATCTTAATAATTCCAGCTGATTTTTTTTGCTACTTTCACTGGTACCCTCAGTACCCTGTTCGTTGATAGTACTACTACTGCCTACTTCTTGGTTATCTTTCATGAGATTTGTTGTAAGATTTATATTCCATCTGTTTTACGCGACATTTATAATACATTTTTTAATATCTTCCAAATATGTTTTTGGATTTTTTTAAATGTACCATTTTAGTTTAAATTTGGAACTGCTGCTATAATTGAATCTTCCCATTAGGCCAGTAGAGATAGACATGATTTTCCCAAAATTTAATAATAATTACAGAAGTTTCAGTAGAGTGAAGAGTACGTTCAAATGATCTTTAGTCTGATTCTGCAACCCTTTTTTCTGAACGGAAGATGTTGAAAATCAGAATTTAATGAATTTCCACATTATTAGCGTGGAAAAATTTGCAAAAGTTCTGCAAACTTTCGAGGTTTTGAAAAATAGCAATTTACATCCTCAGATAAATTTGCAACCATTCAAACAAAACGGAAATGTTTGTTTTATCGAAAAAAAATTGTTGTTAATCCTAATTTTTCGATGAAAATTCCAAAAGTTCTGCAAACCCAAAAAAAATTACTGAAATAATGTTCCTTGGGAAGTTTTCATTTGCAACCTCTTGCGTCAGACGGAAAATATATTTTTTCATTAAATTGATTTTTTTATTAAAATATGTATCGGAATTTTTACAAAAGTTTCATATAATGGTTGCAAGTGAAGATGTCCTCACGTACAAATAAAAATGAAAATATTTGTATTTGTAGGTACTCTACACCAAAAAAAGCAAAAGTTCTGCAAATCGGGCAGTCAACTCATTTTACCAATTGGTGCAGTATAATTTGCAAACTATGTTACAATGCGGTACATTAGAAACTAAAAAAAAAATATTTTTACAACCTGTGTTATCTGAATAATAAATATTTATATATAATAAATGACATTCATTGTGTTACCAAGTTAGCTATCGACCAATAAGAAGCTCTCCAACGGTAGGTTAAATCATTCAATGTTGAAAGCTAACGTTTTCGATATGAATTCATAACATCATATTACAATTAGGAATTTGCATTAAAAAACTCTTTGAGTACGTTTGATGGAGGATCGAGAATCTCTTGACAAGTTTTCATAATTTTCCCGATTCATTAAAAAATTGAAGAAATATTGAGATTTAAAAAACCACACCATACGCATCTAAACAATAGCAATACATGTCATATCCTCACAGCCCTTATGGACTTATACAAAAATTATAGTTGAACACTTTAAATGCAGTAGCAACATTGTTGTAGCATAAAAACAGCAGATATCGGGAACATCGGCAAGACTCTCGTAGAGACAAATCAGTTTCATTTCATTTTCCATCATAACTAGAGTTTCATTCTGTATTTCGATATAACTACAAGTTTCAGTCAATCTCTCGAATAATTAACAAGTTCATTTCATCCTTCGATTTATCAAGTTAGACGAGGTTCCAAAGCATTTGGAAATAAAATTAAAAATATTTTTTTAAACAATTTCGTTGCTTTCCTGGCGTAACATACATACCGATCTGGAATAAACATCGCAGAATACAATTCCAATCAACCAGTACAAAATATAACAGATATACTTACGCGATGGATAATCAAGTATTTAACTGGTCCACTGTAGACATATGTCGGTCTAATATACAGAGTGGCCACTTTTTTAATGGGATTGTATTGGTAACTTTTGAACCATAAGAGTTAGAAGGTCGGTCAGATGGAGAAAAATGAATGCAACTTTTTCTCCATAAGTTGCATTCATAGAAGCATTGTAAAGCAGTTCAAACAAATCGAGATTATCAGGGCCGGTTATTGAGATATCATAAGAAAAGTAAATTCTGTCATTTTGATTTTTCTTTTTTTCCCACTTTATTTCGAATATTATCAAAAAATGTCACGGGAGTTTTTTATTCGACAGTGAATTATCCTCAATTTGACATGATCAGATTTCGTATCCAACGTTTCGTACGCTCTGGGCCACCCTCAACCTAATTTTTTTCAATACGGACCTGCATATTTTATGACACTTTTCGAAATAACTTTTAACGCTGAATTCAACGATATATCATCATACAATGTCATTCAAAGTTGATTTTCAGGTCATTTTGACCCTTATCCAAATTTCTTTGGGTCGGATCTGTATTACATTTAGGTACCTTTAGTTTAATTAACAACATGCAATACATTTCGATAAGAAAATCAACTTACTCATCTTCAACTGAATGGAACGTAACAGAATCAAAGCAAGAAACAAGTAATAATTATTTACAAATTTCAAGAGGTGAAAAACCTAATTCATAATAATTAAACGAAACTATCATTTAAAAAAAAAATCAAATGATTATTCGAAAGTAAATGATGAACATGAATGAAGTAAGTGTTCGGAATGTACACCATTTTGTAAAATGCACTTTGCGGTTCTGGAACCCATACTTCTTATACATTTGCTTATTTCGTCTCCTTGAATACCTTCCAATACATTCTCAATCTTCTCGCGAAAAATCTCTATTGTCGGGTTCGTAGTATCATAAATTTTATTTTTGAGATATCCCCACAAATAAAAATCCAGCGGATTCAAATCCGGAGATCTGGCAGGCCATGCTACTGGACCTCTTGTTCCAATCCATGAATCGGGAAAAGTTCGATTTAGATAGTCTGTGACTATTCTTGAGTTGTGTGGACCACATCCGTCTTGTTGGAACCATGAACTATTACGCCGATACCGTATAGGAAGATCATCCAACATTTCTTCTACAATTTCTACATATTTTGCTCTGGTTAGGTTGCCGTCAATAAAATAGGGTCCCAGTAATTTATTATTCAACAAACCGCACCATACGTTCAAAGAAAAACGATATTGATGTCTAACTTCATGAATTAAGTGAGGATTTTCTGTGGCATAAAAATGTTTGTTCCTTCGATTGAACATGCCAGAATTTGTGAATGTCGTTTCGTCTCCCAAAATGATATTGTGCGCAAAATTGTTGTTATTCCGCACCTTCCGTTGAAACCAATTACAGAATTGCAACCTTCTCTCAGGATCATTGCGATATAGTTTTTGCACGGCTTGGTATTTATAGTCATGGTATCCGTGTCTCTTGAGTATTTTATTAACAGCACTTTTTGATAAATTGCATTCACTGGCCATAGTTCTCGATCCTATTCCTGGATTCATTCGAATTTGGGCCAGAACATTGAATTCATTGATAGGCTCGTTTCGTCGTACATAAAGACTTCTAGGTTTGATGAATGAATTATGTGCAAGTAACGTTGTAGATAAACGTCGAAACATTTTAATATTTGGTGTTGTTCTTTCAGGATATAATTCACCATACCTTTGTTGTGCTTTGAACGAATTTCTATCTAGTTTTATGTACACTTCGTACATATCTCTCTTCTCTTCATTTGTGTATCTTACCATATCGAATAAGTTAAATTGAAATTACTCAGAAAAGTATTTAATGACAAGTTCTTGTGACACAATAATAAACGAAGTGACAAATAATATGACATTTCTTGTTATGTTCTTTTTTATCCACGGCCTACTACTTGAATATAATACATTCAATAAACCTAGAGTTGTGTGTATGTAAGAAAAAACAAGTCTATCAACGATATCAATGTTCTGACCCAAATTCAATTGAACCCAGAAAAAAAATCGAGAACTGTGGCCAGTGAATGCAATTTATCAAAAACTGCTGTTAATAAAATAGTCAAGAGACGCGAATACAATGATTTTAAATTTGAATACCAAGCCTTGCAAAAATTATATCCTAATGATCTCAAAATAAAGTTCGATTCTGTAATTTGTTTCAGCGGAACAAATGACAAATCCAACAATAATGATTCCTCGCGAGAAGATTGAGAATGTATTGGAAGGTATTCAAGGAGACGAAATAAGCGAATGTATAAGAAGTATGGGTTCCAGAACCGCAAAGTGCATTTTACAAAATGGTGGCCATTTCGAACACTTACTTCATTGATGTTCATCATTTACTTTCGAATAATCATTTGATTTTTCTTTCATTAAATGATAGTTTCGTTTAATAGTTATAAATTAGGTTTTTCACCTCTTGAAATTTGTAAATAATTATTACTTGTTTCTTGCTTTGATTCTGTTACGTTCCATTCAGTTGAAGATGAGTAAGTTGATTTTCTTATCGAAATGTATTGCATGTTGTTAATTAAACTAAAGGTACCTAAATGTAATACAGATCCGACCCAAAGAAATTTGGATAAGGGTCAAAATGACCTGAAAATCAACTTTGAATGACATTGTATGATATATCATTGAATTCAGCGTTAAAATTTATTTCGAAAAGTGTCATAAAACATGCAGGTCCGTGTTGAAAAAAATGAGGTTGAGGGTGGCCCAGAGCGTACGAAACGTTGGATACAAAATCTGATTATGTCAAAATGAGGATAATTCACTGTCGAATAAAAAACTCCCGCGATATTTTTTGATAATATTCGAAATAAAGTGGGAAAAAAAGAAAAATCGAAATGACAGAATTTACTTTCCTTATGATATCTCAATAACCGGCCCTGATAATCTTGATTTGTTTGAACTGCTTGACAATGCTTCTAAGAATGCAACTTTTTCTCCATTTGACCGACCTTCTAACTCTTATGGTTTGAAAGTTACCAATTCAATCCCATTAAAAAAGTGGCCACTCTGTATATATATATATATATATATATATATATATATATATATATATATATATATATATATATATAAATATATATATTTATATATTAAACTTATTTGAACAATGTTTACAATTTATGGCAAAATTAAATAAAAAACAAAACAATTAAATAAAAAAAATGTTCCGTTGAACAATGACGGTTGCAAATCTTTTACGTTATATGAATTTTAAAACGTAATTAATAATGCAATTTGCAGAACTTTTGTAATTATTTCGGCAGTTGTTAAAATGCAAAAAATCAATATTAGTGAATAAATAGGTTCTGTTTTTCGTATGGGGTTGCAAAGTTATATATCCACTGAGACCGATATTCTCTTTATTTGCAACCACAATAAAAAACTTTTGTAATTATTTCAATGCTTGTATGTATTGAAAATGGTAGCATCGAGAAAAAAGTTTGATAAATAAATGATGCGTTTTTCATAAAAGGTTGCAAATGTACGTGAATATGTTAAACCTTTTTTCCGTTCACTTAACCAATTTGCAGAACTTTTGTAATTTTTTTAAACAAATTACAATGAAACATTTAAACAAATGGCAAAAAACAAGGTTCCGTGACTTTTATAAGGTTGCAAACTTAATGCATGTTGTAAAACATTATTACTATTGGCGAACTTTTGCAATTTTCAGTGCAAAAATAAGACATTAAAACGGTTTTTGCAATTTGAACAATGTTCGTTCATTGCAGGCTTTTGCAAAATTTTATAGATTGTTTTCATCAATGCACTAACATACCATTAAACTTTGAAAACTTTTGGAATTAATGTGAATTAATTGTCTATATCTACTGGCCTACATTCCAAATTTAGAATGTTAGCAAAACGAGTATTTCAACTTTTTATGCACATTTTTGCTAAATGTTGTCCTCCATATTTTAATTTATTTTGGGTTTGGGCAGTAAGTTTTTCATACTTGTTAATTAAATAAATCAGACTGGGCAACAAGTATACAAAAGATACACTGTCTTCGCCTTCTAACAAATCTAACGTTGAAGCCAAAGCTTTCATAACTAAGCAGTATTCTTCCAGATACAATAGTTCAGTTTTCTTAAAAGGTTCTAACGATAAATTTTGTAGCAGAATTGGAAGTTTTTCTTTTATTCAAAGTATGTGTGGCACATCGCAAGTGTTTGGGTAGTTCTATATCGTCTTCTGACTCTTCGTTGTTTCTTCTTCATCAATATCTAAATGTAAAATTTGAAATTAATCTTCTTCTCCGTCAATTTCTTCATCGTCTTCATCCTAATTTTTTTCACCGAATACTTTGATGGCTTTAACGAAATTACTACCGTTTTAAATTAATATCAACATTTCAGCTACTGTACGAGTCCCTTTAAACCTAAAACAAAAATAATTTTAATTTTTTTATTAGTGTTTAGTTTCCTTAATGAATTTTTTGTAGTAGTATGTACATTACTACATTGTACTTGTGACAACTGGCAAGTAAAACACAATGGGAAAAATGAAATTTTCTGTAAATGGGCATTAGTAACTTTAACCTGAACACTAAGCATTAATTGATCTGCTCTATGAAAATGGTCATTTGGAAATAGCAGCACTTCTTTCAAAAAAAGTTGACACTAAAAGCTGGTATGGAAGGCCGCCTATACACATTCCGTTCATTTCTGTACTCTATTTAAACGAGGGTTCCAGACTATCCAATTTTCCATTGAACCGAACCTTAAATCGCACGAACATTCCTGCGTTCCAAGTATCTTCAGGTAATTTCTTTGTGTCGGTGATTAACAAGCGGAGAGGCCAGCGAAGGTTTAAAATTAGCTACCGCGGCATATATTTATTTACATTACGAAACAAAAACAAAACAGGGGAAGGTAGCGAATTCAGTTGTATTCAAATATAGTGGAAGGCAGCCATTAATGAAGTCATTTTCTCTTGACATGCCATTTCAGAATATAATAGGGAACTTGCATTAGTGTTCAATTAGTAAATGTCACAACATAAAACATTGACGCGGAATGTTTTACAATGGGTTAGAACGAGAGGTACTCGAGCCAGTGGACCAGAACAAAATATAACAGATTTACGTGATGGATAATCAAGTACCTAACTAGACCTCTCTAGAATGTTTTCCCTTGCCACTATTGCGCCTCGAGCCATAGCACAATTTACGTTGCAGCTTTCAGTCTCAGTTGCAATCACAATATTCAAAGTTGCGAATTTAAGGTAAGCCTATAACGGTTAAAAATAAAATTATTTCTTGGAAATTCCAAAATTTTCGTAAAAAACATCAAAACAAAATGACTATAAGGAAGAGTCCGGGAAATGGAACGACGCTGATATGCTCAACATTTTTAGAAAAAGGGAATATAGAATTGAGCGTCACTCAATATTGCATGAAAACACCTACCTATCGGATTATCCTTAATTAGATACATATTCCTACTACTACCTGCCTTGGTTATTTAACATGATACATCGTGATAGTTGAATTAGTATTGTCTCCACCTGAAGAAGCTATTGTAAAGAAAGCGAAACACTTGTGGTGAAACCCACAATTAAAAATGTATTAGCTTAACCTTAAACTGGCAGAACGCAGAACCTAATCGATAATCCATCTGAACCATAATTGGAGGCTAACGTTTCAACCCATAAAGGTTACTAGTATTAATTTTGTAAATAGGGCTTCGTTAGCTTTACCGTAAAACAAGCTGAAGCGTCCCCTTATAATTTTGGTTTCTTTTAAGGTTCCAACCTGAATATGTTTTCGAAAGAAATAAGTTAACCCCATCCACCTTATTTCTTTGAATCCCAAAACTTCTACGTCTAATAGCACTGTCAACTGACGTCACAACATGGCGGTCATCAGCTAATCGGGGGGAGGGGGGAACAAAGCATTTGAGTGTGTGTGGAGATAATTGTTTTTTGGGTTTTTTAGTGATTTGTTGTGATTTTTATAAACTTTGTAGACATTTAGTGAGCATATTATTTGTTGAAATATTGTTAGATTCCTTTTTACATTGGAAAATCCAATAATTTTCTTAATTATTTCCTAATTTTGCCTCTGGAAGGAAATCGAAAAAATCTCACGTGTTCGTCCTGATTGGATCGGTTACTACAACCCATAACAGCACAAAATTTCATGATGAACCTCATGATATCTACAAAAACAAACAATTTTCGTGTGTGTTTATAACACCTCTATAGACTTTTGCACTTACTTCACAATATTCACTATGAACTAAGGATCACAACAATGTCAAGAATATTTTTTAAGAATATCTTTTTTCGGAGGAAATTTCCAAGAAAGGCACACGTACTCTAATGGGAAAACGCTTTGCTTGCCCTCTCATCAGCTGTTTGACAACTGTCAGATTACGTCACTGACAGTGCTCTATTCTCGAGCGCTTTTGATTTCGTCGAACAACCGACTTCAGATGATGACAACTCAAATATACCGTGTTTGTGAAATAGTCGAATTTGATGAAAACTATTAGACCAATCAATAGAGATTTTTTCGTGACAAAAATACTACCAGGAAACTGACTGTGCCATCATACGGAAGACGCTCTGTAGTTATATCCTGTTATGTTTCCTACTTCCAACTGTCATTGCTTATTTTGTTATAAACATTTAAAAGCATTTTTAGTGGTAACGTACGAAAAGGTGAGATGGGCCGTAATTACCTTCTCACCATTCAAATCACCGGCCCTCCTCCAAGAGGGACTGGATATTATTATCCTCACTTATAAGAATACTTCGATCGTGGCTGGCCCTGGGCTACATACCAGAGGCATGGAGGGTTAGAATCGTATTTATTCCAAAACCAGGGAAAACTGACTAGTCCCAAGCCAAGGCGTACCGACCCATCAGCCTGACGTCCTTTCTTATGATGACGCTCGAAAGGCTGGTAGATCGGCACATCAGAGAACAATTGCTGCAGAGTAATCCACTGCACAAGCAACAGTATGCCTACCAAACAGGAAAGTCCACAGACACAGCTCTCCACCACCTGACACATAGGATAGAGAGAGAGTACTGACTAGTGGACAATCTGCAATGGGGGTCTTCATTGATATAGAAGGAGCATTTGACAACACGTCATTTGAGTTTATTAGCCACGCCGTGGCGCGGCATGGGGTCGATCAAACCCTGATCAGGTGGATCGAGGCCATGCTATCGCAGCGAGTGGTAACGACATAACTAAACGGGAGAACCGTCGCTGCCAAGGTATCAAGAGGGTGTCCACAGGGAGGAGTTCTGTCACCCCTATTATGTGCCTGGTGGTTAACGAGCTTCTCACGGAGCTAAATGAGTCAGGGCTGTACACACAAGCTATGCAGACGACTTGGTCTTGCTGGCTCAAGACCAACCGGTAAACCTGCTGGGAGTAATCATCATGAAAGCTCTTAGCAGAGTGGAACAATGGTGTTCTACCGGAGAGTTAAGAGTCAATCCAGAAAAAGTGGACTTGGTACTCTTCACCAAGAAACGCAATATAGGAACTCTTTCAGATATACGTACAAAGGGTCGACGAAACACCTTGGAGTCATCATAGACTCCAAGCTGACCTGGAACGAGCAGATTGAAAATCGCCCCAAGAAGGCTATCTGCTCCTACTGGGCATGCCTTTGGTAAGACGTGGGGCTTGACACCAAAAACCCTACATTGGATGTATACGGCGATAATTCGCCCGACGCTAACATACGGGTCCATCGTTCCACAAGAAACAAATCCCGAAATGAACTAGATAAAGTATAAAGACTGGCTTGCCTAGGAATGATAGGTGCTATGAGGACGACGCCTACCAGAGCTCTAGAAGTTCTGCTAGGACTGCCACCTCTGCACCTAGTCATTGAACTTGGAAGCCTTGCGTAATGCCTACAGACTCCAAGGTACAGGCTAATGGATTGGCACGGAGGCAGACCATGGACACTTCAATATTTGGAACAAGGCAAAGGAGGGCTGTCCAATCCTACAAATGGAAAGAGATAGCATCCCGCCGGATCTGAATTTTAAAAAGGGACCAAAAATCATTATCCCCATGGAAAGACGCTGCGCCCGGATCAACCTGGTATACAGATGGATCAAGACTTGGGGGAATGTCTGGCGCAGGAGTATACGAGGAAGGTACAAAGAGAGAAATCTCAGTTCCTCTAGGCAAATACGCCTCAGTGTTCCAGGCCGAAGTATATGCTATACTCACCTGGGTTCACGAAAGCCTTGACAACAGAAGTCGAGGACCTATTCTCATCTACTCGGACACCAAGGCAGCAATCATGGCGATAGGATCAAACAAGATCACATCCAAATTGGTGTCCGAGTGTAGAAACGCCATAGAAAGTTTGCAAAAAACAAGGAAAGTCAGCCTCATATGGGTTACAGGACACACATGTGTTCCTGGGAACGAAGAGGCAGACAGAGTAGCCAAGATTGGATCGGGAAAGCCTCCGATCGAACCGGAACCAATCTTGGGAATACCAAAAGCAGTTCATCAAAACATGGCAGGAGGCGCCATGCATGAGGCAATCGAAGCTCCAAATACAGGGGCCTTCGAACAAACTGTCAATAGAGATCATGTCACTCAACAGACGGGATAACAGGACTGTGACTGGGCTCCTAACGGGACACAATCACTCGAACAGGCACATGGAACTCATCGGGATCACAGATGATCCCTTATGCAGATGGTGCCTGGACGAAACATCGTCGCACATCCTTACTGAGGGTCCCGCTCTGGTGCACCAGAGGGAGAACAACCTGGGTAGCATAATTCTGAACCCAGATGATGTCAAAGAGATTCAGGTGAGGATATTGCTGAGGTTTGTCAGAGAAATCGGCATGCCCAGCAGATTCTCAGATCATGTTGGCGCACAATGGGCCCAAGTAAAGAGGCCAACGTGCACGGGTTCTCCGGAACCAGCCCACCATGTGCACAGAAGAAGAAGCATTTTTTTAATCCTTTTTGACTTGTACTTAAAAACGAATGAAGCAATCTCGATACTCTACATAGACGAATTGTAGAGAATCAAAATGCAAAAAAAATGAGCTTAGGCATGACTCGATCGAATTATTAGTAACGGAGAAAAATCGGAAAAACCGGAAAAAATCTGCCCCATTTCATAACATCGCCATTTTTCATGTTTTGAAGCAGGCTCTCCACGACATAGTAATTATATTTACTTTATGTGTGAAAAACTCAGGCACTGTTAGATTATTAGATTTGGCATAAATGCAATATGATTTTTTTAATGCACTTTATTGCAGCAGACTTGGATGAGTCATAGGTGGTCCGATTTCAATAGTTCTAAAAGATTTTGAGAGTTGAAGTATAGTACTACAGAATTACTATTATCATTTTGCTTTAAAATGCTGCGAATAGGTGAGAAATACTTGCAAACATGACCGAAAACCAGCGAGTGTATGAAAGCGGCTCAGGAGGGGGTAGAGCAGCACATTCGTTAGCAGTGCGCTTGTATTAATATACATACACTTCCCCGCTTCTGCTGCTTTACCCCCACTACTCAGCCGCTTTCACGCACTCGACCATTTACGGTCATGTTTGCAAGTGTATTTTTCACCTATTTTGCAGCATTTTATTGCAAAATGAGAATATACGTTTTGTAGTAGTGTACTTCAACTCTCGAAATCTTTTTGAAAAATTGGAATCGGACCACCTATGACGCATCCAGGTCTGCTGCAATAGTGCATGACAAAATTCAAATTGCAATTATACCAAAACTAATAATTCGACAGTGCCTGAGTTTTTCACACGTAAAGTACATATTATATATGCAGAAAGTACGCATCATATGGGATTTTTTTTTAATATAATATTTTGACAAATGTCGATACATGCAATCGCTTCTGCATCAAAGGAAACCCCAAAAGATGTTGTACAGTGCCGTTCGTATTTTCTTGTTTGGCGGGAAATTTAAAAATTTTTAAAATTATGTCTCAAAACACACTTATTTGGGAAAATATTGAAAAATGTTATTTGGAAAAGTTGTTTAGAACGACATTTTATAGCTATGTACAAGTTTGGAAAACAATCTGAGATAAAAAAATAAAAATCTATTTTTGCCATAAAAAAAAATTCAATTTGGAAAAGTACATTTCTGACAAAAAAACTCATCAGTAAAGCCCAGGAGTAATATTTTGAATAATATTTTGTAAAGATTCACCAGCTACTTCTATTTTATTCGAAGAAAATTTTAAATCTGTGGATTTGCCATGTGTTCAGCTGCTTCATAAGAGGTCACAGAAATATCTTCAGGACATTATAATCCCGATACTGTTTATTATTGACAAAGAACCATGTATCTACAGAATTTTAATATGAATTCTTATTAGAACAAAAAATTGATTAAATCTTTTACATAATTACATTTTATAATAAAATTAGAAGCTGAAATAATTATAAACCAAACAATTTAATGCATACTGGAAAGTTTGTAATCAATTTATTTTTTGTTTGAATAAAAATTCAATTTGAAATTATGTAGATACAAGGACCTTTATTAATAATGAACAGTATCGGGATTATAATGTCCTGGAGATATTTCAGTGACCTCTTATGAAGCAGCTGAATACATGGCAAATCCATAGATTTCATTTTTTTCCCGAATAAAATAGAAGTAGCTTGCGAATATTTACAAAATATCATTTAAAACATTACTGTTGGCCTTACTAATGAGTTTCTTTGTCCAAAATGTATTTTTCCAAATTGAAATTTTTATTATGGCAAAAAATTGATTTTTATTTTTTTATCTCAGATTTCTTTCAAAATTTGTACATAGCTATAAAATAACGTTCTGAACAACTTTTTCGAATAACATTTTTCGATATTTTCCCGACTAAGTGTGTTTTGAAACATAATTTTTAATTTTTTTAAATTTCCCCCCAAACACGAAAAGAAGAACGGCACTGTACAACGTCTTTTGGGGTTGCTTTTGATGCAGAAGCGATTGCACATATCGATTTATATATATATATATATATATATATATATATATATATATATATATATATATATATATATAGTCGTGAAAAGCCCGCACTACAACTTAGAAAGTGGCGAAGGTATGATTTTTTTTAAAGAGCTGATTTTTTCCGGTTTTTTCGGTTTTTCTCCGTTATTAATAATACGATCGAGTCGCGTTAAGGCTATTTTTTTGCATTTTGATTCTCTACAATTCGTCCATTGAGAGTATCGAGATTGCTTCATTGTTTTTCAAGTTACAAGTCAAAAGTAAAAAATTGAAAAAATTGCTTTTAAATGTTTTTAACAAATTAAGCAATGACAGTTGGGAGTAGGAAACATAACAGGATATAACTACGAATCGTCTTTCGTATGATGGCACAGTCGGTTTTCTGGTAGTATTTTTGTTACAGAATCAATAGAGCAGAAAATCTCTATTGCTTGGCCTATATCTGATGATGGCAGTATTATAGAAGTGCGAATGATCCATTTGTTCTAACTATGATTACGGTTAATAAACGTTCTTGAGAATGTTTGTATTTGGATATATTTAACCAACGGATAATGTTTTGAGGCGGATACATTTCAAAGAAACGTAATACGATACGTAACAGATGGTTAATACGCATGACTCTTTGAAATTTCCGTTTAGTGAATGATACCTATCTCCTTGACCTCCTTGTAAACAGGATGTATTTATTTTGGGTTAATCGTGGGTAGGGGTAATTGAATACTCAATTCATTGAAGTCATTGACTGAAAGACATTTTATGGGATCTTAAAAAATGTTCGGAGGTGATTTATTCGGTGTGTTAGCTGCGTTTCGATATAAGGATAACATGTCAAAATGGATTACAGAAAACACTCTGATCTTGGAAAATATCCAGCATTCTCAGAGAAATTTTGAATTCCATGAAAAGATTACCGTAATTAGAAAAATGTTGAAAAGTATTTAGCAGCAACGTTTATTGCAGCAGCGTCGCCAAAAATTTTTTACTTGTTCCTATAATGATTATTGGATTTTAAAGATAATGATTAAGGATGAGCATAATTTTCGATGAATGCCGTATTCTGAGGTTCAGTAGGTAGTTAAATCGACATATGTTACTTCAAGAAATTTTCGCCAAATTGATATTGATTAATACGTCTAATTTCACCATATCGACAAAAAAATCTACCAACTGGAAATCCACAGAGCATACCAGGGACCACCCTAATAACTTTTCCTATTCATTTGCAAAGGGGGCGATGGGTGGAAATCACAAAAATCCTGCCAACTTTGACTTCACAAAGCATATCAGGGGCAACCCAATTGACTTCTTTTTCAGTACGTACCATTTAGGAATTATGAAAGAGGATGACCGGTGAAAATCTACCCCCGAAAAAATCAGACATAATTTCCTCCAGGAAAATAGTGCCAACTTGAAAACTTGAACTTGAAAAATTTGGGTGTGAATAGCAATTTGGCGGATTTTCACTATTATGTCATTCCTGAATTTTGCAAATGAATAAGATTTATACAGGTGGTTAGTTGCGCAGTCCTCGATATGCTCTGTGAATTTAAAACTTTGTTGGGTGTACATTTTCACTCTCCATCACCTTCACAAATAAGTGGCAGAAGGTTATTTGGGTGGTTCTTGTTATAGGTACTCTATGAATTCCAAGTTGGCAGAATTTTCCTTACGAAACTCATGTCAATTCTGATTTTTTCGGGGGTAGATTTTCAACCTTCATTTATTTATTTATTCAAAAAAATACATCCAACAGATCATAAGATCCAATTACAGAAGTACATAATAATATTTTTGTATGCAGTATAATACAAAAAAACAAAGGCGATACACACATACACACACACCCACACACGCACACACACACACACACACACACACACAATATATATATATATATATATATATATATATATATATATATATCATCCACAGGCTAATTAGAAATTGCATTATATATTGACCGTTTAAACTGTGAAATCGATAGAAAAAAAAAATCAATGTTTCAATCAATCCAACGAACAACGAGGCTTTGGAACTCATTGCCTAGGGAGGTGTTCCCCGAGGCATACAACCTCCAGAAATTTAAGAAGAACACCAACTCCTACCTTCTTTCCCTTGGTTCCCACGATGTTCTCTGAACATTACAGGATATCCCTTTTCGTGGGAACCAGAACATAAAAAAAAACAGTCCTTATTTCCATTTTTGACATGGTTAACACGTTTAGGAATTGTTAAATTATTGTAGTTCCTACAGATATTTGTCAATGGACAGTTGAAATAATGAATGCGGAATTGGGAACATCAATGTGAAATATGATTTGTGATCTTGAAGTTTACGAGGAACGTTGAAACACACTGAAGATAGCAACGCGGATGAATGATTTTGTATATAAAAATCAAGTCGATGATTTTGCGATATTTTTTAAGCGATACAAAGTCGAATTCGTTCAAAAAAATGAGTGAGTTCTTTCGGGATAAAATCGATGTTTTTTTAAAATAAGAACCTCAAGAATTTATTTTGTACAGATTCGATATAATTTATGTATTTTGCATGACAAGGATTCCATACCGAACTGCAATATTCCAGTTTACTCCTCACTAGTGGAAAATGTATTGTACAGATTGCCTCGAGGGGGAAACAACTCTTTGAATAGGTGTACATGCAGACATTTAAATATTTCAGTACGACTTTAAGTACCAAAATATCTTAAATATACTTAAATTATTCCAATACGACTTTAAGTACCAAAATATCTTAAATATACTTAAATTATTTCAATATCAGTTTCAGTACTTCAGTATCAACAAATACCGCTTCATACTTTAAATATTACTTTTATTCCAAAAATATCCACTCCATACTTTAAATATTATTTTTACTCTCAAAATATCCACAATATATTTAAAATATTTCAATATAATTTTCAGTATTTCATTACATTTTAAATATTACAATATCCTTTTCAGCCCTAGAATATATTTAAAATATTTGGGATGCAGTTCAGTCTACAATTTATGTTTGCCGCCGGGATTTACCAACATTTTCTTGCATAATTCGTTAGTGTGTGTCTAGATGGCAGGTTGATACTGGTTGTAGGTAATATTCGAAGTGAACTGGTGAACTTGATACTTTTGTCGCAGTTTATTGTTTCTTATTAAAACCATGTCTTCAACAGGTAAGTTTTGTGATTTCTTCGTCATTTTAATATCATGTTATTTATCTAATTATAATTAATACTTAGAGGTTATATATTAACAAACCAGGCATTATTTGAATTTTTCGTTTTTTTGTGGCAATGATGGAATAAGTGATAACATTTATTTCTATGCAACGTTTTTTTTGGGTGGTTCGTGGTGTACTGCGCGGCGGGAATTTGAAGTACAGAGTATATATATTTAATAGATAGCTTTTGTGGTATGGGTTTCGGCGGTCGGCGGCCGTTGACGACGATGTTATGATTTAAATTTATGATTGAAGTTGGAGGAGAGGACGCACGAACATGATCTTAAACTGGATAGAATGGTTCGTTTTTGCTTTCCCAGGAGTTTCAGGGCACGTAGAGCGTTGGGCCTTCAGGGTGGTTTGAGCGCACAGCTGGCTAAGGTTTATCAAAAGACGTTTGCGTCGTGGACATATAATACGACGAATGAATAATTAGAAAAAATGATATTGGAAATTGCGAAAAAAAAATTGTGCCTATTTTAATTCTGTTTTTGCGACTTGAATATTTTAATCATTCCCCGCGGGATTTGTATCTATTGTAATCGACTTGCTATGAGTTATTGAAAAATGGTTAAGCCTCACTCAATATTACTGTGGGTGATTTGGCAGTAAATCCTCGTTTATTTTTATGGAAGTATGTGATGGTAGCAAAAGCAAATAGGTATATTTTGATTTTGCAGGTTTTTTACAAGAAATCAAAGATGCCGGGTTTTATTATTAATTTACTCAATATAAGTGGGTATAACAATAGAATAGTTTTATCCACTTTGCCCGAAGATGATATCCACCAGTTGGAGAAATTTTCTAGAGAAGAGTTACCAAGTATGATAGATATCACTGATGAAAACGAGCAAAAAACATATTTTGGTTTATTCAGTTCTAATTACGAAAAGTTTAAAATCCCATGTGGATATAGAAGGACACTTTTGTGTTTGAAGGATCATATTACCAAACTGAACTATTCCAGTCAGTCTCTCCAAAGTGAGAAGAGAAAGGCTGAATCACAAACTGATAATAGGAATAAAAAGTCTGACTCGGATTCACAAGATATGAACAAATCCAACCGAGAATTCAACATTAATGAAGAACGACTCAAACTGAATAAACAGTTAGTAAATTACATAAAGTATCTCAGGAAGAAAGAAAATTTAAAATTATATTAAGAAATTGATTTCGATGTGAAGATAACTGTCAATGCTCTGGATTCTTCATCCACGAGTAATGATGCCTCTGCTTTAATACCATGTTTTATTTGCAATTTGGAAGTAAAAGTGTCTACATATTCAATGGGTAGCAAATACTATTTAACCCTGTCAAATGTTTATAAACATATAAAAAAAATATTTAGATGAAAAATAATCAAAAAAATGTTTACTGACAACTTTAGATACTTTTGTATCAAAAGCATCCACTTCTGGGCAGCCTGGCAATGGACCCGATGATACAAATATACCCAAAAAAAATGGATTAGACTCAAATTTTTAGAAAGCAGAGATGTTGGTGATCAGGTACCCAACATTCTCTGCTCAACAAATTCGGCTGCGATACCTCAAATAATAAAAACAAATAAATGGAAACAAATAGTTTAGTCGTAGAGAAAAGAGTAGCCGAAAATGAGATGCGGCATCGTTGGATGAACGACAATCAATTTTAACAAGGGTTTTCCGATTATAAATGATATCGAATATGTCATTGATAAAGAACCAGATAATATAAGCAGAGAATTATGTGAAAATGTTGAGAAATCGAAAGCGTTAGAATTGCTCATTGAAGCTGCAGAAAACAACGCAAAAAAATCTACAAGCAAGAGATTTCAAAAAGAAGTGAAGCTGTTTTCTAATTATATGTACCTGACGGGGGGATTCCTTTTGTATGAAACACTCTATACTAATTTAAAACAATCCTTACCCTCTCTTTCATCTGTCAGAAAAACCCCTCCAAAAAGAATTTGGCGTTTTTGAGGGCAAACTCCGTTTTGCAGAATTGAAAAAATTTCTGGATAAACATAACTATCCAAATAATATATGGGTAAGCGAGGACGGGACTGCCATAACGGGTAAGTAAGCAAAAAATCAATGTATCGAACATTTTATAGTTGTCTCTTTTCAGGTCGAATTCAGTACGACTCCAATACAAATAACATAATTGGTTTTGAATTACCCATTGATGAAAAATCGGGTTTGCCGATGCCCGAGTCATACAAAGCTACAAGTGCTAAGACTGTTGAGGAAATCTTCAAGAGCAGTGTCCAAAGTAGATACGCCTACTTGATAATGGCAAACACATTCCTCTAATCGCCGAAAAGTACTATGCAATTGCATATAGCGATGGCTGGTATATTGGGAGATTAATGGAATTAAGGAAAAACTTGTTATCAAATTTTTGAAATATGATCTTGATTCGTTTGTGTGGCCAATGAAGGACGACATACAGGAAGTGTCGATTGAATTTATTTTCGAAGGTCCAATATCTTTGCAAGGTTCCCATCCGTTTCAACTCAATACTTAGTCATCATTGAACAAAATCCACAAAAAATACAAATCTTTTAACAAAGAAATTGAACTCATTTAGGAATTTGTATGTCTGAACCACTTAAGGATTATTCAAATGTTATTATATTTTTTTATTCAACTTTTTTTTTACTCACGAACTGTGATATTTTATACATGTTTTAAGATTGACATATCTACTCTGATTATTTTCAATTTTTGATTTAATATCTTGTTTTTAGTTTGACATTTAAACTTTTATTTATTATATTAATATGTATTATTTATTTTATTTATGAATAAATATTTATTTTGGAATACATTTATTTTTTCAGTTATTTTCCCTGATCCTCAAATGGAGGATTTTTGAATGAAATATAATGTGTCCCAATACCTTGAAACCGTTCATTTTAAGTTCTCACCAACAGATATACACTTTAGGTATTTTAAAACACGGGTTAAATTATACTAAAATCGTTGATTCCTTCAGTTCAACATAGATCACGTTTTTATTACTTTAATTACACCAAATATTCTATTCACTATGTTCATTGCATTTCCATTTATTTACTAAGTACATTTCCAGTATTTTCAATACCTTCAGTATATTTTAATTATTTTCAATACATCTCTGGTACTTTAAATACCTTCAGTATACTTAAATTATTTAAATACATTTTCAGTACATTAAATATTATCATTATCCTAAATATACTTCAAATATTTCAGTATACTTTAAATATTGTTAATTATCGGATATTTAATTATGGTGTACATATTTTGGGTAGTTGTTTCCCCCTCGGATTGCCTCACACGAAGAAAGTGCATTACAAATCCTAAAACTTTCATAGCACGTGATACAATATTTTCAATGTGTGACGTGAACGTTAGTTTTTGTCACATAGGACTCCCAGATCTTTAGATTCGATTACTCTCGAATTGAATATTATTCAGATGATAGTTGAATGAAGTAAAAAGTGGTTTCCCTGAAATGTTCCCCCAAATGAAGCCGAAAAACTAAAAAAATTATGATAACATTTCTAAACATAGTGAAAGTGTGGAGATCCAGGCAACGTGTCCGAGGCCGAAAAGACCGCCCGAGCAGAGGTTACCTCAAAGTATGAAAAAACTGAAAAAAGTTCAAAAATACTAAGGGAAACGGAAAACGAAAAGAAGGTGGTGAGTGTAACCCATCAAAATGTGGGGAATGGAAAGGGGGGTGAGGAAAAGACGCTAAAACACATCTGTCTAGAAGACAAATTTTGACCTATATGAAGTTAGCGAGTTGATAACAGATTATTCCATAATTTGCCGCCTTTTTGTCGCTAATTAGTTGCGAAGAAAAAAAATTTGTCGCTCTTTTTTTATATAAATATGTGATGTTTTTCTAACTTCATATTTGTAAGTTAAAGCGAAACAACTACTCAGTAATTTAAATTTTTTCACAGTTCCGAAGTATCCATAATTTGCCGCCTTTTTGTCGCTAATTAGTTGCGGAGAAAAAAAAAATGTCGCTCTATTTATAAAAAAAATATGCGATGTTTCGCTAACTTCATATGAAGTTAGCGAAACAACTTCTGTAATATCTATCTTTTCTCAGTTCTGAAGTATCCAGAATCTGCCGGTTCTTTTGTCGCTAATTAGTTGCGGAGAAAAAAAAATTGTTGTTTTTTTTTTAAATATGCGATGTTTCGCTAACTTCATATGAACTTCCGTAATTTCAATTTTTTCACAGTTCCCAAGTATCCATAATTTGCCGCCTTTTTGTCGCTAATTAGTTGCGGAGAAAAAAAAAATTGTCTCTCTTTTTTTAAATAAAAATTTGCGATGTTAGCCAAACAACTTCCGTAATTTCTATCTGTTCTCAGTTCTTCCTCCCAACCAAAAGTGTTTCAATCACTTATTTTTCTGTTTGTTACCATATTTTCAATCGTTAAAGCTTATAAATGTCTTCAAAAATGAGAATATCAAAATTGCCCAACGCATCATCACTACTACTAATAGTCTCTCCTCTGAAACTTGCCAATTGAAACCTTGGAAAAGGATGGAAAAATCAAATGTCGTTTACAAAATTCCCTGTCAGACTTGTGACAAAGCATATATTGGACAAACATCAAGAACTTTGTCTGGACGCCTAACGTCCCATAAAAGTGATAGCAATACAAAGAAATTAACTTTGGCACTGGCTGAGAATGTCATCTCCAGTGAGCACATTTTGGATTACAACCATTTTGAAGTACTTTGCACAGAGAATAACTTACATAAAAGGTTATTTAAAGAAATGTTTTCCATCAAGAATGATACCAACAGTATAAACAAAAATATAGACCTGGATAATTTGAGCAATATTTACAATAACATTTTGAAACTTTGAAACTTTTTCCCCAAAATTCTCACAATATTAACAAAACTCAACATAATCAAAGTTTCAAATTTCCCACTAATTATCAGGTTGGTCATAAATATCCATACAATAGGGTATCGTGAAAATAACGAATACTTTTCGAACTCAAGGGCAATTTTTACGTGGTTGCGATATTCAGTTTCTGAATCTTTGTAACTTCCATTTCAATAAACAGACAAAAAAAAATTATCATGACATGGTGAAATAATTCAAATGAAATAAATGAAAACGCATATCAGATGCCCCAATTTTCGACACCTGAAAAATATGAATAACCAATCGCCGACATATATGAGGACCAATTGTCGACACTGTGAGAAATAAAAAACGGGCATCAATGCTATGTTTATATTTATATCTATCGTAACTGAAAAGTGTAAAAAAGTTATGCTCATATCTATAATGGGTAGAACTCGACAAAACATAAATTATTGAATATATTAAAAAAAAATTGCTACATAATCAATTTCTAGGAACCACTTTTCGAATACTTCATATACCCCACACAATAATTCTTCTCCCTGTTTCAGTATGGTTTCGAGACATTTTTTTTTCCATTTGATACCCATATTGAGGGGATTGAAAAACAAAGAAATCTGCCATTTTGTGGTGGCGACCTCGATTTAAAATTTTTTCACGGAGTACTATCTTTGTACTGGTTCAGTCCTTTCATTTGATACCCATATTGAGGGAGTTGAACAAAATATGTCATCCGCCATTTTGTGGCGACGGCCATCTTGGATTTACAATGATACTGAATATACATAATTGTATTGTCATCAGAACTAAAGGTGTGTACCAAATTTCAGATTAATAGCTCAACAGGAAAGGAATACAATTTCAATTACTAGATTCAACCCACACAAATAAACAAAACTGTAAGCTGAATAAGACCGTTTAAAATAATAAAAAAAGACGGAAGTTGTCCCGCTAACTTCATAAAAGGTTATCAAAACATTGCAAATTTTTGAAAGAAAGGATAGACGAATATTTTCTTTCTACAACTAATTATCGAAAAAAAGCAGCAATTTGTGCCTAAAAAGTGAGAAAAGATAATAACGGGAGTTGTTGAAACATCGTATACTTTTTGAGAAAATAGTTTTTTCTCTCCGCAACTAATAAGCGACAAAAAACCGGCAGATTCTGGGTACTTCAGAACTGAGAAAAGATAGATATTACAGAAGTTGTTTCGCTAACTTCATATGAAGTTAGCGAAACATCGCATATTTTTTTTTATAAATAGAGCGACAATTTTTTTTTCTCCGCAACTAATTAGCGACAAAAAGGCGGCAAATTGTGGATACTTCGGAACTGTGAAAAAATTTAAATTACGGAAGTTGTTTCCTAACTTATATGAATTAGCGAAACATCACATATTTTTTTAAAAAATTTTTATCGCAACTAATTAGCGACAAAAAGGCGGCAAATTATGGAATAATCTGTTATCAACTTTTTCGGAGTTGTCTCGCTAACTTCATATAGGTAAAATTTTGTTCACCACACTTTGCGTACAACTTTGACGAAAGTGAAGAAAAATCCAAACATTTTCAAAGTGAAAAAATAATGCAGAAAAAATTATATAGTATTGCTTGGTATTACGTGACGATTTCTACCAGTCAACACCTACCGCAAGCCGCGTGAAGGAACTTAGTTCCTGACGGAGGTCTTCCGACCGCACACGTTTTTCATTTTGAGAATAACATTATTCGAAGAAATAGAGTTTGAAAAATTGAAAGATGATGATCATATCTCGACAAAATTATTTATCATTCGGAATTTTGTAAAGTTGATTATGTAATAAGTACTTTAAAATTTCAAAAAATTTACGGTACATTTTTTAATACTTGTACATTCGATAAATCTAGTATACTCATGGTCGACAACTGCCCAAAACAATCTCAAAACAAATTCCACTATATTACTTCACTACCTGTTTCTAGAGAAGTGCAATCACTCGGGTAATTTTCAGACAAGTATGGAAAACAATGAAATCCCATATGGAAACGATCATAACTTTGGAGTTCGTAAAACTTTTATCATTAATTTTATGATAAAAACTATGTGCTTGAAATCATTTGTTATTCGCACGGTATAACGACGAACGTCATATTTCTACTAATGACGATCACGTGTAAGAATTATTAATATTTTTTCACGTTTTGAGGTTCTTTCCGAATGAAACAGCATTCGCTTTTCGTAAAGGACCAAAACAGAGATCGTCTGGTTCGAATGAAACTGGGGCACGAGTCTACATGTTATCGAATTTTCCCATGGTCAGTGGCGGGTTCAGTGACTGGGGGTTTAGAGTGAGGGATAATTTTTGCTCGTTACCAACTTTTGATTGGTGGAGAGGAAACTATTTTTGTTCTGGTTACATACCTGATGAAAATTCATAATTGAATTGAACTGATTCTATAGTAAAGCGAAATACGCAGAAATACGTATCATGGTTTTGTTTGTGAAAATCTTAGTGCGACTGTTTATGTTATACTTTGGAATATTAGCAAATTCCTTGGTAAACTGCACTATCTAATTTTTAATCAAGTTTTAGAAATAGAGATTTTGTATTCGACCTGTATGCATGTACTTTTGATGAACGCGTGTAATTTATTATATTTTTTCCAATAAAACCTCCAACGATACATTAATGAATGAAGCTGAGAACTCCCATACAGGCATTATGGTTCACATCCGCCGCTTGGTGCAGTAAGGATGTGTTTTTTATGTAGGTCAGAGGGTGAATAGATTTGTGGGCTCGCGTATTCCTTATAAATTGTATCGAATGTGAATTTATTTCATGGATTGATACCACTTGATATGTGTTTATAAGTGATTATGTGGAAGGAATACTGTGACATGATTATCACATACGGTGCAGTAAATGAAAGTTCAGTGTTTATATATATATATATATATATATATATATATATATATATATATATATATATATATATATATTGGTGTTTTGGGCTGTTTTGGTGTTTGATTCATTAATATTTTCCTTCTGTTTCTGTGCATATGAAATAATGGAGAAACGGAAGTTAAGTTATAAACCAAATACCAAATCACTTCGTCTGGCTAGCAAAAGATTACGTATATATAACAGAAGGACAATATTAAGAAAAAGATGAATTTTGAAAAAAAATTATATTTCCGTTTGTATTTCTCTTATTCACTTGTTATAGTAATTATTAATATCAGATAGTTTTGAATTTATTGGAATATGCGAATAGTGCATGTTCTTGTATATTTTACTTGACCGGCCCTCTAGTGGTCAAGTAATGTAATGGTGCGGAAAACAAATCGAGATATCGACGGAAATATCCGTTTTGAGGTCCCCCGAGACGATTGAGACCATTTCCAGAGTGAAGTCTGTCTGTCTGTGTGTGTGCCTGTCTTCCACGATAACTGCCGAACCGTTTGACCAATCGAGCTGAAATTCGGTAAGGAGATACGGTTTCTGCCCCGAATGCGACCATCAGTTTTTGGCAGTCATCTATCAAACGGTAATGTCACTATTGAAAAATTACAGAAACTGTAGCGCACGGAACTTGACTTGCAATATGTCATTTGAAAGCCCTTGAAAAACTGTATCCAGAACAATGAGCATTTGTTCTCCAACTGACATCTGTCAAAAATGGCAAATTTCATAATTTGCCATTCAATTATTCAAAACCTATCCGATGGCTTAGAACTTAATTCGGCAGGGGGGGGCACAACAACAAAATTAAGTCTCTGCAGTTGGAGCTTTCTATCGTTTCCCAGTCTGGCGCTACGAGACGGCCGCTCACCCGGACTTTGACTAGGACGACCGCTCAATTGACTGGGGTCAAATATCTCACTTGACTGTTGAATTGACCGATCAAATTGACTTCGTACAGTCCTAAAAATATTTTATCGATGTTTTATTTCAAAATAACCCCATTCTTCCGAGGCCCATACCGGTCAAGTTCTGGGGTGTCCCACAGCTGATTTTTAGGTAATTTTTACGACTTTATAATTCACAAAAAGTCCCCGACCTATGATATTTTAGAATCATACAGTTTGAAGTATTTTCTGAGCAAAATTTACAAAGAAAGAGCGCTATACCTGCAGACATTTTAAATGCAGGTACATTCCGGAAAACGTTTGCGATTTTGCCCGTTTATTTTTATTTGAATGCAAAGCGGCAAATATAAAAAAATCCTTAAAGAAAACAATAACTAAAATGTGTAGGTTTCAGATTTTCATTATTCAAAAAATTACGAATTCCGTTTTTAATTTTTATTACGAAAAATAGTGCCTAATTTGAAAAATTAAAATTAGGCAATTAAGGGATAATTTTGTGAACCGTATTAACATATGAAGGAAGCATTTACAGCGGTAGAAGGTCCAAGAAATCTGTTTGAAACTTTAATGAGCTTCTAGTTATACTAATACTGAAAATTAAAAAAAATCTCTAGAGCAAAAAATAGCCGCCTTCATATTTTTCACAGGTTGTTTTATGCATTACAATGTAGCAGGTTTTGTGGCCATTATTTATATAGCGACAAGATGTTACTTTATTTCCCCTCGGCTAATTTACTCAGAACAAAAAACTGTGGGAACTGGCCCTAATAGATTCATATAGTGTGATGTTAAATTTTGTGACCTTTCTCTTATTTGTGGACGCCACTCAGTTAAACATAAAACTAGAAAAATAATATACTACAACTGAGAACTTGTAGATTAAAACGTATACATAAATTATAGACAATTTAAAGAATACTCTGTGGATGGGTTTATTTAGAAATCAAACACTGGTTGCTTATAATATCTAATGTATTTCCAATTATCACAACAATGTGGTATCCCACATTATAAAAATCAGATATAGATATTCAAGTAAAAAACATGTTTTTCGATATTTTCTCTACTGTACCATCATTGGGTTACGTTTCGAAGTCTAGTATCGATACAGGCGTTACCTCGAATTTAAAATAAGGTTAATATGTGAACATCAACTTTATAAAAACAACGGTTGGGTACTATAATCATATATACAATTTTACATTGTTGAGAAGGTTTATCAATAAGTACAGTTATGTAATACAGGTCTCTGTACTCTCTGTACCGTAGAAAACATATGACAACGAAAATATGGATATTTCCCGACTTTGAAATATTACAGACTGTTGCACCATCAATTATGTTCATACCTTTGAAGAAAATCAACATAATGAAGTTGAATCAGATTTTTAGTGAATAAATCCATACACCAAGTGAATAGACAATGGAATTAAAAATTGACAACGCAATTTGTACCAACAAGGTAATGTGTACAAGCACTTCAACTCAAAACGAGTTACAAAAAAATATTCCAGAACAGTCTGACCTTAACAATCCTGGGCTAGTAATAAGTATACACCGTCAGTGCTTCTAGTCTGGATGTCCACAGGAACACTGCAAATCAGCCCTTTGGTAGAACACATCAGCATTCTGAGTTGTCTATATGTGACCTCCTGATAGTCCTGAACCATGCATTAATTTGCCTGTAGGTACCATTATCAATTGACCGTTACCAGGAACCAAGAACCCTATAATATTTATACGATTTGTACGTGACCAATATATAACATATTTGTACTTTCTGGTTACGTAGCTCTAGACTTGATTATCAAAGTTTGTTTAAATATTCTTGATCAGACTGTATAACAAGGTAAACGAGCTTAGAATCGAAATTGCTATAGGTTAAAGAAACCATGAGAGTTCATACCAATGAAATATTAAAAACTTTACTGTAAAATTATTTCTGTTGATAAATTTTCTTACCTTCATTCAAAGGAGGGTGTTTCAAATATATAGAGAAATTTACACTTTGAATCCATTAATTATCAAAGTTGGCTTGTGTCATTCTCCATTAATAATTCGTGGTGTAAATCTCGTGCAGAACCTTATTCATTTCCTACCTCGTGAGAAATGTAATCGCATTCATATAGTTACCAGCAAAACTACGATAATGTGTTAAATCATAACTACTGGAAACTGTATTCAAATCTACATTTTCTCAAAACTACTACCAGAAGAGAAAACTACAAGGTTGGCCTCGCCATCACTTTCACAGCGAAAAGAGAACCCTTTTTCCGGAAATCTCCTTCACCTCAATTTTCTCACTCGAGAACCGGAAGTCCAAGTTCCGTGGGTAATTTGAATTTACCTCTCAACTTTCCTTTTCAAATTCGAATAACTTTTTCCAATATATTGAGAAGGAAAAGGACAGAGCATATTTAATGACAATACCTATACTCTCGATCAGCTGTTTTGACGTCATGTGGTCGTCCCAGTTAGTTACACCTAGAACTTATCGATAGGCAACCACTGATACTCGCCTCACTAATGTTGGTGACCAATAATCGTCGAACAAACGAATTGATATCTTGTCATCATCATTTTTAAATAAATCTACCATATAATAAAGAGAATTACCCCAGAGATATGATACAAAATACAGGGTCCTTTATATTTACTTTATACAAAAATAGGTAGATGAAAGATTATCATCTTGAGATATATTCTCTAAACTACGAGAATAATAAAAACTATATATTTATATGTGGGTCTATAGTATTAGTAATTTATATACAACTTGTAACTTATACTGCTCCGCAGTGTAAACGTTACAACAAGAGTACGCTATACAAACGACTTCATTTTAGAGTCAAGGATGGTTCCACCTCCTAGAAACATAAAACAATCGATTTTTCCGGAGGGAAAATAGCGCCTTCATATATTGCAGAAAGTGTTTTATGTAGCTCTCTGCGAAATAGGAACGCGGTTTTTTTCCTTCACAGAAAAATCGATTTTTTTAAGTTTCCAGGAGAGTGGAACCACTGCTGGGACGCCTCCCAAATCGAAGTTGTTTGTATAGTGTACTTTCTCAATGCATAACACACCATCTGCAAAATCTAACGGCGGCTATTTTTTTTATTTACAGAATTTGTTTTTTTTTAATTTTCAGTATTTTAGGGTATAACTGAAAGCTCATTAATGGTCCAAACAGTATTTGAGGTAAGTATATGAATATCACATATCATACGCCACGCGATAGCTCTGAGAAACTCATCACCAATAGAATATTCCATGTATTTTATTTATAACCGCCACCACTGGGGAGAAAATGGCTGTTGGAAAGTGGCTGGTTGATTATTGAACTGGTTTATTATTGAACTGGTTGATTATTGAACATACATATTTTGTTCAATGTTTCACAAAAAGATACTTCTATATCATTCAAATACGTATTTTATTCCTACATTATCAGTCAATTCAATAAAACAAATAATTAGCTAGCTAGAAATACCCCTATGTGCGATAGCTACATTCAAATACAACACGTGTTTTTTTGAGGATTTTCAAAGACAAGTAAGTGTATATTCATATTTTTGTTAAATAATATTTTCAATTGACATAGTGCCAAGTACAAGAAATATTAACGGAATATTCGTGACCTCATAAAAATTATCTTCTCACGCGGGATACCGTTGCTCGGATCGTCATTCATATTTTTATGGAACAACTGGTGATTTTACTAGTATTTTCATCGGAGATAAGCTGATTCAATAGCGCCACTAGACAAACAAAAACAAAGCAACAAAGATTAGATATGATATGATATGATGTATTTTTCCCAGAAAAACATCAAGATTAAACGAACACCCGAATACACCTATCTCCGACAGGTGGGCGTGATAATGTTACCATCAGTACAAAAAGTGCACGAGGTCGAAAAACTAATTGATATAGAGGGCCGAATTTGACGTGAATGATGTGAAGTACCTAGTATATAAATATAGTATGAATGTCTGATTGATATAGTATTTTGGATACAAATATACAAAAGTATTGCTTGAGTTATGTTGGAATTCGCTGATTGGATAATCTAATACTCTTGCATTGATACTTTGAAATACATTGTGCAAATTACACCGAAGGAATGATAAGCGCTCTACTTTGATGAGTATTTCGGTCAAAATTCACATTCCAAGCAATAAAACTGAAGCAACATGGAATATTATAAATAATGAGTTAGGAAGGAAAAGTAGATCGTATGACAGCACTACCACTGTTAATCACAGTATCAAGAAATTATCTTGAACAAAATGGCAGAGTTTTTTGCCTACAGTTTTTCAGATGCCGAAGAAACAATCCTATATAACTGAAACTGAGGTGCTAAATAGGAAAAAAATTACTTAAAAAAAGACAATTAGTCTTTTTTGCAAGGATACATTCCAAAAGTATTTAGTACCTAATATCCCTTTTGAATGAAGGAGACCTAAACTGCAATAGAAAATTGCAGGCTCTTTGCTATGCTCTATATTATTTGAAAAAAAAATTGGAGGAAAATAATAATGTTAGTTAGTCAATTTTCCATATTTTTACTGTAGTTACATTCTTAATGTTGTCTATAATTGCTATAAAAATAAAAATGTTCCAAGTTTATTTCGTATGTATCTATGTCATATTTTATTTTTATGATTTCGTTTTCAAACAAGTATAATAAAAAATATCGTTCATTATACGTTCAGAAATGGTTTTTTCATGCTTGCATGACTTCCCGAAATTGTCACGCGTGCACGCAAAAATCCTTATTTCCGGACTCGTAATGAAATATGCTAAGTATTGCAATCCAGAAAAAATATATCAACTGAAACTGCATGTAACGTATCACTTATTCAATCATATTTACAAAAAGAGTGATTTGAATAACTTTGTAATAACCTTATTCTCCAATTTCTTCTGAATTTCCAACTGCAAAATTATCACAACGTAGTTTTCCCAAAAATTTGTTTTTGACATGGGTAAAACCTTATTCCGAAGGGCGGACTATAACTGTGATAACTTTGGATCAAGTTTCAATAATGTTAAGCTTGGAATTCAACAGAGATCGGTGTTGGACCATTGTTTTTTATACTATGGAAATTACTAGTCAGGATATCTGAAATATTGCCACATTACTATGTTCGCAACTGTTACCACTATCACAGTTTCGGGGGTAAATGACGAACTGCCTGTCAAAGTACAATGAATTGTCGACAGATTTAGGTCCAGGTGTCAACGTAACAGTAATATTGATATGAAATTCCACTAAAACAGTAATCGTGAATTTCTAATGCATGAATTCACTAGATATTTATATTTCACTAGTTGATCCAACAGACGTTGTCCTGTCCAAATTTATATCCTCTTAAATGTTTTTCCTGAAAACTCTCGTCCGCGTAGAATTAATTCTTTCCTATGTTTTTTATTTGTGTTGTTCCATCTAGGTTCTGCTTTTGACTCTGCCCGCTTCCCGGTAACCCATTTTCCCGTTATCCCGTTTTCCTGTTTTCCTGTTATAACGTTTTCTCCTTATCCCGTTAATCCTGGAATAATGGGATAACGGGATAAGGAGAAAACGGGATATTTTATATATTCCTGAAAACTTTTCCACGATCAAAGAATTACGCATATCCATCGCTCGAATCGTGTTATGGTCTTCAAAAATCTCATATAAATAAGCACTTTCAATCTTTCCCGAATCCAATAACTTTTCTAAAAAACATTTCCTTTCCCAAAAACTTAATTCGAACTATTAGAAACAACAACAAAAATTTTATGTTTGGTTTGAGGGTTAAAATTAAAAACAAATGTGTGGACACGCTCGGGGATTGAACCCGGGGCCTTGGAGTTACAAAACACACGCTCTTACCACTGAGCTACTCGGACCTTTACCAAGAGCCGATATTCCTTCTGTTGGCCAAATTTTTCTTATATTCCCAAATTTTCCAATTTCCGGGCAACTTACCTGATTTTTAAAAACCATCCTCGGTCTAGTACGAACATTATCCCGAATTTTCCAATTTCCGAGCAACGTTCCTGATTCCTCGGGCTATTAACAATATTTAAAAACAATGCCAAATCGGTTCAGCCGTTCTCACGTATTGCGCTTACTAAATTTTTTTTATTATATAGATGAGCTTATTCGCACACATCTCTCAATAGGGGAATTAATTCAATAGAGTATTTGGGGCACAAAAATGCATTGTTAGGCTCATTTTCAACATGGACAGCTATAAACCATTATGTATTAAGTATACATCATCAATTCCTTCTATGTAAAGGGTCATCTACCACAATATGCAGGAAATGAAATGGTGTACTCGTCTCCCATGTGGTGAAGCTTGTGACAAAGTTTTAGAGCAATCCGAGATAATTTATTGATTTTTTTGCATCTAAACCTCCCACCATATGCCAGTGAGTGCAGTTATCGGTTCCAATGCGAAGGCAGTTGTGCTTCATAGGTCAGAAGGAGACTAACCTACATTGCGATCGCGAATTCGGTGTAGATTGTATCGTTTGTAAACTAATTTCATTGATTTTCAGATTATCAAATATGGTGCAGTGGAATAAAAGAACAATTTTGTGTGCAGTTCAGTGACAATGAGTGTTTTTTACCAGGCTACAGAGAAAATGTTGTTAATCGTCATGTTGCAGAAAATAGAGACGTCCTAAATCTACCGAACAAAGATACTTGAGTTACGATAATTAACGTGTTATTAGTCAGTCTAGTTGTCTCATGTTAGTTGAGGCCAGGGGCGGGGAATTTATTTCATTTATTTCACCAATTCTTCTGGTGGGAACAACCTAGCAACAAATGTTCCGCATATTGTAGTGAATCACCCCATATATATTCTCGACAAACACTACGAATAAATGCAACTGCACACATTTGCAGTACAGTACCCTGCGTGTATTCCAAATCATAATGCCGTGTTCTCACCAAAAGCAACGGGCAACAGCAACGCAATTGCAATCCGACCGCAACTTCAGTTGAGTTGCTCTTGTGTATTTACTGAAATCAACTAATTTGATAATTTATTTTATTTGAATTTTTTGAGTCGCATTTATCTTTCGATCATTAGCAACTGTATTATATTTTAGATATGACATTTATATCCGTTAAGTATGATATTACGTGAACGTTAGAGCCTTTGACGGTGTGGTCGCGAGCGATCATGGCGACAGTAAGTGAAATCGCTCTCCTATCAGCAGAGCTAAATAAACTAAAGAAAAATGAACTCATAGACATAATTTTGACTTTCAAATTACCATCGACGGTAAATAATGTGAAATTAATTAACTACGTCAGTAAATTTGGCGGTAGTGATGTGAAACAAGGCAGTGATGGTGTTGATGAACTCCATAACACCAGTGAGAATAAAATCTGCATCCATTGTGAACAACTTGCAAAAGACCATAGTGCTTTAAAAAAGGAGCTTGATTGTGTAAGTAAACTGACATTCCATTTGGAAAAAAGAACTCAAGAGCAGGAGGATCTCATTTTACTTTTGAAACAATTAAATAATAGCGATTTATAAAAGGGTACCGATAACGGCCTCTATCGACAACGACTTGAACTCCACAAATTTTCCTAAACCAGAATCTAGTCTTGCAAAAAAGTCCGAAACGATACTACAAAAAACTTTCAGTGCAGCCTTGAAAAGCAATAGAGACAACACAGTGCAAAAACATGACAAGTACAAAGAAAATGGAATCCCCCAAGTAAAAACAATAAACACAAATATAGACCAATATTCGGTAGTAACCACAGAACTGAATTCAAAACAGTTCCGAGAACAGGACATTTACATGTCTCACGGATTGGAGCGGACATGACTTCAAACGATCTTCTAGCAGCGCTTAAGGAAACTGCACCCGACATTGCCTTCGTGTGCGAAGAATGGGATAGAACTGATCGTGCATCAACATACAAAGTGTCATTTCCTCTGGATAAATTAAATGACGTTTACCATCCAGATATATGGCCAAGAGGTGCGGCAATCAGACGATTCAGATTTAAAGAAAATTTTCAGAAAATCAGTGTCTCAACAGAAAATCCTTAGTTTATTCAAAATGTGACATAGAGTATGAACAAAACTTTTATGATATATTCAATCTTGTGAATCACGATAGCTTGGTGAGTGTTTTTCATATAAACATTCAATGTATATCTAACAAAATTGAGATACTTCAAACACTTTTGTATGATTGTCACTTTGATATAGTATGCATTTCCGAACATGGGCAGAGAGAGCAAAATCTCAAGAGTATAAACCTTGATGGGGATATTTTCTCGCAATTTTTTTTTGCAGAAAACTATTACATAATGGAGGATGTGCTATTTTCACTAGAAATTCAATTAAAGTAAAGCCTCTAGATTTTCAACAATTCAATAGTGAACTGAATTCCGAATTTTGTGGCACAGAATTATTGAATAAAAAAATTACTGTTATAGCTGTATACAGATCTGGAAGACGGAATTTTGATACGTTTTTACAAAATTTAGAGAACCTCTTGAACCATGTGGTTAATCCCAATAGTAAAGTGGTAATTACTGGCGATTTCAACGTAGATTTTAAAGTAAACTCAACTGCTTTAAAAGATTTACAAGACTTAATTTTATCATTTGGTTTGGTTTCTATTATTCATGAACATACAAGAATCACAGCTACTTCATCTAGCTGTATAGATAATATATTTACCAATTTGGAAGAAAGCGGAGTTTTTTAACCTTGCTTGTCCGATCATCGCGCCCAGTATATTATAATTGAAGAAACACCAGAGAGCTCAAATGAAAAAACGATTTCTCGAAAAGTAACCCAAAATGGATTAATGAAGCTAAAAGAAGCTCTATCAAATGTAAAGAGGGGTTTCAACAAAACAATTATTGATGTTGAAATTCTATCTTCCTATCTTGTAAATACTTATAGTGATTTGGTCAAAAAAATATTTCCAATAAAAACATACAACTCAATGATCGGAAAGGCACAGCTATGTGGTATGATGAATCCCTAAAAAGTATGAGAAAGTCTTTGTCAAATTCGAAACTTGTAGCCGATATAACTAAAGAACCAAGGGATTATTTAACATATAGAACTTTGAAGAAAAATTATATTGCCCAGCTTAACGATTCTAAGAAATTAGCTTATGACAATTATATTCATTCGGCGGGAAACAAGGCGAAAGCATGTTGGCAAATAATAAATTTTGAAGAAAAAAAAAATTTTGAGAGAAACAAAAACAATAATAATAGAACTCATACTGATATATCTCCTGAACATTTTAATGACTTTTTTGTTAACATTGCTGACAATATCATTCAATCTCTTCCAACGGTATGCAAAGCGGATTTACTGAATTTCAGAAATTTTCCAGCCCCCTGCAACTTTTTTTTTCTGGGCCCAGTGACTGAAGAAGACGTTCAAAATGCAATCAAGTCACTCAAAAATTCCAAATGCTTAGACGCCTATGAACTAAATAGTGATATCATTAAAGAGACCTCCGAGATATTGTTGCAGTCTCTTTCTGAATTGATAAATTCAATATTCACAAGTGGTATTTTTCCTGATGCATTTAAGCTTTACGCATATTTTGAAAAATATAAATTATTCAACAAATCCCAGTTTGGTTTTCGTAAGGACCGCTCTACGGCAAAGGCAGTTCTCAATGTGGTGAGTGAAGTTGTCGACAATCTCGAGCAAGGTAATCACACAGCTATTACGCTCTGCGACCTCTCCAAGGCGTTTGACTGCGTCTCTCACGACATATTATTGGAGAAACTATATTATCATGGCATCAGGGGAGTATCTCTATCCCTCATAAAATCATATTTGTCGAATAGATATCAAGCAGTCAGTAGCAATAATTGCATTTCGAATTCTAAACTTGTTGAACATGGTGTTCCCAAGGATCAGTATTGGGACCACTTCTGTTCTTAATTTACGTGAATAACATCAGTAACTTCATGCATCCATATAAATCTGTTTTGTTTGCCGATGACACTACATTTATTTACTCTGACAAAAATGCGATTGAACTATCTAGAATATCAAATGAAGTCGATGAGAAGGCAGAAAGTTGGTTCGTGACAAATCGACTCAAACTAAATATAGATAAAACGCAAGAGTTACAGTTTTCAACAAGCTCTGCCGCTACATCAAGTGCAGACAGCGTTAAATTACTTGGGATTGTTGATAGTACTCTCACTTGGACCTGTCATATTAACCAATTGAGCAAAAAACTATCAAGAACACTTTTTTTATTGCGTCAGCTGAAAAATGTAACTAGTTTCGATACATTAAAAATAACATATTTCTCCCTTTTCCATTCTTACATTAGCATGGTGTTATACTCTGGGGCAACTCAACTGGGGCGTTAAACGTTTTTAAATTCCAGAAAAAAGCTATCAGAATAATAACAAATTCTGTCAACCTCTGTTTTTGAAATTGAGAATAATGCCGTTACCCACATTATTTTTGTACAATGTTCTCATAGAAATTCATAAAAAATCAACTTAATTAATCAAGCAATCAGACCTTCATGACTATGATACCAGACATTGTAACAAAATTCGAACAAACTGCTATCGTTTGAGTAAATCACAAAAGAATACTCTGGATTTCAATCTCTACAACTCTTCCCGATAATTTTAAAATTCTTAGTATGTCCAAATTCAAAAAAACAATAAAAAATTATCTTTTGAGTTTTTGCTTCTATTCTGTCAAAGAATACGTGAATCATTTTAAATGTTTATAATGTCATCTTTGTTTTTATATTTTTGTATTTGTGTTTCTTGCTTGTTTTTATACTATTTTAATTGTAAATTTGATCATTTTATACTATTTTAATTGTTTAATCTGATCATTACTTATGCTATTTTTTGACTTGCTACAAACATTTTATTATGTAACGTGGTGAAATAAACTATCTATCTATCTTTGAAGATATCCGCTAAAGTTTCTTGCATATGATATTTTTGTCTCTGTTTAATGTATTTTTTACACCCGATTAAAATGTGTTTCACTGTTAGTCTTGTGGCACACACTTCACATAAAGGTTCTTCACTATGTTTTATGAGCTTTCGTGGGTAAGGCGTGTGTGACCCAACCGTATACGTGTGATAGTAACCTCATCTCTGCGGCATTTGGACTTGGTTTTACGCGGTAGTACTGATTGTTTGATTTCTTTTAGTTTGGCGTTAGAACGATCCCACTCTTATTGCCACTTGTTGGTCACTTTCTGTCGGATGTAAGCTGAGTACACCGTTAGTTCGGTTTTCGTTGGATGTGGTTTCCTGTGCTAGTTTGTCTACTGCCTCGTTGTCCACTCCAAAGTGCGACGGTATTTGGAGATAGTGGAGTTCCCTCTTCATCAGCTGAAGTATTGGATGTATGGGGTATTATTGATTCAATCCTGATATGGCACTTAGAGAATCGGTGCTGGTTTCGATTCGAGACAAGATCAATTGCGGAAAAGAACCCCCTTTCCAACACTGAAATGTATTTATGTAATGAATATCATCATATATAATTGGATTCATATCAGCGGATATACCTCAGCCAACCCTGAATACAAAGACTTTCGAATATAAATTAAATAAAAACAATGCATACTTATATGCAGATTTATGACGTTCGTATGAGATTACAACAAGGTGATCGAAATTTGTTTATTCCGAATGTAAAACATGAATTGTAAAACAATAAAGATAGCGGTGCCGTGTGGACAGATAATAATGGATTCGTCTGGAACTGAATCTTCGGATCCTTGAAAACTTTATTTATTTATAGGATGCACACAAGGTTGCAATGATCATTCTCTCGTAGATGATAAAGTCAGAGTAGAGAATAAAAAATGTAGATCTACGCTTTGGCTCTGATAACCGACAGCCTAAATATCGATTCACACCACACACACCAGTGACACGACAATGCCGCGGCCGGCCCGTAATTTCACCGACGAAGTTGAAAATATTCTTCCAGGGATTTAAAGGGTGTTGTTCATAATCGCCCGTCACGTGACTTGTGGACGATTTTTCCTCTATTCACGGCCGAGCTACTGGCAGATTTTGGAGTTTTCGTGCATTGTTTTTCCATCAGAAATAAGAATGACGAAAAACTTGCATTAGTGTGCATTTCTCGTATTGTATGACCTGTCATATCCAATATACATCTAGGTATATAGAGATATAGATGTCAATAATATTATCTCTAAACGAGTAACGTAATTATATGTAAATAAGAGATGGATAGTGTCTGTAATTAAATATCAATAGGAAATGTTTGTGGCATTCAGACAAAAAAAGAAAACTAGAACTAAAAAATAAAAATATGGATCGGCCAGGATTTGAACCTGGGACCTTTCCCGATTTCTAGTCGAACGCTCTGCCAATTGAGCCACTAGTCCATGTTTGAAACCGGCGATTCACACTTTTGAATTCAGTTCCGTGTTAGTGACGAAGATGATGAGGGTTAATGTGATGCATGATTATTTTTCAGTTCTAGTTTTCATTTTCTCGTCTGAATGCCACAAACATTTTCTATTGGTAATTATATGTATTTTTAACGTAATTAGTGATGAAATTATGCAGTATTTCGGAATGGCCTGAATCCGCCGATTAAAAAGTATACATTTTTTAGAGCAAATCCCAAAACCAAGCGCGTATTTAAGGGGGAGGGGGGTAATGGGGGTAATTCCCTTTCTCCCCAAGAAACTGCAAATTGTTTAAATTGATGGAATGGCCACCACATCTCTATTCAAATCTAAAACATCGTGGCCGCTATTGTCGATAGGCAAGTTCTCATTGGTCTAGTCGAAAAGTTAGTTTTCTGCGAAAAATGTTTCAAGTCTACTAAAAAATGAGAGATGGCTCATTGGATTCGGGATGTCATTCTAAGAAAGATGTATTTTTTCCGCCGACGAGAATTTTTTTTTTAAACAAAAACAAAAAAAATTGAAACGGCCTTAGTTTTTTGTAATAGCTAAAAAACTATTGATGATAAATAAAATAAAAAAACAGGTTCTTGAAGAGGAGGAAATTTTCCATGAAAAAGTTCCTACTCTCGGAATTCTATCTCAATTATTTATAATTTTAATTCAACGTTGAAAATAGGGCTCCGCGTGGGCGTTAATGCGGAGAGAGCAATGCACAAAATATTTTTTAAACTATTAAATATGAAAAAAAATACATTTTTTCAAGTGTTCAGCTGATACTATGATTTTTTTGAATTTTTTAATTATTTTTATTTTTTATTTTGTGACGCTAACATATTTCGTTTTATAAAAAAGTGTCTTCATATTTCGAATACATTGCTAGTGTGGCATCCGCTGAACAAAATTTTTTTTTTCGTTGAAGCGATTGAAAACTTGACTGCGATCAACGATGCAACAGGAGCGGTTGGTTGGATTAGGTCTACTTCATGTTCATTCATAGAGATGTGCAAATAGACGTTTTAAATGTTATTGAAAGGTTTGCAAATAAGAAACACAGGATATTGGATTTCAAATTGTGATTTTTATTTTAACAGAAGAAATCTTTGTTTCCGTACTTTGTCAAAAACGGCAAAAGTTTACTAGGGATGTTTTTTTTCCAAATTTGACTACACCACTGGATTCGTAGTCCTTATAAATGAAAACCATCAAAATTCCATAAAAAAATATTGGTTAACAACGAAGTTACAATAACTTTAATTTTGGAAACAAAGTATTTGATTATAATTTTTATTTAGATTGCAGACATATTTGAAATCTGGCAACACTGCCGATACAAAGTAGAGCACAAGTGAATTTGTACAGCGAAAATCCGAAGTCAATAGCTCACTCCGTTCAACAGTTAATAACTACTGAAAGTATGGTAATGTGCGCGATTTGTGGTGTACTAAATCACAGCCTACTATTGATTTAGTACAATACCTATGCCCAATGTATTAGTTCAGATTTCCTCAAATTATTGATACCTTCTCTAAAAGCTTGTTTCAGTTGAGTTTTGCAGAATAAAAAAGAAACATTTTTGTGTCCTGCTTTCTGTTTTATTATTGAATAAATAATTTTGATACTTTAAAACTTGATTCGGTTCATTTCGTTTTTATCGGCTATTGAAAACTGCAGAACTTGAAAATGAATTTTTAATTTTCTGTCATTTTCGAATACACTTATAACCTAAACTTAAATAAATGATTTTAAGGAAATATGATTCACAAATCCAGTGGCGTAGTTAGATTTTTATTACAAAATCGCTTCCACCAGAAATCGCTCACATTACCATACTTTCAGGAGTTATAACTGTAGAACGGAATGAGCTTATTGACTTCGGATTTTCGCTGTACAAATTCACTGGTGTTCTACTTTGTATCGGCAGTGTTGCCAGATTTTAAATATGTCTATAATCTACATGAAAATTAATATCAAATACTTTGTTTCCAAAATTTAAGTTGTAACTTCGTTGTTAACCAATATTTTTTTATGAAATTTTCATGGTTTCCATTTATAACGACTACGAATCCAGTGGTGTAGTCAAATTTCGAAACATAAATTTCCTAATAAACTTTTACCGTTTTTAACGAAGAAAAAAAGCCTTGGAAATGAAACCATAGTTATGAAATTTTTTGTGAAGATACAGCTTTTGATACTTGATTTTTAAAAAAAATTTTTGAGAATGACTGAGAAATGCGTATTTTACAGGGGTGCTTCCATTTTGAATGGGTCAGACTGTATACATATATATATATATATATATATATATATATATATATATATATATATATATATATATTTATATATTATATATATTTATATATTATATATATTTATATATTATATATTTTATATATTATATATATTTTTTATATATTATATATATTTATATATAAATTTTATATATTTATTTATAACATTTTTTTTTGTACATATAAGTAGAAAAAATTTTTTCCAAGGTATATAACTTTTTAATGTCATTACCCCCCCAAGCAGAATTCCTAGACACGCCACTGCCCAAAACTGTTATCTGATGCCCTCCTGGCATGACTTGAACGATGAACTTCCAATTTGCTCAACAGTGTGAATGAATGTTCTAACATTCTGAAGTATTCATACAATTTTGCTCCATCGTCCATCAACAATTTTGCTCCATAGTCCATCCGCTGGGAACTTCGCCATCTTCGTCCTGCACTACCACACCACGGATGAAACACTGACCAATGTTAATAGAAATCAACATGGCTGGTGTAATCACGGTTCGGTGACGGTACTTAATAGGCCAATACAGACATATTATTGCCCAAATTACCGTCGAGTAGTGGTCGAATACTTGCCGAATATCGGTAGGATATTGCCAAATAATAGTCGGGTTCACAAGAGCCATTTTCCGAAATTAGAGTTAAGACCGACCGAAAATTATGATAGATGGTTCGATTCGTAATTGCATTAAGAAAATCTTAGTTCGGAACCAATATCTGGATAAACAAATTGCAAAAGTTATAAACAATTAACTAAACAAAAAAAAGTTTGGGAGGTTTTTTGAAAATATCTCAAAAACGATTTAAAAACAGAAATTTGAAAAAAGATCCTTAAAGAGCAGAAAAATTATATAAAAAATAAAAACAATATTTTTTCATAAAAAGGTTTTTTTTTTTGAAGTATTAAAAAACAATATAACCGAAAAATTCCTTTGTTTATAACAAATTTTTTATTTAATAAACAAATACAAAGTAAAAAAATAATATAATTTCTTCCATAGTATTAGAGAGCAATATGAATAATGAAAAAGATAATTATGTGGCATAGTGGACAAATTATTTAAATTAAAGAAAAATAGCATCCTCAAGTGGGAGTCGAACCCACGACCTTATGATCTCTAGCCATACGCTCTACCATCTGAGCGATTCGAGGACATAGGAATCGACACATACTCGTGAATCTTTCCTTCCATAATTTAATATTCATGTTAGAAAATGAATCGAAAATCAAACGTACTTATCACTGGCCGTCGAGATCCATTACCTGTCACTCAACTTCATCGTCATTTGAAGATTTCAGTAGCAGATTCAAGCAGATGATCTCTAACCACTGATAAGATTTAGCCAAATATATAAAGTCCCTCATTAGGAGGGAGATGTAGTATAGTATCACCTATTATTAATATTTTGTTCATGGATCTAGTTAGTTAGTTTTAGTTAAGAGATAAAAAAGGCATGTTGTTATGAGGATGATATACAATGTCATGTAACTGTCAAAAAACACAGAAATATACATTCATTTTGAATCTATTCTTTCACTAATATAAATAAGTAATCAGTATACTACATTAAACATCCATGGATCCATTATGATCTTTCCTATGACGGTATTGTGGATAAAAATATGCAATTATTCATAAACTATTAAACCGATCTATCTGAAATTTGACCCATAATGCCCTCCTAATGGCAAAAAAGAGGTGTTTTACTTTCGCCATTATCTCGAAAATTTATTTATCGATTTTAGCACTGGGAAAACTGGCTGTACGTATTTATCGTCGTGTAATAATCCTCCCCCCACCCAGTAATAAATTAAATCAACTTTATCCCTCTACAGACTGGGCAATTGGGACCAACCTCGAACATAACCGAGAAAAAGACATACATATTATAGTGTTTTCTTGGCTTTGGTTGATAAATGTCTACAATTACAGTTTGTCTACAAATATGAAATTTTTCGGAAGTCGTGAAGTGGAGAGTTCCGCAGTAGGTAGTATTTCCAGAAATTTACATAATATAAAAAATTGGGAATACTTCTTCATATGCAATATTAGAACTGACTGATTACAATGGTGATCAGTGTGTTTGTGAATTTGAGCTGTATATTAAGATAACTACCTATAACAATATTAGCAGAAGCATTTATCCTAATGCACAATACATCAACAGGATGTGAGTACGTATATGAACATTTTATAGCTTTTATATTGTGCGCAGTATGGTGAAATGATGATTACCTATCCACGAATAATTGAAGAACCCATTACCGTTATGGAAGCAGAATGCATCATAACTCTCCGGTTATATATGGTTGAAGTTGAGGTATTTCCTCAACAGGATGTAGAACTCGTAAAAATAAATCACTTATATTAAAGTTGCAAAATAACCAATATACAAAACACACCAATGAAATTAGTCTTATGATGGCCCTGATATGTTCACAAGAATTGCTCAGCTTCAAGAGTAGACAACTGATAATCATTGTTATCCTAACCTTTCTACAAGTTTACATTTTTTTCCATCTTGTGGGCGGCCAAAGCATTTCAACCATTGTCGTAGTTGGTTACAATTACTTATGTATGAAATGAAATGCATTTCATATCTTATCCTCTTCATATGGCTTTTTCTTTCATTAATTACTTATGTGTTTCAACTGTTGTATGTACTAATGAAGCACCATCAATCAATTTTTCATTTAATGGCACTGACAACCCTTGTTGTCCAGCCATATTTACTAGCAGTGTCCGAAATTTTCATATTACCCGCTTTTTTAACATGGCGGATGCGCTTGCGTGTAACGAGTAGTGAAAAGGCCTATTTTTACGAGTTAAACAAATGTAAAAAATACCTATAAACTGTTTTTCTCAGTGAACGAAAATTAGGATATTTCATACATTTTTAACCGACGAAACCAAAAAGGAGGAGCTTCTCTAGTCGACCCGTATATTTTTTAACCGACGAAACCAAAAAGGAGGAGGTTCTCTAGTCGTCGACCCGTATATTTTTTTTTCCATAATTTTTTTTATGTATGATCACGCATAACTTTTCACTGAGGCGTCCGATTCCGATAATTATTTTTTCAGTGGATAGGGTGTACTTCGAAGGTGGTCTCATTTGAATCTGAAAGATGAAATCCACCCCTAAGGGTAGCAACATGAAGGATATTGATCACTCACCCTCTGAATTCTAGTCCGTTAACCGATTCTATCAGGAATAACTTTGTTTCTTCGATTTGGATGATTCTTTTTTTAATAGATAGGGTATACCTTATATTTAGATTTCGAATGGAATTATATACCTTTACGGGTAGAAAAATAGGGGATAATTGATTTTTCACTTATGAACATTGGCACACACATACGTAGTCGACAATGACAGATCGCTACTGACATTATTTCTGTTCCACATCCGTCAAAACCATTATATTCTATGAGAGGATGGAATGATATACAAAGTAATGAAATAAACTAACCAGAACAACAAAAATAATTTATATTACAACAAATAGTAAAAGTAGATAATCATATTATTTAACTGGTAATAGTTGAAGTAAGGTGGGTAAGTAAGTATTTTGGAAGTTATCAAAAAACAAGTAGGTAGTAATTAGTATATTTTAGCCATGAAAAATTGAAAAATAAAAACTTTTTAACAAAAAATTAAACCGACGAAATACGGAACTGAAAAGTAAAAAATAAAATGAACCTTCTTAGTCTCAGTAACTAAGCTCCTAAACTAATGTAAGTAACTGATTTTGAGTCGGCGCCAATCAAACAATCAACGAACATCATTAAATTACTTCAAAAAAATTATCAGAATGTCACCGCGCAACTCGATGCCATCATTTTATGCCTTACCTAATTCATTTGCTTGTTTGTTTGGCGCCGACTCAAAATTATTTATACAATTGACTTGACAATTTATTTTAACATGACAAAAATTTTTTTTTGGAGTAGTTACTGGAGAAGAAGGTTTATTTTATTTTTTACTTTAGTTCCGTATTTCTGGTTTAATTTTTTTTATTTAAACAATTGACTTGAAATTTATTTTAACATGACAAAGATTCAAGTTAGCCGACGTGTTTTGTGATTTATGGAACGATTTCATTTAATCTATGGGTTTTTATGGTCGGGGGTTATTAATGTTTGTACAAAATTCAAGAATGGGGCGGATGGGTTTTTGTGTTTTATCGGAATTTGAGGATATTCAATATACGAGTAAATATCGGTATTTGGAGGAAATACAAATTACAATTAAAATTTTACACCCTTTTTCTATAGACAAATGAATTCAGTTTTAAATGTTAGTATGACACTGAAAAAAACTAAATTTTTTACTTGTAGCGTACCCTGGAATTTTTTTTACATTTTTCATGCATGATTTTACAACAAAATCACTCCATTTTGGAAACCAAACTAAGAGCGCTTCAGCATATACATCAATCTGCTGCAAATTTTGGTAATTTAGCATTGCAAAACAGACGACATTTCCAATTTTATGATAGAAAAACATGTAATACTTTCAATATCAATATTTCAGACAAAAAATCAAAATTATTAAAATTAACATGTATATTTTTGTATATTTGAAATGAAAAAGCTATTTTAATATTCACTTGTTTCGAAGTGTAGTCGTATGAAGCCAGATACAATTTTATTTTAAAGAAAAGGTCTACGATATTTATAAAATGTTATTCGTTAATTAATGTTGTAATTAAATGTCAGATTGTCTCATATGGACACCATTTAAAAATGTATCTGATGGCATGTCACAATGACAACGTTATGCCACTCAATTTTGATGACATAAGGAAGCTCATTATGGTACTTAGTCCCATAATGAATTCATTATGGTACTAAGTACCATAATGAAATTACGCTATTTCATATACACTCCGTGATTTTTTCGGCAAAAGGGAGTCCATTACTTCCAAATCAGAAGGTAAACTACCAGTTTAAGAATCACCCATTATTATTTAAATTATATTCAATTCTACGTGACAATTGTGTTTGACAGCAGATAAATAAATATTGCCGTTACAACCTGACGTTGTCAAGGAAATGGCAAAGCACAGCTCACTAACCTACTAATATTTGAAACTACACGTATACTTACTCGTTTAAAAATAGTTGTCATTGTGACATGTCAAAAATGCAGTTTTTAATTTTTCGTAAATGTATTAATATAAATGCTATCAGATAAAATTTCGTATGTAATACGAATCATAAACAAGCATTATGGCACACGTCGTGTTATCGGACTCGGCTACGCCTCGCCCAATAACATTCTCGACTTGTACCATAATGATCGTCTTTATGATCCTTATTACATAAACAACATAGAGAAACTAAAAATAAAGAGAGTTGTCAAACCTGCAGTAAAAGTTGGCACCACGTTTAGACACTGGCCGAACTAAGTACAGTTGGTAGAACCGATTGAGATAAGGCGGGTTTTTCAAATGTGTTACTTTTATATGATTGATATGGTATATATTTTATAAGTGATGGATTTGCCATTCTTGTATTCCATATGAATGGTTGTATCATATGAAATACAGGAATGGCAAATCGACCACTGATAAAATATATACAGTAATCGATTCGTAGAATCTGTTAGTTCGTTCGTGGTTAAAATAAAGTTTCAAAGTAAATCTTCATTTCATGATATCAAGAACAAAATTAAAGATCTTATAAAGAATAATAAGTTGAACACTATAAAAACACATTTTATTGTATCTAGGACAAGGTACAACTAGACAAAACAATAATAAAACTCCGAAAAACAACAAAATTGAAAATATTCTTCAGTCTTCATCAAATCACCCAAAATAAAAACAAATTACATTTACAACAAACCTTCAATAATTTTTTTCATTTATTAGGACAAAGGAGAACGAGTAGGTATACTTAACAAATACTCCAGTTTGATGATAATCTTCGTACTTCCTCAAATGGTGATAGGAAATGGAAACTGATGGACGGAAATAAGTATCAGTTAGTGAAAAAATTTCTGCAACTGATGGATGGAAATAAGTATCAGGTATCAGTTTGTGAAAAAAATTCTGCAACTGATGGATGGAAATAAGTATGAGTTTGTGAAAAGCAACTTATATTTTACCTTGTGAAAGGATATTTCGAGGAATTTCAGCGTCAACTCGAATGACAAAACATTCCATTTTCGACGTTGGGTTCATAATTCAAGTCCATAGTATAATTTCTTTAATTAATTTTTCGATGACAATCAACAGTAGAATTATTCTGAAATTATTACGTGGTTTGTCATTTTCTGACAAATGTCGAAATTGGAAAATTATCATGTCAGTCGTCTGTTGATTGCGGACAGCGCCTCCATGCGCGACTGGCCGTACCAAAAACTTGGTGGTCAAGATCGCCAATGTTTCAAACAGTCTCTTTATTTTTAATTTGTCTATGATAAACAACTATTAGATTTTCCTGTCAAATTATTTTCGTTATACTTGACGAACAACTCCAGTTTTATTATGAACATTTCATACATCTATTTGAAAGCCATTCAAATGCAGTCATTTTAAAAACGTTACCATAACAATGAAAAAAAAATCGTGAATGCGAATTCTTCAGACTCACTTTTTTTACTCTCTCGAACAATCATTCACAATTATTCAAACAAATACAATTGATTTTGACAAGCTTTTATTTAACTTGCTTCGTGTCATTCTGTCATTCTTTCCGGTTCCAAAATTGTAATCCATTGTTGGAGCACTTGCCGACATCCGATTGAGCTGAAATTTGGCAGGTGTTCATAATTTCGGTGACAATGCATTATGAAATTTTTGTTAGAGAAAAAAACAAAATGGCGGCTCCAAGATAACGGACGAGTTTTGTGATTATGGTACGATTCGATTCAAAATTGGTATGAGTCGGGTATCGGGGACGGAGAATGCTGTGAATTTTGTGAAAAAAAACAAATGGCGCTCAAGATGGAGGACAAGTTTGGATTATGGTCCGAATTCGATTCAAAATTTGGTATGTGGGGGTTTACGGAGTCGCAGATTTTGAATTTTTTGTCAAAATTCATGAAATTAAAATGGCGGCTCATGGAATTTTTGTTAGAGAAAAAAACAAAATGGCGCTCCAAGATGGCGGACGAGATTTGGGTTTATGGTCCGATTCGATTCAAAATTGGTATGTGGGGGTTATCAGGGTCGAAGATTATGAATTTTTCTTCAAAATTCATTAAATCAAAATGGCGGCTCCAAGATGGCGATGATCTCTGTGTTTATGGTCCGATTCTATTCAAAATTGGTATGTGGGGGTTTTCGGGGTCGGAGATTATGAATTTGTTATCAAAATTCACTAATTTGAGATGGAGTAGTTTTGTAATTATGGCCCGATTCGATTCAAAATTGGTATGTCGGGGTTTTTAGTCGAAGATTGTTGATTTTTAGTTAAAATTCATAAATTGAAGATGGCAACTCCAAGATGGCGATTGGGTTAATCTTTAGATGGTCTCTTCATTGAGGGACTAGATAGCCCAGAACTTACAGAAAAAAAAGGTCTCATAATAACGATGCTTTAACAAAAATGCATAGATTAAGTAACAAAGCATAGATTAAGTAACAATGCATAGATTAAGTAACAATGCATAGATTAAGTAACAAAGCACAAAATAAAATAATTAATAAAAAAACTTTTTAATGCACTGAAAAGTAAAAAATAATTGCTTTGGATGTGTGACGTAGTTTTCCGTGAGTTATAGATTCAAAAGCTTGTCGCGCAAAGTTTTCAGTTCGAATACAAAAGCGACAAGCTTTTGAATCTATAACTCGCGGAATAACCGACGTCGCACATCCAAAACAATATTTTTTAATTTTTAGGCATTGGAATAAAAGCTTGTTTTTTATTAATTATTTTATAAATTTTTAAACAATGGATCGACCTAGAATACCAGATCTATCACAACATCGTACAACTTTTCTTGTTTCCATTAGTTATTATGTAAGTAACTTATAGCAGAATGAATACTGTTCTGGTTACCAGCAAATGCATTTACAATAATACATAATATTTTTGTTCCTCACGACCTTTTGAGCTTGTTATGATTGCGATTTGATAACGAATTAATGACTTCGACTTTGAGCAACGGATTTTGATCTACAAGTGTTCGAGACATCGATCTTCCATGGTTTGTTATTAAATATACGATAACACATTGATATTCCTGTTTTTAACGACCTTTTGGACTTGTTTCCATTGTTGCAGACAGCGAATGAGTAATGAATGAAAAAGATTAGTTGATTGTATACGCGCAATAACACCAAAAATATTACCGTTAAACGTTTATTTTACTTGAATTTGACTAATAAAATGTTTTCAGGCTATACGAACATTCAAGAAATATTGTTGAATAAATGGTTACCTAACTTCAAAAAACTTTTTAACAAAAAATTGAACCGACGAAATACAGAATTGAAAAGTCAAAAATATAAAAAAAATTTAACAAAAAATTAAACCGACGAAAAAATCAACTGAGAAGCAAAAAATAAAATAAACCTTCTTAGTCTGAATGATAATTGAGCTCCTAAACTAATGTAAGTAACTGATTTTGAGTCGGCGCCAAACAAACAATTATCTATGAAAGAAGTCATCAAAACGCAGCCGTGCATCTCGCTGCCATCATTTTACGCTTCACCTAATTCAATTGCTAGTTTGTTTGGCGCCGACTCAAAATCAGTTACCATAGTTTAGAGCTCAATTATCATTAGACTAAGAAAGTTTATTTAATTTTTGCTTTTCATTGATTTTTCGTCGATTCTATGTTAAAAGTTTTATTTTTTACTTTTCAGTTCCGTATTTCGTCGGTTTAATTTGTTAAAAAGTTTTAATTCAATTTTTGTGGCTAAAATCTACCAATTACTACCTACTTGTTTTTTGATTACTTCCAAAATACTTACTTACCCACCTTACTTCAACTATTACCAGTTAAATAATATGATTATCTACTTTTACTATTTGTTGTAATATAAATTATTTTCGTTGTTCTGGTTAGTTTATTTCATTACTTTGTATATCATTCCATCCTCTCATAAAATATACTGATTTTGACGGAACAAGAATAATGTCAGTAGCGATCTGTCATTGTCAACTACGTATGTGTGTGCCAATGTTCACTAGTGAAAAATCAATTATCCCCTATATTTCTACCCGTAAGGGTGGCTAATTCCTTTCGAAATCCAAATATAAGGTATACCCTATCTATTAAAAAAAGAATCATCCAAATCGAAGAACCCAGTACAAAGTTATGCCTGATAGAATCGGTTAACGGACCAGAATTCAGAGGGTGAGTGATCAATATCCTTCATTTCGCTGCCCTTAGGGGTGGATTTCATCTTAAATTCAAATGGGACCAAATTCGAAGTACACCCTATCCACTGAAAAAAGAATTATCGGAATTGGACGCCTCAGTAAAAAGTTATGCGTGATCATACATAAAAAAATATGATGGAAAAACATAAAATATACGGGTCGAATAGAGAACCTCCTCCTTTTCTGGTTTCGTCGGTTAAAAAACGTTCATATGCGACTTATAGATCCATCCATATTCGTTGGCTTAGCCGTTCCGCCAATTAATAGATAACATAATTTCCACAGAATTCCACAAATTATTTTATTGTGGCTTACAAAAAGTTCGTTTTACCTGTTGATATTCATTCAATAGAAAATGGGTTATGCGTTTTCAATAGACAATTTTTCCTGATTCTGTATGAAAAGGTTGATTTAAATAGATCGGATCTCTGACTTGTGCTTAATATTTATACCTTAATTATTGATGCTGTTTGCATAAATGCCATCATTTTCATTACTTGTTAATTAATAATTGCTACTTGATACTTGATAATTGTTGATTGGAGCTGCATAAATCCACTATACTTGTCCACTACATGTCCCTTTTTAACAATTAATGAACATGTACCCGTAATTTCGAGGTTATAACATTGAAGTGACATGTTATAATAGCCCGACGTGTTCGCTTCTTTCAAGGGTATAAGACCTATTGTAATTTTTAGGTTATAACTTTGAAGTGGTGATTCATGGGCCTACGACGTGGGTGCCACTTTCCAGTGGTGGAAAAGTTAATAATTTAGTTCCACTGGGCACTTTATGATGGCAGGAGCTTTAGAGTGGTATATTTACACTTTCTGACACTTTAAAGTTATATTCTCCAAAAGCCACCATATTTACAGGAATATGCTGGTTCGCCATCATTAGAGAAATGATCGGATTATTCAATAAAGATTTATTTGTCGTCAGCACTGCATCAAACATAGTAATTTATTGTTTAAGTATTTGTTTCAATTAACCAAGATTGATAAAATAATGTTTGAGAGATTTAAGTACATAATTTCAGAGGCGAGTTATTTCCAAAATTATAATGTTTTCCTTAAATAAAGAGTATTCAGATGGCGCGTGCTCACAATCGAGCTACAACACCCATATTTCACACGAAACTTTCAATTGTTTTAATTTTATCCCAATCAAAAGTATCCAAATTCAATATACTTACTTACGCGTTTGTATGTTCATATGTTATATATTTTTATATTGATCAGTATTAGAAATGAATCAGGCAAAATGGAAGAATGAGGAACATTTATCATAAAAATATGTTGCTGAACAGAGATCGAGCTACATATTATTTACACAAACGCAGTCAGTTGTTTAACGTGTCTAGTGTCGGCCACTACATATCCACGTTTTTGCCAGGTGACCACAACGTGGTTGGAATGTGGCTATCTGAGATCCAGGAACGTAGATCGGAATGTAGCAGCCACCAAAAAAGTGTTCCCCATTTTGGTAGCCGCCGCGTGATAGAACCGTGTATATTACGTGGCAGTGGTTGTGGTCAAACACCTCAATGTTTTCCAGAATTGTGGCTGCTACGTTCCGTCCACTAAAAATGCTACTTAGGACTACATCTTACTTTGTCACTCAAGAGACCGATTTTCCTATTTTTTTTACAATCTAAGTTCAGAAAGTGATTTTTCTAGTGTGCGTGGGAATTAAATTCGTCCACTTTAGTTTTATTACTTTATAAACTCGTCTCAATATAAAAACAAAACTTTACGGGCTACTCGTAATATTTACTTCGAACTTCGAGGAAACAAAACAGAATCACTTTGATATTTCGACCCACTCTATGTCAAAGCCCAAACTATAGTTGTCTCATACTCCTGATCCACCCCTAGCAGGAAGCAGTTATATGGCTAGGATTCTGCGTACGAGACGTCAACGTGTATTACTTACTAGATTCATAATTACTTTAATATAGAAAATTCGAGTATCTTATAAAACCACCTTCAGGAACTTTATCCTAAATTAAAAATCCCCAATATCTGTATATTAGTCTTATTGTCATTATAAAATGAAAAACTTTACTCTGCAAGTATCTTGAGGGAAACATCAAAATTTGTTAACTTGAGATCTAATTTATTAACGCGCTAACTGCTTTCGTTCGGCCATGCATCACAACTTGAGCAGCTAGAAAAACTGACACTTTGTGACCCTCGATGGAACCTGAGATCGTAAACTCGAGGTACTATGAGTTTGAATGGTTCATCGATCTCGTGCTATAGGTATTGAAACCAAGCAGCAAAATAAAAAAAATTTTATGAATGATCTTAAACTCTAAATACCTGCCAGAGTCAGAAATGAAACAAATGCCGGTGGCAATCCTCCCGAGTATGGTAGGATTGTCAATTAATACAAAATAAATGAAGTTAAGACGGTCAATTGGTGAGACAACCTGCTATCGTAGTGACAGAAATTCTCAATCTATATTATTGGTTCGACAAAAATACCCCACGACATAAATCAATCCGAAATAACAAATAATGCATAACTTGATTGATCGTGAAAGTCACGGGACTGGGATATTTTACACATGTGCGATTCTGCACAGCTGAATCGTACTTTTCATGAAATATTTACAATGCACGCAATAAAATCAATTAGGTGTTTCGCAAACCTGATAAACTCAAACGGTTTTCAAACACAGTGGGGGAAAATTATATACAACAGGGCAATATGGGCATCAATGTGACTGAATGACCCAATCAAATCAACAGGTTATCAAAGGTTTAAACACAATGTTCTACTTACGGTTACCTCACTACTTAAACAAAGTTTTTGCATGAGTGCTTATACTTTGCGGAAAACTATTTTGTTTGACTCGCAGAACGGTTTCTTTTATTTCCGTTTAAAAGTTACATTGTATGGAAATTGTCAGTAACTGAACCTAAAAGTAAAATACAGGAAAACACATTTAGTTAGAAAAACTAACAAAACTAAATATTCAGTAGACTTATAGTTAGTTAAAGTTACATTTAAAATTCCGACAGTGAATAAAAACAGTTTTGCAATAAAAATAATATCAAATCTTTCTTCAATAGTGAGATATTTTGGAAATTTTTAATATCTGTAGGCAAGCTATTGAATATAATTGAGGGCATAATATATCAACTGTTGCAAATGGAATATACACGAAGGGATATACATTTTTCCAGGGAAATAAAAGCTTAAAAAAATAAACGGCATCCAATGGATAAACCATGTGAAAAGCCGTGAGATGCATGGAAATATTAACTCACTTAAGTTCAGTGAAGAACTTGTCCGTGAGTATACCTCCATATTTCATTTCTTTGTATGGTTTGAATATTTTTCAAAGGATACAGGTATATCATTAAAGTTTTGGTTGAACATTTTTCAAAGGAATAGCGCTGGTTAAAAAATAAAAACAAATATAAATATAAAGAACGCTGCTTGTAAAATTACAGAATGTCTTTTAGTTAAAAACACAATATTTACATAAAATTACATTTCATAAGACACATGATATAATAGTAAAAAAGTAGATACAGTAAATGACATATTCGGAAAGGTTTCAATGTAGTGGAATGAGGGAGATAGCAAGTATTATGAATCAACAGGTGATAATGCTGTGAATGATTGTTTCATCGGTATCCAGGATCCAATGTTTCAATCTTTTCTTCAGTAATGATTTTGAATTGATTCTTTGAAGTTCATCAGGTAATAAACGGAGTAAGCGAGGAGCAAGGTAAGTGAAGCATCTCTGGCCAACTGACTTATTTGCTTTGGGCATGAACACATTGATTTCTTTGTTGTTTCGATCACTACTTCTGGAGAATAACAAACTTGTTCTCGGAACGGAAGCCAAAAGGGCTCGCTTCCGAAAGGGAAATAAAAGAGCTTGTGCTCGACACGGCAGGAAAGAGAGCGATCCTAATTAAATCTCGGCTTTTATATCCACCGGATTTAAAAGAAATATCGGACAAAAACCGTATAAGTGGACCAAAAAGCAGCTTATCTTTTTGTCCCCTTAAGAAAAAGCACTACGTTTTTACTAATATGAATCTACCTTTTTTTTCTCTCATAGTAAAAACAGGCAGAAAGTATTTTAGTTTTATTGTGCAGTGCAAAAAGGCATTAGAATTTATTTTGCTCGGTTTTGTGATCGAGTACAAAACCATTTTCCAGGAGCCACGATTCATGACGAAACGAAGCCATTTCCACTCCAGCCAGGACCAAGACGTCCTAGCCGAGAAGACTGGCAAACCAGCAGCGGTAGAATGGGCCATAAACTGTTTCGAACCGCATAAGGCATCTGAAGAGAATGCATCACTATAATGAAGCCTGGCATGGGTATATCTACTCTCAAGCTGGACGTTGGTAGGTGTTGTGGTATAGTCGGGAATAACAAAAACCTCCCCAAATCCCTTCGTGCGAGCTGCGTGTCATCATTTCTGAAGGAAGCGAACAATAAAATTCTGCAGGTACATACAAGAAGAGGTGCTGACACCCTCTCAGCACATACTAGTATGCCTACCGGACAGGGAAATCAACAGGAACTGCATTAAATAACCTCGTCGAGAAACTGAACGACTCTCTGAAATGCGAAGGAATCACAATACAGCAGCAGCAGCAACCAACAAAGGAATATCGGAACCGGTTTGTAACTGTATTGATATGATGCTGAGATAAAGAATGATCTTAAGCTCCCCCCAAAGTTAGATGTGGAATAATCTTGAGTTTCCACTACCATGAAAACATTTTGGCAGCCTGTCCACAAAGAAGAGTGCTGTGGGCGCTTTTTGTAGACGATTTTATCAAAATACTTGTGGCGGAGGAAATCGAGGTGCAATCATATGCTGACAATTATAGTTAAGTATAACAAATAGAGGAATGAAAGATAAACGCCATGTGAAGTGGAATAAATAGAAAAATCGAATTAAACGGTTTTCTTCACATAAAAGATTCAATATAAATTGAACCAGAGAATGGAGGTATGCATGGATTTTTAGGTGAATATCATTCAACGTTCTGCGTGGTATTTGCCAGGAAAGTAGTTGTTTTTCACCTGAGATCTACCATTTTCTGGTTCAATTTATATTGAATCTTTTATGTGAAGAAAACCGTTTAATTCGATTTTTCTATTTATTCCACTTCACATGGCGTTTATCTTTCACTATATGCTAGTCGGGCTTGCCACTCCTACTGAGAAGGAATCTTTTATTTAGAAACCTATCGAGGTGGGAGATTTTCGGAGTGTTTCTTTCTGTCACTAGGTACCGCCAGTTAAGAGTTTTCTTTTCCGGCGTACCTATAGGTCTTATAGACTCGATGATGGTTTTGGTTATGTTGTGTCTCGCTTCAGCCAGAGCTCTTCGGACCTTTGGCTGGTTGACTACTACGTACTGATGAGGGCCAAAAAAGCCTGAAACCGGTATGCGGATTGTTAGGTGAACACGACATAAATTAAACATAATCGAGCTTATCAGAAAGAAACATTTGCATTCAATGTCCATTTATATGGAGGTATGCATGGATTTTCAGGTGAATATCATTCAACGTTCTGCGTGGTATTTGTCAGGAAAGTAGTTGTTTTTCACCTGAGATCTACCATTTTCTGGTTCAATTTATATTGAATCTTTTATGTGAAGAAAATCGTTTAATTCGGTTTTTTCTAAATAGAGGAATGTTTGGAGAAGTGATATCGGATATACTCCAAGCGGCTCTTAGGACTATCACTAAGGTGTGAAAAAGAAGAACTTTCAAGTCAAGCCTAATCGAAGATATTCATGCCAAATCCTACCAAAAGAAAAGCCCTGTTAAAACCGAATAGAAAAAAACTGAGGATCATAACAGGACTACTGACTGGCCACTGTAGAGACTGCGGAATCATCTTCATAAAATCGGACTTGCTGAAAGCGCAGGTTGTCGCTTCTACCAGGTTGAAGAAGAAACAGAGGAGCACATCTTGTGCCTAACCTAACATGGTCTGGGAGGCAGTCATTTTTTTGACATTTCTTTCCACAGTCAGTGAATACTATTGAGAAATCGCACGTCTGGCTACGACTTTAAGTTTGGTCATGATATAAATGCAAATTAGTTGCACTTAATTTCCCGGTCGTAAATTTTTTGTAATACTTATTATTATCATGAAACTTGCCAAAAACGAAATTTGGCAATTTTTTCCGATAAAAGTCGATCGGAAAATCCTGAATACATTATACTTACTTCCTCAGTGAAGCTCATTATACTAAGTAATTGTTTCAATCTTGAAATACAGTCAAATCTCAGTCTGGCTAATTTGTGAGATTGGCAAGTGAGTCTGGCGGCACCTGAAATATTTTATAAAATTAAAAATAATTGCACTTATTTTTGTTGTTCCTGGTTACATACGAGGCAACCATAGCCCTGCCAGAAAGATCGAAATATTTTTCTATCGCGCCCACGCATTCGTGTTATTATTGAAGTAGTAAATTTTACAGAATTTTTTATGGGACGTAAAAAATTTACAAGTGAAATACATAGATCATAATGAAAAAGTTTCATTTTATGTTTGTTAAAAATGAACTATTATAAACGAAAATGAAAAGGTGTAATATTCAAGTCATCAGGTATTATCGGAAATACAGAACGGAGTGCTGGTCAATGGATGCGGTAGGCGAGTCTGGCGAGGCATTGGTAATTGTGAGTGGTAGCCAGATTGCATTTTCTATTGATTTATAGTGTAGACTTATCATATGATAATTTTTGAGCACTGCGAAAATAATACTGCCGCTCCTGCATAAATGCGAACGAAAAAATATTGCGATTAATCAGGTTTTTTATCTTTTGATGTGTGTGGCAAGGCTACGGTCGTAGATCATCAACTTTTGTCAGAATTAAATAAGATGACGGATTTCATGAAAGTCTAAAAAGAATTAGATAAAAATGATTAGAAAAAGCTTAAAACAAGCTTTGATACAAAAAAAATTTCTTCACTTGTTTGACCTAGGTTATTCTATGAGTAACAGATTCAAAAGCTTGCCGCGAATATAAAATAGGTATTATTGTGTGGCAAGATTTTCAATCTTGTTACTCACAGAATAATCTAGGTCGAACAAGTAAAGAAATTATTTTTCCTTTTTGGTGCATTTGTATAAAAGTTTGTCTCAATTTTTTTCTCAATCATTTTTATTTAATTCTTTTTAGCCATCCATGAAATTCGTCATTCTTTTGAATACTGACAAAAATTGATAATCTATGACCCCAAAAAATCCACATACGAATTTTGAATGGAATTCGACCATGATAACAAAACACGTCGTCCTCTTGGAGCCGCCATCTTGAATTCATGATGTACGACTCGAAAAACCCCCACACACCAATTTTGAATGGAATCGGACTATAATAACAAAAGTCGTCGCCATCTTAGAGCCGCCAACTTGAATTCTTAGATTCTGATAAAAAAATCATGATCTTGGACCTCAAAAACCCCCACATACCCATTTCTATTGGAATAGGGCAATAACCACAAAAGTCATCGCCATATTGGAGCCGCCATTTTGAATTCATGAATTCTGGCAAAGAAATCATGACGTCCAGCTCCAAAAGCCCCCACTAATTTTGAATAGAATTGAACTATAATCACAAAACTCGTCCGCCATATTGGAGCCGCCATTTTGTTTTTTCTTTGGCAAAAATTCCGTAATGCATTGTCACTGGAATAATGAAAACCTGCCAAATTTAACGTTAATCGGGAGGTAGGTCAAAATTCACTTGCAAGATTTGAACTAAACATACATATATATGAATTCAAATGAAAGCTTGTGAAAACATTTCATGGTGTTACTCGATCGTCCAGGTTTTCTGCAGCCAGCTCTCAGACATGAGAAAGGAAATTCGCCCCAAACAAATAATTTTTCAATTTCGAAAAAAAAAAAAAAAGCTGCCCGAGCTGGGGTTTGAACCCACGCTCCATTTCGTGAACCAGCACCTTAGACCGCTCGGTCAACTGGAGAGATAGTAAGTGTCAAACGTATTTCAAACATGTTTTACATTGGTATGGTTGCTTTTTCCGAAAAAAGGCCACAAAAAACTTATGCGCCACTTTTGCCCAGGCAGTCAATGATTTTTCTTATGTTTGCTGTGAGTACTAACATTTTAAAAACATTTCATTCTGTTACTCGATTGGCTAGGTTTTCTGTAGTCCCCTTTGGACTACAAGTAGTCTTTTGAATCCATTGATTTATTTTATTAGAAAAATATATCCAACAACGTAACCTTACTTTTCGTTATAAATGCTATTTCTGCTACTAAACATATTAAGTAGTCGATATTAAATCATAATCATTTTTATAATATAACTTTCTACAGTAATTCCCCAATATCTCAAATAAATGAATATTTCGTTCTTACCTTCTTTTCCAATTTTTCTCACAAATGTAATGTTTTGTCTTATAACAGTTTATACACTACAAAAGTTCACACAAAACGCGACGTTCACTTTATACACGATTTCAAATGCAAATTACTAAATGAATGCAAATGGCATGGCAGGAAGCAGAAACACAAAATATTGTTATTATTCCAATTTAACCCCGCGTCAGGTCGCTCTAAGGCACACCCACCTGAATATGTTCCACCTCACTGGGATATATCATTGTTTGGGGATCTTTGGACTAACGCCATCTACGAATGGACCCCATTTGTATCCAATTTTTCCACCGTTTGGTTGACTGACTATGTATCTTTAGACAATGGCCACGTTTATACCGTATGTGAATTTGTTAACCTTACCAAGTGTATGTGACCAAATTCAAACCAAATGTTTTAGTAATCGTTTATTTACATCGTGTTTTGTCAAATGATCAATTAACCAACTTGGTTCTGGTTTGGTATTTATTTAGTCATGTAACCAAGAGAAAGGTTTGAAACTCTGCTATCTAATTCGGAATTGTGTCAACTGTCAATGACAATGTCTGGACCATTCGACCTCTGACCATGGTAAGGTTAACATGTGGCGTTAACTGGTTGGAGGTCAAGTAAATGTATATTGTGAATGTCTGCCGTTTTATAACGTGCAATACAAAAATAATATAAAAATTGTGAAAGTCGAAAAAAGATTTGTGTATGAAATAGTCCATTTCTTCTCTACGCCAGTAACCAGGCTGGATGACAACGGACTTGTCGGAAGAAGGGACGCTCGGGCACTCGTGGTATCACTTCGAGTGAGACTTCCAGGGTGCCATACGAAGGGGGGCAAGTGAGGTATTACCGCACGAGGCCCTCGGATCTGTGTAGATGGTTATATAACCGAGCACAAAAAAATGAACTAGAAGAAGAAGAATGTCTGGATGTCAGTGAGCTCAGGCTGTCATTTTTAATTTTATTTGTTCAGCAGTTTTTGTAAAGCCCCTACTCAACAAGTCTTCTTCAAGGCTCTTGTAAATGTCTAGGTGTTTAAATTTTTTGCCATCCAAAATTGATATAATTTCCTTGTCCAAAAATATTTGGAGAAACGCACTGGTTTCTTCATCTGTCCAATTGATACCTTTGGACTTTTTTATAGGAGGTTCTGAACTACAGCAACTCATTTTATATAAAAAATACTAACAAAAATGTATAAAACAATTTCCGAGGTAATGATGCGGAAACTAAGGTTAGGAATCACAAAACATATTTTTCACTAACACTCTCTCGCTCTCTTTTTTATGGCTATTGTTTCCATTCGGTTCATTCAGCCAGTGCGATAACCACGACAGAACGCTTAGCATTCTTTCAAACCAACATTTACAGTCACGATTGGTAAAACTTATCATACTGTTTACACCATCTTAGTCAACTTAGTATTATAGTCTGGTACACAACAAATTTCGGAATATAATCATTAGTAGCTTTTATGAATACATGGCGCGATTGATGTGTCCTGTGTTCAAAACTGAGATTTTAATAACCCATGACTCATACCTTCTAAGTGCTTCTCGTAGTTGTGAACAAAGTTGTTTTGACATTCGATCGAGAGAGTGATACTTATCATTCACACTATTGCCCTCGATGAGATAAAGGTCGTCTGTTCCCACTCGAAATAAATAATTTATACCTCTGTTCACGAGGTTCGGCAATGAACCAAAGTCCAAATATTGAAATACGTTTTCAAATTATTGGAATTCTTTCGTGCAGCCAATTACGCGATTAGGAGTGATTCTAATTTGTAGATTAGTAATTTTGCAATGAAATTATTTTGTAGTTTGATAGGAGCCCTATATGAAACCACTCATGTAGTTATTAGCGATAAAAATCTATCAAAACAACTTTTGCAGTAATTCCATAAGGAAATCGTTGACGACAGTAGCGTAACAGGAAAGCGATAAAAACAATGAAAACGTCACGAAGTTGATTGAATGTATAAATATTTCAATGAATTCTGACAAAGTGAAACCTCAATACCACGCTCGGAATGTCGTACTATACAGGGTGTAATCTAACCTCTTACACACCCGTGAATGACGAGTTTATAATGCCATTTTATAACGAAATCCAGTGGTTAAAAATCCGAAAAAAAATGATTACATGTTTTGTTCTTTGTAAAATTCGACAAAATTTTGGTAAGCGCCGCTCGCCTAACCTCAGCTGTCTCGATCAGAGCTGTAAGTGAACGCAATTGCCGATGCAATAAACATTTAAATAATGTGGAATATTGAATTGAGTGTGTGGTAAATGTACAAAAAGAGTACATTGCTTGTGATAGATATTCAATAGATAGATATAGATCTCAAAGTGATGAAAACAAACGAACCTCGTTATATCCAAACTGGTAGATAAAGCCAGAACTAGTAGATGAGGTCGATACAGCTTTGAGGCACTTATCGAATCACAATTATCACAAAAACACACACAAAAGACACAGTATTGAATTGTTTTCCAAATAGTATCGACCATCATTGTGACCTAGTGTGATTGAGAATAACATGTGAACTCTGTTGCCAACTAGATTCTCTGGTTCTTTTAACTGAACACCGAACTGTTCCGTAAGTATTTTGAAGAGTGGAAGATAAGAGAAATCACTCGTCGCATTTATGAATGAAGTACCTAGTAAAGTTCAATTCTGATTGGTTTCTGGAGTCGCCAATCACGAGTCAGGAAAATATATATCTAAAATGAGTAAACGCTTCGGGCGTTTTCGTACTAGATATTTTGATATAAATAAGTTTTCCATAGAATGGCAAATTTTATAGATTACATCTCGATACTAAGTGTTACCGTGCACTACCAACTTTTTTCTAGCAACTGTTTAGTTACGGAAATGGAACACACTGTTTTAAATGTAAACTCGCGCATTGGCGATTATTTAGTTGAAGCAACTATAAAATTACGACTGGTTCTATTTTGACGGCAACGAAATTGTTGCCCGAAGTTGCCGACACAAATATAACGCTCATGTTTTAGCCTCTCGCCGCGCACTGGCGATTTATTTGTTATTAGTTGCCATTCACATCAGCCATTCGCTGCGGCGTATTTGTTCAAAAATCATCACAACATGCCTCTGGATACTGAATTATTTATTTGTTAGATTGAAAAACGCCCAGCTCTTTATCATACAAAGTTAAAAGAATACTCGGATAAGGTTTTAAAAAAGAAATTGTGGATCGAGATATTTGAACAATTTGTCGAAAACTGGAGTGAACTTGGTACTTCTGAAAAAAAAGGTAAGTACATAATAATACATAATAAGTATTTATTTATATCATATAATAAGACGGTAATACATTTTTCATTAACTTAAAAATCAAATTTTGTCATATTGCCATGGAACAGATCCTTGCGGAGAAATAAAATAGTTTGCAAATTAATCCCTAACTCGGTTCCAATTAATTTTCAGAGTGTCATCAAAACGTATTCCGTCATATTTTCTGACAAAATTGTGTAAAATACAACTTTCACGATACTGTCACAAAATTGCATATTTGTGTCAAGGGGTCTATGAAATATCCTGCACTTGTTGGTTAAAATACCAAATGTGCATTCTATGAATCTTCGGGCTCTGGTCAGTCTGTAGTTGAAAATGTGTTGCTTGACTGACAGGTTTCTGTTGGGGTATGGTCTTAGTACATGTTCTGAGAGAGCAAATGCATCATCCCCTACAAGTACAAATGGCCTTTTTCGTCCAGTTTCGTCATTATTTAAATATGTTGGTGCCGGAATATTTATACAATTCCTTTCGAGTAAATTTGAAAAAACTGACTTCTTGAAAATATTGGCATTACTTGATGATGCTATTGCCAGAAGTACAGTTGAAAAAAAAAATAATTAAAAAATTCTGATCCACTTGAATGTGTTTTCCGTCTACAGCTCCTATGCAATTAGGGAATTGTGAGGTTTCACTAAATTTATGGGCTATGTTTAGCCAGGCATCATTTGTCATATTCTTCATGTAAATTGGTAACAAACATTCCCAAAGAGCGTCACATGTATCTCTACAATTTCCCTTATCGTTGTTTCTCCTAGCAAATATTCATAGTGCGATGATACGAAGCTGTTTCCTGTAGCTAAATATCTAAATAAAAATTAACATATTTTTTATTTTCAGGACAAGAATTACAGCAAAAATGGAAAAACTCAAGAACTTGTTTTAAAAGGGAAATTGATGCACAAAAAAATGAACATTCGGGTGCAGGACGGACAAAAAGACGCAAATATATTTATTTCGATCAGTTATTATTTCTGCATGATTCAAAGGAGAGCAGAGAAACCACAAGTAGTCTTGGGGACAAGGGCCAGACAAGTGATGTAGAAAACGAACTGGAAGAAACCGAAGAAGATAATCCAGCTTTATCCAATACTCCTCAAACTAACACTGCCGCCAAACCTGTTACTACTCCATCATCACTCAGACGAAAGAAGGTTCCTCAAACATCTTACGAAGAATCTTTGTTGGGCATCTTGAAACAAAAAAGGGATGAAGATAGGGAGATTGACGAAGACAAATATTTTTTGCTCTCTCTTCTTCCTTCAATTAAGAAACTGAATGAAGATAAAAAAATCATCGTGCGAGCAGAATTTTTGAATGTAATGAGACGAGTCCGTTTCTCTGGAAATAATTATTACCCAATTCAAAGTGAGCACAACGTAAATCAAATGTATGGCTATGGTGGCAGTATTTCCCAGGAAAATACTATAGCGCAGTACTTCTCAAGGTTCGCACCAAATAATCATACAGAACTACAACTAATCCTGCGCCATCTGTTGTGTCACCTAATAATTGCACGCAGAGTTCGTGGGAAAACGATTCTGAAGCTTCTTCTCTATTTACTCTAGTGTAAAATATGTTTTTCTTGAGAATAAACGTTTTTTTCCTTACCTCAGTGTCGCACTCAATCTTTCTTCTGGTGGTACAGCCAGGCGTAATGTTGTGTCTTGGTACAAAATACGACGTCCCAGAAGCCTCAGTAAGGTGTTAGAACTCTCAATACTGAGTCTAAAGAAATTGAAAAATTTGAGCGGGTGCTTTCTCAAACTTTCAAGAAATTTATAAAATTGTCCATTATAAAGTATCTTGCTTAGTATTGGATGAACCCAAAATAGTTTTCTTTTTTGTTTTCTTCTTCGTTTCAGTAATAGCGCACAAACACATGCAGTTTCCACAAAATCCATGACCATGATTACTACAAGCAACTATATAGCCGCCTGTGCGCGCTGCCAATTGTACCGACAATTTTTCAGGCAACTAAACTATTTAGTTCCCAAAACTAAAAGTTGCTAGTGCGCGGTTACTCTAAAAGCTCCAAATTGATTCGAAGAGATCAACAATTCATTTTTTTAGAATTGCAAGATTCATTAGTGGTAGGCTTTGGCTTTAAAATGCAGTCTAATAGATTTACATACCAGCTACAGGTTTGTGTTTCGTGATTTGTTCATATTATGAATTTGAAATAAGAAACATGGAATTGTTCAATATCCTTATACAATTATAAAGGATCTATTATATCATCGGCGATGAATTAGATAACTTCTTCAATCCTGAGAATCTAATCAGAAGTTTTGATCCTTTGATTAGTGGCACATAGTTATGTAATTCATCGCTGATGATATAATGGATCCTTTTTTTTCAAATAAATTAGTTGCATCAACCACTAGGGATTATTAGCAACGGTACATTGATATTACAATTTGTTGTAAATCTTAATCTAGGTTACAATGTGAACAAGTCAATCTGGTACCAGAAAGTTTTACAGTTTATCAAGTGAGTCCATTCCAGAAAGGAACCCAATGATATCAGCAAAGTTACAGTTCACACCGAGAGCAATTTTTAAATCTGTACTAATGTTGTACGTTTGCCGTTCCTTCGCGAACACCGGACACTCCACCAAAAAATGTTTAACAGATATAGGTACCTGACACGTATCACACATCTTCTCCTCATCCTTCTTCAGTAAGTGTGCATGAGTGTACCTTGTATGTCCAGTACGTAGGCGGGTGATTATTATAGTCCAAGAGGCAGAGCCAAAAAAAGTCTCTGAATTTATTAAGCCTGGTTTTTTCTCAGGTGATTATAATCATAATTTACAATAAAATGCTACGGCCAGTCAAGCGGATATTAGAACAGGTGTCTTAGGTGCGCGGTCAAACATGTCATGACCACCGACATAATAAAATCAATTTCTTAAGGCTGAAACTTTATGAACTTTTGTTTGTTTATATGTAAATCAAAATTATGATAGTCAGTCAACGTCCTATGGGGGCACAGCTGGTCAGTCAGCTGTAATGTACGTAGCGAGGTTTATAAGGGTGCAATTCGTTTATTAAGGGTGAAATTTTTTTAGTAACTACTACTGACTATATTATTAATAAATAAAATGGTCAGTCAACCATTCCGTAGAACAAGCCCGTCAGTCAGTGAATAAGAAATTTAATTTTTTTTGCTCTCTATAGATGTTACACGCGGCAGCTCGTCCTTTTATTTATAATTTACTTAAAATAAAATAACATCATAATCATTTGAAGTACGACATTTATTTTAATAAGTTACTTCCGTGTCGCAGTTGTGCCTAAAAATCCCAGAAATAAAATTCGTATACAACAGTGTACTTAACGAACGCAGGTATATACACAGGTAAGAACTCATTGATTTATTTTTAAACATTTTTAACTCATATATTTATTTATTTCATAAAGGATACAAAATTCTAACAATTTATAAATTATCATCAAATAATTCCTCATCTGAATCTTCAATCTCATCAATCTCACTATCGTGATCTGACACGTCAAGCTCAGATGTTTCAGACTGAGAATCTAAAAAAGAAATGAATTCATTAAAAAAAAATTTTTTTGTGATTGTTAAAATTATTTGTATACCTATATTTTCTTCTAAAGGTTGAATAATAACATCCTGTACAAGTTCTGGTAATTGATCGCCTTTGAACCAATCAAACTCATATTTTTCATTAACTAATTTCCAGCCGTAGTCAGTAGGAGATAGCTCCGTTGGAATTTGACGGTGAGCAATACGCCAAATATTTGCAATGAAGCTGGCTCTTAAGAACTGCTGCATCAATTTTGATTGGCATGGTGGCATACTCGACCCATCTACATTCTTTACTTCAATTTTAAAAGAATCGTTTGCAGTACTAAAACATTTATACTTTTTCGAAAATAAAACGAATCTTGCCTCGTCGATTGATTTTATTTTTTTCAAGCCGTATAAATGGCAAACAAATTCTTGAACCTTATTAAATATATTATTTTGGTTGCTTTCATCTGCAAGTCCAAGGTCAGCGAAGGTTTTTGAAAATCTTCGCTTTGCATCATTAACTGCAGAGGCTTCTTTTTACCTTTCTTGTAAAAAGCCGGGTTAAAATCGCATCCAGTCAAAGCGTGCAGTCCTGGAAGAGCATTGCAAAGAGAATTTCCCAATGTTTCATGCATTTTACTGACATTGATCATCCTTCGATGATTTCCAGTCCCAACTTCTATCCAAATTATCGACGAACTTGACAAATTTTCCATGTTTCCTAGCATAATAACGAGAATGTCTGTGTCCGAGCACCTAATTAAAATGTTTAAATCTTGTACGATTTTACAAACATGGAAAATTTCTGGGAATTCTAGGCACAACTGCTACACAGAAGTGCCTTATTAAAATAAATGTCGTACTTTAAATGATTATGATAATGTTATTTTATTTTAAGTAATTTAGAAATAAAAAACGAGTTGCCGCGTGTAACATCTATAGAGAGCGAAACAATTTAATTTCTTATTCACTGACTGACGGGCGTCGTTCTACGGAATGGTTGACTGACCATTTTATTTTTTAATAATATAGTCAGTAGTAGTTACTAAAAAAATTTCACGCTTAATAAACGAATTGCACCCTTATAAACCTCGCTACGTACATTACAGCTGACTGACCAGGACGTTGACTGACTATCATAATTTTGATTTACATGTAAAAAAACAAAAGTTCATAAAGTTTCAGCCTTAAGAAATTGATTTTATTATGTCGGTGGTCACGACATGTTCTAATATCCGCTTGACTGACTGCAGCATTTTATTGTAAATTATGATTATAATCACCTGAGACAAAAACAGGCTTAATAAATTCAGAGACTTTTTTTGGCTCTGCCTCTCCGTCTATTATCTGGTGTTTCCACTGGGGAGAATAATTTTCCATGGTTTGATGTCGTCTTTGATTTCCTTCGTTTCGTTCCATATTTCCATTCTGATACCAGAGGTTTGGTTTTTTTTGTGGCACACTGCCTCTCGCTCGTGGATGGTTGGTTTATTCATGGATTCATGTGCAATTTTGTCCACCTGTTCGTTTCCAGGAATGCCGATATGTGCCGGCACCCACATGAATTTCAACTCTCTAGAAGTTTCGCTGATTGACCGAATATGGGTTTTTATGGTTCCGACCAAAGGGTTATCAGAGTATATTTGTTGTATACTCTGTAGGGAGCTCAACGAATCTGTTAAAATTATTGTTTTTTCGAATCCTTCATCGTTGGCAAATTTGATTGCTTGAAGGATTTCAAATAGTTCCCCCTATAGATGCTACATACTGGGGACAACTTGAACCCACTTGATGTGTTCAACACAAAAACGCTAAATATGTGAGTAACCTCGATATGTACTAAGTAGATAATGGATCCTTGTTTCCTTGATTCCATGTTTCTTATTTCAGATTCAATAATATGAGCAAATCACAAAACATAAACCTGTAGCAGGTATGTAAACTCATCGACTGCATTTTAAAGCCAAAGCTTACCTCTAATGAATGCAATTCTAGAAAAAGGAATTGTCAATTTGGAGCCGCAACATCGCGACATAATTCTGAAAATTTGGCATTCAGTAAAAAAAATATATCTAGTACGAAAACGACCGAAGTTTACTCATTTTAAATATGCACAGTATTTTCCTGACTCCAGAAACCAAACAGAATTGAAATTTACTACTTCATTCATAAATGCGACGAGTGATTTCTCTTGTCTTCCACTCTTCAAAATACGCACGGAACAGTTCGGTGTCCAGTTGTAAGAACAAGAGAATCTTGGAAACACTAGTTGGCAACAGTGTTCACATGTTATTCTCAATCACACTGGGTCACAATGATGGCCGATACTATTTCGAAATCAATTCAATACTGTGTCTTTTGTGTGTGTTTTTGTGATAATTGTGATTCGATCCTGTGCCTCAAAGCTGTATTGATATCTTCTAGTTCTGACTTTATCTACCAGTTTGGATATAACGAGGTTCGTTTGTTTTCATTACTTTGAAATTGAATATCTATCTATTGAATATATATCACAAGCAATGTACTCTTTTTTTTACATTTACCACACAATCAATTCAACATTCCACATTATTTAAATGTTTATTGAATCGGCATTTGCGTTAACTTACAGCTCTGATCAAGACAGCTGAGGTTAGGCGAGCGACGCTTCTCAAAATTTTATCGAATTTTACAAAGAACAAAACATAATTTTTTTTACCGATTTTTAATCACTAGATTTTATTATAAAATGGTATTGTACACTCGTCATTCACGGGTGAGCAAAAGGTTAGATTACACCCTGTATGTATTTCTGTAGTTTTGGTCGAATCTTAGAAATTGCCTGAAATGTTAGTAGTGTGTAAACATAACCTCTATGAACCGACTCAAAAAATAGTAAATCGATCCACCGTCCAGCTTGGTTTTAGTTATTTATGTACCTCGGGCGACTTACAATACCCAAAACCCAAAATTACTGACGAAATTGCAAAAAAAGCGCAGTAAAAGCAGCACAAAACTTGCTACCGAATAAATCGAGAGACGCCTACTGAAACTACTAAACTGAAACTACTCCTTAGATATTTTGGCGATCTTGCTGAAACATATTCCCCGATTTCCCTATGGTCCAAATATTCAATGGTAAAGATGAATTTAATGGTGAATAAGAATATTAACCTGGGTAATTATCAGCCAAAAAGTCTTAAGTTCTGACTAGAGAAGATGTCTAAAAATTTATTCATGAGGCACCGAATAAGACGTTTTTAATGAACAAAGTTCATATTTGGTCAATTTGGTGGATGTCGACGACAAGAACTTGTGAATATGCTAGTTAATAAGTCAATCAAAATAGTAGTTTATGTAACAAGTACGCAAAATGAGGCTATCGCGGACGAATCGTAATGTTTACGGACGAGGCCCTAACCGAGTCCGTAATATGAAGATGAGTCCGCTAAAGTCATTTGCGTACGTATTGCATACAATAATTTTTTGAAGAAGCTTTCGAAAGAATGTTTCATGCAGGAACTATGATTTTATCAATACGCGAATATATTTTTCTGAAATCGCTCGAGAATGCCTACTTTCTCGGAGCAACTTCAGACCTCAAAATACGATAATCTAGTATTTTAGTCCGTTGCTAAGTAACGAACTTTCCCGAAAACGGTCCGGGAAAATGTTTGCCGGCCTAGGCCGTCAAAATCGGTTCCTACCGGTTTTTTATATACATTTTAGACAGTAAATAAATACACGCAAACAACCAACTAACATTTATTGAATATATTATCACACACACAAAACAAAAAACAAAAAAACAATTAAACATAGGCTGAACTCTACCTCTACACTTCCCCCTCTAAATGTATGTGTTATGTTACCTGATTAGTCAGCGACGTTATAGCTGTTTTCTTCTCCGGCAATAATGCTAATGGTATTAGCAGATTTCTCTTTGTCACTTCCACCTCTAAATATTTTATCTGCTATGTCTACTTTATTTGTAAAAGATTCCTCTATATATCCTTCGGCAACGGTTGAGGATTTCCATTCCCCATGCCTCTTTAAAGTAATTAAATCTGCCCCAGCATTAATCAAAATTGTCGCAGAGGACCGACGGAAACAATGTCCTGTGTATTCATGTGCAAATGGCAAAAATGTTGCGACAATTTGAGGCATTTTGCCAAATTGATGTATTCCCACTACTTGCCTGCAACCTTTCCAATTTGAATATTTTAAGAAAAAGCGGCAACTTTCAAAATTTTCTGGACGACATGCAACATATTTTCTATACAATGGCATATAAGTTTCGTTTATCGCAAATGATCTTGGTTTGTTCTTTTTATTATCGGGTATTTTAATCAAGAGCTTAGATCCAAAATCAAATTGATATAATTGTGAAAAGTAAAAAGCCATGTGAAAAGTGGAATGAAATAGAAAAATCGAAAAATCGAAGTACACAGTCTATTGTCACACAAGGATTCAATATAAATTGAACCACAAAATGGTAGATCACAGGGAAAAACAACTACTTTCCGAGCTAATACCACGCATAACGTTGAATGATATTCACCTGAAAATCCATCCTACTGAGAAGGAATCTTTTATTTAGAATCCTATCGAGGTGGGAGATGTATGGAGTGTTTCTTTCTGTCACTAGGTACCGCCAGTTAAAAGTTATCTTTTCCGGCGTACCTATAGATGTTATAAGCTCGATGATGATTTGTTTACGTTGTGTCTCGCTTCGGCCAGAGCTCTTCGGATCTTTGGCTGGTGACTACTCCGTACTGATGGGGGCCAAAAAGCCTGAAACCGGTATGCGGATTGTTAGGAGAACACGACGTAAATTGAACATAATCGAGCTTATCAGAAAGAAACATTTGCAATACATTTCCATTTATATGGAATTTTGCATGGATTTTCAGGTGAATATCATTCAACGTTCTGCGTGGTATTAGCTAGGAAAGTAGTTGTTTTTCCCTGTGATCTATCATTTTGTGGTTCAATTTATATTGAATCCTTGTGTGAAACTAGACTGTGTACTTCGATTTTTCTATTTCATTCCACTTTTCACATGGCTTTTTACTTTTCATAAATTGATATAGTTCATCACGGCGATATGCACCGGCAACACCAAATATTAAGGCAACCTGAAAAGTACATATATATCTAGGTAATTTTAAAATTCTTACATTTTAAACGTACCTTATTCTTTAAGTATATATAAATTGGTGCTTATGTAATAAACGTTTCAATTTGTTCATCTGATAAAACTCTTGACTTTTTTGGTTTATAGTTGTCACTTTGACGTTTCAGGAAAGCACGAAGTTTCGAATATTTCTTTTTTCTTTTGTATTAAGTGTAGCTCTCAGCATGGAGTAATTTGACCATAACGTAGATGCCTTCAACAACAAATCGGAAAAGTATGCAATCATGACAATTTCAGATCGGGAGGTCGCCTTTTTTTCTTGGCAATTATCCATGAAACGTTTGTAAGCGTATTCATATTTTGCCTTGGATTTATTTGGCAATAAATTTAAGATGACATTTTCAGCAGGATTTACTAACTCTGGTGGTGTTCCGCACACCTGTACATCATCATCACTGTCCATTTTAAATATCCCTGACTTTTGTCACAACAATAAACAAACAGTGATTGTCAAGGAAACGATTTCATAGGCAATAAGATGGTAATAAAAAATTGTTAATTTATGATAATGTTGATTGCGATTTGAGAAAAAAGTATGTGTACCTCGTACTAAAAGCACATTTCCAGACTTCAATGCTTTTTACATTGTCGTCCAGGAATATATTGCTTTTACTACAAGATACACAATGTACTATTGTAGGCAGCACCGGCAGAACGCCATGTGAAATATCGAATCAGTTTTTTTATTACTGACGTGTCAAATGTCAAATATGTCGACTAGTCAAGAACATTTGCGTTTGTTGTTATGTTCTCTAATTGTGTTTTATTTTTTCCAGATCCAACTATACATGGGGATATAATAAACTTGTAAGTAAATATGACAATCATTCAGAAATATACTCCAAATTTGAAAGAAAATTGTAAATGTGTTCAGTATACAGCAAAACCCTGTTTTCCCCTAGTTTGACATTCGAATCGTGAATGCTAGATGTCGCCCACTTCGTGGTAATCCTGAATAATAAGTGACATTTGGAATAAATGAATTATAAATTGTTATCATTCAATAAATGTATGTAGGTTTAGGTGTGAAACTCGAAATTTGAACCCAAACTAAACCATTATTCGTATGGATTATATCTTGTTTGAATTTACTATCATTTTGTTTGAGATTGTTCGAAGAAAGAAAGTGTAAAAGTCATCCTATGTTGTGTTCCTACCGCAACAATTTTATTCTGAAGGAATAAAAGTTCCTAGCTTTTCTGCGGCAAAATGTTATGGGTTCATAGTTTTTATTGTAATTATAAACACCCGTTGATGTTCAGTTATGTTTTATGATGAATAAAATTCAGTTCGTAAAGTGTTGCCATGACGACACTTTACGGACAAATTTCAACCACATCTCGGTCACTTTTTTGGAGAAAAACTGTCAAGATTGCCAATTTGGTAAATTGACGTCTCGTGAATAGGCGTGTGTCCACTTATTCCCGTTGGAAGAGTAAGAACCTATTAGGCTACACTCGACCACTTGACAATTATTGTGAAAGAAGATCCAAAGATCAAATGACATATCAGCTCACCAATGAAAGAACTGCATCAGCGTGGGACAGACACAATATGAGCATGAATAATTACTCTCGTTTCGGACGTCCATCGTCTTATAGCTATTAATATAACGAGATTATTATGCGATTTATAATAGTCGAGGACATTGCTAGGTGACGAGGCGACAGCCGAGTCACCCGCAATGTCCGAGACGGTGTTAAATCGCTAATAATCGAGTTACATTCAAAGCTTTATCGTATCATTGACACGGCGATGCGAAAATAAAAGCAACAAGGTTTTATGTCATTTCATTTTGGCATTTCAAAAAGTCATCATTAAAATCATGCAAGATTTTGATATTCCTGACGATGTATTAGCTGCAGCCAATACTATAAGGTTGAACTTGCTTCCGGACAAATCTAAAATCCATTATGAAAAGAATATCGGCAGTTTTGTAACTCTCTGATGATCGTGGACGCTAAAGGCAAAGGTGTATCCATCAAATTTGAAAACTGTCAAAATATTGTTTTACATGTTCATGAAAACTAGTTCTGATATTATTTGGTATCTAACGTATTATGCTTTCGTAACTAACGTATTAAATTATGGTAACTAATGTATTATGAGTAACTAAGGTTTTATGTAGGTTTTGGTACGTTTATGATGTTATTAATTATTAATGCAGATTTCATATAAAAATGTCTTAATCTTCAATGATACGATAAATGGATTTAAAAGGTATTCACAACGTTTCGAATCAGGGTTGGCATGTTTTGAAACATGTTTTAAACACGACCCTCTGTTTAAAACATATTTGTTTGAAAACAATTGTTTTAAATCAGTTTTTTATGAAAATAAAAATTCAAAAATTAACAAAAATGTATAACAGAAAACCTATTCTCCACTGAGTAAGAAAGATATGACATGACTTCTTGAAAAATAAATAATAGGAATCAAAACTTGTTAATAAACATATAAAATTAAATCATTCGATTTGGTGTCATCACTGTCATAAACACCGGCAGATGGAGCAACTGCTGTATGCACATGTATAGCTAAATCTATCATTTTACTCTTACTACTATTTTGAAAGCCACCATGTCAATGGTTTAACGTTTGATGTAGATTTCGTAGAAGAAATGTAGGTAATCCTTGAACGGTGAAGAGAGTTCGGCTTGATATGCCAATTTTTGTTTATCTGTCTGAAGAATGAGTAAGTTTGAATTTGTTCCAAATAGTATCTATTTTTCTCCCAAACATATTAAACACAAACAGGCAGGTCAGATTCATCCTATCATCTGTAAACAAAGTTGTAATCGGTGTTGCCAGATTTCAATATTTTACCTGAAACTATCATAGCAATGTTGTCAAATCAAAAATTGGTACCCAAAAAATTTGTTTTAAACATGTGACATATTTAAAATATCTTTGGTCCAAACATCATTCCCAATACATACCTTGATATCACACAGAATTCACTGATTCGAAATCACTTTCGCGGAGAAAGGAAAATGCTCTAATTAATTAGTTATTTCAACATGAACATATACTACTCTGTTAATCAATGGCTGATGAGCTTCAGAACCAATATATCTCAATTGCAACAAGATCGGAAAAAGGGCGAGAATGCCACGTACATTCCTTCAAATATCATCGTGCTGTCAGAATGAATGCGTTCCTCATATTATTTCCAGCCGTAATGAATGTTTCATTGTCCACGGTTAGATGTCGCTAAGATTTTCAACAGGGATTCTTGATTGATGTAAGTAAATGTATCTCTGAGCATATCGTTAAGAAATGTAACAGATATATCGTTACAACATCTAGTTCGTTGACAAATTCTGTACATTTTATGAATATATTCGAGAAGACAGAATTTGCATTCTTTCTATCATTTTCAAACATGGTTTTAATCAAATAAAAGTTTTATTTGAAAAAAAAACACAATGTTTTGATTTTTTTTTATATAAAACGTGTTTTTTACCAACTTTGTTTCGAATGCTTGTTACCACATCGTCTACAACCTTCAAACAAATATGAGGATGAAAATACTTTGGTAAACTCAGACAGAGGTTATCGTTGATGCCGGTTATACCGACTAGGGATCATTTTTTCTTATTTGAAATCACAAGCAGTAGCCGTCGTACATTTTTTATCTGAATCGACCTTGTAAAAATATAAATACAATTTTACGGCTTTAATTACTCTAGGTGATGAACTTTGCACCGTCCGTTCCTATCTGAGTGTTTATCTACTAGCCAGAGGCACATTTTTTTGTGCCGCATATAAATATCAAAGAAATACCGACGGTGTCTGAAACATTCAATCAGACATCAACAATGGGAATAAGGTTAGGCAAATTTCGTAGAAATCCTATCTATAGGGGACGTCACCGCTTCGTAACTTCCAAAAAATCTTCTTGTAAAATTAAAATAATTGAAATGAGTACTCAAATATCTGTGCTAAGATCTCTGAATTTTCCTTCGTGCAAATACCATGGCTACATTTCTTAAAAAATTATATCACGACTATAATGAATGATGAAATGATACCTAAAATTAATATAAATGAAATTCCAAACAACTTGAAAAAGATAAAGAAAACTAGAACTGAAAAATAAAAATGTGGATCAGCCAGGGATCGAACCTGGGACCTTTCAATTTCTAGTCGAACGCTCTTCCACCTGAGCCACTGGTCCTTGTTCGAAACCACGATACACACCTTAAATTCAGTTCTGTGTTAGTGACGAAGATGATGGGGGTTAATGTGATGCATGAAAACATTCACGCATGCACACCTAATGAAAATCATATTGGTCTATGCGCCGGGTCCATCATGTTTACGATTTTCGACCAACTTCAGACTGAAAATTTTCAAGAGTGCATGTCTCGAGCCAAGTAAATATAAAATGATGAAGTAGATAGCGTCTGTAATTAAATATCAACGAAAATAGCTTGTGGCATCTACTTCATTTTATAATTTTATTTTTAACTTTTCAGTCCATATTGCTACAGAAGACTAAAAAAGAGTACGGGAGAAAAAGTCTTCTATTTATTCATCCTCATGAGATGAAAGTTATTAATAACTAATTTTGGCGAATATGCTGAGAACCAGTGCATTCGCCATATTTTTGAATTGTAAATTATACTGAGAACGGCCTCAGTGTATTCACCATATTTTACTAGTAGCCACTGAAGAGTTCCACTATTCACCTCCTGGCTCCATTATCAGATCAGCTCCAAGATACCAAATTATAGTATTGTAATCCAAACTACATATACATACCAAGTTTCATTTCGATACAGTTAGAAGTGGGTTAAAATTGACTTCCAAGATTTTATTACATTGTTTGTTAGTGACAAGTGAAGCATAATTACAAAACTCGTCCGCCATCTTAAGTTTATGAATTTTGACGAATAATTCATAATCTCCGACCCCGAAAACCCCCACGTACCAATAGAATCGGACCATAATAACAGAGATCGTCGGCCATCTTGGAGCCGCCATTTTGATTTTATGAATTTTGACAAAAAAATCGTGTGCGGTCGGGGGACCCCCGTCAGGAACGAAGTTCCTTACGCTTTTTTTTCTTTAGATACTCTCTTTGACGCTGAGCATATGATTTCACTGTTGCCTCTCTAATGTATATAAATAGTAATCACTCGAATCACATGTACATTAAACGTATGTAAACAGTAAATACTTGTATCAAGTTAAACAATTTTATTAACTTACTTTTATAAGTTTGTATTACACATACGTGCTGCACTTTCCATTTCTCGAATCTCCATTGCAAAATTGCAATAATGAACTCCCTTGTGATTTAAAACAAAAAAACAAATAACAAATATATTTTCTACTTTGCTACGAAATCTTACATGCGCAATAGAAATATTTAATTCAACAACGCTCATGTGCTACAAATACACGAATAATTTCAAAGACCAAACGGAGCTGCCGTAAAACGAGGGAATACCAAGCCAGAGGTCCAGGTTCATTTCTCAACACGACCATATTTTATTTATTCATTTATATTTTATGTTTGCTGTGAGAACTAACATTTTAAACACATTTCATTCGGTTACTCGATTGGCCAGGTTTTCTTCAACTCCAAATGTAATTCGATATGGAGATTTGGATTGTTTATATTTGTAAATTTTCGTTACGTAAGGAAATAGTGTTATGCTCCCTCCATGGTTCCAAACGATCCAATAAATCAATTAATATCGAGTTAACAGAATATGCCATTAATCTCATGTATCCACCATTTTGTGTTTCATTTTTTATCAATATTTTTCCCTTTGAAAGTTGACGTTTTCTATTCCATCACATTTAATGGACCTTTTTATGCACTATGTGAAAACACTGTTATTAGAAAGTATATGTGCTAATATCACTTGGGATTTTTTGTTTTATTTTTCTGATGGGTAGTTTTTCCATAATCCGGAAAAAAGTGGTTTCGTGACGTCACGTTCACTAAAAGTTGATTTGGCATCGTTGTATGAGTTGCGAATCATGGAATTGTGACGTAATGACATTTGTTATTTGATACTTTGATAGGTTCGTTCGTTTGCTTCACGGAATAGAATATTATCAATCGTTTTTCTCTCTTCAGCTCTTTTTCTTGCATATATCTGATACTGATACGAGACACGAGATATGCAGAGAACTGCTACAAATGAACAAGTTCGCCATGAATGTTTGGTATTGAAAAATTTCAGAAATTATTTTCTAAATTTAATAACTATGAAAATGTCTAAAAAGTGCTATGTGCACGGTTGTCTGAACACCAGTGAAAGTGAATCAAACTTTTGTAAAAAGCGGAAATATATGCTTTTGTGCAGAACATTTCCAGGTGAGTACATCACGGAACGATCTTTAATTTCACTCAATGCAAGTTTGCAAAATCATCGATCAGTACTGTATTTTATATCCAGTCCTATAAACATATTGCTCTTTGGTTCCAGCTGAAAGAAGATACTACGAATTAGGAATATGCTAGAACAAGGGGATCCAAATTTATGTTGAAGCAAGATGTCTGTCCACATATCAACCTGAAATGACATTGGTCTGACAATGTTTCATCATAAGTATATGACCTACCAACGACGAAGAAACCCAAACCAAATGAAAACATCACTCCTTCAGCTACTAAAACTGTGTTGAGTGACATTACATCCATGGGAAATATTTACTCAAGAGTTTCGAATAGTTCTTCTCCTAGCAGTAGCCAAGCTAGTACATTATCCGATTCACCAAAATAACACCACCAAAAAAAATTCTGAGTATATTCCTAGTCAGTCTTCATCCGATCCTGATTGTGAAAATATCGAAGGACAGCAGCGCCAACGCATATCTATTGCACTTATAGAAAAGAAGAGTAATATTATTTGGGGCTCCCTGAAAATGTTTACCACATTGTGAAATACATTACCAAAATTGAGTAAATTAAATATATGGATGTTCTGATAAGTTTAAAAAAGATTATACTCTCGATTGGCTGATGACTGATATGAGTAAATCAAGTGTTCACAAGATTTTCACAAAATCTGTGCCTATGATGGCAAATTGTTTATTTATAAGAGCTTATATATTGGCCTGAAATATCTGAAATTGAAAGAAATTTGCCGATCCCTTTCAGAGCTCGCTATAAGAAAGTTAATTCAATTATTGTCTGGAAATTGAAAAACCTTCTGATCCTGTTCGTCTGTCCATGACTTGATCAGAATAGAAAAAATGCAATACTGTAAAATTTTTAATATCTGCTACTCCAAATGGCACAATACAATTTATTTCAGGAGCATACGGTGGACGAATTCTTTAACAACTTTGTCGATAAGAATAATTTCTTCCATTTTGATTGATTGAAATTCAAAAATACTTGGAATAACTAGAATGTGCAGTATTATGTCAAAGTTTTCTAAGGTTTGTTGTCACATTCTCTTCATGAATGCCAATATCTTCAGAAATATTTTTTTTTCTATAGCTTTGTAACCATAGGGAAAATTTTTACCATAGAAAATGTAAGCCTGTATTTGTAAAAAATAGATTAGTATCCCTCAACAAAGAATTGGTGTGAAATAAGTAAATAATTTTTCAAAAAATTTACGAAACTTGTATGAACATACTTCAAGTCTATTCATTCTAAATTATTAATTATATTTTCAGTAGTTCAAACTTAATAAATATTTGACTCATCACATGAAGGAAACACTAACAGGTACCGAATATGAATTTATTTATATTATAATACAAACAGACAAAGCCTACATATATATTCACAGTATAATGCATTTATGATTGATTATATCCAAACAATCACGAACGTTTCAACTAAGAACCAAAGTTCTTAGTTAAAAGTTGGGCAACTTTCTAGTCATGGTTCTTAGTTCTTGTACTAGGGGTTCCATGAACGCGCTCATTGATTTGCTAGTGTTGAATCCTTAGTTATTAGTTCACATAGTTCTTGGGAACGTTGCATAAACAAAGCATTTCATAATCCACCCTTGGCAAATTTTCCGAACCTGCTTTTACGAAGCCTTGTTTCATTATAAACACACCAAATCGTTTATGATATTGAGAAATTAATAAGTTGATAAAAATAAACAATAAACATTAACCTCAAATGTCAATATGATTTTAATGGGAACTGTCTTTAATATTTGCGGTGTTGCCAATGGTCGCTCTTCATCAAAACGAAGGCCCGTTCAGAAACTTTGAATGTTTTAAATGAAGAAAACCGTTGTTGAAATGGTTTTTTTTGTTGATGAGTCTATCAATAAACAGTGTTCAATTATATATTAATGGTGTATGTCAAGCAGTGAGCTATATTTTTGACAAGAGCAGTAATGCGTGTTTCTGAACGTGGATTATGGAGGGGGTAGTTTTCGATGAACGTGACGTCACGGGTACACTTTGAAACGCAATATCTTTTCGAAATAAAAAATATATGATGGCATTCTAAGTCAATTGGACGTTTCATATGAAATATAATCGACCTATATGAGTTTTGGAATTTTTTTTTCGTGAATGTAAAGGTCCATTGTCAATATACCATGCAATACTATACCTATATATCCTTTTTCCAAAGTCACAGTAAAAGGTATTTTATTCCTGATAATACTATTCGTTATATTATAACAAATTGACGTGCCACATATTCAATGTATACCACTGATCCAACTTCGGCAAATTATGGCAAAAAAGGTTATAATCATGTAAACACAGGTTATATAGAAATATAAAAGAATCAAAAATATCTTCCACGTATTACCACTCAACGACCACTATCCGACTTGTATTCGCATAGATATCCTACTGCTCATGTATTATTTTAAATTTCCCGCAAACAGAACAGCAGTTCGGATGGTTTCGTACACCTTCGCAAGTCACACAGACTCGTATATAGTAAAAAAAGACAGAGAGAGAGAAAAAGTCGCATGGAGGAAACATAACGCTTTTTTCTTACGTGATGATTTCTACCGGTCAACACCTACCGCAAGCCGCGTAAAGAAACTTCGTTCCAATATTCATAATCTTCGACTTTGAAAACCCCCACATACCAATTTTGAATCGAATCGGGTCATAAACACAAATCTCGTCCGCCATATTGGAGCCGCCATTTCGTTTTTTTTTCTCTTTCCATAATGCATCGTCACGGGAACTATGAACACCTGCCAAATTTCACAGTAATCGGACAACTAGAAGTAAGTCAAATTCAACTTGTAAGTTTACATTGTTAGTTCCAAATTAAGCTAATAAAAGCGTGTTAATGTTAATAAATAATAGTTTAAAAAAACTAAAAAATACGCTTTTATAGAAAACCAGACCAAAAAAATAAGAAAAAAATTTATTTTATTTAAAAAAAAGCGTGGGGTGTATGATATCGCCTCGGTGTGTAATGTACTATATAATTATTGATACCATGCACCCCACGCTTTTTTTTAAATAAAATAATGTTTTTTCTTATTTTCAATTTTTTTAGTCTGGTTTTCTATAAAAGCGTGTTTTTTAGTTTTTTTAAAACTATTATTTATTTTCAACTTTTTAGTTTAGTTTTCTATTAACGCTAGTTTTTAGTTTTTCAAACTATTATTATTATTATTAATTTTTTTTAACTATTTTGCTCCAATATTGAATAGAATCGGGCCATAATCACAAAACTCGCGGCCATTTTGGAGCCATCATTTCAAATTCTTCAATTTTGACAAAATAATTATAATCTCCGACCCCAAAAACCCCCACATACCAATTTTGAATAGAATCAGACCATAATCACAAAACTCGTCCACCAATTTTGAGCCGCCATCTTGAATTTTTCAATTTGCACAAAAGAATCATAATCTCCGACCACGAAAACCCTCAGATACCAATTTTGAAGCGAATCGGACCATAATCACAAAACTCTTACGCCATATTGGTTTTTTTTCAGACAAACATTTCTTAATGCATTGTCACCGGAATTATGTACACCTGCCAAATTTCAAATCATTCGAACGTCTGGAAGTGGGTCAAAATCGCGCCCAAAGGAGTCGGTTACAAACAAACAAACATACAAGTGAAGCTAATATAAAGCGTGTAAAAAAAAGATTTCTGCGAAAATTATACGAAGTAGATCATTTAAGATATCGCACCGTTATCTAATTTTCACATGGAATGTGAGGAAATCGTGGAAATTCATACCTGAACCCGTTAATTCGTGGCTTCAAGAATCAATAAGAAAATATTCACTTTTCAGTAGTGTAATTTTTCCCTAAGGATTTTTATTGGAGTTTACCATCTCTTTGTTCGCTCGGAATTTCTATTCAAAACAATAGGAAAGGTGCGTTCTCATAGTAGATTTCATGCTAGTAAAACGATCGTTGTCACCTTTCGCAACAGTTGTTTTCTGATATTTATCAAACAACTATGTAATTTTGCACGGCATTTGATTCCGTTGTGGAATAATCCATTTGCGGCTGATAATGACAATGTAATGCAACAAGGAATCGACCACCTTCTAATGGAAAAAGCCACTCAGTGACGTTCATAGACCGATTTCACTATGTTATGAAAATGAAAATATCGCTGTTAAGGTAGTTGTCGTGAAGTCCACTTAATAATAATAATCTTTATTTCCGTTTAAAAAATACATTGTATGGAAATTGTCAATAACTGAACCTAAAAGTTAGAAAAACTAACAAAACTAAATATTCAGTAGACTTATAGTTAAAGTTACATTTAAAATTCCGACAGTGAATAAAAACAGTTCTGCAATAAAAATAATATCAAATCTTTCTTCAATATTAAGATATTTTTGAAATTTTTAATATTTTTAATATCTGTAGGCAAGCTATTGAAAATAATCGAGGGCATATTATATCAACTTTTGCAAATGGAATATACACGAAGGGATATACATTTTTCCAGGGAAATAAAAGCTTAAAAAAAAGAACCGGTATCCAATGGATAAACCATGTGAAAAGCCGTGAGATGCATGGAAATATTAACTCACTTAAGTTCAGTGAAGAACTTGTCCGTGAGTATACCTCCATCTTTGATTTCTTTGTATGGTTTGAATATTTTTCAAAGGATACAGGTATATCATTAAAGTTTTGGTTGAATATTTTTCAAAGGAATAGCGCTGGTTAAAAAATAAAAACAAATATAAAGAACGCTGCTTATAAAATTACAGAATGTCTTTCAGTTAAAAACACAATATTTACATAAAATTACATTTCATAAGACACATGGTAATAATAGTAAAAAAGTAGATACAGTAAATGACATATTCGGAAAGGTTTCAATGTAGTGGAATGAGGGAGATAGCAAGTATTATGAACCAACAGGTGATAATGCTGTGAATTATTGTTTTATCGGTATCCAGGATCCAAAGTTTCAATCTTCTCTTTAGTAATGATTTTGAATTGATTCTTTGAAGTTCATCAGGTAATAAACGGAGTAAGCGAGGAGCCAGGTAAGTGAAGCATCTCTGGCCAACTGACTTATTTGCTTTGGGCATGAACACATTGATCCCTTTGTTGTTTCTGGTGGAATATTTATGGTTCACTGAATGGATATAAGTTTTATCCCCAGAAACGAATTGAATAAACAATTGTCTCATGTCGAGTAGTCCGGATTCAGAGAACAGTTGAGTAAGTTTTCGGTTTACCCAATATTATTTTGATGAACCATTTTTGGAGTACCTCTAATGGTTTTAGATGACAACTTAGAATGCCTCCCCAGCCAATAATACCGTACTGAATGATGGATTCTACTAAAGCATGGTACAGGATTTTGAGATGTGTGAACCCCTTAAAATTTCTCGAACTGCCAGAATCTGTATATCAGTCCAATATGTATGTCCCACCTAAGAAACGAATCAATATGAATTCCTAGATATTTCACCGACTTCCAATCAGATTTCGTTTATTTTCATACCACTTTCAGTTAACATTACTACCTGTAACATATTAAATTTTTGGAATGATTTACCACACCGAAAGCGAGATATAAGGCTTCAAAGTTGCAACGTTTAACACGTAATCCCTATAGTGAGCTACCGCGGACACCACATTTTAAGGCATAGCTGAAAACCCTCCTTTCAGATCTTTTTGAAAAACTAGTATATTATTAAAAGATAGCGTAGCCATACAGTTATTTAGTTATTGCCATAAGAAGTTTCTAAATTATTGTGTATGAGAAGTGCAAGATAGGAAAGGCTGAGAATCGTGGCAACGAGCGCTCCTGATTCAAATAAGCGAGAACGCGAGGGTTTTGGAGGTTTGAATTGAACTGTGTTTTGGAATGCAAATATTTATGAATAATAATTGTGAATAATTGCATTAATATATACTGATGCATCTTAAACATTTAACAATAGGAATAGATATAAAATAAAATGTAGTTTTAGCGAGTAACGGCAAACAACAGTGCATAAACTTAATTTTATTTATACATTTGTACAACACATGTACGTATAACATAATTCGAATATTTTTAAACATAAACAAAAATTTTAAGAAGGGAAATTTTGTGTCTGTAATATATAATATGAAAGAGAGTTGGCGGCGTGCAGATAAGAATTTTTAAATTCTAGAAAAAGATATCATCGGACAGGGATCGAATTTAAAAAAAAAATCACATAAACAAAAATGATTCAGATTTCCAACAGGCTAATAAAATGAAACGTATAAATCTACAAAAAATATAAACAACAATGAATGTAATATTAGTTATTTTTCTATTATATTAAATAATCACTTGATTGACTAAACATTTATTTTTAAATCATTAATGATTTTAGTAAATGTTTTCCCATTTTCAGTAGCTCTATGTTTTCTATTCTCCAATTTTCCAGTTAGGGGATAAATCACAGCTCTTCTTCATCGTAATAAATTTTTTTCAGAAAATCGTATGTTATATTTTGTTGTGCAATTTTTTTCAATAATTCTCGTGATATAACATTTTTAATGCACTTGAATTAGGTAAATTACAAAATATTCTTTCGTTCTCAGGTCGCTCTGAAATACATTCTTTATATGATTTCATGTATGTTGATAATTCTGACTCTTTACTAATGTAGCGAACTAATTTTTCAAATGTTTACATCATACATCGCTTCGTGGAAATTATCTGATGTTTCGTTTGGTATTGAATCTTTGGCTAATTTTGATAGCTCGAACATTCCTGGCCCTCTTCAATAACGATACCTCGCCAATATTTTTAGAGCAAACTGCACTGTATCTTGAACAACTAATTGCGAGCGATCGTTGGATTGCGACGTTGCCAACAGTCCAGTCATGGCTTATTTGCTGTGTCACGCATGCTAGTTGCGTTTCTGAGTGTACAGTTCCCTTAAAAAAGATCCCACTTATTCAGCGTTTGAACATGTATCGCGTCGCGATACAATCGAGCCTAATTTTTGACACTGTTTGTAGCACGACAACTACCTTAACTAAGAAAAGATAGATCTTCCGTTGCCATAGTTTTGTCTGTCTGTTTAATCATCCACATTGCGGACATATAGTACAGACACCTGCTAATGAGAATGGACCGCAGGCTCTGAAAAGGGGTGCCAGGGGCAAGTTGGACATCAGCACATAAGGTGGTAACCTATGACAAAGTACAGTGGGAAAAAAGCTCATTCAAATCTCCGGGACCGGATGGGATTTACCCAGCAATGCTGCAGAAGGGAACGGAACTACTGCACATAAAGCTCTGTGAAATACTAAAAGGCAGCCTGGCTACCAAAGCCACGGAGGAACATTAGGGTAATCTTTATACCATAACCTGGAAAAACTGGACAGGAAACGGCTGAAGACCCTGGAGAAGCTGGTGGATAGGCATATAACGGACGGTGCACTGGTAGAAAGGCCAATGCATTGAGAACAATATGGTTACAGGACCGGCTGCTCAACAGAATCAGCACTCCACAAACTGGTAGGGAAAGTGGAAAATACCCTGGAAAATAAAGACTCAATCATCAGGTGTCTTAGACGGAGAGGAATCGAAGAACCTTGCGTGGCCTGGATAGACCCATTGCTAAGAAACAGGATGATACATAACACCCTAATGGAAGAGACTGTAGTTGCCCGGGCGGCCAGAGGATGCCCACAGGGGGGTGTTCTTTCTCCAGTCCTGTGGAATCTGGTCATGGACGGACTACTGGGGTCCCTGAAACAAAAAGGTCACAAAACCCTTGGGTACGCTGACGACATTGTTGTCTCAGAATAAGGAAAATTCTTTTTGCTGCAAATTTATTTTTGTTGTTTTATAAGTATATATTTTCCTTTCTCACTGTAAACCATTTTGATTATTCCATTAAACAAATGTCACTAAATAAACATTATATAGTTGTCATTTTTACTTTAAAAATGTTAACTTCCATAGGATAGGTATTTACAGTAAGAACTAGTCTAAGTTGTTCGACGTTTAATAACTCAAAAACGGTATAAGATAGAGGTAACATATGGTATATTTTTGAAATCAGGAAAAAATATCATTCAAAAAATTCAATAATATACAGGTATCCCATTGAAAAAATCCCCTGAAATCTGCACTCTACTGTATTTTTGATAGCATTTTATCAAAATTCAGTCATATTCACACAACTTTAAAAAAAATTATATAGGCAATAATATCGATGATAAGGGGTGGATAATTTATAGTGAATAACCCTGTACATTAACATTTGAACTTGTAACATCTTATGATACTTGTTACTTTGTCGACAAATGTTTTCATTTAGACATTAAAGTTTATCTATATATATATATTTACAAAAGTAGGTGGCAAAATACAATTAATTTTAAAAATTTTTAATATTAACATTTTGAAAAGTTTTTTTTACCCCTATATATTTTATATGTACTCTTTTCACCAATAAACTCCTGCTATGTCAAAAGCTGCATATCTATTCCTACGTTTTTCATTTTTGGTAATGTGTTCTAAATCCCAACTATAGTCTAGTCAACAACTGCTTTTTAGGTCAAATTTTTTCGCATTCTCCGAAAATTATGATTGAGGTGTCATTGGATTCGGAAAAGCATGTAGATAGTTTTTGAGAAAATGCTAAGGCCGCTCGCAAAAATTGCAATAGTTATAAACAATTAAGTGAAAAAAAAGGGGGTTTGGTTTTTCGCCAATATCTCAAAAACTAGTCAAGATAATTCAAATTTGAAAAAAGATTCAAAAAGAGGAAGAAATTTCCTAAAAAATCCCAACTGTAGGACCAATATTTATAATTTTCCCAGAGGGTTGAAAATACGCCCGAAAACGGGTACTCCGGCTTGCGCAAGCCACGTCCCCTTCGGACGTTCAATGAATAAATATTATTTAAACTTATTAAATATGAAAATTAAAAATTGAAAAAATTCAGGCGCCTGCAGGATAGATCAATGAATAATAATCTGTTGTCCAAAAATTTTTATCGCGATTTTTCAATAAGTTATCCATTAGTTAATTAACAATTTTTGTAGCACAAACATTAACATTCCAAGTGCGATAATTGTTACACTATTAATCTGAGAATTTTTTCCTTTCGTGGAGCTATTTTTCAAAGGTCTTAGAATAGATTCCCGTTGGAAAAATTAAAAAATTGTACTATAACTGAACCGTTTTTCGGTGTACCAACGTGACAATGTCGATACATCCGCGTCAGAGTCGTAAAAGACCTTCTCCGCGACCTTGACGCAACAATAACGCGTTCATCCGTCATAGGAAAAGCAAAACGTTCTGCGGTAGAGAATATTAATGAGTTTTCCATTTTGTTTGCCGAACGTATTCCCCAATGATTGACGTGTTATGATTTTACGAGCAAAATCTTTCAGCTTCGAAGATCATTCAATTTTACGTTATAGTTTGGACGCATTCGGCATATTGTGGGCGAGGACTCTTGAGTCATGACATTATGCAATGATTCAATAAATACCTTTGGAATTATGGATAGCCGAATATTCGTTGAAGCGAAGTGTAGTAGAGATGTAGAAATTTCAACAGGCAAAAGTGGGCACTGCACCAAATCATTTTAGTCTCTTCATCTTGACCATAGACCCATTACGTATCTCTAGGTGAGTACTGTTGAGGAGTAGATAATTTTTTGTACAACGTTTCGGGTAGAGTAGAAGATATATCGAGGGAAACCTTTCTTCCAGGATTTGATCTAAACTGGGTGAAGGGCAGGTCCTGTTCTGGCCTGCCCTTGCGCTTGGAAGACAGACGGCCATAGCACAGTTTAAAAGCCCCCTGCACACGGGGACAATAGTGGCGTCCACTAACCGGTGTGAAAACAGCAGCCAAAAGATAGCGGCCAATTTACCGAACATCGCCGAACGATCAGTGGCGTCGGACTCAAAATTTATTTGGGGTTCAGCGAAGATGTAAAAAAGCGAAGACCTAAAACTGTCCCAACAAAAGTAATCACAGATCATTCTTGACACTGCAGAGAATTATTTGGTGTGGGAAAAAAGTCTTGCATTACTTGCAGAGGGGGTGAAATACCAACCCCAATTTGAAAAAAAATCATTTCGGGGGTAAGACCTAAAATTGCCCCAACAAAAGTAATCACTGATTGTTCTTGACACGGCAGACAATCATTTGATGTGGAAAAAAATTCTTGCATTACTTGCAGAGGAGGTGAAATACCAACCCCAATTAAACCTACGCCACACATCTAAAGTCATTAGTTTTTACTTTTAGTGCTTTTGAATAGAAGCTTATCTTTACAAAGTTTTTTTATTATTTATTATATTTTGTGATTTTGAAGCATCGTTATTTGAGTCCTTTTTCGTAAGTTCTCAGCTATCTAGTCCTTCAATGAGGAGACCATCTAAAGATTAACTCATCCGCCATTTTGGAGTTGCCATCTTCAATTTATGAATTTGAACTGAAAATCAATAATCTTCGACTAAATTCATGATCTTCGACCCCAAAAACCCAGACATACCTATTTTGAATCGAATCGGGACAATAATTACAAAACTCATCCGCCATCTTATTGTGAATTTTGTTTAAAATTCATAATCTCCGACCCCAAAAGCCCCCACATACCAATTTTTAATCGAATCGTACCATAATCACAAAACTCTTCCGGCATCTTGATGCCGCCATTTCGTTTTTTTCTCTAACAAAAGTTTCATTTGGGGTTGGTATTTTACCCCTTCTGCAAGATATGCAAGAATTTTTTTCTAGACCAAATGATTCTCTGCAGTGTCAAGAATAATCTGTGATTACTTTTGTTGGGGCAGTTTTAGGTCTTACCCCGAAATCGTTTTTTTTTGTTAACTGGGGATGGTATTTGACCCCCTCTGCAAGTAATGCAATAATTTTTTTTAACAGCAAATGATTCTTTGCAGTGTCAAGAATAATCTATGATTACTTTTGTTGGGGCAGTTTTAAGTCGTACCCCCAAAATGTTTTTTTTTTAAATTGGGGTTGGTATTTCACCCCCTCTGCAAGTAATGCAAGGATTTTTTTTCTACACCGAATGATTCTCTGCAGTGTCAAGAATGATCTGTGATTACTTTTGTTGGGGCAGTTTGAGGTCTTACCCCCGAAAAGGTTTTTTTTTTAATTAAGATTGGTATTTCACCCCCTCTGCAAGTCATGGAAGAATTTTTTTCTACACCAAATAATACTCTGCTCTATCAAAAATGATTAAATGGTGTTGGGAATCATTCTGAAAGTAATTCATAAGTATGTTACGATTTTCCGTTTTGTAAGGGAGGAAATGAGGATAATAATGTTTTACATCTTCGCTGAACCCCAAATAAATTTTGAGTCCGACGCCACTGATCGTTCGGCAATCTTCGACAAATTAGCTGCTATCTTTTGGCTGCTGTTTTCACACCGGTCGTCCTCTATACCATAAGACGGAAATAATAGTCAGTGACTCATCTTCGCTCGATCGTTCAGCGTTGCAACCTCCGCGCCGCCATCGATAAATATCAGTATAGTTTTCCCAATATCAATTGCAGAAGCATAAAAAAGTCTTGCGGCGAAATTGTGTGAGCAGCAGTGGCGGAGATAACTAATTTTATTTAGATATTTTAAGATTTTAAAAATACTTAATAAATAATGAAAAAAAAATTAAAGACAAGCTTTTATTTATACAAATACATTAAGAAAGAAAAATAATTTCTTTCATTGTTTGATGTAGGTTATTATTATATCCTAAAACGTATTTCGATCGGTACACACCAAGACCATACTGATTTTTAATCTTTCAGAGCTATTAAAACACAAATATAACGCGTGATTTATGACCTCCCATCTAGGAACACACCTGCCAGCATTATGTCCGACTTCATTGGTCCAGACGAATCGGTTGTACAACTGACAGCCCTCACTCGAGTCCACGTTGACTATCGGCTCTTTCGATCTACCGTTTGCCGACGGAAAATGTTTACGAGTAGTACAGATTATTTTTCGTTCCGTTTCTTCGCATATACGCTCGTGTTAGCGAAGTGAGTTTTCATTTGCTCCCTATAGAAACAGCTTCTGCAATTGATATTGGATGGACTATACAATTGCTAACCTCGACCACGAACTTTCGTTAAAATAGAGGCTGCTTCAAATGCTCCGTAAGGATCTATTGCACGGGCCGAAATAAATTTGGCACCGGTGCGCTGGGTCCGCATTTAAAACAAGCGGCATATCGGGATACAATGGATTTTTATTGTAAATTATTATATTATTTTGCCGCTCTTATTGTGTTGTTTCTGAACTAGTAACTGACGTCCCTGACTATTATTTCCGACTCATGGTTTAGTTGTGATTTCAATCTATTTGTCAGTTATGGATGACTTCAGAATGCGATTTTCACGCTCTATTTCTTTGCGTTTCTAGTCCTATTAAGGGGCCAAAGTAAATTCATCAAATGGATCTTTGGCCAGTCATAACTAATCATATTATTTTTAGCCGAATACTAATCATAAACATTTGGTGGACATTAAAAATATTTTTTTCAATGCTGAAATATTCTTCTTTAATCGCGGAATTTCTAAAGAAAATAAATTTAGTGTTTTTCGAAATCACTTAAGTTTCTTCAATACACTTCTTTATCTTTGAAGTCACTTTTCTACTAAGCATCATGCATCACGGCATTGACGTTAGGAAATATCTAACCACAAAACAATAAAAAACTATTTGGTAGATGCCTGAACAATTGCACTTCAGATTTGTTTAAAAGTGTTATATGCAGAGAAGCGTTATGCAATGATGTGTAGCAATCACTCCGATTCATCCGCTAAAGCCCCATTTTGCGTACTTACAGAAACTACTATTATATGATGATTTCATAGAATTTCTGTCCATCTAGTTAGTCTACATCTATCAATATACGAATTTTATTGAAAGTACCCATATTGAAATTGTTAGTTCATCATCAGGTTTGTTCGAAAATAAACGCTGTACTTGAACTGCCGTAAACGGTAGCCTACTAAAATGCCGTTATTAGATATGACGTCATTAAAGTGACGCGTCGGAGTATGCTACGGTTTGACGGAGTCTTTATCAAAACGCAATTAAAAGCCGTCCGACGCGTCACTTCAATGACGTATATCTAATAAGGCATTTTAGTAGGCTACCGTTTAACGGCAGTTTAAGTCCAGTCGAAAATAAACGGTCCGAAACCATCAGGAGCATGCGCAGGGTAACAGAAGTGTTCGTGTTTTTTCAGAACTGTTATATAATCCATAGGTTTTGTGTTTTCGTTCTATTCGAACTAGTTCGGGACAGTTCAAAATAGTACGAGTATCTTAGCAAGGACAGTTTCTAACTTGTCAGACTTATGTGTTCTATTTTGGGTACGCATGCGTACAACATACATGCTTCTGACATTCTAACCTCCTTTTCTTGTATTATTCGATTGATTTGTCAAAGATTCGAATGAAAAATATGAATATTAGCTCCAGCTCATCGTCCTCTTGAAGTTCAGGTGAAGAAGAAACGTTCCTGAATATCGTGTTGCCGGAAGTCCTCAAAACACATCCCAAAAATGTTGGATTCGTAGAGGACATACTTAACCTCTTCTCAGATATATAATTCAAAGATTATTTCAGGCTTGTCCATTTATTTTGTTGAATGTTTGCTAAATTCATCTTCAATGGTATTTTAGGTTGCCCAAATCTGTTGTAACTTCATAATAAATTATCCCCCCTAGCTAATTGTTTGTTGAATGCCTCGGCATAACCTAATTGTAATCATAAATAGCGTTTTCGTTTATTTGTTTTCTGGACTGCCCTAGAACTATCTCGATTCAATTTATTGCGCATCTGGTTGTGCGCAATCCTAGAACAATTTCCAAAGTTTGGAACGCGAACAAACCTGTCATTTGTTTCAATAGCTTCAAATCTGATCAGAATTATTAGAATGCATCTAATCGAATTGTGTGGATTACGATCTAGATCACCACAAACTCGCGTTGAATCACCTCAGCTTTCTTCAAACATTTATCGCAATAGAATAGAAACTAGATCTGAGAATTCTCTATTAATGACAATGTCAACATAAAGCAATATTAAATTGCGCATTATCAGCTTCGTTTGTTTTACTTTCACTAAATCGTGTTATTTATTGCATTCGACTGTTCCATGAAACCGTTGGCGCATATACACGGTGTCCCAAAGTTCCAATTATTATCGATAAAGTTGGAGAGAAATGCTCCTCTATGCACTGTGAGTCCATAAGCCACAATTTTTTAAGGTTGTAACAAACTGTTTGTAATTTTCCGGACCAGAAAGAAGTCAAGTATCGGTAAAAAATTGTTTAATGACATTACAAGAGTAGGAATGAGGTCATATGATTCATTAGAAAACAATTTTTATGTCTAATTAACGGTTTAGTAATGACATATGAAGTAATTCCAATATTTTGGGATACAATACGCTCCATACATTCCTCATTTCCTATTCCTCAACTCCTCAAGTGACCATCGATGGATACGTAAATCATATTAGCCATTTGAAAAATTTTGGAACACAAATACAGAAAACAGCTCCACTGTCACAAGAACGGATTGAAATGACATGACAAGTACTCACCTGAATGTTATTTATTTAAATCGGGAAAGAATAAAAAAAAAACTCTGTAACAAAAAACAAGTATAATTTTTTGACTACATTTAAGTGTTGAATGTAGAAGACCATTGAATGAAAGAAGCATTGGCGCATGTTTTCCGATATTTACTACTTAGAGGCGACTTACGAGCACCACGGAAATAATTCAAATGCATCGATTATTTCAAATCCCAATAACTCGAAAACAGTTGCTCGCAACGACCTCTACCAAGAATATATTTTTTATACAAAAATGTTAGAAAAATCGATTTTTCCACTAGAAATCGTGATACAGGTACGTACAAAAAATTATGACATTTCAAATGACTGAAAAGACATGTAGGTGGCGCCACCCCCACGAAAGAGACAAACTAACATATAATTTTATTTTGTCTTAAAAAATACTCCCAGATACCAAACTTACTCAATATCACAATTATTTGAAATGTATTCACAAAAAAATAAAAATAAGAATTCAACTTTGACACCCTGCATCTCAGAAACGAATAACTTGCAGACATATGTTTATAGGAACTTTTCTTCTTGTTTTGACGTCAACAACATGCTCCTAAATTTTCTACACGTACTTAAGAAACACCCTGTAAGATATATGTACATATATATATATATATATATATATATATATATATATATATATATATATATATATATATATAATATATAACCTAACTTTGGCATATGTATATATTTTAGATATGTGTGTGTTTTTGTTAAAAAAAATGTATTTCCTCATAATCATACCAAGTATGGTATAATACTTGAAATAACCATAATTTATTGTACCTTTCACAAATAACTCGTAACGCCCCAAAATGCATGCCAAAATATTCAGTTCAATTTCTGATTATTAAAAAGCAAGAAGTCTACTGCACAAAGCCAACATTCACAATAGAACAACCTGTATAAACCGATTCCCATGAAAATATTTTTTTTTCTAATTAGTTGTGATATTACACCCACAAATGGATGAAAAAAAAAAGTTTAAATAGCATAAACATTTAATAAAAGTATCGTTATTACATTTAACTCTACACGCAGTTAAGGGCTCGGTAAAATATGGAATTTATGGGCCCAAGGGGAATATTTGAACAATATAAATTTTCTACAAAAAGTGTTGTTTAACCACGAAGGCACTTTCATTATCAATGGGGCAGTGTCATCACAAAATTGTCTCTATTGGGCAGCAGAAAATCCAAATTGGATAATAAATTGTAGAAGACCTTTGTACAAGAATTCGACAGGATGTGCAGAAATTACCTCTCAACAACTAAGAAATGTAGCTAGAAACATTCGTAAACGGTATGACAAATGTATCGAAGTAAATGGAGGATTAGTTGAGGCAACAAGGATTCAAATCAAAATATGCTAATCATTGTTTTTTACAGTTACAGTTGTCCAATTATTCAGGTTCATTAACTGATTGCGTCTATTTATAAAGATTTGGAAAATAATATAATTTCCATGGCTACTTATTTATACATGTCTTATTGTGACTGTTAGCTTAGTGAGGTTTAGAACTTCTCATAACTTTCTTATTGATTAATACATTTTCATCAAATGCGTAAAATAAAAAAATCGCGAATAAAAATTCCCCATTTTTTACTAAGAAAAATGATCACAGTATGCCCCGAAAATTGTAAAAAATATTTGAAATTTTGACCTTCGGTAGACCTTCTTGATATTTACAAAAAAATTGTTGGAATCGGTTGATAACTTTTTACAATTATTTATTAGAGCATGGTATAAGATTCAAAAATGGTAAAAAGTAAAGAAAAATTGCAAAACAAACATAGCATGAACCACGATAACTTAAATACCTAATAATAATAATAGTTATCAGTTTAATTATTTTATAATCATTTCCTAACATAACAATATATATATATATATATATATATATATATATATATATATATATATATACAGTGTCCGCCAAAAACTTGGCACCATATGGGAATTTTTTTTATCAATAGTTTCTCAAAAAATTTCATTCTTCATAAAAGTTGTTGCATTTAATTTGACTAAATATGCGCATAGCCGTTATTATCAGTGGCGTGCGATCAAACGAGAAACGGCCGATATTCTAAATTCACTATACAGTAAAGTGACATTACCATGGAAAATATCGAAAAATTGTATTAAAAAAGGTGTTTGCAATTGAAAGATATTCCCAGTTATTTACCAATACTATATTCAATTACTGTTAGTAGTTGATTTCTCCAGAGGATAGATCATTAAGCAATTATGAAATTAGTAATTGGTAGACTAAACTGGATAACTGGGAATATCTTTTAATTGCAGACAACTTTTTTTTAATAATTTTTTTCGATATTTTCCATAGTAATGTCACTTTACTCTATAGTAATTTAGAATAACGTGTATTTAGTCAAATTGAATGCACCAACTTTTATGAGGAATTAAATTTTCTGAGATACTAATAATTAAAAAAATTCCCATATGGTTCCAAGTATTTGGCGGACACTATATATATATATTGAAATGGAAAGAGTTTCTGGTTTAAAATAGTTTTTATTCCATTAAATATAAAAATATTCTATCATATTACATATGTAAGGTTGACCCATAAAAAGATTAATATCCATTCGTCAATAAACAATAGTTAATTCTACTTTTCCCAGTGATCAGTACTTTCGTTTTTTTTGTGTGGCCTGTTATGGAATTCAAAACGAGAGGCCCCTTTTACTTAGGAATACCAATATGTTTTATATACCGAGTGGGCCAATGAATACGAAACAGCGGCTCTGTAGGTCGGCAGAACTGAATTATATGAAAACTCTCGGACACGTCAACTACATTTTCGAAGGGAACATCGTTCGCGATGAAATTCACCCGAAATACATTTCATCCCTCGGAGCTGTGACCGCCAACCCTAAATTTTTAAATGGGAACATATGGCAAGTGATACCTCATTTGAAAGGCATTTTCCTTCTTAATATCAAACAACAAAAATTAATTAATTCTATCGATTCGTTTTCGAGATATAGGAACTTGAAGTTGGGAAATCACTTTTTATTCACTCAATCAATAAAAACAATATCTGATAAAGCAACTGTCGCAATAATTATTATTGTCAATGAACTAAATGTTCAAACTGTCCACCACCCATTTCCATACAATAGTGCAAGTTCTGTTCAAATTTCGTAGCATTTCCGACGTTATTCGACGGCATTCTTCAATAATTATCCTTCGTAAATCTTCCAGAGATTCTGGTTCGGTTGCAAAGATTTTGTTTTTCAAGTGACCCCACAGGAAAAAGTCGAGTGGGGTTAAATCTGGAGATCTGGCTGGCCACTCTATAGAGCCTCTTCTTCCAATCCAACTTCCAGGAAACATTCTATCCAAAAATGCTCTAACAGGCTGTGCATAATGTGGAGCCAGTCTTGTTGAAATATCAAGTGGTCTTCATGGTAACGATCGTCATTTTCAATGATGTCTACTAATTGTGGATAAACAAATTCAATCAATAATTCCAAATAAGTTTCTCCTGTCAGGTTACCGTCGAGAAATACTGGTCCAATCAAACGGTCTCCAAAAATACCGGCCCAGACATTGAGTTTTTGGGGAGTTTGAGTATGGACTTCGTGGAAAACATGTGGATTGGCATCTGACCAATAACGACAATTATGACGACTCGAATTCAAAAAGAATGTAGATTCATCAGAAAAGCAGATGTTGAAAAGGAAATTCTCATCAGCATCTATTCTAGTAGTCATAATTTTTCACAAAATTCCTGTTGCCTATCGAAATCATCCTCATTCAATTGGTGTACCAAATGTATTTTGTAGGGGTGGAATTTATGATGTTTCAGGATTCGGCGGATACTGGTTCTACTGATATTGGTAACACTAGCCAATTTCCTAGCTCAATGTTGGGTCTGCATGAACTTGTCCTAAAAGTCCAACTTCAACAGCTTCATTTCTCAACGGAAATTCACGTTCTGGGTCTCGTTTCTTGTTGGCTACTGATCCAGTTTGACGAAATTTTTGCACTAATTCTAGAACGTTATTTTCTAGCAACAAGTTTATCTGGATGCGTTTCATTGAACGAATTAGCTGTACGGTTACCGCACTCATCATTCTTAAATTTTTTTTTATTATTTCAACTCTTTCTGCGATCGTATAATATACACCATTATTGCGGAAAGATTTTCAGCAGCTTTAGTCAAGTAATTCACTCTAATGCCATTCAATCAAAGATCAGTTTAACACTGATAGACGTCCACAATTGCGATTTGGCGAAAAAAATTATCTCATGCATGTTTTTGTTGTACCTACTCGCATTTGAGTCGAATTCGAGAAAACGTCTTTTTATCGATTCTTAAGAACCTTAAATTTTTTTCGATCAAGTAAATAATAATTTGAAACGGAATTGCATGTTATTTGTTGGTAAACAGTTAGATCATTTAATTCCTTGACAATGATAACTATCTTTAAACAGTTGCATTGTTAGATGTTATTTTCATTGATTGAGTGAATAAAAAGTGATTTCCCAACTTCAAGTTCCTATATCTCGAAAACGAATTGATAGAATTAATTTATTTTTGTTGTTTGATATTAAGAAGGAAAATACCTTTCATATGAGCTATCACTTGCCATAGGTTGCCATTTAAAAATTTAGGGGTGGCGGTCACAGCTCCGAGGGATGGAATTTGGGTAATTTCATCGCGAACGATGTCCCCCTCGAAAATGTAGTTGACGTGTCCGAGCGTTTTTATATAATTCGGTTCTGCCGACCTACAGAGCCGCTGTTTCGTTTTCAATGTCCTACTCTGTATATTACAAAATATCATTACCGACAGATAGGGACCGAGCAAGTGAAGTCAAAGAATTGGAACCGTGGCAAATGTAGAATGAATTATGAGATGAGATGATCAATATTATAATTCAGACAGAGGTCAAGTTATCCGCGAATAAATTGTCGTTTCGAGAAAAAATCCCCGTAACTCAAATCAAAACGTATCTGATATCTTTAAGTTATCGTACGCCACCGGTACGTTTATGTCCCATACAAATTAATTTTTATGGTTGACCGACAGACAGCGTGGAATTGTAAATGCGTCTATGGATTCATAAAAACAAGATTTATTGTTATTGGCGGAGAAATTGTTGGATGGAATTGAAGGTTGGTGGGTTCTTATTATGTCTCACCAACTTGCCTTGAAATAACTTGAGACTTGAGATGGTTTGTAATACCCGATTTATACAAAGTGGTTAAAGTAGTGTGTTCTTTTACAGAAAATACAAAGAGCGGGTATAATAATAATGTGTCTTATTTCATTTTTTGGTAAAGAGGATATAATGTACAAATTCAATTGGGACGGTATTCAACATCTATACAACCTCCATCTGACAACGTATTCAATAACTTGAAAATTTTTATAATACTCAAAATACATTCCAGAAACCAATCAAATTTGTCAATTATTCCAAACGGTATCCACTATGATTTTGTTCTATTTGCCAAGCGGTCAAAAATTATTGGGTATATTATTTTTGTAAATATTTTCGATTTGAGTAAGGTGGTCGAGAAGCGGTTTTGGGGTCACACATGATATATATATATATATATATATATATATATATATATATAATGCTTGTAGCGTTAATTCAAAATAATGGTTTCGCTTGAAAAAACAGTCTCTGTCATCTTCTATGTAGGTACGAAAATTTCTATATGGGTTGAATATTATTTTATTACATCTGCTGTCACGCTGAAATATACTTTTAGTAAAAAAGTCATTGAATATTAGTGTTTTTCAATTGTTATTTTGATGTCGAAGTGACAATGTTTTATCATAAAACATCAAAATAAAATAAGTATTTCGGCACAAGTTAATTACATTTGTTTTGTGGAGTTTTTCTTGTCCAAAATAATTGTTAAAGTTGGCTTTGAAAACAAATGAATGTTTGACATTAAGTACTTTACATATTTGCTAAATATTTATTACGTAGTAATTGATAACGTTTGATAATGAGTACTATTTAAATAATAGTAAGATGCTTACAAAACAAAAAAGTTGAGATTATATTGTTGTGTTGGGAAAATACTTCAAGCAGACAAGTTAAAGACATTTTTAATGCCAGGCATCCTGATATCAATGTAAATCACATTACAATAACCCGTATTTTAAATAAATTTTAAAAAATAGGCATTATTAATAACTATTTCAAAAAACCTAACACAGCTGCAGAAGTATCTATAGAAGTGGAAGAGGAAGTGTGTTTAAAAGTGATCGAAAATGGTAAGACAATTAAACAAATATCGACATCTCTTGATGTACCTTTTACTACTGTACACATTTTTTTAAGAAAAAATAAATTCATAGCTTTTAAACCAAAATGTATAAATACATTAAAAGAAAGGGATTTTATTCCAAGATTTGAGTTTTCCGCATGGTATCAGGGAGAATACGAAGAAAACGCACGGTTCCCAATCAATATTTTATGGACTGATGAAGCAACATTTACAACTAATGGAACAGTAAGTTCACAGAACTGTAGATGGTGGGCTACAGAAAACCCTCATTTTACTAGAGAGTGCAAAGACCAATACTCATTTAAGGTAAATGTCTTATGTGGACTGTTAAACAATACTGTGATTGGTCCCTTCTTCATTGGTGGAAACCATAATGTCAACCGATATTTGCAATTTCTACAACAAGATTTATTACCAATTTTACCGCGTAGACGAAGAGATATAATTTGGTATCAGTTAGATGGAGCTAGTGTTCACTGTAGTGTAGCAATACGACAATTTTTAAATGAAACATTTAATGGAAAATGGATAGGACGTTACTCAGAGTATCCAATTTAACCCCAACGGATTTCTTCTTTTGGGGTTTATTGAAGAACGAAGTTTACAAACATCGTCCTTTTAGGGATAGAGAACATTTAAAAACTGTGATTACTAAGTGTGTGAGGGCCATACAACCGAAGCACATTACGAATGCAGTCAACGATTGGGTAAGAGGAACCGAACTGTGCATGTTGCGGGATGGACATCATACTGAGATGTAAAATACTTGTTTCGGTAACATGCTTTTGTTTTCAAAGCGAATATAAGAATTATTTTGGACAAGAAAATCTCCAGAAAATCAATGAGTTTGTGCCGAAATACTTATTTTATTTTGATATTATTTAATATTAAGTTCTTGTTACAATAGTGTATTATTTTGAGCAATTTTCGGAGTAACAAAAAATAAAAATAACTTTGCACCAAAAACTTTGAAAATTATTTTACTCTTCAAAATAATTGGCTGTTGTCGAATACAGTTGCCTATTTATCGTTTCAGCAATTTTTTTTTCGTAGTCTCTATTTTAAAAAATGGGTAAAAAAATTAAACTTAGATTGCTATGACTGTAGATGTATTTTTTAATGCTGAACAACTTTTCTAAATAACATTTCCCAATATTTTTCAAAATAAGGGTACTTTACTCTTGTCTCAAAATCAAATTTTTGAAGGCTCCTCGTATATTACGTGTGTTTTACTATATTTTGTTGGTGCATGTTTAGTTTTAGGGGATGCACAAACTTTTACCAAGAATAACTTTTTGTCAAAAAACCCTTAATAAATAAGTTTCCCATATGGTGCATTCTTTGAGGATGACACTGTATCAAAATATAATTTGACATACTTTAATGAAGTTTGTTGATATATCACAAAGTAATTTATCATAGCACCCATAATAGCCAACTTGTGTACTGCCATTTCAATATAATTATTGACAACAGACACGAAATAGTCAGTTGCTTTTAGTAAAACTACTGTGACGTTTTTGCGATAAATGTTGCGAAATAAGTGTTAGGCCTTTCGACTTGTTGCCAGCCAACCTTGACTGTCTAAAACGCATTCGACAACTGATATCAAAAATAGCTATTGTTTCATGAGACCTTCTACTTGGTAGGCGACATTGTAACCGCTGAGCTATTTCCTCGTTTGGTAATAAATGACTCGATAGTCTTTTTCTTCCGCCAAATTTCTTATATACCTAAATTTTCCAATTTCCGGGCAACTTTCCAAAATTAGCCAAATCGGTCCAGCCATTCTCACGTTTGTCGCTTACAAAGCATCGATAATTTTTATTATACAGTGCTTCTCAAAAGTCCCCTCTCCCCCTTATTTTTGGAACAATTATACATCAACAAGTGAAATTTGGAAACCGAATATTAAAGGTTGTAAACTTCCCTACTAGTGATGATAGATGACGAAATCGTCAAAGATGACGTCACAAGGCCATTGTGACCAATAATTTTAAATGGAACCCTACGGCAAGCGACACCTCTTTTAAAAGGTATCGAAAAAACCTATTCAATGATACTAATTTTGTTTGTGTTTATGGCAGTTTTAATGGCTCATTAGTAAACATTAAAATTTAAATTCCATTCAGTATGATATTAATTACAGATTTAAGAATCAGTATCTACTTAAAGAAATTGCTCAAAGTGACCTCCATTTACTTCCTGACAGTGAAATCCTATCCTATTTTTAAACTCTCCTCGTACTTTTACAAATGTGTCTGCGGAAACAGCCTCACATTCTGCAACAATACGTTGTTTTAAAACGTCAATATTGTCAGGTTCAGTGGCGTAGACCTTCGATTTAAGGTACACCCACAGAAAAAATCCAAAGGTGTGAGGTCCGGTGATGGAGCTGGCCATTCCGTTGAACCTCGTCGTCCAATCCATCTATCACGATACTCCTCTTCCAAATACCGTCTTACTGCACCGTAATAGTGTGGATGAGCACTATCCTGTTGGAATGTTATTTCCAAATTGACGAATTCATTTGGATTATCTTCCAAAATTTCAAGGATTAACAGTTCTATTGCGTTTTGCAACAGCTCCAGATAAACCTCACCAGTTAAATTAGTATTTGAAAAAAGAGGCCCAACGATGTGGTTTCCCAGCAGGATACCTGCCCAAACATTCACCTTCTGGGGAAATTGGGTATGTGTTTCACGAAACAGGTGAGGATTTGCGTCACTCCAATACCTCACCTTCTGTGTATTTACATTTCCATTCAGATAGGAAGTACTTTCGTCACTAAAACAAATTGTTTTGACATAGTCTGGCTGTTGGTTAATTTTAGTTTCCATATTTTCACAAAATTCTAGTCTTCGGTCTGGGTCGTCGTCTGAGAGTTGATGAACCATTTTAAATTTGTTTTTTTTCAACACCCTGTGTACTGTACTTCGACTGACTTCACAGGTAGATGCAACGTGAGTTGTTGAAGAAGTAGGATTAACTATTACTTCTGCCAGTATATAAATTTTTTTCTCATCAGAAATTTGTGGTCTGCCAGATCGTTTCGCATCATTAATACTACCCGTTGTTTCAAACTTACGAAGAAGCTCCCTTAAATAAGTCCTCGAAACGGGGCGATCGGGAAACCTCTCATTAAAAATGCGTTCTGCTGCATGAATAATTTGTCCTTTCACCAAGAATTAGGATCGCTGCTACTTTATAACCTAAAGCACGTACCATTTCGCTTCTTGAAGCACTTAAACGTTCGGCTCAAAACAATTTAACAAATTATTAAAATGTACAAAAATATTAAAAGTACCAAAAGCTGCTAAAACAGTTAAGCGTTCGATCAACCATACACAAATTATTAAATGTACAAAAACTTGGACAATTACAAAAACGTCAAATTAGGGAGACTAACAAAAACGTCAGCTTATTTGACAACTATCCAGAGGCGGAGCTTGAATTTGGAATTTTAGTATTAACTGATTTAATTCATCACAGTTTTGCGTTTTTCAAAAGCGAGTTGCCAAAACTGCCATAAACACAAACAAAATTAGTATCATTGAATAGGTTTTTTCGATACCTTTTAAAAGAGGTGTCGCTTGCCGTAGGGTTCCATTTAAAATTATTGGTCACAATGGCCTTGTGACGTCATCTTTGACGATTTCGTCATCTATCATCACTAGTAGGGAAGTTTACAACCTTTAATATTCAGTTCCCAAATTTCACTTGTTTATGTGTATGTATAATCGTTCCAAAAATAAGAGGGGGGAGGGGACTTTTGAGAAGCACGTACCTGTATAGATTACAGTTGATCATTTGAAAAAGCAGCAAATATGGCTTTACAGTCCAAAAGAATTCAGATAAATGCATGAATATAGGTATGTATGTAAAATTCTGACCTTTTTCATTACTAAACATTTCTATCCAAGACGACGTTCATTTAGACATAATGGCAAGTGACGAGAGGTCTGGTCGATGTAGCATTTTGGTAGGAAACGAAACGCAGCTTATGAAAATTTTATTTGATATGATTTTCTTATTATACCGCTAATAATATAAAAGAATAACCAAAACCTCAGTGTCGCCTAACTTTGCTATAATCAACTTGCATCACGCTGATGAAAAATGTTATCAAGCGTTTATCAGCTTTTCATGATTATTTTTAAACATATCTTGTGAAACTCCGGAATTCTGTATCTGAAGAAATAATTAGGAGCTAAGAGAGACATCTGAGACATCATATCAAATTATATATTCATAGAGAAATGCCCCGGCACTATTTCTACAAATAAAAATACATTTCTGCAAAATCTGCAGGAGCATATTGCATTTCATGCTCAGATAGGGGGATGGAAAAAATCGGGTTGGGGCTTGAGATATATATACTTCCTAGCAACTATTTCCGTGTCCAAAGGAGTTAGTTGAATTCATTTTTTTATATATATATATATATATATATATATTTAAATAAATTCAACTAACTCCTTTGGGCACGGAAATAGTTGCTAGAAGGTTTGTCCTTCAGCTGTTTAAACTGAAAGACTGCCAAGATCTGAATCAGGCTGATTCTATCTAAAAATTCCGAAAAGATCTCAAATAAAGAACATGCCTTACATTTCATTTTCATATTCGAGGGTAATATTTAATACCAATGTAGTTTAGTTTTTTGTGGATATTTTTGTAGTACAACTTTGGCCCCACATGTAAATATATCGTTGAAAATAATTCCTTCCGTTTAGATAAATGGATGCACATTCCGGTATACCCTGTAATAGTTTGTGTAAACCTGACATAATAAACAATGATGTATTAATGTTGGATTTTTTCTCTTGCACATAGAGGAGAACGTATGCTTCTCCACTTACGAGTGATTCTGGAGATATCGGCAGTGCTGGGAATTACCCGGTTTCCGGATATTTTTGTCACCATCCGGGTAATGAATACCCTGTTCATATTTTCAAACAAATCAATCGATCATGCCCCATGACAGGTTGAAAATGTCAAAACACTGATTTCAAAGTGTCACTCCGATAGAAATATTTCTAACATTTTTTCTTTGCAAAGTGAGATTGCTTCTAGAAAATGTGTTTCCCAATTATTCTGGTCTTCCTGATGATCGTGGAAGCATGAAATACATTTTCGTCGGCAAAAATATATTGTAGATCTAGTGAATGCGATGCCACTCTTGCATCAATGTTACAAATGGTTTCTGGTGAGTACTCCTTTTGGGAAACATTATTTTTTGACTCATTCATCTATATGAGTCCTTAATTGAGACTGGAATAGGAAATCAAATAACTCAATAAAAATGTAAATTTTCACTTTTAGGTTTTTTCTTTTGAGTTGGGGTCCGTTCACAATATGGAATGTTTTCCGTTTCAACATGAATATTTTTTCTGTTAGATATTACAAAAAATACTTCATTATTGTCATAATTTTTCAATAAAAAAAAAGTTCTATTCAATATTCAATTGGGAATGTTTCCTTTCAACATGAATACCTCCCAAGAGGTTATCTTGAACGATGGAAGATAGTGACTAAAGTTTATCTTTCAGTCGCAGATGATTCCACATCTGATTTTATGAACATCCTGTTCATGTTTTCAAACAAATCAACCTCAATGTCTTCAATTTTCGTAGTTTTGGCCATAACGGTCATTTTTTAAGTAAAAATCCCGAAATATAATTCAGTTTATTTTTGTTCGTGCTAGTGTTTCATTAAATCACTGCTAGAACTGTCAAAATAACCTATAAATTAAACATGACGTACAAAATTCCCTGGAAAATTGTTTCTGTCCATAAAATATTTATTTAGGACCTGATGACTAAGTTAGACATGCAACTAGTGTTATTTTAGTTTTTATAGACGATTCCACGCGAATTTGTACGATTGATGGGACAGTGGTTTTTCATAAATAATCTAGGTCAAAACTACGCCATTCCTGGTATTTTGGCAATCGTGTTCGGTGTTCGGGTATATTCGTATATTCTTGTAAGTGGATTATATCTTTTTTTTCCTCTACCACTGTTATTTTATTCAGAATTTAAAAATACAAAAGCAAAGTTTTAAATATAAAATAATATCAAAATGAAAACGTCATTTTGAAGCTCAGACTCGAAGTATACGGATTTGCTGTTTTCAGTTAGGTTTATTAAATCACTCTGAAACGTCCAAAAAACAAAATTAAACATGACTACAGAAATTCTGATCATCAATTCTTTCTGTCCAAAGAACATTATGGCCTATGACTGAGTTAGATCACTTGCAACATATTATTGGTAGTTCATGATAGAGAGTGCCAACAATTAGAATAAGGGTGTTTCATAATAATCCTGGTAATACTGTCCATTTGTATTTGGAATATGTTCGGTGTTCGGGTATATTCGTATATTCTTGTAAGTGGATTATACTTGTTTGAATTTACTATCATTTTGTTTGCGATTGTTCGAAGAAAGAAAGTGTACAAGTCATCATGTTTGTACCTACCGCAACAATAACCATTGACAATTTTATTTGCGATTGTTCGAAGAAAGAAAGTGTAAAAGTCATCATGTTTGTACCTACCCCAACAATAATCATTGACAATTTTATTCTGAAAAAATCAAGTTTCCTAGCTTTTCTGCGGCAAAATGTTATCAAGTTCATATTTTAAAGTTTTAAACACCCGTTAATGTTCAGTTATGTTTTATGAATGAATAAAATTCAGTTCGTAAAGTGTTTCCATGACGACACTTTACGGATAATTTTTAATTCCCAAAGTTGCCAATTTGGGGAGCGTATCAAAAAAAAAATATTTTAATACATATTTTGAATTAGCACAAAATCTTTTTTTTTTTTTTAGATATTGGAAACTATTTTTTCAGATTATTGATGAACAGTTTTCAAGTCATGAATAGGCCTTTCAAACGGCGTTTTTTCTTTTCGAATAACTATTTGATGAGTAGTTATAGTGGTTCAATTTTGAGTTTTTACATTTTTCAATTCTTTTTATTGCTGTGGCCGTTAAACCCCAACTGTAAGTTTATTTTTTTATTTTTTGAGATAACGTCCAAATGTAAAGAAGAATATACAATTAATATCAATACATTATATACCTGCCTTTCATGACGTTTCAGAAATAACTTCTTATCTCTTTCTCAAATCGAAGTGATAGTAAAAAAAAGAAATTTTTTCAAGCGGATTATTATTCAATCAAATTTTTCAAACGATACGTTACTGATAAACATGAAATTTCATTCATATTGTCACGCCTTACTTTGGGAGACCCTGTGAAACCCTGGCCCCCCTAACTGTTTAGGGTGCCCACTAATTATCTTACTTGGCTTGCGTGAGGTTGAAATATTTTACTTATCTGATTGTGACCACCATGGTATAGTGAAATGAAAAAGTGAAGTGAAAGCTATTGTGTTTATTAAAAATATAAGGAGACAAAAACATATATGATGGTGAAAACAAAAATACTAAGTGCAGTAAAAACTCTTGTAGATCATTAAAATTATAAGAAAACGAAAATAACAATGATGAATACAAAAATTACCAACTGAAGTGAACAATGGGGGTATGTACCAAAAAACAAATAAAAGTAACACTTACATTATACTGAAAACCAAGGGAAGGAGATGTGTCACCGTGGACCAGCAGCATAAAACCAAAAAGAGCCCGATTAAAAAAACACTTTCATTTATAGGAAAAATATAGCTGACTTGCAGAATCACCGTTCTTGCTATTGATGAATGCAATACCGGACTGAAACCCAATCCCTGGTTAATGACTGGCGTTGAACTTTGAATTTGCAGGAAATACTGTATTTCAATCAATGTTATACTAGATGATGAATTACTGTAGAATAAATGAACTACGGATTTTTCCACTTTGGGTTCAAATATGTTTGAATTTTATTTTCAAGTCTGGTAAATTAATTTTGAATTTTGAAAAAGAAATGATTGGTATATTTCTATGGTAATATTTTTCATCTTGACAATATTCGTATTTTACAAAACCTTTGGGACATTCTTGTGTGAAGAAATGTGTGGAGAAAGACACGTCCATTGAATGCATGTTGTATAATAAATCGATGAGGCTCGTTCTAGATACACCTTTGACATTATTTCCATTCATTGAATACCTCACCTTATTTCTGGTCCACATTGCAGCAACGGATAAATGCATAATGGGTGTTTACTTCATAACTTGTTTATTTTTCCATCATTTCGTACGACCTTCACATGCATTTTAATCTCAATCCGACTAGAATATCAATTTCATCTACCATATAAGCACGTTTGAATGTGCTTTCGATTTGCCTTGTCAATTATATCGACATCAATGAAAGAAAATTAGAGGGAATCCTAGATAATGTGTCATTTTACTTATCAGTTCACGGATTTATGGCGATATGATGCAAGTTAGCGGGAATGTGTCCGAGGAAACTAGCGATTGAAAAAAGTTCCGCAGTCTTGAGGCGGTATCCTTTGAGCAGTATAGGACCTATATGAAGTTAGCGAGACAACTCCGAAAAAGTTGATAACAGATTATTCCATAATTTGCCACCTTTTTGTCGCTAATTAGTTGCGAAGAAAAAAAATTTGTCGCTCTTTTTTTTTTTAAATTTATTTTTTTCATATGAAGTTAGCGAAACAACTTCCGTAATTTCAATTTTTTCGCAGTTTCGAAGTATCCATAATTTGCCGCCTTTTTGTCGCTAATTAATTGCGGAGAAAAAAAAATTGTCGCTCTATTTATAAAAAAAATATGCGATGTTTCACTAACTTCATATGAAGTTAGCGAAACAACTTCTGTAATATCTATCTTTTCTCAGTTCTGAAGTATCCAAATCTGCCGGTTTTTTGTCAATTAGTTGCGGAGAGAAAAAACTATTTTCTTAAAAATTATACGATGTTTCAACAACTCCCGTTATTTTTATCTTTTCTCACATTTTAGGCACAAATTGCTGCTTTTTTTCGATAATTAGTTGTGGAAAGAAAATATTCGTCTATCCTTTCTTTCAAAAATTTGCAATGTTTTGATAACCTTATATGAAGTTAGCGGGACAACTTCCGTCTTTTTATATTATTTTAAACGGTCTTATTCAGCTTACAGTCTTGTTTATTTGTGTGGGTTGAATCTAGTAATTGAAATTGTATTCCTTTCCTGTTGAGCTATTAATCTGAAATTTGGTACACACCTTTAGTTCTGATGACAATACAATTATGTATATTCAGTATCATTGTAAATCCAAGATGGCCGTCGCCACAAAATGGCGGATGACATATTTTGTTCAACTCCCTCAATATGGGTATCAAATGAAAGGACTGAACCAGTACAAGGATAGTACTCCGTGAAAAAATTTCAAATCGAAGATGGTCGCCACCACAAAATTTTTTTTTTTAAAAAAAAAAAACTCGAATCCATACTGAAACAGGGAGAAGAATTATTGTGTGGGGTATATGAAGTATTTGAAATGGGAAAAGTGGTTCCTAGAAATTGATTATGTAGCAATTTTTTTTTTAATTTATTCAATAATTTATGTTTTGTCGAGCTTTACCCATTATAGATATGAGCATAACTTTTTCATACTTTTCAGTCACGATAGATATAATATAATAATATAAATAAATAATAAATATATATAATAAATAATGTTTATTCAGTAAATTCAGTTACAGAAATATGATATGGTTTAGAATAAACATGGAAGAACCACAGAAGCTGTATTGCAATATAGCTTGTATGTGGCTTGAAATTGGATTATAAATTGTAAGATACTCATGAAAGATTTTGGGACCTAGAAAATCGAAGCTACGCTGTCGGACATTCTTATCGCATTTCGGTACAATAATATTGGATCTGTTTCTTGTTTCATAGGAGTGTCCGATTGTGGAAATTTTTACTTTTTTTCTATAAATGTTTGTTATCATTTTTTGACAGTACAACTGTCTCAAATCAAAGAATCCACTTCCGTTGAACAGATCATTGCTTGAATAACATCTGTCCTTATTGTATATTATCCTAGTTAGCCATTTCTGTAATACATTGACTTTTTCTAGATGACAGTCAAGGACTACGCCCCATCCAATATTTCCGTATGATAGCTGAGATTGTATTAAGGAAAAGTACAAAGTTCGCAGATGAGAAATATCTAGGTATTCTTTCAAAAATTTGAAACGAGACAAAAGTCCTCTAAGTTTTCTTGCAATAAAATTCATTTGTAGGTCCCAACGTAAGTGTCGATCGATTATTATCCCTAAATACTTTATTGTTGTTGTTTCAGAATTTTTTGTATCTTTATCAATATTTAGTGATCCTAGATTTGGTAAATTTTTGGTATATGATGTAAAAGGTAAATACTTCGTTTTTTCTATATTCAATGTCAATTTGTTATATTGAAGCCATGATTTAATTAATTTAAAGTCTTGCTCTGCTTTTTTTTTAAGAACATTCCAGTTTTCTGCTTGATAAATTATCGCAGTGTCATCTGCAAAACTGAGCACTGTTCCCTCGGTGTTCATGGACAACAAACTATTGATATAAAGTATGAATAACAAAGGTCCCAAGACGGTGCCTTGGGGAACACCATATGTGATATCCCTCATCTCGCTACATTTACCGTCAATAACTACTTGTTGTTGTCTATCTGAAAGGTAACTCTTCAATAGGTCGTATATATTTCCTCTAATGCCATAAATTATATTTCCTCTAATGCCATAAATATAAATATAAACATAGCATTGATGCCCGTTTTTTATTTCTCACAGTGTCGACAATTGGTCCTCATATATGTCGGCGATTGGTTATTCATATTTTTCAGGTGTCGAAAATTGGGGCATCTGATATGCGTTTTCATTTATTTAATTTGAATTATTTCACCATGTTATGATAAGTTTTACTTGTCTGTTGAAATGGAAGTTACAAAGATTCAGAAACTGAATATCGCAACCACGTAAAAATTCCCCTTGAGTTCGAAAAGTATTCGTCATTTTCACGAATACCCTATTGTATGGATATTTATGACCAACCTGATAATTAGTGGGAAATTTGAAACATTGATTATGTTGAGTTTTGTTCATATTGTGGGAATTTTGGGGAAAAAGTTTTAGTTTCAAAATGTTATTGTAAATATTGCTCAAAATATCCAGGTCTGTATTTTTGTTTATACTGTTGGTATCATTCTTGATGGAAAACATTTCTTTAAATAACCATTTATGTAAGTTATTCTCTGTGCAAAGTACTTCAAAATGGTTGTAATCCAAAATGTGCTCACTGGAGATGACATTCTCAGCCGGTGCCAAAGTTAATTTATTTGTATTGTTATCACTTTTATGTTAGGCGTCCAGACAAAGTTCTTGATGTTTGTCCAATATATGCTTTGTCACAAGTCTAACAGGGAATTTGGTTAACGACATTTGATTTTTCCATCCTTTTCCAAGGTTTCAATTGGTAAGTTTCAGAGGGGAGACTATTAGTAGTAGTGACGATGCGTTGGGCAATTTTGATATTCTCATTTTTGAAGACATTTATAAGCTTTAACGATTGAAAATATGGTAACAAACAGAAAAAATAAGTGATTGAAACACTTTTGGTTGGGAGGAAGAACTGAGAACAGATAGAAATTACGGAAGTTGTTTTGCTAACCTCATATGAAGTTAGCCAAACATCGCAAATTTTTATTTAAAAAAAGAGCGACATTTTTTTTTCCTCCGCAACTAATTAGCGAAAAAAAGGCGGCAAATTATGGATACTTCGGAACTGTGAAAAAATTGAAATTACGGAAGTTGTTTCGCTAACTTCATATGAAGTTAGCAAAACATCGCATATAAAAAAAAAGAGCAACAATTTTTTTTCTCCGCAACTAATTAGCGACAAAAAACCGGCAGATTCTGGAATAATCTGTTATCAACTTTTTCGGAGTTGTCTCGCTAACTTCATATAGGTCAGTATAGGCGGAGATAACTAATTTAATTTAGATATTTAAACATTTTTAAAAATACGTTAAAATAAAAAAAGATGCCTTAAGCGAGGAAGTATGTATTAATAGGCAATCGGATCATCATAAATTGGACATAACATCGTCCATAACTAGATACAAGCGCAATTTGCTTCAAAATGAGATACATACTTAGGTTTAAAATACACAGTACCTATCAAAACCTAAGTCATCCTAAAAATTTTAATCATTTCCAAATCCTAATGCATCCACTTAATTTCTATTGGTTTATTCGTCAATAGGGTCGTCTAAGTTGATCGAAACGTAGAAAATAGTATTTTAAATACACTGAAAAACGTCTGAGAAAAAAAATATTACTCTACCTTACAAAGGGGTGACAGCAGAGGTTTGAACCTAGGATACCACTCAGTTGAACTGAAGCCCTTTTGTACAAACATCCCTATTCGCTTTTTTTCTGAAAAACGAAATTTCAAAACAAAAACCATAATCAAAAATTAATTTTTTACAAAAACAAAACAAAATATTCTAGGTACTTATATGCAATCATCACGACAGTCAGACTCGTCTGAACTAGAATCATTATTTGGTTGTATTATAATATGGGTTGGACAAGACCATATACTCGTCTTCCTTTTTAATATCTTGTCAACACATTTTTTCCAAATCTCTTGGTGGTCTGTTTTTACGTTTCTACAACCTCTTTACTCAGTTTTGGAGTTTGATTACATTTTCGTAATTCTGATTTTACGTTTGCCCACATTAACTCTATTGGGTTGAATATGCAATAGTATGGAGGTAGTCTGAGAAAGGTGTGACCTCGTTCTTTGCACAGCTCGTCAATATAATATATTTTTTCCAACTTTACACCTTTCATAACAGTAACCAAATCTTTTGGAACGAAGTTCCTTATCGCGCGTTGCGAAAGGGGGCTAGACGGAATAAATTAAGACCAAAAGTTGTAACGACACTTTTTGCTATAGTGGTAAGCCGTGCGGCGTGCGCGTGTTTCTCTGTCTGTCTCTCTCTCTCTCTCTCTCTCTCTCTCTCTCTTTCTCATAGAAAGCAAGCCAGTTATTTTCGTTTCGTCTTTCTATTTCGCATTGAACAGTGTGGTGTCGCGACGATTCTTTTTGTTGAGTGTATACAGGTTTTTTGTACATAATAAATAATAAAAAATAATAACAATAATGAATCCTGACAGTGTTTCTGCGCAAGTTCCGGATATTGCTGATGGAGTTAGGTAAGTAGAGATTTTATACAGACAATAATAAATGCTTGTGTATTTTTAGCAAGTACGCATTATAACCTCTCTTTACTATTGTGCTAACCAAGTCATACGCGTTATAATCTCTCCATTATTGTGTGTTCAACAAGTGTACGCGTTATAACTTTAATATTACAATATCAATGCGTATGTACTAAAATTGAGCCTACTGATTAAGTTTATATTACATTATATTTGTTAATAATAAAAAAAATATTATTATAACTTAAAAAAAAGAATTTTATTACAAATCCTTCACTAATTAATCGAAAGGAACTTCGTTCCATCCGGGTGTCCCTTGACACCTCTCAACTTTTTTTGTTGGGCCTTTCCCACGATTGGTCGCAGGAAGAGGTATATTGTTTTCAGACATAAATGCAATTATTTCAGCTTTTCTACTGCTACTATTTGGTATCTTATGGAGTTGCAGCGAGTGATACGATGCATTGTCCATAACAATTACTGGCTGTGGTGGAATATTAGGTAGAAGCTGTTCGCTAAACGACTTTTCAATAAGTCTGCTGTTATGTCTTCATGATAATCAGCAGCACAGTCTTTCAGCATATAATAATAACGCATTAGGTACAAAACCGTCTTTGGTTCCAGCGTGTACTATTATGAATGCGTTTCCCTTTAGAATATGGCGCACTTAAACAGCAATTTTAACTATTGTCTACCCAACCGTAATTTACTACATCATGACTGTCGAACCATGTTTCATCAAGAATAATAATGGGTCTATTAAAACGTCTGTAGTCTTTTATTTGACGCAAATAATTTGCCGCCATTGCACTATCCTTGATGATTCGGTAATCGCCATGCGCTTATCAAGTTTTTTTGTTTAAAACCACAAATTATTAAAACTTGACACAATGTCTCCACGCTGGTATAAGTGTAATCTGGATAATCTGCTAGTTTTTGCTGTATAACTTCCAATGTCGCAACCCTGTTCTCCTTATATACATCATAAATAGTTTTACGTATAAAGTCTTGCGTAGTTGTATAATTTTTTTTCATATTTCCCCTACACGTTTTCCTATTTTCAATATGATCCACAACAACTCCGTTCGTGATTACTCGATAACTGGAAAATTTATGTATTTTTGTTATTTCTGCAATTCTTACTATGATTGCATCATCAGATTGCTGAATATTTTCCTTTTTAAGGCAATCGAATATATTTAAAATAACTTGTTGGGTTTGTATGGGCATGTTTCTGTGGTCAAATTCATATCTGATATTATTCTCACTCACCTGTGCAATTTCATTACTAATTTGTGCAATTTCATTTTCCCGTGGTCGAAAAAAAAAACAACATATTTTTCCAACAAAACACAGCAGAACTATAGAATATCTTAAAACCTATTTCGGTCGGCGAGCACCCTGACCACAGACGCTACTGGCTTGTATTCATTCAGACCTAGTGAAACACAAATATAACTCGTGATTTATGAGTTTTCTTGTCCCCTCAACGTATCGACACACCTACACTTACAAGCATTATCATTGGCTTGCGGTCCGTTTTGCTTGGCTCAGACGAATCTGATGTAGAACTAGACAGCTGTCACTCAATACCACGTTCACTGTCGGCTCTTTTGATTATTCGTTTGGCAACGGAGAATGTTTACGAGTAGTACACATTATTTTTCGTTCCGTCACTTCGCATACAGGGTGTTCCAAATTAAGTCGGCACCATTGCCAACTCCGTTATTATTGATGCTACGATTTCGGTTAAATGGGCAAACTGGTAGCATTTTTAGTGGCCTTCTCGATGCCGAAAACAAAAAAAAAATGACAGTCGCGTTGTCATAATATTTCATAAAATGATATTTTTTACAATGGAACACCCTATATTTTTTCATCTATTTCAATTCGTAATAACATTCTCAACAACAAAGCTCATATCACTTTTCTTCCTAAAGTGGAAAATGAGCGACTTATGTGGAAATATTTATTTCATTCACTAGTACAAAAAATTTCTTTGTTTTGGCGAATAAAACCTTATGATTGTCCAAACACCCACTTTTTGTACTTATACGAATGACAATATTTTGTTACTAATAGCAAAATAAGACAGTAAAAAGAAAAAATTGCGCTGGGATGCTACCAGTTTGCCCATTTAACCGAAATCGTAGCATCAATAATAACGGAGTTGGCAATGGTGCCGACTTAATTTGGAACACCCTGTATATGCTCGTGTTAGTGAAGTGAGTTTTTGATTAGCTCTCTATACAAACAGCTTCTGCAATTTATTTTTGCCTGAATACCCGATTGTGCAAAACTTTGCGCCTCGAATGGTTTCGAAGTTGTAGCCCTTCAAAGGTCAACAATGGTAATTTTCATGCTTATTTTTATTTTTACTTTCTACAATACGATTGTAACAGTCGAAAAAAACATTTTTTCGAAAAATGAGCGTGTTAAATAACTTAACTTAACCTTAAAACCAAGGCTATAAACATAACGAATGTAAAAATGTTATTATAATTGTTTCTATTGCGAAAAAAGGAGAAACAAATTATCCTTATTGACCTTTGAAGCGCAATAACTCTAAAAGTATACGAAAAGTTTACTAGATAGATTTGTGTTTAGCAGGTGAAAATAAACCTGGTGTCAACGAATCTATTAGGCAAGTCATAACTTCTAGAATATTAGGTGTATTAAAATGAGATTTGGTGTGATGGGTATGTGAGATGGGTATGTGAAGAGGAGAGTTTTCGCATATTTTTCACTTTCCGGTTTCACCGGAAATAGCTCCGGTTATTTTTGAATGGAACACCCTGTATATTGTAAAAAAAATATTTCTGATACAATTCTGGATAAGATTGTGACATTTTTAAAAGTTTTCACGCCTACTTCATTTTTTAGAGTCATGATCGGACGTAAACTAATCTGAGGACCTCAGGTGATGTCAGAAAATTACAATCGCAAAGTTTTAGGGACTAGTATGATAGATAGGAATAAGACAAGTTGGCAAAATTACATTTTCGTGTCTAACTATTATTTTTCAAATGGCGACCATTTTTTGACAAGCACTTTTCGAAAAAAATATTTTTTGACGAATCTAACGATACTAATATATTTGCGATGGGATTAACTCGGCATCACCCTGGTGGGGTCTAACAAACCCCATGCAAATTGAAACTGTCTGAATTATTCCTAAATTTGCTTCGACGTTTGCCTATAGCTTCGTCAATAACATCGATCTAAAGTTCTGCCCAACCGTTTAGTCGTACTGTGAAGTTTCGAAAGTTTAGACGTCCTGGAAATGCTGTGGGATCTGTCAGACACCACCTGTAACTGTTTAAAATGTAACTGTTTTCAGTTTTCAATTGTGAGTATGATTATATAAATGAAATTCGTTTTTCAATTAGTATAAATGATTATATATCTTTTAGAGTCATGGGGGACTACGAAAGAGAGCAGCAGAAGCTTTTGAAGATCTGGAATAAGATTGAAAGCGACGAAGATGATAGGCGGGGTCAGAGAGTGAATATGATGACTTGGATCAAGTTATTATTAGTTCTCAAATAAGTGATTCTGAAAAAGACATAAACTTTACAAATCTTATTGTTCAGAACAAAAATATATACGTACCTACAATAAACTAATACGTCACATTGCTTTCATCGTTCATGACGATTCCACGAAAGGAAAAATATTTCCAGAAATAATAAGTTTTTATAACATGACCAAAGGCGGTGCAGATACCGTCGACGAATTGGCTGGTTCATATTCTGTTGCTAGAAACTACAGGATATGGCCTTTAAGAATGTGTTATACCCTTCTCGATCACCTGTGATTAACTGCCAAATTATATATAAATATAATACCAAGAATTATACTTTAAAAATACGCCTTTTTCGAACAACTAGGTTTTGCTTTATAGTCTAACTCGTAGTCTAATCAACAAGTTCAAAAACGTGTTAAATAGATATAAAGCTCCTAAAAATATGAGCGATAGCTCATTCGATTCGGAATGACGTCTAGAAAAATGTTTTTCAAGGGTTTATTAGCACTTGAAAAATTGCGATTGTTATTAACAAAATAAGATTAAAAAAAGAAGGTATTTCGTTTTTCGTTAATAATTCCTAAAATAATGATATTTAAGGAATTATGAAGATCCTGAAAGAGGAGGAAATTTCCAATAAAAAAGTCCCGGAACTCTATCTCTATTATTTATAATTTTTTTTTAACGCTGAAAATAGGGCTCCGCGAGGTCGTTACGGCATAGGCGTACCGTCTAAAAAGCCGTTATATCACCTAAAATAATTTTTTTATAGTATTAAATAACAATTTAAAAACTTGAATAAATTATGGTGTATTCTAGACACTTGATCGAAAAAAACCTCGGTAAAAAAAATTTTCAAGTCGATTTTTCAAAAAGTTACACCATTGTTGTTTAACTAATTTTTTTCCAATATCTGTTTTTATAAATTACGACATAAAAGTTTAAATAATTGGTCTATAAAATTTTCATTTAGGTACTTAATAAAGCAATGCAAAAAAAAAATATTAAAGTTTATTATTTTGTTAATTATAATTTTTTTAAATTAACAAAAAAATAAATTTCTGAAAAATTTGATCAAAAAAATTTTTTTTTAGTAATATGTTAATATTGCTGTTTTTGCATCTGATATAGGTATTAATAACATTGGAAAAAAAAATTTACGTTATTTTTAAGAAATTTTTATAAACAATATTTTGGGATTTAAAAAAAAAAATTACCATCTTATTCATAGGTAAAATTATATTTAAAAAAAAAATTTTTTTAAATTTTTTTTTTTTTTTTTTTTTTTCAATTGTTTGAATAATCAGTTAAGAAATTATTTTATTCTTAAAAATCATCATTTACCTTTTTCAATGAATCAACAGAGAATAAATTTTTTTTTATAATAATTTATTTATTAACTTAACAATTTTTATAAACGAATAATATTAACCTTATATTTTTTTAAAATTAAAATTTTTTTGTATTTTTTACAGCATTGTTTTCTATACTTTGTTATACATAGTTGTTTTTGTTATTTTTTGAAGTTCTCGAAAAAAAATATAACGGTTAATATTATTTGTTTATAACAAATTGTTAATTAAAAAAAAATTATTTATTAAAAAAATTATTTAATAAAAATTAATTAAAAGAAGATTTTTTAATAAAAAAATGTATTTAAGAAATTTTTTTTCAAATAATAATTTTACCTATGCAATAAGATGGTAAATAATTTTTTTTTTAAATCTCAAAATAGTCTGTTTTGTTTATAAACAATTTCTTAACAAATGACGTACATTTTTTTTTCCAATGCCTATATTAGATGCAAAAACACAATGATAAGATATTACTGAAAAAAAATTTTTTTGATAACATTTTTTTGAAATTTCATTTTTTGTTAATTTAAAAAAAAAAAAAACTAAATGAAAAGAGCTCCACGAAGCGAAAATTTTATAGACCAATTTTTTTTTCACCGAGGTTTTTTTCGTTCAAGTGTCTAGATTACACCATAATTTATTCAAATTTTAAATGAATTAATACTATAAAAAAATTATTTTAGGTGATATAACTGCTTTTTAGACGGTGCGCCTCTGCCGTAACGACCTCGCGGAGCCCTATTTTCAGCGTTAAATAAAAATTATAATTAATAGAGATAGAGTTCCGGGAGTTTTTTATTGGAAATTTCCTCCTCTTTCAGGATCTTTTTTCATAATTCCTTAAATATCATTATTTTAGAAATTATTAACGAAAAACGAAATAGCTTCTTTTTTTAATCTTATTTTGTTAATAACAATCTCAATTTTTTACGTGCTAATGAACCCTTAAAAAACATTTTTCTAGACGTCATTCCGAATCGAATGAGCTATCGCTCATATTTTTAGGAGCTTTATATCTATTTAACACGTTTTTGAACTTGTTGATTAGACTATTAGTCAAATCTGCAATTGAAGCCAGGAGAAATAATCCGCACTTGCCGAAGCTCTTACGAAATACGATTTGTAATATTCTTGTAGAACCTCAACCACAAGGATATGATGGAGAAAAAGGACGGTGTCAAATGTGTTCAAGTAGTAGAGATAGGAAAACTAAATACCGTTGCAAAATGTGTGGCTTATTTATATGTTTGGATCATGTGACAAGTTATTGCGAAAACTCTGCCGATATAAATATTATATGTACAATGGTTATGTTGATGAAAATACGATTTATTTTAATTTTTGTTGATTGACTAACATCTGCAGAATGTCTTTTTTTTCAAGAATAATTTGTATTTAGTTGTTCTATTTTGATACATTCTTCAAATATTATGTGTTTTTCTATTCTATTCTAAAAAATAAATTAATTCGAATTTTTTATTCGTTAAATATAATGGGTACATATTTCTATAATCTCGATCTTTATTTTTTACATGCTTTATATTAGCTTCACTTGTATGTTTGTTTGTTTGTAACCGACTCCTTTGGGCGCGATTTTGACCCCCTTCCAGACGTCCGAATGATTTGAAATTTGGGAGGTGTACATAATTCCGGTGACAATGCATTAAGAAATTTTTGTGTGAAAAAAAAACAAAATGGCGGCTCCAATATGGCGTACGAGTTTTGTGATTATGGTCTGATTCTATTCAAAATTGGTATGTTTTGGGGGTCGAATATTATGATTCTTTTGTAAAAATTGGAAAATTCAAGATGGCGGCTTCAAAATGGCGCCAGAGTTTTGTGATTATGGTCTGATTCTATTCAAAATTGGTATGTGGGGGTTTTTGGGGTTGGAGATTATGATTATGTTGGCAAAATTGAAGGATTCAAGATGGCGGCTCCAAAATGGCCGCGAGTTTTGTGATTATGGTCCGATTCTAATCAATATTGAAAAATACTAGTTAAAATTTTTTTAAAATAATATCAGTAGTTTGAAAGACTAAAAACACGCGATAATAGAAAACTAAACTAAAAAGTTGAAAATTAATAATAGTTTAAAAAAAACTAAAAAACACGCTTTTATAGAAAACCAGACTAAAAGAATAGATCACAATTACCTGTGATCTGAGACATTTCTTACTTTACTGCCCTAGGTGTGTAATGTACTACATAAATATTGATACCATGCACCCCACGCTTTTTTTTATAAATAAAATAAATTTTTTTCTTATTTTCTATTTTTTTAGTCTGGTTTTCTATAAAAGCGTGTTTTTTTTGTTTTTTTAAACTATTATTTATTATGATCTAATACACTTCAGAGAATATTAATTATTAAAAAAAATCCGAAATAAAAAAAATTATAATAATTATTCACTATGGGGTTCCTCAGACCCCACCTGGGTTGCTATGTGAAATTTTCTCACCTGGGTGATGCCGGGTTAAGAACATAAATTAAATATTACCAAGGAAAATACTGGATAATAATTTATTTACTTTTGTCAAGTGTGCCATGGGTAATAATTTATTTACTTTCACTGTATTAAATTTTCGAACTGCATTCCTTCTTGTTCAAGACACATTTCAGCTCGTTCAATTGTTTCTCTCAACACGTTTCTAAGATTTCAAGAGTGATTGGGGCTGTTGCATAGTAACGCTTGTCTTTAACATATCCCCAAATAAAGAAATCGAGCACAGTGAGATCCAGTGAGCGGGCAGGCCACCGTACTGGACCATTGATTGTAATAACTTGATTATTAAAATGCTCTATTAAGTAATTAAGAACTTCTCTGGATTATGAGGGGGTGCTCCATTTTGTTGGAAGTAAATTCGTCGTGAAACTGCTAAAGGTAGATTATTGAGATGATCCTCGATTTCATTTTGAAGAAAACCTAAGTACCTAAGCCCTGTTAACTGACCTTGAAATAAAATTGGCCCAATTATTCTGTTTCGAACGATACCAGCCCAGACATTGACGCCAAACCTTTCTTGAAAATTGCCCTCTCTCATTGTATGTTGATTTTGTTGGGCCCTGATCCGAGTATTTTGCTTATTAAACATACCATTATTTGTAAATCGTAATTCGTCGGAAAAGAGAATGAATTTGATAAAATTTGGGTTAACTCTATGATTTTGAAGCAGCCAATCACAAAACACTACCCGTCTATCGCTATCGTCAGCATACAAATGTTGATGTAACTGATATTTAAATGCTCGATATCCGTGCTTTTTCAATATTTTTTTTGCTGATTCGTGACTTATCTGCATTTTCCGACTAATTTTTCTTAAAGAAACCATTTTATCAACCTCAACCATATCAAGAACGTTAATCTCAGTCTCTTCATTTATGATAAACCTCTGTTCCGCCTGGACTTCCTTCTTGCCTAAAACGATTCTGAACATACGGAAAATACTGATGGGCTGGATTTAGGCTGGATGTGGCCGATTGGAGTATCTCTGAGCATACAACTCAGCAGCATCCCTTGAATTTCTATGACATTCTCCAAATATTAATAACATATCCAGTTTTTCACTTTGAGTATACATTATTTTGATGGAAAATTAAACTGAAATTTAACGAAAATTAAGAAACTTATACTGTCTGCTCATAAAGCTTATGTCGCTGTCATTACCTAAGTGAGTGTTTTGTTTTCCAAAGAATACTTGATAAAAATAACTGCAAAATATTATGCATCATGGCTATCCATGGCACATTTGACAAAAGTAAATACATTATTATCCAGCATTTTTCTTAGTAATATTTAATTTATATTCTTATTTTTAATCCAATCGCAAATAAATTAGTATCGTTAGATTCGACAAAAAATGTTTTTTTCGGAGGAAAGAGCTCGTCAAATAATGGTCGCCTCTTAAAAAATAATAGTTAGACACGAAAATGTAATTTTGCCAACTTATCTTATTCCTATCTATCATACTAGTCACTAAACTTTGCGATTGTAATTTTCTGACAACTCCTGAGGTCCTCAGATTAGTTTACGTCCGATCATGGCCACCTAGAAAAAAACACATCTACATTCTATCTGACTGTCAAAGTGCTATCAAAGCACTCAACTCCATACAGATAAAGTCTAAACTGGTCTGGGACTGCCTCCAGAACCTCATCGAGCTGGCAAAACACAACAAGGTCACTTTGATGTGGGTGCCAGGTCATAGAGGCATTGAAGGCAACGAAAAAGCGGACCAGCTAGCTAGACAAGCATCTGAAACGCTATTCACAGGGCCAGAACCTGTACACGGGATTAGCAAAAACCGATGCAGGACCCTGATCGACGAGTGGATAAAAAGAAGACACCAACAATATTGGGATCAAACTGTCGGGCAAATACACAGCAAAATCATGGTAGGGCATCCAAACCGGACCCTGACGGCTGACCTTCTGAACCTGAACAGAACGAAGGCACGTATAATAATAGGTCTGTTGACTGGACACTGCGGCCTGAGAAAACACCTAAACACCATGGGAGTACGCAGGGAAACCGTGGAGTGTAGGCTATGTGATGAAGAGGAGTAAATAGCCTCTCATATTATCTTCGACTGTGACGCCCTAAGTAGTAGGCGACAGAGAACCTTCGGAGAGATCAGCCCGGAAACAGGCATGAATCCGAAGAACCTTATCAACAGGCTACTAAACCTAATTAAAGGCACAAACCTATTTGAATGAGGAACCACTGACGACAGAGTGATACAATAGACCTCAGCTGGCCGCAGTGTCAAGGGAAGCTAAGTGCCAACCCTGTCTCTGGCTCGTCAGCTTTCAACCAACCAACCATGGCCACCTAGATGAAATATTAAAAGTGACTCTAAAAAAATGAAGTAGGCGTAAAAACTTTTTAAAATGTCACATTCTGATCCAGAATTGTCTCAGAAATGCAAAATGTTACAATATAGAGGGTGTTCAATTTAAAAACTCAAAACCGGAGCCATTTCCGGTGAAACCGGAAGTGACCGGAAAATGAGAAATATGCGAAAACTCTCCTCTTCACGACCATTTACCTATACCAAATCCCATTTTGATACACCCATTATTCTAGAAGTTATGACTTGTCTAATAGATTCGTTGACACCCGGTATATGTATGTACTGAAAAAAATCATTGAGATCGGAGGTGGAGCTCAGATATAGCAAATTCACCCTCATTTCTTAATATATAGTTTTTTCATTACACTTCAGAAATTCGATTTCAAGAAACCAGTAAGTAGGCACAATTTTTTGGCTACATACACAATGTACATTAAAAGGAGTGGTATGCATATAATTTTACTAATTTTAATTTAGACAAATTGATTTAAAATTATGAAAATTAATGATACACAATCCTGAATATTTCCAGGTATCGATTCGGATCCATAGAGAACAAAATTAATCCGCCATTTTGAAAATTTCTCATATGCTACCTCAAAAACATCTAGAAATACATTAACAAAATCTCCCTCGGTCTAGAAAGGGGCAGTTTTCATGAAAGGCCAATTACTAAATTTGTACCAATACGTAATTGCGTTTTGGTATTCTGAATTCAAAAATACAGTAAATAACTTTCCAATTTGTCAGTTACGTACCGTTTGAAAACAAATTGCCTAACATATTTCTCACTAAAAATTAAATTAAAACAATTAATACAAAATATACTTCCTTTATAACGTTTAGGTACTCCATTTTCCTTTCTCAAGAAATATTGTCTTTTCTTGGCAAGTACTTCTGACACACGGGTTCACATGTTCAATTTAACGTAATTGTTTTGATACGAACTTTTTCTAGTTCCACTCTTCATAGCAGAGACAACTTGATTTCATCGACCCAAGGTTTTATTAAAATTATTTTTAAGGATAATGCTTATTAAAAAATTTCAACAATATATATAACAAGTCAACAAATTGGAAACAAACGCTCCACAATGACTTTAGTGACAAATATAATTCTATACATTATTATATGGGACTTAAACTAGACAAAACCAATAAACAAAGAATACAATTTGTGGTAAAACTTACATGGGAGAAACGTCATGGCGTTTGAGACTGAGGAAAACTGGACACAAGAATTATATCATGAAATTGACCGAGCATATATTTACACAAACTGGGACGCGGACTGGGGCAACAGAAAAATCTTCATGCATGACCTAAATGCCGTGAAAAGATAATTTTAAAAAAAATACCTGTATTTTGTTGAACGGAAATGATAAATATTCGCATGTTCTCTCAATATGGATCCATCATGGATGCCCCCTTGAAAAAGATGGAGGTGGAGCTGAGAAAATTGAATTGGACATTCTGTGAAGCTGTGTGTCAGAAGTAATTGTCAAAAAGAATATTCAATAGCGAATTCAAATTGGGATTCTTCATTAAACTTGGATTTGAGAAAGGGGACGGAAGTGATCAAAGTAATAATTTGTATTCAATCGAATTAAATAAAGTTATATACCTATATACATTTTTTTATTTTCAAATTTGAAATTGTTTCAGTAAATTTTTGAATTCATAATTTCAAAACTCGGTAACCGTAACGTATCGGGACAAATTTACCAATTTTCCCTTCTTAAACATAACCGGTGTGAAAACAGCGGACAAAGATAGACCAAATCTCCGGAAATACCCGAACGCCAAAATCAGTGGCGTACCAACCGATTAAGTCGTTAACATATATAACCAAGGCTGTACCCAGCTTACCCCCTCCTGAAATCTGTAAAATATATCTGGAATAAGGTGAAAATCATGTAGTTTTATGTACATCCCATAGAAACACTCATTCACATTTTTCAATTTTGTTTAAAAACCCTTAGTTTTTCTAAATATAAACTATTCGTAATATTCCAACTAATGATCCTGAGAAGTATTTCCGAATAAAAGTTGCTGTTCCGACCTCAGATTACTTAATATGTCAACTAAGAAACAGATTTTGCGACCATAAAGTGGTACTTTCCACACTGTACAATCTGATTCCATATGTCTGTTTAATGATGTGTAATAAAATTTGATAAAATGTACATTGCATTATTTACTTCAGAACCAACCCCCCCCCCCGAAATTTTTCTCTGGGTACGGCCTTGTATATAACCCATTATTATGAAATCTAATTGAAATATTTCTGAAATAATATTGACTTGAATACATTTATTAATGATTCTTAGGAAGATGGGAGGAATTCAACTTTTATAATCTAAAAATGAAAAACATCTTTTTCAAAAACAAAACCTAGAAAACTTGGTTCTAGCACAAAGAGATTTTGGCAAGATGTTTCTTATTGCAATACCATCATTTAGTGGACTTCCCTTGGTATAGAGGGGTAAGATTTCCTACCCTTAATTTTCAACAATTACTACCAACTAGGAAACAACTCTTTCAATTTTTATTGCAGATGAATAAACACAATATCACCCTAACGTGGCCAAGCAAAGGCTGTCTAAGTGGAAAATCTAATTAGTCGTATTTCTAACACCCCTGTCAGTTGCTTCTGAATAATTGTTTCGTCATAAATTTAATAACCCCTTGTTTATATGACTAATTACAACACGACCACATCTGGGGCATTAAAATGCAAATGGAAGCATGGACGTAAATGAAAAATGAATGGTGTGGGTAGAATGTCATCAGAAATGCAAATCGATTGGGAGCCGAAATAGGGCAAGGATCTGCATTTCAGATGTTTTCGTTCTCGAATCAAATCTGAAACATACTTCATGTAGAAAGATGAAGTTCAAGTATTTTATATGGAAAATATACAAGGGCTAGACATGAAGGAGTGATAGTTGAATGTTTGAACTCTGAAGCACTGAGTGCAGTAAAAGATAACATAAAAACTAGAATGGGTGATAAATATGAAATTGAGGAACCGAAAAGACTTGTGCCAGGAATCATCATTACAGGGTTAGCAGATGAAGATTAAAATGTAGAACCAGAAGATCTACTAGTTAAAATCATTCAGCAAAATAAAATAACCAAAGAAGAGGATTTCAAGTTTTAGTTCTGATTTAGTACTAAGGGAAGGAAAGATATATTCTGTATGATTGTAGAAGTTGATCCTAATACTTTCAAATTATTGATGAGACGTGACAACCAGGAATTATACGTAGGGTGGAGTATCTGCAAAATATATGAATACTTCGGTGTTAGCGTTGTTTCAACTGTAGTGGTTTCAATTATGAGGCCAAAAAGTGCAGAATAGTGCTTGTGTTATTTGCGCAGCTAATCGCAAGAGTACTGAGTGTAATGGTACCATCAAAAAAATGTATAATGCTACTAGACTATATACTAATATACAAACAACCCTTTAGTGCTGGGTTTATCAGAAAATGTGCCACTGAAGAAATCAATGATGATGAATTATATATACAAGGATATAAAATGGCACCAGTGTGAAGTTAGCAGCCACTTTTCAGCAGCCAAACGACCAGGGGCGGCGGTTATAAATAAAATACATTGATTATAGTATTGAACAATTGGGAATTAGTTTCTCATCGCTACCGCATGTCGTCTCATATGTGATGTTCATATACATTGCCTTAAAATATATTTGAACCATTAATGAGCTTCCAGTTATACTTTAAAATAAAAAAATATAAAATCTATAAAGGAAAAAATAGCCGCGTTCATAATTGGAAGAGAGTGTTTTATACACCAGAAGAGTACACTGTATAAACGACTTCGATTTGGGAGGCGTCCAAGGGGTGGTTCCACCCCATAAAAACTTTAAAAAAATCTATTTTTTTAAGGAAAAAAATAGCGTTTATTTCTTAGTTTCAAATTTAAAAAATAGAGTTTTCCATGAAGGAAAAGAATAGCCGCGTTCATATTTATTTACATATTTATTACATTTACATTATTTATTTATATACCAGAAGAGTACACTGTATGAACGACTTCGATTTGGGAGGCGTCCAAGGGGAGGTTCATCCACATGAAATCTTAAAAATCTATTGTTTTGTGAAGGAAAAAAAAGGTGGCGTTTATATTTCTCAGAGAGGGTTTTATTTATATACCAGAAGAGTACACTGTATAGTCGAGTTCGATTTGGAAGGCATCCAACGGGTGGTTCCACCCTCATGAAATCTTAAAAAATCGATTTGTTTGCGAAGGAAAAAAATAGCCGCGTTTATATTTCTCGAGAGAGGATTTTATATGCCAGAAGAGTACACTGTATGAACGACTTCGATTTGGGAGGCGTCCAAGGGGTGGTTCCACCTGTAGAAATTTGTGCTCCAGAACGCTTCGAAAAAGGCTCCAGGGGGGCAAAGATCAGAGAGCCAAGAGGCACTAACAGCTCTAAAGTCAAACACTTGTGAGTCTAGACTGACTTGGGACTGCAAACTCTCCCTAAAAGAACTGGCTACGAACGATGAGGTAAGTTGGACAAAACAGACTTGAAACTGGTAACGGGACTGCTCATCCAAGCAGCATCATAGTCACGGAAACTGAAACTGCAACTTCGACTCGGTGGTTGTTACGTAATCACCACTAAATCTACCACTATACAGTAAGACTAATAGAATTTTAGATTTGCATGGTTGTAGTCAGGTAATTTCCATATGTGGTAGCCACTTCACACTTCTTCAATTTGTTAGTGTCAATTGAGGGGTCTGAAACATGCCACTAAGCAGAATCCCCTTCAAGGTTTTCAAACTTGAAAGTGGAAAGTAACCGTTGCGGTAACCATCCTGGGCTTGGGATTCCGTGTACCGTAGAATTACACTTTCTATCAAATGAGTGAGATGGAAGTACGATTGAATTGATGGGTGTGACGCAGACATAACTGTCGTTTATGAAATTCTACGGTACACGGAATCCCACTTCTGTACCAATAGAATATGATAGTTTTGGTGACGTTTTAGTAACTTCCATCAAACCTTCAATGTGGCAGGTACTCGATTGTGATCTGTGGTGATGGCTGCCACGTTCTTGCTATCTCCATGACTCATTGCCACAGTTCGCATTTAATAAAAGTCACTGAGAAGTTACAATTACCTTTAAATTTCACCAACAAGTGATTGTGGATTGGTCCGCGCGATGGCGAAAAGTAACTTAACTTTTCTCTAATTATTTTATTGTGGCTTGCCAAAAGTTCGTTTTACCTGTTACTTGAAACGTGAAGGAAATTCATTCAAAAAGTAATGGGATAAACGTTTTCAACAGACAATATTCGTTGATTTTGTCTAAAAAGGTTAATTTAGATAGATCGGATCTCTGACTTGTGCGCCTGCTTAATATTCATACCTTAATTGTTATTTCAGTTTGCATAAATGCCATAAATTTCTTCACTTGCTAATTGTTACTTGATAATTGTTAATTGGAGCTGCATAAATCCACCATAATTGCTACATGTCCTTTTTTAACAATTGATGGACATGTACCTGCAATTTCGAGGTTATGACTTTGAAGTGGCAGGTTATAATAGCCGCGACGTGTTCGCCACTTTCAAAGGTGTAAGACCCATTGCAATTTTTATATTATAACGTCGAATTAGTGAGTCATGGGCCTGCGAAGTTAGTGCCACTTTTTAGTGGTGGAAAAGTTAGTAAGTTAGTTCCCTGGCCATTTTATGATGAGATGAACTTCAGTTTCAGTTTCTGCCACTTTGAAGTTATATTCTCCAAAAGCCGCCATATTTACCTTTACAGGAGTATGGTGGATCGCCATTATTAGAGAAATGATCGAAAGATTCAGTAGAGGTTTATTTGTCGTCAATACTGCATCAAACATAGTAATTTATTACGTAAGTATTGGTTTCAAGTAAGCAAGATTGAAAAAAATAATTGGGGGATGTAAGTGCATAATTTCAGAGGCGAGTTATTTCCAAAATTATGTGTTCTTTTAATAAAGATTCAGATGGCGCCTGCTCACAATCGAGCTACAACACCCATATTTCACAGTAAACTTTAAATCGTTTTAATTTTATCCCGATCAGAAGTATCCAAATTCAATAAACTTACCCAAGTACGTGTTTGTACGTTAAATATTCTTATACTTATAGTCGAATTAATCTGGCAAAATGGAAGAATGAGGAACATTTATTATAAAAGTATGTTGCAGGACAGCGATTGAGCTACACAAGCGCAGTCAGTTGTTAAACGTGTCTAGTGTCGGTCACTACATATCCACGTTTTTGCCATGTAACCACAACATGGTTGGAATGTGGCTATCTGAGATCGGATCGCAGCTGCCACCATGAAAGTGTTCCCTAGTTTGGTAGCCGCCGCGTGATAGAACCGTGCATATTACGTGGCAATGGTTGTGGTCAAACACCAGAATCGTGGCCGTTAAGTTCCACACTAAAAATGCTACTTGGGCATTAACGCCCTCAGACATCAGGAACTTAGCTCCCAGGAAACTGATACACTTCGCAAGGAGTCTCAGAATTCCGGGTCTTGAACTTTTAGCGCATTCGGACAAACCACGGAACCGTAGAATTCAGATCACTCTGTAACAGCGTTGCCAAATACCGGTATTTTTCCCGAAAATCGGGAATTTCAACGTGTGCCGGGAATTGTGTCGGGATTTTTACAATTGTAGAAAAAAAACGGGAATATCATTACTATTCGTAACTTCTGTTTTATTCGTTAGATATGGACCATTGAGTTCACTATATTGAGCAGCCAATCAGAAAACAGAACAGCGTAAGCTGAAACGCGAAAAGCTGGTAGGTGAATAAGATGTCTAGAAACTGTGGTGAATGAACTGATTCGATATTGTTTAGATTTTCGAGGGGACACCACCTGTTACTTTAACAGAGCTTCTCTGTGGTAGATGGCGCCGTCCAAAAATGTTTGTTTATATTCTCGCTTAATGTCAGAACTTAATATCTGACAACTGCAGCAACTTATATAAAATAATGTTCAGTGCTTTGTCGGTATCTATGCGTTTTCTATCTCTTTGATTTGAAATATTGCTTAACTTATTCCTGAGTTTGTTCTTTAAAAAATCACTCGTTTATCAGTTTATTAGTGCGTGAGGAATTGTTTATTTACAGGTAGTGTATGTGTAAGAATACTTTTTGTAGAATGGGCCACATTTGTATTTTGTGTAGACAGTATAAAGCCGCAGATTCGAATATTCACCTGTATTCAGTACCAAAAGCAAGTAGGTACACATCATGACGAATTGACTAATAATGAATTTTTCATAGTTCATCATAGTATACATTGAATTTATTATTTTCAGCAATTTAATGACAGTTTCATTTCCAATTTTCCGTCTGTCAAAATGCAGTTAACCTCAAATTCAAATGGTATAAAATACGAAAAACAACACGACAGTGCTTTCTTTGTGCAATGTTTGGGGGCTTCTAATTCTAGCTTTGCTATTGGTGAAGTTTGACAGATGTCTCTTTTCAACCAATAGCAAAGCTAGAATTAGAACCCGAGAACAGTTTGTCTCCAAAGGAATGCTGAGGAAATAAATACCCTGTTACTGAATTGAAACTAAATCGAAATTGGCGCCATCTGACACGCTAGTAATCTCTATTATCAAGTAGGCCAAGTGTCGCCAAGTCGATCCCAAACTTCTACAGGTATAAGTGCAAGCACCGGGGTTTTTAGACATCTTATATGTGAATTAGGCATAACATTTGACGGTCGTCAACTGTATTGATATCACATCATTCCTGTTTCCTGTCAATGTTTAATGTTTACTTACCAAATTATGGGAGCATACCCATATATTTTGTATATTATTTTATATCTATTTGCTCGTTTGAATTTGCCGGGAAAAAAACAATCGCTTCATGTTATATGTTTACGTTGATTATGGAGGATATTAAATATTTATGAAATTCATCAACTATACCGTCTCTGAACTCTACGAAGTACTGCAAACAAAAATAAAAGAACATGTGTTCGTGATATATATAGGAAAGTGCAAGGCGATTATTACTGACTCGTTAGGAATATGCAGATCTGCGACTTCAATAAATATTTCATTTTCTGTAGAGTGATCTGTTCGCAGTTCGACGAAATATTGTCCTTAGTGGTGCCAAAAACGCATAAACTAATTACCTGTTTTTCTTCCGAATCGCTGTACGACTCATTAGAATATTTTAGTATGGAAGAAATAACAAACATCAACACATCACGAATCGCAAAAAATGCGTTTATTCGGATGAGTATGGACGAGCCTTGAATTCGACGAAAATCTAGCGATTGGGCACGATACTTCTATTTGGTATCAACCAATCCAAGACATAAATTTCACAATACGTGATTTCTAGGGTAATATTCGTGGGATTTATTTACGAAACTGATAGACGCTCACAGGAGAATGTAGCACACAATCACCAAAGTGTGACGCGAACGACCACAACCTCAAATTGTGTCCGAATACCACTGCCAAGTGCGTTGAATAGATAACAGGTGCTAAAAAGATAAAAGATCATTATAATGAAATAACCGTAAATGAATGTATACACAAAATTACGTACAGTCAGATGATGTATCATCAGACTCGATTATAGAAAACGTTTCCTTGAGTAAGAAGCCTTTACAAACCTTGAAAATCACGTTGTGTAGCTAGACACGTTGGATAATACTGGAGTTGTCTACAAAATTAATTGCCACGAATGCGATTAAAACTAAATTGGTGAAACATCCAGAAATTTAAAATCGAGAATTGTTTCTCACAAAAGCGATATTCGTTTAAGACCAAATGCTTGCGCTTTATCAAAACTTGTAAATAGTACAGGACATTCAATTGATTTCTCAGATATTTCAATCTTAACTAAAGGAAGTAATTTATTCAAAAGATGTTTTTTAGAAATGGTTTACATAAAAACTGAAAAAAATTCAATGAATAAAAAAACTGATTTTCAAAGTTTGAACATAATTTATTCCAATATCTTAGATATTGAAACAAAATTGAATATTAAAAAAAACATATATTCAATAATTCATCAATAACTTGAATCAACCTTAAACAAAATAGTATATTAAAGTATAAGTGGATAAAAAGGGCTTTAAAACACGCGCGATTTTTCGACCACGACGGCGCAGCCGGAGTGCTCGAAATAGAGCAAGTGTTTTTAAGACCAGTTATCCACGAATACTTTACGTTATTTTTTTTTATTGGTGCACTTTGAAATCATATATACTGGTATTATTACTACAAAAAATAGATATAAGAACTAATAATGCAAGAAGGTTGAATTCGTGATGTGACATCAGTATACCTTTCGTTGTCATGGAAATGAGAAAAACATTCAATTGCAATTTGTTACCAAAAATCAATATTTGTTGTCACCAGAGCTCAAAAATGAATGATTCTAATATCGATTTTTTGAATAGTGAGGCAGAATCGCGGTTAATACCGCGAAAATCCAGTGATATATATAAAAAAGAATATGAAAAGTTCATCAAATGGATGGAGGAGCACATATAAATGAACGAATTGTGAGTAATATTTTATTTAACGTTACAAGGTACTCCTGTCAGATCAATAATAAAAAATTTGTCATTTAGACTTCACGTTTCTCGATTTGTTGATGTTGTCATGGTTACCTTTAAAAAACGCGCGTTTTTTAAAGTTCGATTTAAACACGCTGAGGCGTGCTTTAAATGGGTAAAAAGGGGCACCAATAAAAAAACATTTATAATCTATTTTATTACAGCCTATATACATCTTTCATTTAAAAACTTCATCTTGACTCTTCATATTACTGTCTGAAAATCATACTTTTTCTGAATGTTAATTCATCTTATACTCATAACTGTAAGTAATTTATTTTTTAAATATGTCCATCATCAGTTATACCATAGTTTTCAGAGCTACTGAAGAAGAAATAAACTTATTTCCAAAGCTTTCACAAAAGTAAAAATAGAGTTTGATTAAAACATAGCTGCATCCCCACAAAATATTTACATTTTATATATAAATATATATATATATATATATATATATATATATATAAATATATATAAATAAAAGAACATGTGTCCGTGATATATATATATATATATATATAAATATATATAAATAAAAGAACATGTGTCCGTGATATATATATATATATATATATATATATATATATATATATATATATATATATTTTCTTCAAATTCTCGGAATAAAGGTCTGATTCAGTCAATTCATATAATTTTTCATAACGACGTTTCGACATGGTATTTGTCATCATCAGGTTAAAACACAGAAAAATTCTTCTATTTATCTCTGCTGCAATTTTCTTGTTTGTGTTTGAGTAATTTTTCAGCAATTTGGTGTTGTTCTTTCCTATTCTATTTTCCATCGTTGTGAAATATCCATCCATTTTTTGGCAGTATCTAGTTCCCAGCCGAATATATTTTTTCTTTAGTTTCTTGACCACATATATATTTTCTTCAAATTCTCGGATAAAGGTCTGATTCAGTCAATTCATATAATTTTTCTTAACGACGTTTCGACATGGTATTTGTCATCATCAGGTTAAAACACAGAAAAATTCTTCTATTTATCTCTGCTGCAATTTTCTTGTTTGTGTTTGAGTAATCTTTCAGCAATTTGGTGTTGTTCTTTCCTATTCTATTTTCCATCGTGCAGACCTTTATTCCGAGAATTTGAAGAAAATATATATGTGGTCAAGAAACTAAAGAAAAAATATATTCGGCTGGGAACTAGATACTGCCAAAAAATGGATGGATATTTCACAACGATGGAAAATAGAATAGGAAAGAACAACACCAAATTGCTGAAAGATTACTCAAACACAAACAAGAAAATTGCAGCAGAGATAAATAGAAGAATTTTTCTGTGTTTTAACCTGATGATGACAAATACCATGTCGAAACGTCGTTAAGAAAAATTATATGAATTGACTGAATCAGAGAATCCGAGAATTTGAAGAAAATATATATGTGGTCAAGAAACTAAAGAAAATATATATATATATATATATATATATAGGAAAGTGCAGGGCGATTATTACTATCTCGTTAGGGATATGCAGATCTGTGTGTATATATTTTAGTAATTCAGTTCTGAACATTTTCAACGATGGTAAAGATTTCATTGTGGTGGTTAAATCATTGAATTGGCTGAAACCTTTGAAAAATATGGTGTTTATGCTATTTCTCAAGTTTGTTCGAACTATATGAAGATGGTGGTTATTTCGAGTCGAATGATGATATATTTGATTGTTGAAGGTAATAGATGTTTGAAAGTATGGTGATGTCATTTTATTCAATAATTTGTATATAAAAATCATAGAGTACAGTCTTTGGGATACTGACAGCCAATTCAGGTTAGATAATATGCTAAAAATGGATGTATATCTATTACAATTCAAGATGATCCTCATACCTCGATTCTGCAGTTTCTGCAATTGTTTAATTTTGTTGAGGTTGAAAGAGAATGAAATAGAAGCACAGTATTCAAAGTGTGGTTGTATTATCGCTTTATAAACCGTAATTTTCGTTTCAGTCGATAAGTTGTTTGCAATTCTACTAAAAAAATATAACTTTTTAAGATCTTTCTCTTAATATATTCGAAGTGATTATCGAATGTCAAACAATCATCTAATTGGAATTCCAGATACTTCACTGCTGTTACTATTTCAATACATTTATCTTCCAATAATATATTCAACTCGAACAAATGGCGTGGAAAAAAGGGAATGATAAACATTCCTTATTATCGTCTCTAGATTTATTACCGCTTTTTGATGGTAACGCGACATGCCTGTTAACAGTAAGGTAATATGGCAATAAATTACTTTTAAGAGCATTTAATTGAACGAATGAATTGTATTCGTTTGTTGACATGTAGATATTTTGAATTTAATTTTTTATCAAAATACCAGGACGGTGTTGAAAAATTATGAGTTTTTTATTTTTCTGCCAGCATTTGATTGCGTTGACAAATTGCATTTATAATCGTAGCAGCAGTTAGCTGCGCTGTTCTTTTGCTTCAGAAAATTCAAAAACTGCACGAAAATTATGTTTTGCTAACTCAACAATTGTAAAGTCAATTCAGGCTGGACGAAACAATATTCAACTGATATACAGGGAGTACTTCAAGAAAAGGGATTTTACAATTAATTAATCGTCTCAACCTTTTTTCTTTCAAATTCAAAATTTGTACGACAATTGGTCGTTCGACAATTGTTAGGTAAGTTTTCGGCTGTAAGAAAAAATATCAACTGATACACAGTGAGCATTGCTGCAATATCATAAACATGCTTATATGTTATATACAATATATTTTAGCGTATGTTTATCATGTTGAATATATTTCGAAAATTATTCGTCAAATTTTCATAAAAATATTTTGGATATTTGACTCACGTTCGTGAATTTACTGAAGTAGCAGTGCTAACTTGATATCAAGTTAGCACAGCCACACCCTAAATAACTTAAATGTCGATTTTTGTTTGCATTGGGACATCTTTTCGGATAATAAAAATCAATGTTCCTGGAATCCGTATGTTAGTTTTCGAAAATACTCCTTTGTTTTAATGACTTATCCAAAATGCAGGTAAATTTTTAATGGTGGCATTTTTCATCGTGCTCCCGCCTTCCAAGAGATCCCTGCATTTTTATCTCATTTGAGAGCTGTTTTTATCCTGATTTCAATAGTTTTTTTTACAAAATCCCCTATTTTTCAACATCTTATCCAAAAACGAATTCCCTTATTTACGATTTCATCTTGAAAAGACTCTTCCTAAAAGTTAAAATCTATATATTTTTACATGTTACCCAAAAAATAAACCTGGGATCCAAATTCTAATGATAGGTCGGAAATTTGTTTATTTGAGTGATATTATATGCGAAATCTACGAAGGCGTATAAGGGCCAACAACAAATTATTTTTTAAAATATTAGGAATTGTCACTTCGAAGTGACAATTGTCACTTTGAACTGACAATTGTCACTTTGAAGTGACAATTGTCACTTTGAACTGACAATTGTCACTTCGAACTGACAATTGTCACTTTGAACTGACAATTGTCACTTTGAACTGACAATTGTCACTTTGAAGTGACAATTGTCACTTCGAACTGACAATTGTCACTTTAAAGTGACAATTGTCACTTTGAACTGATAATTGTCACTTCGAACTGACAATTGTCACTTTGAAGTGACAATTGTCAGTTCAAAGTGACCAGATGGTTCTATTAATAAAATTGCGAAAAAAATTAAATAGTTCATCTATTGGTATTAAACTACTTACTCTATTTAACTTGAGTTATTTGAAAGAAAAATAGGATATTTATAAATTGATCAGAGAATATAGAAAAAAAAAGTTGATTTTAGATATTTTCGAATAAATGCTTGGAACTGCACATAAGCCATAGTATTGGATTCTAATTGTTTTCGAAATTCTGCCATCTTCAAAGTTTTTTTTAACTTGTTGCCTTACTGGCCATCATGTAAAATTTCAATTGATTTTGAGGTTATTCGACATGCACAATCTATAAAAGTTTTTTCAATACTTTTTCCTATATCTATGTTGAAAATTGACTAAATATTCAACCTGTTTCATTTTTGATGGCCTACTCTCCTATGAACATCTCATTTTGTATACAGGGTAGTTCCTTTCGAAAAATGAATGGAGTTTTTTCTCAATCGAATTTTTTTTAAAATTCAATTGGTTTTTCTGAAATAGTTTTTTTATCGAAAAGGAATCATTTTCAATCAAGAATAAAATATAATTTTTTTATTATAACAATATTATTTTAGCAGTTGACATCAAATGTCCTTTTTGAGTGACAATTGTCACTTCAAAGTGACAATTGTCAGTTCGAAGTGACAATTGTCAGTTCAAAGTGACAATTGTCACTTCAAAGTGACAATTGTCAGTTCAAAGTGACAATTGTCACTTTGAAGTGACAATTCCTAATATTTTAAAAAATATTTTGTTGTTGGCCCTTATACGCCTTCGTAGAAATCAGACACATTTTATTAAAATTGTTTGAAGCTGGTTTTTTTCTACAGCATATTTTGAAAATTTTCTCATCGTATCTCGGCTAAGTTCGCCAAATCGGTGGGGTAGTTTCAAAATAGCGGCTGTTGAATGACTGAAAAAACAAATATTTCATCATTATATGAATATTAGCCAAACTATATGTGGTACTTTTATTCCATATTTGCTCTTTGCTGTAATTACAAGTCATAACATACAAAACACTGCTTTTATATAAATTTTGAAGAAAAAATAATATAATTTTTCGATTTTACACGATATCGAAGTTATAACACTTGATTTGTTAAGTAACAAACTGATATAACTTAAACTATTAGAGATACGATAATGGACATTCAAGTCGTTTTTATAAAGGATCTTTTAAATTAGTTCAAAACCAAGTTTGTAGCTGTTGTTGATCAGCTGTTATATGCATTTGTTTATAAAAATTTAAGATTTCTTTGTCATTTTCGTATCTTTTATGACTCATTAAAAAATGCAAATACAGTAATGGACCTCCAAGACAATTTTGTTCAGTGATAAAATATCTGCCAAATTACCTTCTAATCATATCCATATATCTTATAGTTTAAATTATATACGTGTTTCAAGTAATATTTATCAAACTCATGTTGAATTTAAGTCAGACTTTCTCTATTTTTATATTATTATCATAATTAATTATAATATTTATCAAAATCGCGTTCCATTTTATATGATACTTCATTATTTTTATTGCATCTCTTATTTATATTTTGCTATAATTTTACTTTCTATATATTATAATAAGTTATAGTAACTTCTTACTGAAAGTGCTGTTATTGTTTATTTAAAAATAAATAGATTTTCTGATCAAATTCTGAAGTTTTACTCGAATTTTTCAAGTTTTCTCGTCTGTTTATTCAAAATTATTATACATTAATAGAGAAAGTCTGACTTGAATTCAACACGAGTTTGATAAATATTACTTAAAGCACATATATAATTTAAACTATAAGAGATATGGATATAATTGAAAGGTAATTTGGCAGATATTTTATCACTGAACAAAATTGTCTTGAAAGTCCATTACTGTATTTGCATTTTTTAACAAGTTATAAGTCATAAAAGATACGAAAATATCAAAAAATTCTTCAATTTTGATAAACAAATGCATATAACCACTGATCAACAATAACTACAAACTTGGTTTTCAATTCATTTTGAAGATTAATTAATCCTTTATAAAAGCGACTTGAATGTCCATTATCGTATCTCTAATAGTTTAAAAGTTATATCAGTTTGTTACTACAAATCAAGTGGCCGTATCGTGTAATATTGGAAAGTGTTGATTTTTGTTTTCAGTATTTATACTATAGATCAAAATGAACATCTGGGATATTATTTTTGTCAAAAGACGGATTGTAGCCCATGAATCCAGAAGTATTGCATATGGGGTAGTGGTATCCATTCATTTCAAAGGCTTGCTATTTTGGGGTGTGTTTACACTGTCATATTTTATGGTGGGATCATATAAGGGATATATTTTCCAAGGCATTGTTTTGTTTAACGTCTTGTCATTTGTGGAGTATGAAATATGTTGCGCCAAGATTACGAAGCGAAAATTTACATTTCTATATCCATATTTCATGTACTCCAAACAAACAAGGAATGAATGGAGAAAGATGATTCTCGATACATACAGTGGGACTGAATGGGAAGTGGGAAGAGTTTCCATAATTACTGTTTGAGAAGAAGCGATGACAAGAAAATATACCTCCTATACCGGGTGTTAGTGAATAAGTGCAACAAACTTCAGGGGGTGATTATGCATGAAAAAATAATGACAGTTTGCTATATAACTTTTGTCCGCGAATGCTTCGTTTTCCGAGATACGGGGTGTTAAAGTTTTTCTTAAAAACTGACTATTTATTTATTGCTCTGAAACCGGTCGAGATATGCAAATGAAATTTATGTGAGTTTTAAGAGGTTATTGCCCATTTTTTGACATGCAATTAAGAATTTTATGTTTATCATTGGCGCGCATACGGGTAATGATATCAATTTTTCAATATTTTTAAAGAAAAAAGTGGTACGCCACTGAGATATTTGAATTTTTGAATTCCCCGTTCAATTTGTGACAAAAAATCTCTCTTGCCTTTTTTTCGTATGGGGCGCCGTTTTTATGCAAAAAAATTAAACATCTTAACGCGTATTTGTCATTACTTTAATACATTATATAGTAGCGGTGCTAGTAGGCTACTGTAAACATTCTGTTCAATACGAATATTTCAACGAAATGTCAAATTAGCGTTTCTTCATTTTTAAGCTTTTAGTTTGGTATAACATGAATGATAATAAGTAATTATTTTATCTTTTATCGAAAAGAATGGAAAATTATACAAATGCCGAATTGTCAGACATGCATTTTGTCTATGGTCGAAGTAATGGAAATGGTCGGCAAGCTCGACGATTGTATTCTGAGTTGTATCCAGGACGTAGGGTACCCCATCACACAATATTTACTCCTCTTCACCAACGTTTGCGCGAAAATGGTACATTCAAGAAACAAACGGCAGACTGCGGGCGCCCTCGAGAAGTACGAACTGTGCTACTTGAAGAAGCAGTTCTCGAGTTGATTGCGGAGTCACCCGAAACAAGTACTTGAAAAATTGCCAACATACTGAATTTAAGCAACTTCACTGTATTTAAAATTCTTAAAGAACAGCAATTCTGTTTCATATTCAACGTGTGCAAGCTCTACTACCTAGAGACTTTTTTCCGCGCCTAGTTTTTTGCCATTGGATTCTTCATCAAATCGCTCAAATTCCTAATTTTTCAAATGGCGTTTTGTTCACTGACGAGGCTAATTTTGGACGACAGTGTATACGAAATTTCCATAACAATTACCTCTGGGCTGAGGAAAATCCACATGGAATCTTTGAAGCTCATCTTCATCATCAGTTTTCAGTAAATGTATGGCTTGGGGTACTTGATGATCATTTAATCGGTCCATATTTCCTCCCACAACGACTAACATGCGACTCTTACCTTAATTTCCTACAGGAAGAGTTACCTATTCTTCTTGAAGAAATTCCTGCTGAGCTGAGACAACACTTCTGGTTCATGCATGATGGTGCACCTGTCCATTTTAGCATTATTGTACGTAATCACTTAGATACAGTATATCCAAATCGTTGGATAGGTAGGGGAGGTACGGAACGTTGGCCTTCTCGATCTCCGGATTTAAATCCCCTAGATTTTTGCATTTGGAGTTTTCTTAAGTCATTAGTTTATACCCGTCGAAAATGTTGAAGACCTGAGGAATCGAATTATAGCCGGCTGTGAGACAAAAAGAAATACACACATCACTTAGATACAGTATATCCAAATCGTTGGATAGGTAGGGGAGGTACGGAACGCTGGCCTGCTCGATCTCCGGATTTAAATCCCCTAGATTTTTGCATTTGGAGTTCTCTTAAGTCATTAGTTTATACCCGTCGAAAATGTTGAAGACCTGAGGAATCGAATTATAGCCGGCTGTGAGACAATAAGAAATATACCAGAAATATTTGCGAGAATACGACAATCAATGAGGCGAAGAGTTGAATCTTGTATCATGTCTGAGGGAGGTCATTTCGAACATCTGTTGTAGCTTTGCGCCTATTTATTTATTAGTGTTATTTTCTGTTATTGTTCTGGTTTGAAGTTATTGTATTAGATAGTTCTTGATAATGTATTGAAGAAATGAAAAATACGCGTTAAGATGTTTTATTTTTTTGCATAAAAACGGTGCCCCATACGAAAAAAAGACAAGGGAGATTTTTTGTCACAAATTGAATGCGGAATTCAATTTTAATTTGAAATATCTCAGTGGCGTACTATTTTTTTCTTTAAAAAAAATTGATATCATTACCCGTATGCGCGCCAATTATGAACATAAAATTCTCAATTGTCATGTCAAAAAATGCGCAATAACTACCTCTTAAAACTCACCAAATTTCATCTGCATATCTCGACCGGTTTCAGAGCAATAAATAAATAGTCAGTTTTTAAGAAAAACCTTAACACCCTGTATCTCGGAAAACGAAGCATTTGCAGACAAAAGTTATATAGCAAACTGTCATTATTTTTTCATGCAGAATCACCCCCTGAAGTTTGTTCACTAACACCCTGTATATTTCAAGTATTGCGTTTGAATATAAATATAAATGTGTATATGACCTTATTGAAAATAATTTACAAAAATGTGCCCTTATTACTTTGGACAGTTGCTTATATTTGTTGCGGAATACATAATATCACAAAATTGGTCAAGAAAACACAGTTATATCCGAGGTAAAGCTGGCAACATCGTAAAAATAAAAAGTCGTAAAATGATATGGTGTGGTGTTTTGGTTAAATAAATTTTCAGTAGCCGATTGAAGCACTGAATTGCAACAAGTTAGTTATGTATATTCATTATAATTATTTAGCAATTATTAGTAACAGTTCAAGAATGGTAAGTTTTATTATTTTTGTGATATGTATTAATTTGGCGTATTAGATCTTTTCCAACCATTATTAAATTGATTGGCAAATTCGATTTTCTACGAAGTGAAATTGTTTTATTATGAAATTTCAACCACATATTTGGGAATGGTCATTTGTTGTTTTTTCCAAATCATAAATTAAATTAGCTTTGAACTACTCTATTGAATCTCCAGTTATTTGTAGTATGAATAAAAGCAAGACTTCCTTCACTGCGGAATACATTCCGAAATATGTCTGTATTTTTTCCATTTTTTACTGAATCAAGAAAATCATGAAAATGTGTCGAGAGATTCTCGATCCTCCATCAAACGTACTCAGATTATTTTTTTATGCAAATTCCTAATTGTAATATGATGTTATGAATTCATATCGAAAACGATAGCTTTTAGCATTGATTGATTTCACTTCACCTACCGTTGACGAGCTTCTACTTGGTCGCAAGTTAACTTGGTAACAAAATGAATGTCATTTATTAGGTATGTAAAAATCTTCAATATTCAGATAATACAGGTGTTGCAAAAATAATTTTTTTTTTAATTAGTAATGTTCCGATTTGCAGAACTTTTGCTTTTTTTGGTACAAATACGAAAATATTTTTCTTTTGATTTTACCCTCATTTTCCTGCTGCAGACGAGGTTGACCATTATTTGAAACTTTTGTAATAATTCCGATACTTATTTTAATAAAGAAAAACAATTTCATGAAAAAATATATTTTCCGTTTGATGCAAGAGGTTGCAAATTGAAACTCATCTCAAGAACATTATTTTAGTTATTTTCTCGAGTTTGCAGAACTATTGGAATTTTCATAAAAAAATTAGGATTAACAAAATTTTTTTTAAAAAAATTTCCGTTTTGTTTGAATGGTTGCAAATTCATCAGAGGATGTAAATTGCTATTTTTCAAAACTTCGAAAGTTTGCAGAACTTTTGCAAATTTTTCGGCGCTAATAATGTGAAAATTCATTAAATCCTGATTTTCAACATCTTCCTTTCAGAAAAAAGGGATGCAAAATCAGACTGAATATCATTTGAACGTATCCTTCACTTTACTGAAGTTGTGAAACTTTTGTAATTGTTATTAAATTTTAGCAGGTGAATGACAAGTTTTAGACAATTGCAATCATCAAGTGTCGCTTTATTTTATTGTAAACTTTTGTTTTTTACTACCCCCAGTCGTGAATTTTCAATATTTTTCACCTTCTTCTTTATAACAGTTTAGCATCCCTCCTACCATCACTTCGTCCCAGAAAAAATATATGGCGGGCATGTCTGTAGCATTGTCGACATCGATAACACAATTTCCCGAAGGCACGGGCACTTGGTCTATTATGTTTATTTATGTCGCAATTATATAGTTCCAATCGTTGGAAACAAGTTATTGAAGACTGCATACGGCATATTTTTTTATATTTAGTAATTATTATCAGTTATGAAAAATAGATAACCAGTTTTTAATTACTTGTTTCCAACAATTAGAGCTATGTAATCGCGACATAAATAAAGATAATGTCAGGGCAGTATGAATATTTACAATGCTATTTAGGCCGGATTTCTATTACAGGATCGTCCCGATAAATGTTGACGTAGCTTGAGAAAGTTTGATGAAAGCAACATTCCTCAATGTTACGAATTGGCCGATTTATTATTATCTATTAACTGGAATATTCACAATTGTATCAACATGTAAGCGACCTTCTTTAAAAAACAAGCTTGCAAAAAAATGGGATCCTGAAACCAACTTTGTATTTATCGTACATTTCCGTTCTCTTACGACATTTTTATGACGATCTGTACAGTGTGTCCCAGCTAAAACTTGTCACCCCCCAAATCTCCGAACTCGTGAAAAAAATTTAAAATCGCTCAGACCCGTCGATTTTCATTTCAAGGGGGAACACTTTCACCAAATACATCATCATTGTGTTGTCAACCCCCTCAGCCCCAGCGAATTTTCAATGGGACTACTATACTTGTGATACATCATTTTGAAGGGAATTCAATCCCAAATACATCGGTGTACTGAAATTGAGGATCGATCAAGTGTTGTTGAAGTTTTAATGAAAACTAAGTTTTATCAAGATATTTCTATTTTTCATCACCTAAAATGTTATCATCGTAAGAAAGGTTCAAAATGTGAACCGTTCAGTTCCATACAGAAGTATAAGCGATTTTCTAAATGTCTTCGCACATTGCTCAATATTTCTGGAGTCACTGCACGACACTCCACAACAATTCTCCTGCGTAGGTCATCAAGAGAAATCGGCTGTGTAATATGAACTTTGGATTTCAAATGACCCCGTAAAAAGAAGTCTAATGGTGATAAATCAAGAGATCTAGCCGGCCATTCTATTGGTCCTCGCCTTCCAATCCATCTCCCTGTGAAATTGTCATACAGGTGCAACAAAATTGACGTACAGGTGCAACAAAATGTGGAGGAGCTCCATCTTGTTGAAAGGTGAGCTGACCTTCAAGTAGCCTATCATCGTCTTCAAGTAACTGAGTGGTTCTGGGGTTCACAGTTGTATCAAGAAGTTCAAGATACGTTTGTCCGTTGAGGTTACCATCAATAAAATATGGACCTACAATATGGTCTCCCAGAATACCAGCCCAAACATTCAATTTCTGGGGAGTTTGTGAATGAGTTTCCCTGTACCAATGGGGATTTACGTCACTCCAGTATCTGCAGTTGTGCCTGTTCACATGTCCTTTCAAATAAAAAGAAGATTCGTCAGAAAAGCACACATTGTAGAGGTAATTATTATCACCAATCAATAATTGACTCATGATTTCACAAAACTCTGTACGTCTGTCAGGATCATCTTCATTCAATTCTTGTACATTCTGCATTTTATAAGGATGGAATTTTGCTTCTAGAAATAAAAAAACTGGTGTATTTTACATTTTAAGGTTGTATTTACTTTGCACCTCAGTCCTTTTAACACTTTCCACATTGGAATTTGGCCAGGATAGCCCATTGGTACCATCTATGAATACCTAAGTTTCATCCCTCCTCCTCAAGTCCTCAACCCTCCTCCTAAGTCTCATGTAATCATATAAAAAGTGTATGTATACGTTTAATTGCAATACTGGACAGCTTCATCAAACCACGACGTGGATCATCTTTTCTGTATGTATGTAAAACCAATTTATTTCAGAATTCACAACTATAGTATACCTACTCACCAAACCGCTTTCTATGACTTTTCAGTTTTATTGGAATGAGTCGTGAATCCATTTCTAGGAAAAACAGTTGCGCTGCAGGAAGAAACTCCATCTGGAAAGTGCCTCCCATCACGCACTTTCCTTTGTTTGTTCTCCTATCGATCAGAATGAATAATCATTTCGTAGTTCAACATATTACCTTGACTTCTGTTGTAGGTTATTACGCATCATATAAAATAGCGGGAAGGTTCAACGCACTACTTCGACGACATTGGAACCATTTAAATTAACTACCAAATAAATCTCGTTCCGATGACATTGGCGAGATTAGCATTTTTTGTTTACATCACCGCGAATTATACGGCTTAAAAAATGTTTTCAACTTCCTAACGTTGCGTCGCGTCGGTTGTGAAAATATGTCCAACCAAATTGCGTGTTTCCACAAGGGAAGAAGGATATCGCTTCCACGCGTCTGAAATAATGTGTATCCTACGTCATGCATTATATTATTAATTCATCAAATTATCAAATTATTTTAAGCAATCCAGGAATACCGTTTGGAGTATTTGTTTTAAGCACCTTGGTATAGCAGAAGAAGGGTTATGAGTTGGTAGAATGTATGACGTATATAAAACTGACATAGCCGTTTCGGCACAATCACCTGAAAATCATCCAGTATTTAATAACTATTTATTAACAATTTTCTAACACAAACCAAATTTTTCTGGCTCAAAAAATTTTGCTTAACTCTCAAACTGGCTAAGCCGTTCAATAACATTTTATCCAGAATAGTTATGAAGATGATTCAGATGCTAAATTTCTAATTTTTGAATGATATATAATTTATTGAAAATGAAACATGAACATGAAAATTCATTTTCGTGACTGTACTATTTATTAACTCTTAACACAATCATTCAAAATGTACCAATAATGCTTTAATGTTTCACGTTTTTTTTGGAATAGTAAAGATGTGCTGGAAAATATATTGAATACAAATTATTACAGAGCCAGAAACTGCAAATCGATAAAAAAATCGTTTTCGTGACTACTATTTAATAACTACACAATTACTCAAAATGAACGGAGAATGCTTTGTTGTTTATCACTATCCAGAAATAGTGAAGTTGTGCTGGAAAGCATTCCCAATAGAAATTATAGCATAGCCAGAAACTGCAGATTAATACATAAAAATGAATTTTCCTGACTCTATTTAAATAACCCAGACAATCACTCAAGTGAATGCATCGTTGTTCATCATTATCCAGAAATATTGAACTTGTGCTGGAAAATATAACGAACAGAAATTATAAAAGACAGAAACTAAAGATTAATACACAAAAATGTGTTTTCTGGAGTCTACTATTTAATAACCCCAGAACAATCACTCAAAATGAACGTAGAATGCACGTTGTTCATCATTGTCCAGAAATATTGGAGTTGTGCTGAAGATATATCGAATAGAAATTATAACATAGCCAAAACTAAAAAAAATGTGTTTTCTGGACAGCGCAATCACTCCAAAGGATCGGAGAATGCTTTGTTGTTTATCATTATCCAGGAATAGTGGAGTTGTGCTGGAAAGCATTTCCAATAGAAATTATAGCATAGCCAGAAGCTGCATATTTTCCAACAAAACACATCACAACTATAGAATATTTTAAAACCTATTTCGATCCCAGACCAGAGACGCTACTGGCTTTCATTTACTCAGCCCTCCTGAAACTGGTGATTTATCAGTCTCAACGTATATACACACTTACAAGCATTATCATTGGCTTGCGGTCACTCAAACAGCTGTCACTCAAACCCACGTTTACTATCGGCTCTTTTGATCTACCGTTCGCCGACGGAGAATGTTTACGAGTAGTACACATTATTTTTCGTTCCGTTTCTTCGCATATACGCTCGGGTTAGCCAAGTGAGTTTTTGTAATGAGCTTCTGCAATGGAAAATGGTTAAACTTCACTTGAATGTATCTTATATCTTCAAACGAGCAATTCTTGTACCGGGTGTCCACGGAAGGTGGCTCGCCCCTATAACTTTTTTGTTTTCGTAGATAATGGAATGAAATTTGGAGGATCTGTTTAATGCATAAAACTGCATTTTTTGACAAGTAACTCAACTTCATGCAAATTCCGGATTCACCGGAAGTGACATAAACTTTCGATTTTTAAATGGGACACCTGGTATATTTTCAGTTTTTTTGTCTCCATATGACATTTAGAATACAACCATATCATTTGTTACTGTTTGTAACCGTTTTTTTATTTTTTTTCGAAATAAATTTTTAGTCTAGAGGGCTATGGATACGTTCAAATAACTAATTTCAGTCCTAAATGTTTTAAAAAACAATTTTTTTTGATCAACATGTTCCAACTATGTGACGTTTGATTTTGAAATTATTACAATTTTTTTTTAAATGGCTCGTCTGGTTCGCTTGAATATTGGCTATACTCTCCAAAAACTAATAACATATCAACTTTTTCAGTTCTTGTATAAATATTGTTATTTTCCATGATTTTCAAACAATGAGGTACACAATATCTACCTAATTGACTTTGTAGAAGAGATGTAAAATAATATGTCGACACGTCAATTTTTACCGCAACAATTTAATGATTTTGTTTCAGTTGTGTTGGTCACAGGCTACTCGATGATTTTTAATCTTATTTTAATCTCAATAAGATTCTTCATTTAACAAAAGTTCTAACATTATATTTTCAGTTTTCTTACAACCTAATAGAGTGCGGTATCAAATTAATCGTAATAACATGCTCTTTTTTTCTAACCCGACGAGCCACCATAAAAAATTAATTTCGAAAAAAAAATAAAAACTGTTACAAACAGTAACAAATGATACATGTTGTATTCTAAATGGCATATGGAGACAAAAAAAACATTTAAAAATCGAAAGTTTATGTCACTTCCGGTGAATCCGGAATTTGCATGAAGTTGAGTTACTTGTCAAAAAATTCAATTTTATGCATTAAACAGATCCTCCAAATTTCATTCCATTATCTCCGAAAAACACCCGGTATATATATATATATATATATATATATATATATATATATATATATATATATATATATATATATATATATATATATATATCTCGGAAACGGCTCTAACGATTTGGATGATATTTTGTATTTAGAAAGGGTTTTGCTTGTTTAAGTTCAACTATATAGGAGTCTTTCCTGAAAAAAACACCAAAAAAAAAATTAATTACGAACGATATGTATAGCGTACATTTTTGAGGTAATTGCATTGTTGCTATTGGATGTTGCCCTACTGATATCTCTAAACTTTGTGCGATGGCGCTATATGACGTTATCCGAATACGACTGTATGATATGTATGTGATTCTTATCTTAATAAGCAACTCCGAAAAAACGTGACTTTACAGAAAAAAAAACACCGAGCAAATCTCCGTCGCCCAGGTACTGTTACGTAATTATAGGATGTTTGCGATGATCATGAATGGAATGACCACACTAATTTGGGATCACTGTTCGTGATATTCAAGGTGAACAAACCAGGCCACCTGCGTTTGGAATTGGACAAAATATAGATTTGTGAATCACGGAGGTGCTTATTTATCGAAATATTTTTTATTATAGCCAGGACATGGTTTTGAGTTTTGTGCAAAATAATACGGATCATGTAGCATGCATACTTTTCGAAAATGGATCCTATTTCCTGAATTTGACATTTTATAATAAATTAGGGCCGGGACATGTGTCAAAATTGTGCCTTTCAGGTTATGTTGAATTCTAAAATGTCAAATGCGCCCACATAGAGCTCATGACTAATTTGACTCATTTCAGAGCCTTAGAAATTTTACACAGTAGGATCCACATACTATGTGAGTAGGGAATAGAAAGTTTGCGATTCCCTGAACCTTCGTATGGACATGATGTGCCAGTGAAAACTCATCTCTGAGCGATGTACTAGTCACAAATATCTGTCTAATAGTTTGTAGTCTCAAAAATTGATATTGTATTGTTGTAGTTGTTTTCCTACGGCCTGTCGTATCTCCTAGCATGATTACCTGTTTGATACTGATAAATTGGAATTTTGTCGTCTTTTAACATCCATATTTGCGTGAAATCACGAGAGGCGTTCCTTAAGGATACCCTCAAGATAAGTTAAAGTAATAAACTAGACAATAACGAAAAGATGAAAATACCATATTTATCGTTCCTTGGAGATTTAAAAAAACACATGTTTGTTGGATGTTTACAGCAAATAATACCGAATGGAAGACATTTCAACAAACATCTATAAAAAGTGATGTAGTTGAGAACATTATCTGATTTAAAATATCGCATATACAGAGTGGGCCATTGAAAACGAAACAGCGGCTCTGTAGGTCGGCAGAACCGAATTATATAAAAACGTTCGGACATGTCAACTACATTTTCGAGGGGGACATCGTTCGCGATGAAATTCACCCGAAATACATTCCATCCCTCGGAGCTGTGACCGCCACCCCTACATTTTTGAATGGCAACATATGGCAAGTGATACCTCATTTGAAAGGTATTTGCCTTCTTAATATCAAACAACAAAAATAAATCAATTGTATCGATTCGTTTTCGAGATATAGGAACTTGAATTTGGAAAATAACTTTTTATTCACTCCAATCAATAAAAATAACATCTAACAATGCAACTGTTTAAAGATAATAATAATTGTCAAGGAATTAAATGATCTAACTGTTTACCAACAAATAACATGCAATTCCGTTTGAAAATTTCATTTCATCCTCATTTACTTGATCGAATTTTTTTTAAGGTTCTTAAGAATCGATAAAAAGACGTTTTCTCGATTTCGACTCAAATGCGAATACAACAAAAACATGTATGAGATAATTTTTTTCGTCAAATCGCCATTGTGGATGTCTAGCAGTGTCAAATGATCTTTGATTGAACGAATTAGAGTGAATTACTTGACTATAGTGCTGAATATCTTTCCGCAATAATGGTGTATACGATCGCGGAAAGAGTTGAAATAAGTTTTTTTTTTAAGAATGATGAGTGCGGTAACCGTACAGCTAATTTGTTCAATGAAACGCATCCAGATAAACTTGTTGCTAGAAAATAAATTCTAGAATTAGTGCAAAAATTTCGTCAAACTGGATCAGTAGCCAAGAAGAAACGAGACCCAGAACGTGAATTTCCGTTGAGAAATGAACCTGTTGAAGTTGCACTTTTAGGACAAGTTCATGCAGACCCAGCATTGAGCACAAGGAAATTGGCTAGTGTTACCAATATCAGTAGAACCAGTATCCGCCGAATCCTGAAACATCATAAATTCCACCCCTACAGAATACATTTGATACACCAATTGAATGAAGATGATTTCGATAGGCGACAGGAATTTTGTGAAATTATGACTACGAGAATAGATGCTGATGAGAATTTCCTTTTCAACATCTGATTTTCTGATGGTCAGATGCCAATCCATATGTTTTCCACGAAGTCCATACTCAAACTCCCCAAAAACTCAATGTCTGGGCCGGTATTTTTGGAGACCGTTTGATTGGACCAGTATTTTTCGACGTTAACCTGACAGGAGAAACTTATTTGGAATTATTGATTGTATTTGTTTATCCACAATTAGTAGACATCATTGAAAATGACGATCGTTACCATGAAGACCACTTGATATTTCAACAAGACTGGCTCCACATTATGCACAGCCTGTTAGAGCGTTTTTGGATAGAATGTTTCCTGGAAGTTGGATTGGAAGAAGAGGCTCTATATAGTGGCCAGCCAGATCTCTAGATTTAACCCCACTCGACTTTTTCCTGTGGGGTCACTTGAAAAACAAAATCTTTGCAACCGAACCAGAATCTCTGGAAGATTTACGAAGGATAATTTTATTGAAGAATGCCGTCGAGTAACGTCGGAAATGCTACGAAATTTGAACAGAACTTGCACTATTGTATGGAAATGGATGGTAGACAGTTTGAACATTTAGTTCATTGACAATAATAATTATTGCGACAGTTGCTTTACCAGATATTGTTTTTATTGATTGAGCGAATAAAAAGTGATTTCCCAACTTCAAGTTCCTATATCTCGAAAAGGAATCGATAGAATTAATTAATTTTTGTTGTTTGATATTAAGAAGGAAAATGTCTTTCAAATAAATATTCCAACAAGACGGGGCACCTCCACATTATGCTCAGCCTGTTAGGGCGGATAGAATGTTTCCTGGAAGTTGGATTGGAAAAGAGGCTCTAAAGAGTGGCCAGCCAGATCTCCAGATTTAACCCCACTCGACTTTTTCCTGTGGGATCACTTGAAAAACAAAATATTTACAACCGAACCAGAATCTCTGGAAGATTTACGAAGGAGATTTATTGAAGAATGCCGTCGAATAATGCCGGAAATGCTACGAAATGTGAGGTCTCGTTTTGAACAGAACTTGTACTATTGTATGGAAATGGGTGGTAGACAGTTTGAACATTCAGTTCATTGACGATAATGATTATTGCGACAGTTTTATCAGATATTGTTTTTATTGATTGAGTGAATAAAAAGTGATTTCCCAACTTCAAGTTCCTATATCTCGAAAACGAATCGATAGAATCAATTTATTTCTGTTGTTTTATATTGAGAAGGAAAATACCTTTTAAATGAGGTATTACTTGCCATATGTAGCCATTTGAAAATGTAGGGGTGGCGGTCACAGCTCCGAGGGATGGAATGTATTTCGGGTGAATTTCATCGCGAACGATGTCCCCCTTGAAAATGTAGTTGAGGTGTCCGAGCGTTTTTATATAATTCGGTTCTACCGACCTACAGAGCCGCTGTTTCGTTCTCAATGGCCCACTCTGTATAGTAATTTTGCGGCGAAGTTTATTTCAATTTTGTCAATTTGGAGTTTCTTCGTCTTTATGAGTTTTAGCCTAGTATGAGATAGTTGTGTATACATAATTAGAAAGCAGAAGTTTCCCGTTCATATTATACTAAGCGATGGTGGGTGCATTAGATTTTCGTTGGTTGAGTTGAGGTGAATTAGTTCCATTCATTTGATTAGACATTTTCTGCTTCGTTGTAGTAGGTTGTTTTCCACTTGTAGCTTAGTTTGGGATTTTTGTTGTTAGACCAATCAATAGAGATTTTCTGCTCTATTGATTCTGTGACAAAAATAGTACCAGGAAACCGACTGTGCCATCATACGAAAGACGATCCGTAGTTATATCCTGTTATGCTTCCGACTCCCAACTCTCATTGCTTGATTTGTTATCAACATTTAAAAGCAAGAAATCGTATTTTTTTTTTCGTTTTCCGCTTGTAACATGAAAACTAATGAAGCAATTTCGATGAAGGGAAGTGTAGGGAATCAAAATGTGAACGAAATGAGCCCTGGCACGATTCGATCGGATTATTAGTAAGGGAGAAAAAAAAATCAGCGTTTCTTTCAAAAATTCATAACACTGACATTTTTGAAGTTGTAGCGCGGCATAGTAGTGATTAATATGTTCTTCATGTGTAGAAAACTCAGGTGCTATCGGATCATTAGTTTTTGCATAATTGCAATTTGAATTTTTCAATGCACTTTATTGAAGCAAGCTTGGATGTGTCATCGGCGGTCCGATTTCAATTTTGTTAAGAGATATTGCAAGTAGAAGTATGGCACCACGAAACGTGTATTCCCATTTTGCGTTAAAATGCTGCGAAATAGGTGAAAAATACTTGCAAACATGATCGAAAACAGACGAGCGTGTGAGTAGTGGGGTTGTTGTTATGACCATAGGCGTGTATGTTATTTGGATTTATTTGCACCAGAGCACAAATCAAACTAACATACACGCCGCTGTCAACAGCGGAGTGTTCGTAAACCATATGAAATCGGTGTTGAGCGCATCCAACCTTCTCGCCTGATTAAGAGGCGAATACTCTATATAGTAATCAGGGTTGTTCTCTTGGGTAAAAATATTGTACTGAACAAGTCTGTCAAGATGTAATGAATTGTAATGGCAGTTCAAGTTGCCAACCTAAACTTAGTGTCATGTGTTAAAACCCTATATTTAAATCATTTTATACATGTAAAGTTTAAAATGTAGTTAATACACTTACCCCAAGATTGAAAACGGTAATGTAATGAAATAAATGTTTTACAAGAATAAATTTATTTTCACAAAACAAAATAAACTATGAAATATCTCTGGTCAAAAAATGTGTCAAAGATATAAGACTAGGATTGGTCAAGAACATAAATAATCTCATAAAGTGAAATATTCAACAAAATAAACTATGAATAAAATATAAACTCAGTTCAAAAAATGTTTTGCCAAAAATAAGACCAGGAAATTCCGACTCATTCAATTTTTTGTTTCTTGAAAAACATTCAGTGGGCTCAAAATTATAACACAGAATTTCCCCCAATAAACCCTTTTGTCAATAACAAAGAATTACATGTGTCAATGTATACGCGATTTCTATTTTTTATTTGAGCAAATTCAATTCAGAAAACACTCGCTCAGCACTAGAAGACGAGTGGGGCAAACACACAAATTCTGTTAACATTAGTAATAGTGGTTCATTCAATCCATCTTTTAAATTGAATACGTACTTCCAAAACTCTGTGAATTCTTTATTTGCTTAATTTTGAAGTTCTGGAATATTGCCCAACAAGCGCCATTCAAAATCCAATGCTTCCACATCACTTTCTAGATTTGGAAATCTATTAAGTAATGTCATCAATGATTGACATTCTCCAGATAATGCATTTTTATTCAATTTTTTTACAAATTTCTATATAAAACATTAAACAATGCTTTTTAACGTTAGTTAAATCATTAAATTTTGGACCCCTCAGAATTATTTCAGATCTTGCACCTAAATAAATCATTTCCAATGGTTTATAATTTGCTGGAGAAAATGTTATATTATGCAATCTAGTCTTATCTACATATTCACTCTGAAACTCTTTGTTGATTTTATTCATCATATCTAATATGTACGATAAAAATTCGAAATATAATCTTAAAATATCATTTTTGAGAGCTTCCAAAATATCAGTTAGATTTATCAAGTTTTTGTGTTCAACAACTTCATTTGTGAAATAAAGAATCAGTGCTGGCCACTGCTCTAGAATGCGGTTAACAACTGCCTCCAGTGACAACCATCTTGTCTGGCTAAGCTTCAGCAGTTTATGTAGTTTTATTTCAGCAAATATTTGAAATACAGTAAAATCAGTTTGTCTTCCAGAACTATGACTAAAATAATTTATAATATATCTTGCCAAAGCTTCTACTGATTTAGGCAATTGTAAACAAGCATTAGAGGAGCAAAGGGCCAAAGAATGACAAATATCTGGGCTTTTTGAAATAGCATCAGAACTCCTTTTTAATACCCTGCATAACACTACAATTATCTGCAGCAAATACAATTAATTTTTTCAGTGACTTAGGTCATGTTTGCAAGTATTTCTCACCTTTTTAGCAGCATTTTAACGCAAAATGAGAATAGTCGTTTTGTAGTACTATACTTCTTCTTACAAAATTGAAATCAGACCACTTATGACGCATCCAGGCTTGCTCCAATAAAGAGCATTGCAAAATTCATATTGCAATTATGCAAAAACTAATGATCCGACAGTGCCTGAGTTTTCTACAGATGAAGTACATATATGAGTCACTACTATGTCATTGAGAGCCTTTTAGCCTTCAAAAATAGAAGTATTATGAATTTTTGAAAAAAACGCTGACTTTTTCGGTTTTTCTCCGGTCGAGTCGTGCTAGGGCTCATTTATTTCGCATTTTGATTCACTACAATTCGTCCATTGAGAACATCGAGATTGCCTCATTAGTTTTCATGTTACTAGCGGAAAACGAAAAAAAAACAGGTTTTTTGCTCCTAAATGTTTATAACAAATCAAGCAATGATAGTTGCGAGCCGGAAACATAACAGGATATAACTACGTATCGTCTTCCATATGTTGGCACAGTCGGTTTCCTGATACCATTTTTGTCACGAAAAAATCTCTAATGATTGTAGCTTAGTTTGGGATTTTGGAAGTTGTTATTACCTCGTGCTTAACTATTGTTTCGTGTTTCTGTTTCATGAATTATTCGGTCAAATTTACACGTCATTAAAAAACGTCAGAAATAATTTGTTTTTGTTATTGTTGGCAACATGATAAGGTAAATTGAGACGTAATACGTCCTATCCTGTTTTGGAGAAATCTAAAAAGTTTAAATTACAAATAATTGTAGGTCATTATTAGGTATAATGTTGAAGTTTACATGAGTAAATAGATAGAATTGTAATTTCATCTTATTAACAAGGAAAGCATATTGATTATTTAGGAAAATGAGCACTTTGACCTTTCAGACTCGGGACTTGTTTTGTACAACTAATGACCTTTAAAATATTACAGGCGATATTCAGTTAATCACATGGCAACTCATGAGATTAGTAAGTTGTTTGTCTGGATTAAACATAATTATTCACATTTGAAATTGTTGTTCGTTCATTCTTAAAATACCACATCGATAAGCACTCATCAGTTGATAATTAGAATTGCTCATGTTTCAAAGAATTCTAGCAGACACTTTCATTTACCGGAAAAGCTAATTATAACAAAAATTATGGTGTGTCCTGAATGATATGTAATTATTATACAGAAATATTCTCTTATTTCCTCTCTCCTTTCATTGTGCAATAAATGCAGATTATTTAGGAAGTAAATGCATACTTTTATCTTCAGTAGCATATGAAAGCAAAAATACCGAAGTTCCCTACACAAGTAATTATGATCACACTCTGTGAAAACTGATGAATAAAGTCCATTTTATCTTTGTTATGTGTATTTCTGAGCGTTGGAAATATTTTATGTATGAAGAATGTTTCAATTTCTTCAAAATTCGTTAGTTCGTTCATTCGTTTTTTCGACTATCAGACAGATATGTGCATAAGTGGAGTGTCGTTAGATTTATACCTCGAACAAAGTCGCCAGTGATAAAAATATAACAATTTTTTTGGAATGTGTTTACGACACTACATATTGAAATGTTTTTTGTTTTTTTTCTTTTTGTTTTTTTTTAAATAAACAATTATTGATTTTTTTCTATATATGTGTTTTTCGACTATAAAATTGCATTTGAAACGATTTCATCCAGGCAAGTAAAATATCCCATTTATTTCAGTTTGTTTTTCTAACTTTATGAAGAATCCATACCTTGATCATCAATCTAAGTATCTTTAAGATTGCATTCGAGTCATACCTATATATTGACCTACAGATGAAATAAAAATTACTAGTCTTTGTCTCAATCAAAAAGCTAAGTTTTCTGTCTAATATTTATATTAATTTATTGTAGCCTAGGACAACGTAACCATACTTTTTTGTCAATCAAAAACAATACAATCGATTAATCGAAAAGCTAGGTTATATATTACGAGTTTAGTTTATGTGTTTTCATTCTGGAGTTTTACATATTATTTTCTGTTTTATGTGTTTTGTGTTCTATCTATTTCTGAATAATTTTTTTTTCAAAATAGCAACAACGTTGAATTCTACCGGTTTTCGTCTGTACTCACTTAAGTGATTCATATACTAAAATTGGAACGATACAGTAAATAGGTTTTAAGTGGGGTATATCTAGGAATTCATTAAAAAATTTGAAAGTAATCCTCTCAGTTTATACGTCGCTTGTAAATCCCAACACAAATGTCTATTAATTATCATTCTTGAATATTTAATTAATTCTATTGGTCTATTGGTCAAAGTTCAAAGTTACTTGTGTAAGAATTGAAGGGGTGGTACTTGGTTTTATCTATATTTAATATTAATTTATTATATATGAACCAATCTTTTATGACCTTGAAGTCTGATTCTACTTGAGTTTTCAGACTGTCCCAACTTTCAGGCGGATTGAAAAATTGCGGTGTCATCTGCAAAACTAAAAACAAAAATTTTGTTTCCATGGCTAATAGGCTATTTATGTATAGAGTGAATAGCAGTGGCCCAAGTACTGTACCTTGCGTTACGCCATGCCTAAATTTTCTCATCTCACTGATGACACCATCAATATAAACTTGCTGCCGTCGGTCGGTTATAAAAGTAATTTTGTAAAAAGGCAAAAACATTTCCTCTCATTCCATTAAATCGCATTTTTTTTAATAGGTTATCGTGACATACCGTGTTGAAAGCTATTCGCTGTGTGCAAGACTGGCAATGCCCTCTAGTGACTCGATAACTGAAGTTTTCCTGGTTTATTTCCAATACTCACTAGGTAAACATTTAAATTTTTTTTAAATTTCTAAATAATCTACCACGATGAAACAATTTTGTGCTCACTACTAGTTCCAGATGAATCAAAGTTTTTTTCTGTCAAAGGAAAAAGTAAGTAAATGATAAAAAATATTTGTATTGATACGATAGTTCACCGCATTTGGAGGTTATTAGATATTTTGAAAATCATAAAGTAATGCTACTTCTGTGTACTTTTAGGTACGACAAGTAATGCACTTGCTCGTTAGTTTATTAAGGTCTCAGGTTCATAAGGTCTTGAGAACATAAAAAAGTGAGGGAGCCAAGTAGTTTGACAAATTAAAAAAAATCTGACGGGAAACCACTAAATAACAGCAGATTCAACGCAAAACTATTTAATGACATTATCAAATAATACAATAATCAGAAAAAGAATGAGGTTCACAATTTTACCTGAATATGGAATCCCACTTTTACCCTTGCAAGGATGTGAGAACGTTGTTCGGTCCCTAAATAATATTAACACGTTCAACACTTTTATTGCTTATACAGTACAAGAATCGATGTTTATACTCTTAGTACTTGAACTGCATTACATTCAACATTAGTTCCCATGTAAGGCCAATTGCTTTTGTAACAGTTCGTGAAAATTAAAACACAATTAATCCTCTGCAAAGTACTTTGTCCTAATAGAATGCCGTGTATGACAACTCGGAAAGACATCAAAAGTATCTCTGTCCCCTGTTCATAAGGCTGATCAGTTTACAACACCGTCCAGGCGTTCCAAAACTCGCAGTTTAAGTCGTTATTTGCTTTTTATCACCGGCTCAACACCGTCCCACGGAACTTGGTTAGTACTTTTACTATCCACTTCTAGATAATCAAATGGAAAACGGAAAATATCTCAAATATTTATCGAATGAAAACCTCACGTCCCGAAATTAGAGATTGAAATATCGTGGAATAACAGTACACTTATCTCTTTGCTACAGTTTATGTGATGCAGTTGGAATTGTATAAAATTTACACCTACTATTTTTGATACTATTTTTGCAATCGACTACACAGCAATAGCGAGGGCTCATTGTTATTATATGTATGTTGTTATACTACCCAACCGTGACCATCTGAAGTATGGTAGAATATTTTCAAGTGATTTGTGAAAAAACGGGAAGACTTCAGAAACAAAAAGTTTTCAGCTTGTGCTTATGATTTGTGATAACCAGGTTCATTAGCTACTTCTGCCACCATGGGCGATGATCTATCCCCTCCAGCCTAATGCACACAGCGAATATACAAAGCACCGGGGTTTTTGAATCAATTGCTCTACTTATATATTCTCGAAATTAATGTACTTATTGCATCTTCCGTTGACCTCCTCTCTAAAGCCATATTGATTAATATATATATATATATATATATATATAGAGAGAGAGAGAGAATAAGAGAAATCTGTTACGAATCCAAGAGAGCCCACCATCCGTCTACAGCCTGTTTCATGGTTTCCCAATCATCAGGACGGCCTGTGGTCTCTTTCAAATTCGTATCAGATATCAGATACGAATTTGAAAGAGACCACAGGCCGTCCTGATGATTGGGAAACCATGAAACAGGCTGTAGACGGATGGTGGGCTCTCTTGGATTCGTAACAGATTTCTCTTATTCTCGTTATTTGTTTTGCGTTACTCTGAACGCACTAGGAGTACGACTATTGGTGTCGTGGGTTGGCCTATGCTGACATCTGTTGGTGACCTGTTAATGTGCATGAAATTTCATGCCATTAAAATTCCACGATATTAGGTCTAAGCTTCGCCGCACAGATTATAGGTGTTACTATCTATAATTTGATGCTTTTCACCTATATATATATATATATATATATATATATATATATATATATATATATATATATATATATATATATATATATTTATTGACTGTGAAATATCAAGGGAAATGATTTTTATTTGGGAAGCAGTCAGGTATGTTCGATTCAATGAATGTTCTTCGTTTATTTCAGTCAAGCTTTCGATAATGTTTATTATCTTTATCAAGACTTCTCTACAATATGCGTGATTAATAACAGAATAATATTATTAACAATTATACTTACTAACATGAAAATATTGAAAATTAGTCATAAAGAGTGATATTAGAAGGAAAAATTTTTAGACAGTGTCAATTGACTTTTTACAAATTTTCAAAATAAATATACAGATGGAAAAGAAATTATTAAAGAAGATTATTATTTGAATTCAGTTCATTTTGTTTGTGAAAAATATAAGTATAATAAATAGAGCTCAGATCATCAATATCTGTTCGTTTATTGATGATATTATCTTTATTTTTGTTGGTATGTACCATTTCTAAAAAAAGTCTTTTGATAAGACACTTTCAAAATCTAAAATTTCTGAATTATTATGATCGATACGATGATCACCAAAATTTTGACAGATTCTTATGATACTAACTATCCCTACTATGTTGAAGATTCTTTCAATTTCCGTGAATTTATCAATAATATCACTTTACCTGAATGTAGATGTAGTATCACTCTTTACTAATTTACCACTCAATTTAGTTAAAATCAGCATAGATAATAAATGGGATATTATTTCTAATTACTGTCCTTTTGATAAAAAAACTTTTATGGATGTTATTGATTTTATATTTGATTCAACCTGCATGATATTTGATGAGAAGTTCTATAAACAAATTTTTGGCACTCCTATGGGTTCTAATATTTCACCAATTTTATCCAGTTTTGTACTAGATGATCTTCTTGTGACTGTTTAAAAAGAATAAACTTCGAGATCCCCTTCATAAAATAGTATATTAAAGTATTAGTGGATAAAAAGGGCTTTAAAACACGCGCGATTTTTCGAGCACGACGGCGCAGCCGGAGTGCTCGAAATAGAGCAAGTGTTTTTAAGACCAGTTATCCACGAATACTTTACGTTATTTTTTTTTATTGGTGCACTTTGAAATCATATATACTGGTATTATTCCTACAAAAAATAGAAATAAGAACTAATACTGCAAGAAGGTTGAATTCGTGATGTGACATCAGTATACCTTTCGTTGTCATGGAAATGAGAAAAACATTCATTTGCAATTTGTTACCAAAGATCAATATTTGTTGTCACCAGAGCTCAAATAGTATATTAAAGTATAAGTGGATAAAAAGGGCTTTAAAACACGCGCGATTTTTCGAGCACGACGGCGCAGCCGGAGTGCTCGAAATAGAGCAAGTGTTTTTAAGACCAGTTATCCACGAATACTTTACGTGATTTTTTTTTATTGGTGCACTTTGAAATCATATATACTGGTATTATTACTACAAAAAATAGAAATAAGAACTAATAATGCAAGAAGGTTGAATTCGTGATGTGACATCAGTATACCTTTCGTTGTCATGGAATTGAGAAAAACATTCATTTGCAATTTGTTACCAAAGATCAATATTTGTTGTCACCAGAGCTCAAAAATTAATTATTCTAATATCGATTTTTTGAATAGTGAGGCAGAATCGCGGTTAATACCGCGAAAATCCAGTGATATATATAAAAAAGAATATGAAAAGTTCATCAAATGGATGGAGGAGCACATATAAATGAACGAATTGTGAGTAATATGTTATTTGACGTTACAAGGTACTCCTGTCAGATCAATAATCAAAAATATGTCATTTAGACTTCACGTTTCTCGATTTGTTGATGTTGTCATGGTAACCTTTAAAAAACGCGCGTTTTTTAAAGTTCGATTTAAACACGCTGAGGCGTGCTTTAAATGGGTAAAAAGGGGCACCAATAAAAAAAAAAGAATTATTCTAATATCGATTTTTTTAATAGTGAGGCAGAATCGCGGTTAATACCGCGAAAATCCAGTAATATATATAAAAAAGAATATGAAAAGTTCATCAAATGGATGGAGGAGCACATATAAATGAACGAATTGTGAGTAATATTTTATTTTACGTTACAAGGTACTCCTGTCAGATCAATAATCAAAAATTTGTCATTTAGACTTCACGTTTCTCGATTTGTTGATGTTGTCATGGTTACCTTTAAAAAACGCGCGTTTTTTAAAGTTCGATTTAAACACGCTGAGGCGTGCTTTAAATGGGTAAAAAGGGGCACCAATGAAAAAAAGGTATGTTGATGATCCCATACTTTCTGTTCCTCAACATAAAATTGAAGAAATTCTTAATATTTTTAATTCATATGATGATAACATACAATTTACAGTAGAAAAAGAAAACAATAACTCAGTTCCATTCCTAGACATGAAACTAATTAGAACAGAAGATAACAAATTGATCACAAGGTGGTACAGAAAACCCATCAATAGTAATAGACTAATAAATTACCATTCATATCACCCAAACAATATTAAAATTAATGTTATTACTGATATGAGAACAAGAGTGGAGAAATTAACCCATCTCTCTTTGAGAATAGAGTGTTTAAAGGAACTAAAAATCATACTCCTCGAAAATTCATACCCAAATTCTTTAGTTCTAAAAAAATAAAATTTAAAGTATTTCTTCAATAACATTCAATATTTTAAAATTCACAAATAAAAAATTAAAAAAATATAAAACAATTTCCAATCTCCATACTAAATTAAAATCACCAATTCCAAAGAAATTCCAATCAAATATTATTTATAAGATACCATGTATTGATTGTCATAAAGTTTACATTGGTCAAACAAAACAATTATTAAAAGATAGAATCACAGGTTTATAAGATCTTATGCACTATCCAGTCATTCTATTGACAAAGATCATCGTATCGATTATAATAATTCAGAAATTTTAGATTTTGAAAGTGTCTTATCTAAAAGACTTTCTTTAGAAATGGTACATATCAACAAAAATAAAGGTAATATCATCAATAAACGAACAGATATTGATGATCTGAGCTCTATTTATAGTTATATTTTTCACAAACAGAATGAACTGAATTCAAATAATCTTCTTTAATAATTTTTTTTCCATCTGTATATATATTTTGACAATTTGTAAAAAGTCAATTGACACTGTCTAAAAATTTTTCCTTCATGAAAGAAACTTCTAATGTCACTATTTATGACTCATTTTTAATATTTTCCTGTTAGTAAGTATAATTGTTTTTTTTATTGGTGCCCCTTTTTACCCATTTAAAGCACGCCTCAGCGTGTTTAAATCGAACTTTAAAAAACGCGCGTTTTTTAAAGTTACCATGACAACATCAACAAATCGAGAAACGTGAAGTCTAAATGACAAATTTTTTATTATTGATCTGACAGGAGTACCTTGTAACGTCAAATAAAATATTACTAACAATTCGTTCATTTATATGTGCTCCTCCATCCATTTGATGATCTTTTCATATTCTTTTTTATATATATCACTGGATTTTCGCGGTATTAACCGCAATTCTGCCCCACTATTCAAAAAATCGATATTAGAATATTCATTTTTGAGCTCTGGTGACAACAAATATTGATCCTCCATAACAAATTGCAAATGAATATCTGTTTTTCTCATTTCCATGACAACGAAAGGTATACTGATGTCACATCACGAATTCAACCTTCTTGCATTATTAGTTCTTATTTCTATTTTTTGTAGTAATAATACCAGTATATATGATTTCAAAATGCACCAATAAAAAAAAAATAACTTAAAGTATTCGTGGATAACTGGTCTTAAAAACACTTGCTCTATATAAAATCGCGCGTGTTTTAAAGCCCTTTTTATCCACTTATACTTTAATATACTATAATAATATTATTCTGTTATTAATCACACATATTGTAGAGCTTAAATACATTCCGATATATGTATAATTATTAAAGCTACAACTACAAATTGTTGTGTACGATTAACTTCATTAGTTTCTACACCTGATGCAGTCTCCGAGCATTTGAAGAGTGTACTTACGGCTTACAGGTGCAATTATGGTTGGGGAATGATATATTTCGCCAATAGAGTGGGGATGGAAACATGACCGAGGGACGTTGAGACCAATAACAATGAATCAACCGCCAGCCCCTGAAAACCTACTGAAAAGTATTTTTTGTATATGTACGACAGGATGCGGAGCTGCTTTTGGATGCAGGGAACGGATTAAATTGCAGTGCAGCTTGTTGGCTTCTCCAATTTTACAAATAGACGAAGTTGAAGACGGAGATATTTATTTATTTATCCCAAAGAGACCAATCGGTCTAATTACAAGAGATATGAAATATAATAATATAAATTAACTTATATGGTACTTAAACTATATCCAATATTGAATTTACATTCTAAAATGGATTGTACGTGAAAAGGAAAGAAGTGTTTAGGAATGGCCGATCTGATTTGTTTAATTAATATAAGAAAAGTACCAACTACAAGAAAAGAATGGTCGAAGATTAAGCAGGGACTCAATATGAATTGGGTTATCGGATTTTTCCTAAATTTTGTAATATTCAATTAAAGAAGTTAAGAATACCCTGAAATCGACAAAAAAATCGATGTTTCCTAAGGTGGCCGCGTCATTCGATATTGATAAAATGTTTGTGATTAGTGATCGGTTAAGGAAACAGGAATATGAAAAATATTATTTGATCTGAGTGACCTTCCCTGTATTCTGAACGTAATTAATGACAATTGATCTGAATCATCGATAAAGTTATTCAGTAATTTATAGCAAAATATGCCAGCGTTTTTTTGCCTTCTGCAGGCAAGACTACAACTTGAATTCTTGTCTGAGCTGTACTGTTCTGACAATGCGATAATCAAGAAAGGTATTATACTTTCTATAATATAAAAAAACCTCAAACAGTCGTTTTGAACTGTTTCTAACAGAGATATATTGTTGAGAGTTTGGGGGTTCCAAACTACACTTGCAATGTCCAACTTAGACCTTACAAGAGCAGAATACAACACAATGAGTGCTTGGATTGAAAAAGTGGCGAGATAGCCTTTTAATAAAACCGAGCATTTTCTGAGCCTGACCTCTCAGTCTTGATGAGATGTAGTAGATAATTAGTATATTTTTCATTAGAGTGATGTATAATTATGTTATTCACAAATAAATATGTTTGTAAACATAATATAATGTTTTTTGTATGAATTATACCTGGTTACAATGTTTCTGGTCACTATTTTGGTTCCTTTTTTTTATTTGCAATTTTTGACCTTGAATTAATATTTACCAACTTAAAAACATGAATAATGTAACTTTTTTATTCATATGATTAAAATTATTGAAGTCACTTTGGATTAGTCGTTAATTTACAATTATTTCGTGAATTTTTCAATAAACTATGAAATAAACAAAGATCGGCATATTCTAGTTAATATACATTTTAGTATTGGGTTTAGCAGTAAAATGCAAAAAAACGCCATAAGAATTTATTCGCTGGTGTTCTCGTTCGAGGTTTTTCACTTTTTACGACTAACGTCACTACTACATGTGTACCTCGCTCAGCTGAAAGAGTGGTTTGTAGAGTGTGTTAAAAGTGCAGCAAGGTTATTCTTAATTATCATCTTTGTATCAATACCACTGTGACCGTATTATGAGAAAATGTCCCTACTGTGAGGGAAATCTAATTCTTCAGGTATCGACAGGCGGCTAAACACCGTACCTATCTTGTGGTGGTTTTTGTGGCGAGTCTTATCATAGCCATTGATTGAAATTCCCAGTGAGCCTACGCCTAGTCTGAAAACGACGTGAAGTTATCCACAACCACAAAATACACTGAGGAAAATGTAACTTGGCTCTGTTTCTCGTTATAATGACAATGTAGGGCTTATTCCGTACATGATAAAATTCTGTAGGTTAAAAGGTGTAAGAAATGATTTTTAGAATGCATTGTCGCCCTACGGGCGGAGGTGTAATCGAGGGGGAAATGTTGAAAAAACTAAAATTATATTCAAATGGCACTGTAGAGTTTTTTCATTTGCAGAATCAAATTCAGCAGGTTGTAATACATAGCACGTGATATATGAAATCATTTGTCGCCCCGTCGGAGGTTGAGTTTGGGGGGATGGAAAAAAAAAAATAAAAATTCTGTTTAAACCCCAGTGTGTAGAATGTAAAATCGAATTCAGGAAGTCGAAAATAATGTTTGGAAAAGATTACAGGTTCCCAACAGAACAACTTTTCAAAGAATCGAAACTGCTCACAATCCATCAGTTATACTTTTTGAACCTTGCATGTTACCATCATAAACACAAATATGAGCTCCCCCAAGTTGACCATCCATACAACACTAGACTAAAAAATCAAACTACAAAAATACCAAAGGTTGGAACGACAACAAACCAAAGATTAAATGAAAAGTGTGACTGTGTGCACGTATCGATATAATCGATGAAAGAAAATTGTATTTCGTGCATAAAATAATTTATTAAAATCGTAGCAAAGCGCTTTCGACCGTTAAGTCATCATCAGTGCGTACCTGAAAGTAAATAATATTGATAGAGAATAAGTTACCAATAAGTTTTTTTTTTTAGAAAGAAAATTGACATATTTTAAATGTGAGGTTACTTACTCGTCAGGTGTACAAGAAGCCAAAAAGACCATAAAATATCTCATGATCAATGAAAGTTATATAGGTTTACGTGACACACATGTTAAAATACATATTCTTGGCCAGGATGGAAATTGAGATTACAATTTTTCCTTATCTTTTAAAAAGCCATTGTTGTTGTGTGATAGCTGGACCCAAGTGACAAAATTGACAAGTGAACTATGAAGTAGATTGGCAGGGAACACCAAACCATGGAGATGTCAGAATCAAGAAAGGAATATCCCTGTCATACGAAAACACACTAGAAGATGATCAATCTAATGAGGACTGTCATCTGTCAAATATATGTTCCAAAGATTTATCTTTTACCTGAGCACTATAATTTACAGGAAAATCCCAAATGAAATAAAAACCATCAATAGTTCTGGCATTTTCAAAAATAAAATAAAAATATGGCTCTTGAATTTAGCTCCCAACCAGGTTCTTCAAATATTTCAGAAAGAATCATAAATCAAACCCTATATAACACAAAAAAATATATATTCTATAAACCGAGTCATGTATTCCATATGAGACATAAAGTTACGAAATAATTTCAATTTATCGCAGCTCTGCAGTAAAATAGCTCTCATACAAAGTGGAAAACCAAAAAATAAAGGAGAAATTTTTTTATTTTTTTTTTTAAAAAAAAAATGCATTTGTCAATGAATTTAAAATTACCTACTGTTTTACAATTTAACATTATACTATTATATTATATATATTTTATAGTTTAGGCTTATATATCATAAGTAGTATACCCATGCACAAGGTTTTACCTTTTATTGGTTTTCTACTCTATTTATTTGCTATAATTTGAATGTATTGCACGATTCAATGTTTTATTGTATTTTGAGCAAATAAAATTATTATTATTATTATATTATACCACATGGTATATGAAATCACTTGTCGGCCCGTCGAAGGGTGAGTTTTAGGGGAGGAAATATAAAAAATCAATATTCAGTTTAAACGACCGTGTACAGTTTTCTAGTATGCAAAACCAAATTTAGGAGGTCGAAATACATACTACCTGATATATAAAATCATTTGTCGCCCCGTCGGAGGGTGGAAAGGTTGAAACAAATCAAAATTCAGTTTAAACGGCAGTGTAGAGTTTTGTAGTATGGAAAATCTAATTCAGGAGGTCGAAATACATACTACCTGATATATGAAATCATTTGTCGCCCCGTCGGAGGGTGTAAATTGAAGGGTGCAAGTATTGAAAAAAATCAAAATCAGTTTAAACGGCAGTGTAGATTTCTAGGAAAACCTCCAGGAGGAAAAACATACTACCTTATATATGAAATCATTTGTCGCCCCGTCGGAGGGTGAATTTTGGGGGTGAAAATATTTAAAAATTCAGTTTAAAGTGAAAATTGATTTTTTCAATATTTTCACCTCTAAAACTCATCTTCTGACGGGGCGACAAATGGTTTCATATATCAAGTAGTATGTATTTCGTTCGACCTCCTGAATTCGATTTTCAATACTAGAAAACTCTGCACTGCCATTTAAACTGAATTATGATTTTTTTCAATATTTCCACCTCCAAAACTCTATCTACGACGGACGGAGCGACAAATGATTTCACATATCAGGTAGTATGTATGTATTTCGACCTCCTGAATTCTATTTTGCATACTAGAAAACTCTACGCTGTCGTTTAAACTGAATATTAATTTTTTTTCAATATTTTTACCACCAAAACTCACCCTCCGACGGGGCGACAAATGATTTCATATATCGGTTGTATGTATTGAGCGAGTTGAGGCTGGTATTTATTCATTATTTTATACCCTATTTATATCTCCTGAATTCGATTTTCCATATTAGAAAACACTACACTGCCGTTTAAACTGAATTTTGTTTTTTTCAATATTTTTCCCCTAAAAGTCACCCTTCGAGAAGCTGAGAAATTTTTTCATATACCATGTGGTATGTATTTCGGCTTCCTGAATTCGATTCTGCAAACTAGAAAACTGTACACTTTGGTTTATAGGGCATAAGAAAATTCTAGTGTATCGAGAAAAGAAGTGTTTGGAATCGCTTTGTAGGACTACAGAACAAAACAAAAAATTATTGAAAAAAATCTATAATCCGCACTATTGGTGGAACAGGGTGATCAATATATTGACCAAAGATTGTTTAGGATTCCGCACAATTTGTGGTCATTAAACTAACCACCCCAATTGATACACAAAAATTTACCCATTTCCTTTTATTAGACAATAAAAAAATCAAAGATGATTCTCAAAACACATGTATTTCAGTTTTATTGTAGTTGGAATCCATGAAGTGGTTCAAAACATTTTATACATAAAGCAACATTGCATTCTTTACAAATGGTTGTGGACCTAACAAGTTTGGCTTTGCTACTGCAGTTGGCACATCTACGTATTGTATCTTTCACAGGTAGATGTACTCCAACATCAGCTCTGCGCATTGTAGTTGAAGAATTCTGTGATCTTCCAGATTTTTTTAAGAGATTGGCAACTGGTGCTATTGATGATGTTCTCCTCTGCCTGGAGCTGTGAGTTCCTATGAGTTCATTTGCCAAAGTACTGCGGAAATCCAAGTGAGACATTGGTTTCTTCTTTCTTTCAGAACACTCATTCTGATAACAAATGAAGGCATTCACTATTACGGATTCTACTAGATAATAAAATATATTCATCCACCATCTTCTACTTTTCCAACTGATATTATAAAATGAAATGTACTGGTCAAAGATGTCCACACCACCCATATTTTCATTGTGATCTTTGACGGGCGGAGGACAAAGCAGTGGTTCTTTTTGTCCAGTTTTATTTGTTCTCATGATCTCCACCCTTCTTGGAGGATCGTGAAATGAACTGAGGTGGATCACACTTTTTTGACGTCGGTCTTTCTATTCAGTGAAACTGATTTCTCCATGGGAAGCATAGTCAGAATCTTGCTTTTTCATTTTTTTTTCAGATTGCAAGAGCGCTCTCGGATAACGTTTTCTATCTGATCTGAATGTTCCACAGCAAAATGTTTTTTTCTCAAGTAAACCTTTTACCAAATCGGACGTACTGAAAAAGTTATCGAAATAGAGGCAGTGGCCCTTATCGATATACTTTTCCGAAAGATCTTTGACAACCCGTGCTCCGAGAGTATCACCTACCGATCCAGTTGATTTGCCCTCATAAACACTGAACTTGAGCATGTACCCTGTCTTAGCATCTGTAATCATCCATACCTTGAAACCACGTTTTATGGGTTTTTTGGCATGTACTGTTTCAAGCTACATCGTCCTTTGAAACCAACCATACTTTCGTCTATGAATAAATTCCTGCCTGGCTGGAAGGATTCATAGAACTTATCGTTGATATGAGAAATCAATGGTCGAGGTTTGTACAATTAATAAATTTTTTCCAAATTTCTTTGGGACATTTGATTCTCCTGGAACCCCGATACAATTCTGGGTATATTTTCTTTGTTGGCATATAATGAGGAAACCGACGAACGACTAGAAGTGGACCTGCGACTTCCAGGAGCTCTTGCAATACATATATCTCCTGCATCACTGTCTCCTTCCAAGTCAGAATATATGGCTTGCTGCAGTAATGCCGTCTAGAAGATCAAATGCTTTCTCTGAAGTTATTTTCGTCAAATTGAATTTTCGACTCATGATCTGGAAATTATTTCTATATAAACCCCATTCCCCACATAGATGAAAGCAGATAGGTATTCAAATTCTAAAAATTTCCAATTTTCCACAATTCCTGAATCACTCTGTACAGAAAAAATTGTTTGATAACTCACAGTTGTATTTTTTGTAACAGTTGTTTTTTTTTTGTTCATTTGGTTTAGAACAGACATAATTGAAATGAAATCCAGCAGTTCTGATACTGCTGGTGTCAAGTGTGCCATGTTCAATAGAATACGAATCCTATTTCCAGTCATTATTTTAGATATAGCCCAAATTATAGATAGAAAACTGTTAGCATTGGATATTATAACTTATCAGACTTGAATACTTCCTTCCAGCGAAGGCAAAAAACAACAAAAAATCTGTGAAAAAAAATATTGTACCTAATCTTGAAATTGTATAAAAAATAAATGAAATGTTTTTCGTAAAGAATACGAGAGATAAAAACAACAAGTTTTAGATATGTCGACGTGAATTGTAAGGAGTGTTTTTTCTCCCGATGATTGTATAGAAACGAACACAGAATACATATTGGACTTACCAAAAAATCAGTTAGTAAACAACATTCACAATTTCTGTTGGGATAGTTATTGAAATAGTAGCGCGGAAGTCACTCAGCTAACCACCTTTTATTGAACTTCTGCGCACTTACCTATTGGTCACTTGAGCGTGTTATAGGCGTCTAAGGATTTATGTTTTCACCATTGGAGGTATTCACCCGAGTTGAGTGAATATGAAATTTCGCGCGTAATTTTGACGGAGGGTGGTTAATCAAGTAACCAAGACTGTTAAAGGGTTAAACTGAATTGTGATTTATTTATACATTTCCACCCTCAAAACTCACCCTCCGACGGGGCGACAAATGACTTCATATATTAGGTGCTATGTATTCCAACCCCTGAATTTGATTCTGTAAACGAAAAAACTCTACAGTGCCGTTTGAATGTAATTTTAATTTTTTCCACATTTCCACTCCGATTACACCCCCGCCAGCGGGGCGACAATGCATTCTAAATATCATTTCTTACACTTTTCAACCTACAGAATTTGATCATGTACTAGAATAAGCCCCCCATTGTCATTATAACGAGAAACAGATCCGAGTTACATTTTTCTCAGTGTATTTTGTGGTCGTGGATAACTTCACACCCGTTAAAAACGCCGGTTTTTTTTATGGTTCTGTTCAGATTGTCTCAACACAATCACATCAGCTTGGTTGGAGATATATTTTTCAAAAGCTTCCTTAAACAATAAACAGACAAAACATTGACTGAATGAAAATTATGTGAGATCTCTGATGTGCCACAATTGATGGCTGGGAAATGAAAATCTCAGGGTTTTTCAAATTGATTCGTTTTCCTGTTATCCACTATCCCGGATTTCAATATTTATTTTATTGTTTAACCAAATCAATTTGAATTAAGAATTTATTTCAAGCCGGCTTGCTTTCTGAAATGAATAAAAAAGCCATTTAAGCAAAACTTACTAGAAAAAAAAATAACAGCAAAATTTAGTTGGATTTCACTGGAATCGGGACCAGTGAGTAAAACTATTTTTTTATTTCTAACGTTTCGGAATCGTTTATTCCTTTTTCAAAGCTGAAATGACAATAGTTACATGTAGTAGACGAAAAACGAAACTTAATTTCTATGACCCACCTTTAAAATTAAGTTAATCCGGATTATGAATTCAACTTCAGACAATTGTTGCGAGGTGGTGATCGAAATAAATTCTTGTCGGTAAAATACACATTGGCGACACACAAAATTTGACCTTAATATATACACATATTCTAGAAAGGTACAAAGAAAGAACAGATTTCCGAACAATAGATAAATCAGTTTTTGGTTTTTATAGCTACACAGTGCTCGAATGTTTCAGGGAGATGTTCAGTTGCTTATTGGCCATACACCAACGTACGTCTATATTTTAATGTGTCTGTGCTTGTTTTACGTTAATTTTAAAGTTTATAAAGTGTATTTTGTGCCAATGTGTATTTTACCGACAAGAATTTGTCTCGATCACCACCTCGCAACAATTGTCCGAAGTTGAATTCATAATCAGGATTAACTTAATTTTAAAGGTGGGTCGTAGAAATTAAGTTCCGTTTTTCGTCTACTACATGTAACTATTGTCATTTCAGCTTTGAAAAAGGAATTAACGTTTCCGAAACGTTAGCAATAAAAAAATAGTTTTACTCCCTGGTCTCGATTCCCATGAAATCCAACTAAATTTGAACTTGTGGGACGAAAAATCATTTCAAACATAGCAAAATTGTTATAAAAGCATTGTGATATAACAAGAATTTTTATTACAGGTGATTCTCCAAAATGGAAATGCGGTGGCTCTTTTTGCTTCTCGTATACACATCACTGGGACTATCAACGATCGAAAGCAAATGTCTGGATATTGAAGGTAAGACTACAATCTCAAACTAATAAACCGTAAGATATGCTCGAATAACTTTATATCCCTTCATTCCACTTCAAACACAACACAATAATACACTCTGACAATTCAGTATTAGATAGCACTGCACGAAATAAAAATTCAACTTGACTTCACTAATATGAATTATACAGTGCTTTTCTTCAATGTCTCCCCCCCCTCTTTTATTTTTTGAACGGGTCAACACAAAAAATTGAAACTTGGGATAATGAAATTGATGCATGAATACTATATTTTGGAGTAAAATTGACAGATGAAACTTTCAAGATGGCGACTGGGCGCCATCTGGGGAAAAAAATTGAAAGGGGGTCTTGTGACACATCCTTTTGAAGCTCCTGACGAATACTTCACAACCCTAGAATATAAAGTCAATATCTTCACCTACTACAAAATGGCGGAACATTTAATAATTACCTGCATACAAACACATTAATATTGATACATCTAGAAATATTTGTTTTTTTTATTGGTGCCCCTTTTTACCTATTCAAAGCACGCCTCAGCGTGTTTAAATCGAACTTTAAAAAACGCGCGTTTTTTAAAGTTAACATGGCAACATCAACAAATCGAGAAACGTGAAGTCTAAATGACAAATTTTTTATTATTGATCTGACAGGAGTACCTTGTAACGTCAAATAAAATATTACTAACAACTCGTTCATTTATATGTGATACCGCTTGCTCCTCCATCCATTTGATGAACTTTTCATATTCTTTTATATATATATATATATATATATATATATATATATATCACTGGATTTTCGCGGTATTAACCGCGATTCTGCCTCACTATTCAAAAAATGGATATTAGAATAATTCATTTTTGAGCTCTGGTGACAACAAATATTGATCTTTGATAACAAATTGCAAATGAATATCTGTTTTTCTCATTTCCATGACAACGAAAGGTATACTGATGTCACATCACGAATTCAACCATTTTGCATTATTAGTTCTTATTTCTATTTTTGGTAGTAATAATACCAGTATATATGATTTCAAAGTGCACCAATAAAAAAAAATTACGTAAAGTATTCGTGGATAACTGGTCTTAAAAACACTTGCTCTATTTCGAGCACTCCGGCTGCGCCGTCGTGCTAAAAAAATCGCGCGTGTTTTAAAGCCCTTTTTATCCACTTATACTTTAATATACTATTTTCTCTGCCATATGGCAATCCCAACAACCCGATAAGGTTTGATAGGTTATTTTTTGTTTAAACAAAAAATGACAAGAAATGTCAGTACGACAACGAACATCATTGTTCAGTTAATATATTCTCATTTAGTTTACGGTTTCACTAGTAAATAGGTACCACGTGAACTATCTCTAAAATGGTCAATTCTCGTCCATTGGAAGAAAAAATCGAAGCGATTTTTATTTACGGTGCGACGCGTAACTTTCATGAAACCGAAAGAATTTTTAATGATCGTTTCCCGAATCGTCCTATCTGTAGAAAATATTTAACGGAACTTGTAACCAAATTTACAACTACCGGTAGTGTACAGAACAAAAAGCCCCCAGGTTATCCGTCCATTCTGGAAGAACAGCAAGTTCAAATAATTGGTGAGATGATAGTAAATCCTCAACAGTCTACTTCCTCCGTCGCGAATGTTTGTGAGGTGTGTCCTTCTATTGTGTGGAGACTTTTGAAGAGGAATAAGTATCATCCATACAAAATCAAAATGGTACACCAGTTAACTGAAGATGACCCTGATCGAAGAACAGAATTCTGCGAAATTATGACGGCAACCATTGCAAGGCATCCTACCTATCTCCACAATATTTGTTTCAGTGACGAATCTACATTTTATCTCAACGGCAAGGTTCACAGACAAAATTGCCGTTATTGGAGTGACACCAACACTCACATTTCCGGGAAACTCATATACTCAATATCCAGAAAAAATTAACGTCTGTTCAGGAATATTGGGAAACCATTTTGTAGGGCCTCTATTCATTTAACAAAATTTAACAGGGGAACTGTATTTGAATATGCTGGAAAATACTGTTGACCCTCTAATCACCGAAATCGTCGAAGCGAATCCTAATGAATTCGATATGGATATTGTATTCCAACAAGATGGAGCACCACCACATTACTACGGACAAGTAAGAAACGATTTGGATAATACTTTCCCCGGTCGTTGGATTGGCCGTTGAGGTCCTACGAAATGGCCAGCCCGCTCGCCAGATTTGTCACCTGTAGACTGAACCTGCTTCAATATTGGATATACGGCAGAGAATAATAAATATTTGTAGAAATATCGACGTTACTGTGTTCGAAAATGTTCGGAGTGAAATATCGGATAGGCTGTTCTTATGTCAAGCAGTTCAAGGCAACCATTTCGAGCATCTTCTGAACTGAACTCAGCTTCTTTCCTCAAATTATGAAGTTAAATGTCGATGTATTCAGGCAATTATTAAATGTTCCGCCATTTTGTAGTAGGTGAAGATATTGACTTTATATTCTAGGGTTGTGAAGTATTCGTCAGGAGCTTCAAGAGAATGTGTCACAAGACCCCCCCTTTCCAATTTAATTTTTTTTCCCCAGATGGCGCCCAGTCGCCATCTTGAAAGTTTCATCGGTCAATTTTACTCCAAAATATAGTATTCATGCATCAATTTCATTATCCCAAGATTCAATTTTTTTAGTTGACCCGTTCAAAAAATAAAGGGGAAGACATTAAAGAAGAGCACTGTATACTTTGTTTCTCTGCTAACGTCATCAGTGCTTCCTGAAAATTAAATACTCTGATTGATATGAGATGAAACATAACAAAGGTTGGAAAATGTAGAAAAATAATAGGCGAGTACTTACATAGTCACGTAACAGAAAATGTTACAATAAAAGAAGGGTACATATTTAGTTACATCACACATGCACTCCGAATATGGGGAAAACACTTTTCTTACGTGTTTTTGCCTCCTGAACACGAATCCGGAAGAAAAACGCGGCGGACTCATACCGTTTCAGAGTTATATAGGTTTTTCAACTGAAACTAACCTCAATTTCAAGCACCGTTTTCTCGCACAAAAATCACTCAAAATGCCTCCTTCTTTATACCAGCATAAACAATACACCCTTAATCACTCATTTTCGGCACAACTTTGCACAAAATATCGACGTTTTTATCGAAAAAATCAAATTTCTTACACTGTTGCATATGAACAATTTTCGTTCATGTGACAGGAGAAGTTTAGTAACTCTGCCTGATTTTTTCATGTTGGCAATAAGTGAAGCACCGCCAAAATTGTTAAAATGGTTAGAAAAAAACAATTGCACACATAAATGAAGTAGCAACTTTTGCTTACATTTGAATTCGAAAAGTTGGCGGTGCTTCACTTATTGCCAACATGAAAAAATCAGGCAGAGTTACTAAACTCTCCTGTCACATGAACGAAAATTGTTCATATGCAACAGTGTAAGAATATGATTTTCGATAAAACGTCGATATTTTGTGCAAAGTTGCGAAATGAGTGATTAAGGTGTATTGTTTATGCTGGAGTGATTTTGTGCGAGAAAACGGTGCTTGAAATTGAGGTTAGTTTCAGTTGAAAACCTATATAACTCTGAAACGGTATGAGTCCGCCGCGTTTTTCTTCCGGATTCGTGTTCAGGAGGCAAAAACACGTAAGAAAAGTGTTTTCCCCATATTCGGAGTGCATGTGTGATGTAACTAAATATTTACCAAAAGAAGACATGTTTATAATTATAACAGATGTTTAGGTTCAACGAATAAAGCGTGTTGAAGATACCTAAGACCATATGGGAATGTAATAATTCAATTTCAACAACTTCAAATGTCAAGTGTCAAACATCAACTTGGTAGGTGATGTTACCAACTTGAGGAAGTAAGGAAATTAATTCAGATTTCTGAAAGAGTTTAGAAGGTTAGAAAAGAGAAGAAAAATTTAGTAAGATAATAATTAAGTGATGATCCTTTTATGAAGGGGAAAGGAATCTATATTCCAATTAATTTGGGAGTTAAGGCAAAGGTCATTTTTGGCTAATTCTTTGGAGATCTCCAGATCCTCGAACAAGTCCAGTCTCAGGTAGTTTTTATTGTTTATGTTGTGTAGAATTTTGGAATCTTTGATAGGGTTAAAACTATGGTTGCTGAATTTCAGGTGATGTCCAAATGCAGATTTGTCAGGCTTCTTCAAGTGTTCATTTATTCTAGTGTCAAGAGGTCTGCAAGTTCGACCGATGTAGGAGGCAGAACAATAGAAGTGGAGTATAAACTTCTTCTTCAACTTATAATTAGTCTTCTTAATAAAAGTTGCTCAACTTAGAGAACTAAGTGAAGATTATATCTGGAATTGTTTTATTTACTCAATTCTTCTTCTCGTTTCTAACCTTTTAAACTCTTTCAGAAATCTGAATTCATTTCCTTACTTCCTCAAGTTGGTGACATTACCTCCCAAGTTGATGTTTGACACTTGACATTTGAAGTTGTCTTAGGTATCTTCAACTATGGTCTTAGGTATCTATCATTTTTCTACATTTTCCAACATTTGTTATGTTTCAATCTCATATCAATCAGAGTATTTAATTTTCAGGAAGCACTGATGATGACGTTAGTTGAAAGCGCTTTGCTAATCAATTAAATATACACTTAATACAAAATCTCCTCTTCTACTCACCTTTATATAATAACAATTTTATTTCCCAAGAAACGTACAAGTTTATGGAAGGGAAAATATAAATACTTAACAACAAGAAAGTTAAACTCTCCACTCCAGAGAGTATAGAAGGATAATATAAATGATAAAATCAGAAGAAAAAAAATAATAATGAAGAAGGTATTTCTTTAAATGAATTTTGAATCGTAATTTACCATATGTTTTCAAATGGTCTGGTAGATCATTGTAAAATTTTATTCCATTGTAATAAATAGATTTTTGCCCAAAATGTTTCTTCATTTTAGTAATCGCTAGATTATTGGAAAATCTGGTTGGGTAACTGTGTTGTTAGTTTTGAATACCAAATTAGAATGCTTTATATTATTTTTAACGAAATGAATGAAGGTTCACGGTCTCATTTTGTATAATGAATTGATATCTAAAAGTTTTCTTGGTTTATATAAATTAACTGTTGGTTCTCGATAGTCAAGTTTGAATATACACTTGAGGATTTTGTTTTGAAGTGTTTTCAATAGCTTGAGCAAAGAATGACTAGCTGAACCACAAACAGAAATTAAATATTGGAACTTGGAGTAAATCAAGGTAAAATAAATGGTTTTGAAATATTCAATAGTTAAAAATATTCTTATTTTGAAAAAAATCCAATAATAGGGGAAATTCGTTTTCTCGTGTCCCTGGACTTCCTCTTTTTCTCTCGGGAATGTATAGATGGGGTCAAAATATCACCAGTACTTCATATAACTTTTGTTCCTAAAAGCCTTCGTTACGGGCCCTCAAAGTTACAAAATGAAAAATGTTTTTCTTTCATAACTTTCAAAGTGAATATTCAAAATCATCTTAATTTTGGTGATTGACTGAACAAATGAATTCCTTCGATGAGCTTTCATGCAGGAGTCAGTTGTTTTGCTACAAAGTCAGGAACGGACTACCCCCGATGGTCCACACCCCAAAACTTTGAAATGACTGGGACTGGGACAATATGTTTTACCAAAACAAGGTTACCTGGACAATTTCCTGAATAAAAGTACTCGTTTGAAAAATCGATCGGAGCAATGATTTTTGATAAAAATGCATTTTTGTTCGACGACATCCAACCTGAGATGTCTACCATTATTCGAAAAGATTAATTTGTAATGAAAATAGAAATGATAGGTACAATGTTCATAACGAATTTTTATCATGCAAACACGTTTACCTTACAAAACTCATGGTGTAAATAATCAATCGCAAGCCTCAAGAGCAAACAGAAATGCAAAATCCGCTACAAAAACTGCTCGATATGACCCCCGTCTCTCTCAATACATTTTCTTAGTCGGCGCAAACACCCTCTTTGCACTTGCTTTTTATTAGTTATGTCTTCTGATGTGCGTTTTTCCAGCTAAATTTATCTTCGGGTTAAAGATTTTCTCCCATGAAATTATACTTATCAGTGAAACTCCTCAACATTTAAGCTGTGAATACGAATTTGCAACATCCAAATGTTGAGTTTCATGAGATTCAGATAACACAACACGAAACGTGCTTATTCCACGCGTACATACAAAATATGGACTGAATTCGATATTTCATAGTGGAGTAGCTTGTTAGTTCAAAAACACCACGAATCTACATAACTTGATATTTCATTTGAAAAAATATCTACATTGTGAATGAAACTTTCAACTAGGTACTGTACTTTTTGTTTACGACTTTATTTTAGCATATTTTGTATTATCCCTGTTATAAATGTTGTTGAATTAACGTTAGCATTAGTATTTCTACTGTGAACATTTTTCATTTCAAATAATGGTGGACGATCGGGTTTGATGTCGTCGAGTAAAACTGCATTTTTATTAAGAATCGTTGCTCGATCGACTTTCCACACGAGTACTTTTATTCAGAAAATTGTCTACGTAACCTTATTTTGTCGAAAACTATTGAAAAATTATCTGTCATTTCAAAGTTTTGGGGTGTGGACCATCAGGGGTAGCCCGTTCCTGACTTTGTAGCAAAACAACTGACTCCTGCATGAAAGCTCATCGAAGGAATTCATTTGTTTAGTCAATCACCAAAATTTAGATGATTTTGAATATTCACTTTGAAAGTTATCAAAGAAAAACATTTTTCATTTTGTAACTTTGAGGGCCCGTAACTTGGTAACGAAGGCTTTTAGGAACAAAAGTTATATGAAGTACTGGTGATATTTTGACCCCATCTATACATTCCCGAGAGGAAAAGAGTAAGTCAGGGACACCCTGTATATCAAGATGTTTGGACCACGATAAATTCTCATCTTCATATAGTCCCAAGAATTCCAGACTGGAAGAGTACTTTATACTTTCATTATTGAATTTAATAGTATTTTTCACATCAATGTTCGAGTATCTTTTTGTTACATAAATGATCATTTTCCAAAATTTAATGATAATATACTCGAAATAAGCCTTGAAGATATTTTTTTGAGATCATCTATCATGTTATTTTTGATCTCATGTAAATTTCTGCTACTATATATTATTGTTGTATCATCAGCAAACATTGTGATTTTTTCAATCAAATCCAAGTTTGCTAAAGAGTTTATATATATATATATATATATATATATATATATATATATATATATATATATATATATATATATATATATATATATAAATATATATATATATATATATATATATATATATATATATATATATATATATATATATATATATAAATATATATATATATATAAGGAACAGTACCGGTCCCAAAATGGACACTTGAGGAACACCACATAAAACAGTTTGCTGTGAACTGTACTTTTCTCTCATACATACAAACTGTTGCCTGTCTGATAAATAATTTCCAAACCACATATATACAGGCCCTCTAATACCTATTCTATTCAAAGTACTCAATAGGATTTTGTGATCTACTGAATCGAATGCTTTTCGAAGATCCAATGACAATATACCGCATTTTTTGTCTGAATCTATATCTAGTTGGAGTTCAGTGATAACATCTAGAACAGCTGATTCAGTATCACTTGATTTTCGAAACCCATATTGCCCATTAAACAATAAATTAGATTTTTCGAGATATTCCAATAATCTGCAATGTACTGCCTTTTCTATAATTTTTGAGAGTACCGAAAGAATAGAGATTGGTCTATAATTCCCCATTTGATCTTTTTACCCGTTTTGAAAATAGGCTCAACTTTGTCAATTTTTGATTTGTCAGGTAGTGAGCCTGTTGAGAACGTTAAATTTATTAACTCACTCATTATTGGTGCAATTTCTGATTTTACCATTTTTACAATTTTTGTAGTGATATTATCGAATCCCGGATCTTTTCTTGTATCAAGTTCAATGATTATTTCTTTTATTTCCTCGGATATACTGGGTCTCAAAAACATTGATGAAATTTTTGATTGAATTGAAATTTCTCTTTTGACCATGAAACACGATGACAACTTAGGACCAATATTAATGAAATAATCATTGAACTCTTCACAAATTTCTTGTTGGTTACTAACTAATATTTTTTCCATTTTTCGAGATATATGCAATTTCATCATAGCGTCCTGATTTATTATTTAACAGTTCATTCAATGAGTTCCAAACTGATTTTGTACTAGCATTGGTGAATTTTTGTTTATAATATTCTTTTTTTGCTTCTTTAACACTTAATTTAACTAATTTATTATAATTATCATACGAATCAATAAACAATTGGGTATAGGGTTATATTTTTTTTGTAATAGAATTTATCACGGAGTTTAATTAGTTTGAGATATTCATTATTTTTAGGATTTTTTTATGGGAACAATTTTCAAACGCGGTCAGTATATCGTTATAAATTTTATTTGGTTCGTCACATTTTTTTTTATTTTTCGTTTATTAATTTCAAGTTTCCTTTAAATTTATTCTCATTAAAAATAGTAAAAGTACTGGAATATAATTTATTTTTTGGGTAGTTTTTATTCGTATTGATTTTGGTAATTAGTAATTAATTATCACTTATAGCACTATTTATAATAGATATTTCACATTTATTATCGAAATTGCTTAAAATGTGATCAATTAATGATACCTTATTATTAAAGTCTCTTGTAGGAATTTTGTTATTTATAATTTTGAAATTGTTTGAATTGCATATGTCACGAAAAAGGTTAGTTTGTTCATTGTATTTTAAGATGTCTATGTTCATATCACCGAAAACAAAACAATGTTGTTTGCTATTACAAACATTTTGAAGTTTGGCATCTAAAAAATCAAGGAAAGTTTTTACCTTTTCATTTGGGGATCTATATATACCGCAAAGTAGAATATTGAGATTTGTTAACTTAATTTCAATATAAGAGTTCTCACAATCCTTTTTAGTAATTTCGAAATATATGTTCTTCTTCACGAAAATTCCTGTACCGTCCCCACGTGTGGGTCTTGACGAATAAACAGCACTGAAGTTCTTGAAATTGAAATAGATTTCCTCTTCTTCGTTTATCCAGGTTTCAGAGATGATTACAATATTTGCTCCAACAGTATTAATTATAACTTCAATTTCTTCCATTTTATTTCTTATTGAAAGAGCATTCATATAAAGAATTTTTAGGCTACTGACTAATTGGTTCTTGTATTCAGAAATTGTTGGATATGCATTCATTTTAATATCCACGTTTTTCATTTGGTCCAAGTTATCTTCAATGTCATTCTGAATCATTTTTCAAAATTATGATTGAAGGTTTTGCAATTCTTCAGTAACCATAGTCAATTTCATTGTCAAGTTGATTTTGGTAGTATTTATAAATTTGACAATTTTTATCAGAAGCTGAATGATTAACGGGGTTGTTAGTTCGATGGTAAGTGTGAAAAAATATAATTATTGCATCTTGGTACTTCAATATTTCCACAAAACTCTTTTTCGTGTGGACATACGATTTGATTTCTGCAATTTCTATGGGTATGTTTGAATTTGAATTCGTCTGTTTTCTTGGAAATATCGAGATCATTCGATGTTTGTTATCGGAATTCCTAGACGGCCTGCTTGACGAATCTAGGTCAACGGTCGGGAACAACTTCTCGTTTGTGACAAGCAATGTGGGGGCGGACTCCACGCATTTCCGTAACAATATTAACAAACAATACGTCTGTTCTATAGGTATGTATATTTTCCTCGAAAAACAAATATTCAAAAGTATTTTTTGGAGAAAAAATATGTTTAGCATTGAAAATAGGTCGAGGTTTGGTTTTCTTGGGTGCATTAAATATAACAGACAGGATAACCACATCCTGGAAACTAACATGGCCAAATAACGCAATGATAGACTACGGATAAATAGTGTCATTGCAACTCATTGAAATAATATTTAATTAAGCAGTAACAAAAATTCTGAGTCCGGGTCAAACCGGAGAATTTATTGTGAGGCCAATAATATCCAAATCAACTTAAAAAAATATCAAGTATCATACAGTCGAAAAAGATACCAAATGTTAGGAATACGTATATCTTGAAAAATTATATTATATTTTCGGGGCGAGTTTCAAATAATTTTTATTAGGTTTTATAAACATGAAAAACATGACTTAAAATTAATAAAAACTTTTTAACAAAAAACCGACGAAATACGGAACTGAAAAGTAAAAAATAAAATAAACCTTTTTAGTCTCAATAACTAAGCTCCTAAACTAATGTAACTAATTTTGAGTCAGCGCCAAACAAACAAGCAAATGAATTAGATAAGGCGTGAAATGATGGCATCGAGTTGCGCGGTGACATTCTGATAATTTTTTTGAAGTAATTTAATGATCTTCGTTTATTGTTCGTTTGGCGCCGACTCAAAATTAGTTACTTACATTAGTTTAGGAGCTTAGTTATTGAGACTAAAAAGGTTTATTTTATTTTATACTTTTCAGTTCCGTATTTCGTCGGTTTGATTTTTTGTTAAAAAGTTTTTATTTTTCAATTTGTGTGTCTGAAATCTACTAATTACTAACTACTTGTTTTTTGATTACTCCCAAAATACTTACCCACCTTACTTCAACTATTACCAGTTAAATAATATGATTATCTGCTTTTACTATTTGTTGTAATATAAATTATTTTTGTTGTTCTGGTTAGTTTATTTCATTACTTTGTATATCATTCCATCCTCTCATAGAATATAATGATTGTGATGGATGTAGGAGAATAAAAATAATGACATTAGCGATCTGTCATTGTCAACTACATATGTGTGCCAATGTTCACAAGTGAAAAATCAATTATTCCCTATTTTTCTACCCGTAAAGGTGGATAAATCCATTCGAAATCCAAATATGATCAACTATGAGGTATACCCTATCTAATAAAAAAAAATTATCCAAATCGAAGAACCCAGTACAAAGTTATGCCTGATAGAATCGGTTAACGGACCAGAATTCAGAGGGTGAGTGATCAATATCCTTCATTTTGTTACCCTTAGGGGTAGATTTCATCTTTTATATTCAAATGGGACCAACTTCGAAGTACACCCTATCCACTGAAAAAAGAATTATCGGAATCGAACGTCTCAGTAAAAAGTTATGCGTGATCATACATAAAAAATAAAAATAATAATAATTAACCTACGTCACACATCCAAAGCAATTATTTAGTACTTTTTAGAGTATTTGAATAAGAGCTTGTTTTTAAAGAGGTTTTTTTTAATAATTATTTTATTTTGTGCTTTTTAGTAAATACCCTTAACACCCACATACCAATTTTGAATCGAATCGGACCATAATTACAAAACTTGTTCACCATCTTGGAGCCCCCATCTTGAATTTGTGAATTTCATAATCTCGACCCCGAAAACCCCCACATACCAATTTTAAAACCAAGAATCGAATCGGACCATAAACACAAATCTCGTCCGCCATCTTGGAGCCGCCATTTTGTTTTTTCCCTCTAACAAATGCATAATGCATTGTCACAAGAACTATGAACACCTGCCAAATTTCACGTTAATCGAACAACTAAAAGTGGGTCAAATTTAACTTTCAAGATTTGATGACAAACATCGGGACAGGTGAAACTAAATAAAATCCTGTAAAAAAAATATACGCGTCGACTAGAGAACCTCCTCCTTTTTTAACCGACGAAACCAAAAAGGAGGAGGTTCTCTATTCGACCCGTATATTTTATGTTTTTCCATCATATTTTTTTATGTATGATCACGCATAACTTTTTACTGAGGCGTCC